>CM055122.1:721334629-722534629 GCA_029206835.1 Rana muscosa | reverse complement strand
CTATTCTGCTATTCAATTTTTTTTTTATTTAGGGCAAATAATTTTTTTTGGTGCGTTTCCTGCATATCTGTACATGTGAGATACACACTTTAGATACTGTTCTGCTATTCAATTTTTTTTGATTTAGGGCAAAAAAAATTTTTTCATGCGTTTCCTACATATCTGTATGTGTGAGATACACACTTTAGATACTGTTCTTCTATTCTGCTATTCCAAAAACACCCATTTAGGGCAAGATCCTAAATTTGAGAAATATGAGGAGAACGTCAAATAAGGGACGTGGCCCCGGTCGTGGTGCTGCTAATGGAGCTCCTGTTGCAGGGAGAGGACGTAGTCAATCTGTGTCAGCTACACGCACAAGTGAAACACCTTCCTCAGGTGCGAGTAGGCGACAGAGCCTGCAGCAGTATTTGGTTGGGCCTAATGCGGCTCTATGAATGTTGAAGCCAGGAGAAGTACAGGCGATAGTAGATTGGGTTGCTGACAGTGTCTCCAGTTCCTTCACATTGTCTCCCACCCAGTCTCCTGCTGAAAGATCAGAGTTGGCACCTGCAGCCGATGTCCATCAGTCTTTCACCTCACCCCCTTGCAAATCAGCCAAGCAGTCTGAGCCCCAAATCATGCAGCAGTCTCTTCTGCTTTTTGATGACTCTGTTAGCAGGATTTCCCAGGGCCATCCACCTAGCCCTGCCCCAGAAGTGGAAGAGATTGAGTGCACCGATGCTCAACCACTTATGTTTCAAGATGAGTACATGGGAGGACCATCACAGCACGTCTTGGATGATGAAGAAACACAGGTGCCAACTGCTGCTGCTTTCGCAATTGTGCAGACTGACAAGGAGGGCAGGGGTGAAGACTGGGTGGAACATGATGTGGAGGACGATGAGGTCCTCGACCCCACATGGAATCAACGTGATGCAGGTGACCTGTGTAGTTCGGAGGAAGAGGCGGTGGTCGCACAGAGCCACCAGCACAGTAGAGGGAGCAGGGTGCAAAAGCGGAGCGTCTGTCCCCTAGACAGTACGCCTGCTACTACCCAATGCAGCAAGGGACCGAGCACACCAAAGCCAGGTCCAAGGAGTTCCCTAGTGTGGAAGTTCTTCAGACAATGTTCTGATGACAAGACACGAGTGGTTTGCACGCTGTGCAATCAGAGCCTGAAGCGAGGCATAAACATTCTCAACCTGAGTACAACCTGCATGACCAGGCATCTACAGTAAGTGAAAAGCACGAGCTGCAGTGGAGTAGACACCTCAAAAACCAAGAAAGGTTTCTGGCTCCTCCTGCTTCCTCTTCTGCTGCAGTCTCGGCCTCTTCATCAGCCTCTGTAGTGACAGTGGCACCTGCCACCCCGCAAAGAGAGGATCTGCCAGCAACACTACCACCTGGGTCACCAACCATCTCCACAATGTCCCATGGAAGCGTTCAGCTCTCTATCTCCCAAACACTGGAGCGGAAGAGGAAGTACCCCCTAGCCACCCGCGATCCCTGGCCCTGAATGCCAGCATTTCAAAATTCCTCGCCTTTGAAATGCTGTCATTCCGTCTGGTGGAGACGCAGAGTTTTAAAAGCCTGATGGCATTGGCTGTCCCACAGTATGTCATGCCCAGCCGCCACTACTTTTCCAGGCGAGCCATCCCTTCCCTGCACAACCAAGTTGGGGACAAAATCAGGCGTGCACTGCGCAACGCATCTGTGGCAAGGTCCACCTAACTACGGATACGTGGACCAGTAAGCACGGTCAGGGACGTTACATCTCCCTAACAGCACACTGGGTAAATGCAGTGGCGGCTGGGCCTGAGGCGGATAGCAGTTTGGCGCATGTCCTTCCACCACCAAGGATTGCAGGGCGCTTCAGTTTGCCTCCTGTTGCTAACTCGTCCTACTCCACTTCCTCATCCTCTACCGCCTCCTCATCTGGTCAGCGTAACACCTTCACCACCAACTTAAGCACAGCCCGGGGTAAACAACAGCAGGCAGTTTTAAAATGTTCCTGTTTGGGGGAAAAATGCCACACCCCGCAGGAGTTGTGGAGGAACATGGAACAACAGACTAATGAGTGGTTGGTGGCAGTGAGCCTCAAGCCCGGCCTGGTGGTGTGCGATAATGGGCGAAATCTCGTAGCAGCTCTGGGCCTTGCCGGTTTGACGCACATCCCTTGCCTGGCACATGTGCTGAATTTGGTGGTGCAGAGGTTCCTTAAAAATTACCCCGATATGCCAGAGCTGCTGCAGAAAGTGCGGGCCATCTGTGCGCACTTTCGGCGTTCTCACCCTGCTGCTGCTTGCCTGTCAGCGCTGCAGCGTAACTTTGGCCTTCCCACTCACCGCCTCATATGTGACGTGCCCACAAGGTGAAACTCCACCTTGCACATGCTGGCCAGACTGTGCGAGCAGCAGCAGGCAATAATGGAGTTTCAGCTGCAGCACGCACACGTGAGTCGCTCTGCGGAACAGCACCACTTTACCACCAATAACTGGGCCTCCATGCGAGACCTGCGTGCCTTGTTGCGCTGTTTCGAGTACTCCACCAACATGGCCAGTGCCGATGACGCCGTTCTCAGCGTTACTATCCCAGTTCTATGCCTCCTTGAAAAAACGCTTCGGGCGATGATGGAAGAGGATGAGGCACAGGAGGAGGAGGAGGAGGAGGAAGAGGGATCATTTCCAAGGCTTTCAGGGCAGTCATTCACAAGTGGCTCCGAGGGTGGGTTCCTGAACCAACAAACGCCAGGTACACAATTGTCCAGCAAGGACACAGTTCTGGAGGATGACGAGGATGAGGAGGAGGAGATGGAGGAGGAGGAACCATGTTCACAGCAGGGTGGCACCCAGACCAGCTCATGGCCATCACTGGTGCGTGGCTGGGGGGATACAGAGGACACAGACGATACACCTCCCACAGAGGACAGCTTTTTGTTGCCTCTGGGCAGCCTGGCACACATGAGCGATTACATGCTGCAGTGTCTCCGCAACGACCGCCAAGTTGCCCACATTCTAACAGGTGCTGATTACTGGGTGGCCACGCTGCTGGATCCCCGTTACAAGAACAACGTGCCATCCTTAATTTCTGGAGCGTGAACTTAAAATGCGCGAGTACAAGCGCACGCTGGTAGACGTGCTGCTGGTGGCATTCCCACCTGACAGCGGGGGCACAGTGGAAGCACAAGGCGAAGGCAGAGGAGGAGGAAGAGGTCACCAACGCAGCCGGGGCACCGCCAGCACCTCAGAAGGCAGGGTTAGCATGGCCGAAATGTGGAAAAGCTTTGTCAGCACACCACAACAACCAGCACCACCAGCTGATATGGAACGTCTTAGCAGAAGGCAGCATTTCACCAACATGGTGGAGCAGTATGTGTGCACAAGCCTACACGTACTGAATGACGGGTCTGCCCCCTTCAACTTCTCGGTCTCCAAATTGGGCACATGGCCTGAGCTTGCCCTTTATGCCTTTGAGGTGCTGGCCTGCCCTGCAGCCAGTGTATTATCTGAACGTGTATTTAGCACGGCAGGGGGCGTTATCACAGACAAGCGCAGCCGCCTGTCCAGAGCCAATGTGGACAAGCTCACGTTCATTAAAATGAACCAGGCATGGATCCCACAGGACTTGTCCATACCTTGTGCAGAATAGACATGTATACCGGCCTTACCCAGCCATTGTTGTATTTTTGATCTTTCTCACTCATTTGGGGTGTACCCTAATTTAAAAAATTTATTAATTAAAAACAAAAACCAGTGTTGGCTACCTCGTCATCCTCCACCGCCGCTTCCACCTACACCACCACCTCAACCTCCTACTCCATATTGTCACGATCAGGCGTTGGGCTTGAAGACCAATTGCAAAAGCAGTGGCAGGACAGGCATACAGGCAGTCACTTCTGGCAGATGACACAGGCTCACATTAGGTGCAGAGTCTAAGTACTAGCTGGTTTTCCCCAGAGCTCCTGATGGTGGAGATGGATTTAGCTGCAAGCTAGTACCAGGTCACGGTCCTCAAGTTTGCCCCACCAGGGTGTGAGCAACCTGGGGTCCAATAGCGGATAAACATACAATCACAAGTGGCTGCAGGTTGGGATCAAGCAGTAGAGTGGTCAAAGAACAGGCCGAGGGTCAAACACGGGTGGTTGCAGATTGGGATCAGGCAGTAGAGAAGTCCAGGAACAAGCCAAGGGTCAATCATGAGCGGTTGTAGGTACAGATGGCAGCAGGAAAGACAACAGCAAGGCACTGGCAGGGAAGGCACAATAACCTGGCAAAGAGGAAGTGCTGAGACAAGGCTTTATAGGAAGTTCATGGGAGGAGCAAGGAGTTCAAGGTTCAACAGTAATCAAGACTCAAGGCAGGGTTGTCCATTGGATCAGGTTTATCCAGCAGATCAGGCAGGGGGCTGTCCAGCATCCCAAACAGCTCGGTGGGAAGAGTAAATACCAGACACAGAAGAAGTCCCAGGTTCAAGCCCAGGTCCTGACACATATGAACCTCGTCCTCCTAGGTCAAGATTATTATTTTTTATTTTTATGTATTTTATGTTATTTTAAGTTATTTCCCTATCCACATTTGTTTGCAGAGCACTTGTCATGCTCTAAACAACATTTTGCAGCCCTCTAGCCCTTTCCATTACTTTTTTAGAGCAATTTTAGTCCACAAAAGTTCGGGTCCCCATTGACTTTAATGGGGTTCGGGGTCAAGTTCGGGTCCCAAACTCAAACTTTTTTGCGAAGTTTGGCCGAACCCGTCGAACCCAAACATCCAGGTGTCCGCTCAACTCTAGCTGCTATACAAGAATGCAACTAAAATTCTAAAGTGACTGGAAGTAAAAATGTAGCGCTAAATGAAAAAAGATAAATATTTCTATCTCACTAAGTAAAGTGTACCCCACTGGGTAAAAAGTGGAAAATATTATAGTAATAAGTCCACATCAAAAAAAGAAAAAAGAGAAAACAGTACATGTGAAAGTGTCCATCGAAAAGAAGTGAAGACTGACGGTGAGGATTAACGTGTAACTGTGCAGATCCTCACATAGGAATTCCTTTCAGGTAGGTAAGATATGACTAAATACGCTTACCGGAACAGGTGGATCCGACTGTCAGCGACAGCGGATCAATCAGGCATGGACAATCCCATCGGCAAGTAGACTTGGCTTGTCTGAAGACTCTGGATAGTATCAACCACAAACGTAGACCATGGACCCGACAGTCCATGACTAGGGACCATCTGTAGATGGTAACCTGGACGTGTGGAGGACTCAGAGCTCACAGGGTGTCTACACTGTTTTCAGATGGTGTTAGACAACTTCGGATGAATAAACCGCTTAGGGGTCAATGAAAAGCACAATGGAGAAGCTCAAAAAACGTAATCTGCCAGGACATGGAAGGAGAAAGAAAAACGGTGCTCCAATGGTGCAGGTCCAAAATTGTGGGTTTTATTTAATAAGGGAGACGAGGACGGCTTCGGGGGCCCCGATCTAAGGTAAGTGATACATAATGAGCTATTATGCTAGTCATATTAGCTCATTATGCCTTTCTCTTACAGGTTGATAGAAAAAAAAAATATTTTGGGGGTTTACAAGTGATCACAATAACAGAATAAAAGCCATATTGAGAGTGGTGTACCATCCCGACGCGTTTCGTCTGACTAGGACTTCTACTGGGGCATAATTTTCAAAGAAGTATTATGGCCATTCTATCCTAGATGGTAGAAACATATACTGTACTTACAATGTATGTAGTTAGTAAAGATTAGAGGTGTAGGCCATCCCCACCCCCTCTCCCTCATCATTGGATTTGATTGACAGCAGCAGGAACCAGTGGCTCCCGTAGCTCTCACTGTTTTCAGGCACAGCACTTGGTGAAGATAGGGTTCAGGTAAGTTTTTTTTTTTTTGGGGGGGGGGCTGGGAAGGAGCTGACAATAAAAGGTTCCCCCCCTATTTCAGAGTATGCATTAAGGTAAAAAAATAAACCTTCAACCTTTACAACCGCTTTAAGAGCATTGGATTCTGTCAGCTAATGGCTACATTTTTAATATACTTTCTACTGACAATATTGTTACTACCATCTGGGATGGATTAAGTGATTATAAGATTGGTACAGTCTTGAAAGTTGAACAAGCTAATGATTCTGTTTCATTAATATATTGTAGCAATTACACTGATCATGTGTGGTCTATTTAACTCTTTGAGTATGTTTACCTATACATGTTGTAGGTAATGTGTATGGCAGTTTGAGCATGGGTGCTTTGTGTTAGCAAATTCTTTCATAAACATATGAAACCCTGACCTTTTCTCTTTTATGTAATTTATACAGAATGCCAAGCCTGTTATAAGAAATCATACATTATGGATATTAGTGGATCCAACTGGTCCTTACACTTGCATGACTGAGGGTCCATTTGGGCATAATTGTTCATTCTATTACTATGCTTTTTAGATAACTTCATCATCTACCTGGAGGGATATGTTCCTTTAGCATCTGTGTCCTCTACAGTCCCCCCTGGGGGGTTTGTTCTCATCTTGAAATGGTACTGCATCTGAATATATTATGATTAAACTACTGTAAGTAACTAATATGTGGATTTTTAAACATATGTAAATGTGATAATGGTATTTATCACAAATGGTATATTTACATGATTATAGATACTCCCATAAGTCTGATGAAGCATCTGTGAAATATATAACATATAAGCCACCTTGCAACTTAAACCTTGATACATTCTGCAAAACAAATTCTATTGATTTCATGACAAGTTGTAACTTGCAAAATGCTAATGTTAATAGGATAGTAGTACCATCAGTGACGGTTTTGTATTATGTAGATCAGTGTTTCTCAACTCCAGTCCTCAAGGCGCACCAACAGGTCATGTTTTTGGGATTTCCATTGATTTTCACAGGTGATTTGAGCAGTTTCACTGCCTTAGTAATTATCACAGCTGTTTTATCTGCAGGAAATCCCAAAAACATGACCTGTTGGTGCGCCTTGAGGACTGAAGTTGAGAAACACTGATGTAGATAATGGAATAATACTTTTACACAATTGCAAATAAAGATTTATTATTATTGTAAAATATATTTTGTATATTTTCTAAAAAAGTGTTTAAAAATTCAACATTTAAATACCCTTTAATTGTCTTTCAATTTATGGATGTGGTTTCTAGATCTATTTAAATAGAAACAAAATTCAGATATACATTACATTGTTTCTCCTATTTAGTTACCATTCAATTGTCTGAATGTAACCAAAATTCAACACATTTTCATATGTATTCTTTCACATGGCTTTATTACCAGCAAACAAATCCTGAAAAATTAACATAAAACAATATATATATACAGTGTGTGTGTGTATGTATGTGTATGTGTATGTGTATATGTATATATATATATATATATATATATATATAATGTAGCACCCCCCCACCCAATATTTGGGGGCGCTATGTGGAAATTTAGGGACAGTCTGAGCCAGTAGTTGGGCTCAGACCAATTATGTATCAATTGTTCTGCTCTGGGTGTGTGATACTGCCCGGCAATTTTGTTCTCCTCTGCCTGCAGGTGACACTGTCACCGCCGGAACAGGCTGGACTATGGGGGTATCACAGCACCTTGGGTGTCCTCTCTCGACAGCCTTGCAGTGGGCGTGGTCTACCCGCTGTGCATGCTGGGAGAGGGTACAAAATGGTCAGACACCATTTGGCGTGAGGCGATTCCAGGGGGACCCCAAGGCGTTCAGGGGGACCTCTGGCCCAGTGAGTGTGTCTCGTGGCCCGCATGGCACGGGGTTCGCTAGTGTGCTTAGGCCTTGGGCACCTTCAGCCCGAGGCCCTGTTGCTGCATTGTAGGCCCAGCTCCACTGGCAAGGGCCTACGCTTCAGAGAAGGATCCCAGGCTGCCCGTTTGTAGGGGGCCCATCTTTAGGAAAGGAGTTCCAGGGGAAGAACAGTCCTGGTGGAGACTAGCGACGGTACTGCTGTCTCGGGGAGAAGCCTGGAGACCTGCCTAGAGGGGGATTCATCATCTCTGACATCCGTGCTCCATCCCGGCTGCTAGGACCACTCTCATAGGGACTATCCGGGTGAGCTTGAGTGGCGACGAGTGTAGATACTGGATTTAAGTGTTGCGTGCCTGAACCTTCCCCTACGTCTTTCAACTTTTCTGCTCTTGCTTTCTTCAAGTTAACTCAAAGTGGAAAAAGAATAAAGTCTTGCTGATTAGGTTTTACTCATGTGTGGACATTGGCCTTATTCCTGGAAGATATTGGTGTACCTAGACAACAGAGCTGAAGATCCACTCGTGGGAGGTAATTGCTGCAGACCCAAAGTAATGAAACCAGTAGATTCCCATTTAATAACAAAATGTGAATCCTGAGTAGCGACCAGAGTGTGTGAGGGTAGCTACATATATATATATATATATTACACACACAGTATTTCACAAAAGTGAGTACACCCCTCACATTTTTGTAAATATTTTATTATATAATTTCATGTGACAACACTGAAGAAATTACACTTTGCTACAGTGTAAAGTAGTGAGTGTACAGGTTGCATAACAGTGTAAATTTGCTGTCCCCTCAAAATAACTCAACACACAGCCATTAATGTCTAAACTGCTGGAAACAAAAGTGACTACATCCCTAAGTGAAAATGTCCAAATTGGGCCCAATTAGCCATTTTCCCTCCCCGGTGTCATGTGACTCGTTAGTGTTACAAGGTCTCAGGTGTGAATGGGGAGCAGGTGTATTAAATTTGGTGTTATCGCTCTCACTCTCTCATATTAGTCACTGGAAGTTCAACATGTCACCTCATAGCAAACAACTCTCTGAGGATCTGAAAAAATATATTTTTGCACTACACAAAGATGGCCTAGGCTATAAGAAGATTTCCAAGACCCTGAAATGGTGGCCAAGACATACAGCGGTTTAACAGAACAGGTTCCACTCAGAACAGGCCTCACCATGGTTGACCAAAGAAGTTGAGTGCACGTGCTCAACGTCATATCCAGAGGTTGTCTTTGGGAAATATATGTATGAGTGCTGCCAGCATTGCTTCAGAGGTTGAAGGGGTGGGGGGGTCAACCTGTCAGTGCTCAGACCATACGCCGCACACTGCATGGCTGTCATCCTAGAAGGAAGTCTCTTCTAAAGATGATGCACAAGAAAGCCCGCAAACAGTTGGCTGAAGACAAGCAGACTAAGGACATGGATTACTGGAACCATGCCCTGTGGTCTGATAAGACCAATATAAACGTATTTGGTTCAGATGGTGTCAAATGTTTGTGGTGGCAACCAGGTGAGGAGTGCAAAGACAAGTGTGTCTTGCCTACAGTCAAGCATTGTAGTGGGAGTGTCATGGTCTGGGGTTGCATGAGTGCTGCCAGCACTGGGGAGCTACAGTTCATTGAGGGAACCATGAATTCCAACATTTACTGTGACATATTGAAGCAGAGCATGATCCCCTCCCCTTGGAGACTAGGCCGCAGGGCAGTATTCCAACATAATAAAAAACACCTCCAAGATGACCACTGCCTTGCTAAAGAAGCTGAGGGTAAAGGCGATGGACTGGCCAAGCATGTCTCCAGACCTAAACCCTATTGAGCATTTGTGGGGCATCCTCAAACGGAAGGTGGAGGAGCGCAAGGTTTCTAACATCCACCAGCTCTGTGAGGTCATCATAGAGGAGTGGAAGCGGACTCCAGTGGCAACCTGTAAAGCTCTGGTGATCTCCATGTCCAAGAGACAGTGCTGGAAAATAATGGTGGCCACACAAAATATTGACACTTTGGGCCCAATTTGGACATTTTAAATTAGGGGTGTACTCACTTTTGTTGCAAGCGGTTTAGACATGAATGGCTTTGAGTTATTTTGAAGGGACAGCAAATTTACACTTTTATACAAGCTGCACACTCACTACTTTACATTGTAGTGAAGTGTCATTTCTTCAGTGTTGTCACATGAAAATATATAATAAAATATTTACAAAAATGTGAGTGGTGTACTAACTTTTGTGAGATGCTATATATATATATATATATATATATATATATATATATATATATAATGTGTATGTATTTAGGAAGATGGGATGTGTTTTTCTGCCAAGCTGTATCCTAAAAATGTTGGCACGTGCGAGATCAGTCATATGTTCTACTGGGATAAAACATGCAGAGGAAAGAATTTTCTTTTTGATTATTCTGCTTAGTGGGGCTGTAACAGACTCGCTGAGCATCTCTTTCATAATCTTTCTTTTTGACTGTATCCCTGATAAAAGATATTGCATCATATTTACAATCAGTCTGGTGCTCTGGTTTCTAAATTGGCTGGTTTCACACTGGGGCGGTGGGTGTGGTGGTGGTATAGCGCCGCTATTTTTAGCGGCGCTATACCGTCGGAATTGCAGTGCGATTTTAACCCCCGCTAGCGGCCAAAAAAGGGTTAATACCGCGGTTTACCATTGCTTTCAATGGTAAGGAGTGGTGGAGGAGCAGTAAACACACCGCTCCTCTCACTGCTCCAAAGATGCTGCTAGTAGGACGTTCTTTACCATCCTGCTAGCGCACCGCTCCAGTGTGAAAGCCCTCAGCCGCTGTTTAGGGTCGGTTTGCAGGTGCTATTTTTAGCACAATAGCGCCTGCAAACCGCCCCAGTGTGAAAGGGTGATGTACTCTGTGTACAAACTGTGAGTGTAGCAATATTTTGGTCATTAGAGCATTTCCAAGTTCTTTTGACATGATCATATGAAGATTTGTTTACCAATGAACTTAAACTTGTAGCACCGCGCCACCAGCTCTATAAAAGTGATCGGTGGCTAGGGAGATTTAGTTCTACCAGTCCTGTGCTTTCAGAAAATGTGGGCTTGTGTGTGTGGTCTTTTATAAACTCTAAAAGCTGTAAATGAAAAGCATTTAAAAAGCACAATCCTGAACAATTGCAAAAATGGTCTGCCCAGAGCTTGAAAGTCAAGTGCAATGCCTGGTAGCAAAAGAGTTAAAGGATGACATAGATAAAAAGTTTTAAATTTAACTACATATATATTATATATATATATATATATATATTATATATATATATATATATATATATATATATATATATATATATATATATACACACACACTGCTCAAAATAAATAAACGAACACTTTGAAAACACATCAGATCTCAATGGGGAAAAATATCATGCTGGATATCTATACTAATATGGACTGGGTAATGTGTTAGTTGCAGCATCTTAAAATTGTACTCAGTAGTTTGTATGACCCCCACGTGCTTGTATGCATGCCTAACAACATCAGGGCATGCTTTTGAGACTACAGATAGTGTCCTGGAGTATTTCCTCCCAGATCGGGACCAGGGCAACACTGAGCTCCTACACAGACTGAGGTGCAACCTGATGGCATCAGATGGACCAAAACATTGGTGTTCTATTGGATTTAGGTCGTGGAGGGCATTCATTGGTATCAATTTCTTCATCCTCCAGGAACTAGCTGCATACTCGTCACATGAGGCCGGACATTGTCATGCACCAGGAGGAACCCATGATCCACTGCACCAGAATAGGGTCTGACAATGGGTCCAAGGATTTCATCCCTATACCTAATGGCAGTCAGGGTGCCATTGTCTAGCCTGTGGAGGTCTGTTCATGCCTCACCTGACCTGCATGCTTTGGCCAATCACAGTGCGCTCTGCTGTGAGAGCCATAATCGGCCAAAGTCCACACCCCACACTATATAAGGCTATTTACAGAGCAGCCGTGTGTAGTGTTGTTGGCGTGGACAGAGAGATAGTTTGAGTTAGATTAAGCAGACAGGTTATTCAGTTAGTGGCAGTGTATTTGATTTATAGATACAGTCAGTCTAGTGTATATATATATATATATATATATATATAGATAGATAGATAGATAGATAGATAGTATATACTCTGCATTTAGCATAGACTATATATTCAGTGTTTACTCTATATTCAGTCAGTGCAGGCAGTGTATTCAGTGTATTAATATATATATACAGTCTAGTGTGTGTGTGTGTATATATATCTATAGTGCATTCCGTGGTGTACAGTTGCTAATACAGTGCAGGCGGTGTACACAGTATTGAAAACAGTGTGTACAGTTTCTACTACACTTCTGGTGGTGTACATAGTATATAATACAGTGCAGCCATTGTACAGTTGCTAATACAGTCCAGGCAGTGTACATAGTATCTAATACAGTGTGTACAGTTTCTAATACACTTCAGGTGGTGTACACAGTATCTAATACAGTGTGTAGAATTTCTACTACACTTCTGGTGGTGTACACAATATACAATACAGTGCTGCCATTGTACAGTTGCTAATTCAGTGCAGGTGGTGTACACAGTATCTAATACAGTGTCTACTGGTTCTAATACACTTCAGGCGGTTTACACAATATCTAATACAGTGTGGTGTTGCAAAACCAAAATCACATCATATATGTAAAAGGAGAAAATTCTGCGCTTGTTCTTAAAATAATAGTGCAAATTAAGTGCAGCAAACTTAGAAGAATTAAATACAAATTCCAAAACAATATTATATACAGAAAAAAGTTGCGCAAAAAATTAGCATCTGTGACTCTAAACCGTGAATGGGTGAAAAATCGTGATCATAAATTGAATTGAATTTTTTTTAAATCACACAAAGTGTAAAAAACTGAATGTGAAAACCAACATGTACAGTGAATGTGACATACACACCTAAAATGAACTTGCCTATATTATCACATGTGAAGTGTAATAGGAAATATGGTACACCATATAAAAACAACATATGAAATGAAAAACTAAATGTGTAACCAATGGATTAGTGAACAAAGTTCTGTGTCTTCTCACTGAGATAATAGTGTTTTGAACCAAATGATTGGAATCAGAACTGAGTCTGGTGCAACTGCATAAGTGAAGTGAATTAGTCCCAATACATATCAGCACACACGGCTTGAAGGATCTTCCTAATGGTTGGCGCTGGTAACTAGTAATCCAGGTATATGCGGCTCAAATATATCAATCTTGATACAGGGAGTAAATATAGCCAGATGGCCCCTTACCAAAAAAGGTGGACTCCTATAACGGGAGTCAAACACGTGTTGTAAGCCCCAACGGGATCAGCTGTTTCTCCTTCGGTCGGTGCACTTGCTTGTCTGCTCAGACACCTAATTGTGTCTCTCCCTGGAAATCTCCCTGGAAATCATACCAGGCACTGTGTTTGGTATGAATCATGAGGGGGAACCCCACGCCAAATTTTAAATAAAAAAATGGCATGGGTTCCCCTCCAGGAGCATACCAGGCCCTTAGGCCTGTTATGGATTTTAAGGGGAACACCCTACGCCGAAAAAACGGCGTAAGGGTCCCCCCAAAATCCATATCAGACCCTTATCTGAGCATGCAATCCGGCCAGTCAGGAAAGTGGATGGGGACGAGCGAGCGCCCCCCTCCTGAACCGTACCAGGGCGCATTTGCCCTCAACATGGGGGGTGGGTGCTTTGGGGCAGGGGGGCGCCCTGCGGCCAGCCCACCCTAAAGCACCTTGTCCCCATGTTGAGGACAAGGGCCTCTTCCCAACAACCCTGGCCGTTGGTTGTCAGGGTCTGTGGGCGGGGGGCTTATCGAAATCCGGGAGCCCCCTTTAATAAGGGGGCCCCCAGATCCTGGCCCCCCACCCTATGTGAATGGGTATGGGGTAAATCGTACCCCTACCCATTCACCTGGAGGAAAAAAGGGTCAAGAATAAAAACACTACACAAAGTTTTTAATGTCATTTATTAGGCAGTTCCGGGGGTCTTCTTCCGACTTCAGGGGTCTTCTTCAAACTTCTCCGCTCTCTTCGGCCTGCGGCCTGTTCTGCGCACACTAGCCTTTTTTTTTTAATTGCATGAAATCAGATAGAGGTCAGAGATAGACAGAGGGGAGAGAAAGAATACTAGAAGGAAAGAGAGGGGGAGAGAAAAAAAAGGGGGGTTTGCAAGTAGGTGGGAGATGTGTCATCTCCCGGGAGCCTGGGTCATCAGGACCAGACAGTAGAATTCACTGGCAATAATCTTTATTATGCGTATTGGAGGGATTCACCAGAGAAGTGGAATTTAACTCAATAAAACCATCTGGTCTTATGTTCCGCCAACTCATCTTGCAGAACAGAGGTCAAGTCCTCCATTTGCTCTATATCCTTCACCCTTGTGAACCATTGAGCCATCGTTGGCGCAGATTGTTGTTTCCATAGGGGCAGGATGCATGCTCATGAAGCATTAAGAAGGTGTTTAAGGAGGGATTTATGATAACGTTTCCTTTATAAAGGGGTAAGGTTTAGTAGGACCGCGGCCGGGTCATCCTGTAGGGAAATGTCAGTAAATTTATGTACGAGTTTGAGGACTGGTTCCCAAAAAGTTTTGAGCACAGGGCATTCCCAGAAGATGTGCAAGATAGTTCCCTGGTGAAGACCACAGCGCCAAGAGCAATCCGTTTGATTGGGGAGTATCTTTGCCAAGACTGATGGGGTTCTATACCAGCGTGTAATTATTTTATATGGGGTCTCCTTATATTTGCTACATAAAGAAGATTTCTTTGCAAAGAAGAGTATGTGTTCTTTTTGGGGTTCCGAGAATGTAACTCCCAAGTCCCTCTCCCATTTTGCCAGGTACATGGGATCCTCAGTGGCATGGATTTCCAACAAAGATTTGTAGGAGGTAGAAAGGGAACCACGGATCGGGACCTCCACCAAACATAGTTCCACAAAAGAGTGACGTTTTCAAACGAATAGCGCTGATTTAGGCAATAAACCAAGAAAGTGTGAGAACTGAATAGTCCTCCAGTGATCTAATATTAGAGCAGCTCGTCCAGAGAGCACAGTCTCTGCAGGGAACCAGCCGGAAGACTGCAAAAACTGGGAAGCCCTCAGGAGTCCCTGTGGGGCTTGCAAATGGAAAGTTGGATCAGTGAGGCCTGGTGTAAACCCTGGATGTCCAACAAGTGGTGTCATTGGGGAGGGAAAATTGCTCAGTGAAGATAGACAAGAAAACCTATCCATTTCCACAAGAGTAGGGCCAATCAACGGGTGAGCTGACAGATGGGTAGTGTGAATTTTCTCTACCCACGGTAAGACAGCGAGTGGGGCATGGAAGGTTTCCTGTTCCGGTGCTACCCACAATTTCATGTCGCCATGCCGGCACCAGTCAACAACCCTGGCCAAATGTGTCACAGTGTAATACAGATCAGGATCCGGGAATCCAAGACCGCCTCTGAGCTTGTGTCTTAACAACAACGTTCTGCCGAGGCGTGGATGTTTACCTCGCCAGATGAATTTAATAAATGCTGACGAGCCGCGTGAAAATAAGACTGGGGTATTTTGATAGGCAGTGTTTGTAATAAGTACAGTAGTCTGGGCATCGCATTCTTCTTAAGGACATTACATAGACCGAACCAGGACAGGGTCAAGGAGTCCCACTTTTTAAGATCTGCGGTTAACATTGATAAAAAAGGCTGGTAGTATCTGCCTAGGGGCCCGGGAAGTTTACAGTCTCAGGGTCACCCTTGAGGTTCCCAAAAGGTTAGGAATAGTGAAAATGTTTAGGCACTATGGGATTTAACCACCAACTCCCCCTTTGACAGATGAACATTTGGAGGGTGGGCCATCCCTCAATAATCATTGGTACTCTCACGCATCTAGTAACTTGGGTACTCTAATGTTCCCTATTATCCTTGATTGAAAATCTATATTACAAAAAGGTTCTGGGTTCATGTCTTAAAATAACTTTTTGGTATTATAATGGTAATTAGGGATGAGCTCGGTGTTCGAGTCGAACATAAGTTCGACTCGAACATTGGCTGTTCGACCGTTCGGCGAACATCGAACGATTTGGGCCGTTCGCGCCAAATTCGAGTGATGCAAACGGCTCACAATACACTGCGCCATCGCAGTGCAATCCCGGCGCTGTGATTGGCCAAGCATGCACTGTGACCCCGCATGCTTGGCCAATCACAGCGCCGGCAGCTAGGAGAGCCATAATTGGCCACAGGCAGGTTGCCTGTGGCCAATTATAGCTCAGGGGGTTTAGCACACGCCCCACACTATAAAAGGCCGCCAGCGCGGCGGCCTTGTGTAGTGTGTTCCGGCGCAGGGAAAGAGTTACATAGGCAGGGACAGTGTCAGTGCTATTTGTACCTCAAACTTGTGTGTAGGGAGAGAGAAGGATAGGCAGGGAGAGTGTCAGTGTCATATTCTTTGCTAAACCTTGTGTGCAGGGAGAGAGAAGGATAGGCAGGGGACAGTGTCAGTGTCACATTCTTTGCTAAACCTTGTGTGCAGGGAGAGAGAAGGATAGGCAGGGAGAGTGTCAGTGTCATATTCTTTGATAAACCTTGTGTGCAGGGAGAGAGAAGGATAGGCAGGGGACAGTGTCAGTGTCATATTCTTTGCTAAACCTTGTGTGCAGGGAGAGAGAAGGATAGACAGGGAGAGTGTCAGTGTCATATACTTTGATAAACCTTGTGTGCAGGGAGAGAGAAGGATAGGCAGGGGACAGTGTCAGTGTCATTGTTGGTAAGCCTCCTGCACATTATACACCTGAAGTTAGCCTGTATTGCTGCTTTTTCCTGGTGTGTTACACCAACAGGCATTTGCAGCACTTACAGCGGGCGGAGTGTGCCTCCTGATCATATTACACCTGAAGTTAGCCTGTATTGCTGCTTTTTCCTGGTGTGTTACACCAACAGGCATTTGCAGCACTTACAGCGGGTGGAGTGTGCCTCCCGATCATATTACACCTGAAGTTAGCCTGTATTGCTGCTTTTTCCTGGTGTGTTACACCAACAGGCATTTGCAGCACTTACAGCGGGCGGAGTGTGCCTCCCGATCATATTACACCTGAAGTTAGCCTGTATTGCTGCTTTTTCCTGGTGTGTTACACCAACAGGCATTTGCAGCACTTACAGCGGGCGGAGTGTGCCTCCTGATCATATTACACCTGAAGTTAGCCTGTATTGCTGCTTTTTCCTGGTGTGTTACACCAACAGGCATTTGCAGCACTTACAGCGGGCGGAGTGTGCCTCCTGATCATATTACACCTGAAGTTAGCCTGTATTGCTGCTTTTTCCTGGTGTGTTACACCAACAGGCATTTGCAGCACTTACAGCGGGCGGAGTGTGCCTCCTGATCATATTACACCTAAAGTTAGCCTGTATTGCTGCTTTTTCCTGGTGTGTTACACCAACAGGCATTTGCAGCACCTACAGCAGGCGTAGTGTGATTCCTGCAAAATATACTCCTGAAGCTAGGCCTTATTGCTGGTTTTCCCATTTCCCTGCAGGCCATTAGAATGTCTGGAAGGCAAACAAGGAGAGGCAGACCGTCAGGAGCCAATAAAAGAGGGCAAGCAGGCTCTGTGTCTAGAGACAACAGTGCTGGTCGTGGACGCGGTGCATCACCATCAGCACGTGGCCATGAGACACGCTTGTCCTTCTTTTCGGCAGCTGGACGTGTTGAGCCGCATCATGCCAAAGACTTGGTAGAGTGGATGACCAAGCCCTCCTCATCCTCCTCATCCTCTCTCACCCAGGCTCAGGGTACTGGCAAAGCAGCTGCCAAAGCATCCTCTTCCCTGGTATCAATGTCATCATCAGTCACTCCTTCCCTAGACCAACCATGTCCTCCTGAGGAGTCCCCCGAACTGTTTGAGCACAGTGTTGGGTACATGCTCCAGGAGGATGCCCAGCGTTTCGAAGGGTCTGATGATGATACCCAGCTAGAGGAAGGCAGTAGCGTGAGAGCAGAGAGAGGGGATGCTCAAGAAGGACACCAATCTGGCAGTCATGTTCCAGCAGCTGCAGCATACTGCCAGATTGGCTCCAGTGATGAGGAGGGAGGGGATGATGAGGTCACTGACTCCACATAGGAGAGAGGAGGAGGATGAGGAGGAGGCACATCTCCAACGAGGCAGGATGCCCTCGGGGGGCCAGCGTAAGGGAAACACACCAACGGAATCACACCGCAGAGCTCCGCCTGTGCAGGGCGCTGCCTCTGCCCGTTATTCCAAAAGTTCTTTGGTGTGGGCCTTTTTTGAGTCGAGTGCATCAGATCGCACCGCTGCGGTTTGCAACATATGTCTCAAGCGTATCTCGCGTGGCCAAAACATCAGCCGCTTGGGCACCACATGCTTGACCAGACATATGTTGACCTGCCATGCAGCTCGTTGGCAAGCCTACCTTAAAGACCCGCACCAAAGAACAAAGCGGACCTCTCCTTGCACCGCATCAGCTGGGATCTCCAACCCCACTATACCTTCAGTCCTCTCTGAAACCTGCACTGAGAGGAATGAAGGTGTAGAATTAGGTGTGTCACAGCCAAGTACTTGCGGGCACTCTGCTAGCAGTACACCGACGTCCGATTCTAGCAGGCAAATTTCCCTGCCCCAGCTGCTGGACCGTCGAAAGAAGTTCACTGCCAGCCATCCACATGCCCAGTGGTTGAATGCTAGCTTGGCTAAATTGCTAGCGCTTCAACTGCTGCCTTTTCAGTTGGTAGACTCGGCCCCCTTCCGTGAGTTTGTGCAATGTGCGGTTCCTCAGTAGCAGGTTCCCAAACGCCACTTTTTCTCACGGAAGGCGATTCCGGCTCTCTACCGGCATGTGGAAGGCAATGTCTTGGCCTGGCTGGACAGGGCGGTCAGCGGTAAGGTGCATATTACCGCTGACTCATGGTCCAGCAGGCATGGACAGGGGCGTTACCTTTCTTTCACGGCCCATTGGGTCACTCTTTTGGCAGCTGGGAAGGATGCAGGACAAGGTGCAGTAGTGTTGGAGGTTGTTCCACCGCCACACCTCCAAAATGCTACTACTGGTTGTGACACAACTCTCTCCTCCACCCCCTCCTCTTCTTCTTCCTCCATGGCCTCTTCCTGTGCTTTGTCCTCGGAACCAGCGGTGCTCCGTAGGCGTTCAAGGGGCTACGCAAGTACGCAGGCAAAAAGATGCCATGCCGTGCTTGCGCTGGTGTGCTTGGGGGACAGGAGCCACACTGGGGCAGAGGTTCTGTCTGCTCTGCAGGGGCAGGCCGAGAGGTGGTTGACGCCACGCCAGCTTAAGCTAGGAATGGTAGTTTCCGAGAATGGCATCAACCTCCTCTCCTCTCCCCGACAGGGACAACTGACCCATGTGCCCTGTGTGGCTCACGTCCTTAACCTGGTGGTGCAGCGGTTCTTGGGCAGGTACCCGGGCTTACAGGATGTCCTGAGGCAGGCCAGGAAAGTCTGTGTGCATTTCTGCAGATCTTATAATGCCAGTGCTTGCCTGGCTGAGCTGCAAAAGGAGTTGAACCTGCCCAAGAACCGCCTTATATGTGACATGCCCACCAGGTGGAACTCAACGTTGGCCATGCTGCAGCGGCTGCACACGCAGCAGAGGGCCATCAATGAGTACCTGTGCGACTACGGCACCAGGACAGGGTCAGGGGAGCTCGGGTTTTTTTCACCACGCCAGTGGGGCATGATCAGGGATGCATGCACTGTCCTGGCACCATTTGAGGAGGCCACGAGGATGGTGATCAGTGACAGTGCATGCATCAGTGACACTGTACCTCTTGTCCACCTGTTGGAACATACACTGCGTGGAATAATTGACAGGGCACTTGAGGCAGAACAGAGGCAGGAAGAGGAGAGGACTTCCTTGCCTCTCAAGGCCCCCTTTACCCAGACAGTGTTCCTTCTGTCCCACCCATCGCACAGGAAGAAGAGGAGGAGGAGGAGGAGGATTGTGTCAGCATGGAGGTGGAGCCTGGCACTCAGCATCATTAGCAGCAGTCTTTTAGGGATGATTTACAGTCCCAAGAAACCAGTGGACTTGTACGTGGCTGGGAGGAGGTGGCTGCGTATCTTGTCGTCCTTAGTGACCCAGAGGACTCCGGACCGAATGCCTCAGCTAACCTACGCTGCATGGCCTCCCTGATCCTGCAAAGTCTGCGGAAGGATTCTCGTATTCTTCGGATCAAGGAGAGGGACCATTACTGGCTGGCCACTCTCCTTGATCCACGGTACAAGGGTAAGGTTGCGGACCTTATCTTACCGTCGCAGAGGGAGCAGAGGATGAGACAACTCCTGGAGGCCTTGCAGAAAGGTCTGTGCAACACGTTCCCAGAGACTGGGAGGTTACAAACTCCTGGTCCTAGACAACGAGTTGCTGAGGCTTTGGTCAGTCAAAGAAGGAGCGGTGGGGAAGGTGGCCGTCTGACCGATGCGTTCAGACAATTCTTTAGTCCGCAGCCCCAAGGTATGATCGGTTCCAGCAACCATCGCCAGCGTCTGATATACATGGTGCAGGAATACCTAGGGGCAAGGTCAGACTTGGACACCTTACCCACCGAAAATCCTCTGGCTTACTGGGTCTTGAGGATGGATCACTAGCCAGAGCTTGCACAGTATGCAATTGAGCTACTGGCCTGTCCTGCATCCAGCCTTCTTTCAGAACGCACATTCAGTGCTGCTGGAGGATTTGTCACGGATCACAGGGTGCGCCTGTCCACCGACTCTGTTGATCGACTGACCTTCATAAAGATGAACCAGTCTTGGATCACCACCAGCTACCAAACACCTGAAGCTGATATAACAGACTAATTTATTTTCAAATGTCACATCCCTTCAAGACTGATGCTGAGAGACTGTCCTGTTATGTTGACTGACTATCCTCCTCCTCCTCAATGATCTGATTGATGATGATTAGGGATGAGCTTCGAGTTCGAGTCGAACTCATGTTCGACTCGAACATTGCCTGTTCGCCCGTTCGCCGAACAGCGAACAAATTGGGGTGTTCGCGGCAAATTCGAAAAATCTATGGGAGAAATCTAAAGTGCTAATTATAAAGGCTTATATGCAAGTTATTGTCCTAAAAAGTGTTTGGGGACCCGGGTCCTGCCCCAGGGGACATGTATCAATGCAAAAAGAAGTTTTAAAAACGGCCGTTTTTTCGGGAGCAGTGATTTTAATAATGCTTAAAATGAAAAAATAAAAGTGAAATATTCCTTTAAATTTCGTACCTGGGGGGTGTGTATGATATGCATGTGAAGTGGCGCATGTTTCCCGTGCTTAGAACTGTCCCTGCAAAAAGTGTCATTTTTGAAAGAAAAAAATGCATTTAAAACTGACTCGCGGCTATTAATGAATTGTCGGCTCCCGGCAATACATACAAAAGTCATTGAGAAAAAAAAAAAAAAAAAGCGTGGGGGTTCCCCAGAATTCAATTACCAGGCCCTTCAGGTCTGGAATGGATATTAAGGGGAACCCCGCCGCGAATAAAAAAAAAAATTGACGTGGGGTTCCCCCAAATATCCATTCCAGGCCCTTCAGATCTGGCATGGATTTTAAGGGGAACTCCACCCCAAATTAAAAAAAAAATGGCGTGGAGTCCCCCTAAAAATCCATACCAGACCCCTTATCCGAGCACGCAACCTGGCCGGCCGCAGGGGAAAAGGGGGGGACGAGAGAGCGGCCCCCCCTCCCTCCTGAACCGTACCAAGCCACATGCCCTCAACATGGGGAGGATGTCCCCATGTTGATGGGGACAAGGGCCTCATCCCCACAACCCTTGCCCGGTGGTTGTGGGGGTCTGCGGGCGGGGGGCTTATCGGAATCTGGAAGACCCCTTTAACAAAGAGGACCCCCAGATCCCGGCCCCCCCCCATGTGAATTGGTAAGGGGTACATTGTACCCCTACCATTTCACGAAGAAAGCGTAAAAAAATGTTTAAAAAAACACACAAACACCTTGAAAAAGTCCTTTATTTAAAAAAAAAAAAAAAAAACATTCCAGCGGTGAAATCCAGTGTCCCGCGGCGATCCCGATGTCCAGCGCTGTCCGTCATTGGTTGTGCCTGAGCGGACCTGATGGGGAACTCCCTCTCAGTATTTTAAATGTATAGACCCGCCCCTTCTAAAGTTCCCCATCAGGTCCGCTCAGCGGACGAGATGCGGAACATGAGAAGGGGCGGGTCTATACATGTATTACCAAAGTGAGAGCAGTTCCCCATCAGGTCCGCCTCCTCGGTATGTCGGACCCGCCTACGTCATTGGCTTGAGCGGGGAACTTCCTTCACTATGTAAATTTAAATTACACAGTGAAGGAAGTTCCCCGCTCAAGCCAATGACGTAGGCGGGTCTGACATACCGAGGGGGCGGACCTGATGGGGAACTGCTCTCACTTTGGTAATACATGTATAGACCCGCCCCTTCTCATGTTCCGCATCTCGTCCGCTGAGCGGACCTGATGGGGAACTTTAGAAGGGGCGGGTCTATACATTTAAAATACTGAGAGGGAGTTCCCCATCAGGTCCGCTCAGGCACAACCAATGACGGACAGCGCTGGACATCGGGATCGCCGCGGGACACTGGATTTCACCGCTGGAATGTTTTGTTTTTGTTTTTTTAAATAAAGGACTTTTTCAAGGTGTTTGTGTGTTTTTTTAAACATTTTTTTACGCTTTCTTCGTGAAATGGTAGGGGTACAATGTACCCCTTACCAATTCACATGGGGGGGGCGGGATCTGGGGGTCCTCTTTGTTAAAGGGGTCTTCCAGATTCCGATAAGCCCCCCGCCCGCAGACCCCCACAACCACCGGGCAAGGGTTGTGGGGATGAGGCCCTTGTCCCCATCAACATGGGGACATCCTCCCCATGTTGAGGGCATGTGGCTTGGTACGGTTCAGGAGGGAGGGGGGGCCGCTCTCTCGTCCCCCCCTTTTCCCCTGCGGCCGGCCAGGTTGCATGCTCGGATAAGGGGTTTGGTATGGATTTTTAGGGGGACTCCACGCCATTTTTTTTTTAATTTGGGGTGAAGTTCCCCTTAAAATCCATGCCAGATCTGAAGGGCCTGGAATGGATATTTGGGGGAACCCCACGTCAATTTTTTTTTTATTTGCGGCGGGGTTCCCCTTAATATCCATTCCAGACCTGAAGGGCCTGGTAATTGAATTCTGGGGAACCCCCACGCTTTTTTTTTTTTTTTTCTCAATGACTTTTGTATGTATTGCCGGGAGCCGACAATTCATTAATAGCCGCGAGTCAGTTTTAAATGCATTTTTTTCTTTCAAAAATGACATTTTTTGCAGGGACAGTTCTAAGCACGGGAAACATGCGCCACTTCACATGCATATCATACACACCCCCCAGGTACGAAATTTAAAGGAATATTTCACTTTTATTTTTTCATTTTAAGCATTATTAAAATCACTGCTCCCGAAAAAACGGCCGTTTTTAAAACTTCTTTTTGCATTGATACATGTCCCCTGGGGCAGGACCCGGGTCCCCAAACACTTTTTAGGACAATAACTTGCATATTAGCCTTTATAATTAACACTTTAGATTTCGAACGTTCGAGTCCATTGTATTTAATAGGGTTCTAAAGTTTACACGAACATTTTGTCTGTTCGCAGGTTCTGGTGCGAACCGAACAGGGGGGTGTTCGGCTCATCCCTGATGATGATAGCTTGGAAGAACATTTTTGTTTCTGGGTGCCGCCACCAGTGGCTAAGGCCCAATTTTTCAGCCCCTGTTTAACAGGGGCATGTAATTACAATTTTTTATGCAATGCTTTGCAGCAGGGCTCATTCCTGCACTCCAACTAGAGTATCTGGGAGAGGTTGCAGTGTCGTGGCACCAGCACCAGTGACTAAGGCCCAATTTTTCAGCCCCTGTTTAACAGGGGCGTGTAATTACAATTTTTGATGCAATACTTTGCAACAGGGCTCATTGCTGTGCTCCAAGTACAGTATCTGTGAGGGGTTGCAGTGTTGTGGCACCAGTGCCTAAGGCCCAATTTTTATGCCCCTGTTTAACAGGGGCATGTAATTACAATTCTTGATCTAATAATTCACAGCAGGGCCCATTCCTGTGCCAACCAAGAGTATCTGTGAGGCCTTACAGTGTTGTGTCAACACCACCACTACCACCACCAAAGGCCCAATTTTTCAGCCCCTGTTCAACAGGGGCATGCAATTACAATTCTTGATCTAATAATTCACAGCAGGGCCCATTCCTACGCCCACCAAGAGTAACTGTGAGGCCTTACAGTGTTGTGTCAACACCACCACCACCAAAGGCCCAATTTTTCAGCCCCTGTTCAACAGGGGCATGCAATTACAATTCTTGATCTAATAATTCACAGCAGGGCCCATTCATGCACCCACCAAGAGTAACTGTGAGGGCTCACAGTGTTGTGGCAACACCAACATGTAAGGGGCAAATTTCAGCTGAGTATATACGGCAGGCCCCTACTTTCAAACATCCAACTTACAAATGACTCCTCCTTGCAAACGGAAGGATACAACAGGAAGTGAGAGGAAATCTACCCCTAGGAAGGCAAATTCTCTCCTGTAAGAGTTAATATGGGGAAAAAGTGTCTCCTCTCCACTGATGCTTTATCACCAATTCTTGTTTCAATAAAAACCCAAAATTTTCAAAAAACATTTGTCATTAGGACGGAAAGTGAGGTGAACTGTTCTGAACAGGTGCACACTGCACAGACAGCAAAACAAATGTTACAGGGGTGATAACCCTTCCCTATGTTTTCCAAAAAGCTTAAAAATAGATTTTTTGGCTGGAGCTACACTTAAACAATGTACGTGTTCAAAATTACAAACAGATTCTACATAAGAACAAACCTACAGTCCCAGGCATACTTTAGACACCCCCCAGGTACGATATTTAAAGGAATATTTGACTTTTTTTTTTTCACTTTATGCATCATTAAAATGACTGCTCCCGAAAAACGGCCGTTTTTAAAACTTTTTTTTGGATTGATACATGTCCCCTGGTGCAGAACCCGGGTTCCCAAACCCTTTTTAGGACAATAACATGCATAATAGTCGTTATAATTAGCACTTTAGATTTCGAACGTTCGCATCCATTGTATTTAATAGGGTTCTAAAGTTTGTGCGAACTTTCGGTCCGTTCGCGGGTTCTGGTGCGAACCGAACCCGGGGGTGTTCGGCTCATCACTAATGGTAATACATAACATTGATCTCAGTCTTATGATCCTCTCTACCTGTTTCCCTTCCACCCTTTCCGATGACTCGGTTCCTCCCCCATTTATATGCTTATCTTGTATAATCCGTTTTCAAATGTCTACTACTTATGTGAGCCTTTTGTATAAGCTTTGTTATTAATATATCTTTGAATAAAAATACTGAAAGATAAATAAGGCTGGCAATTGAGAGGAAAAATATCGCTTAGTATTAAATCGAGCGGGCAGCCCATTTGAATGGAAAAAAGGAGCATGGTCTTGCCACAGTAGAGTCCGACAGGGAGACATTCAAGGCCTCTGATTTTTGTAGGTTGACCTTAAACTCCTGTAGCAAGGAGGGCAAGGAGGTGAGAGGTTCAGTGATGTAGAATAAGAGGTAGTCAGCGTAAGCTGCCACTTTGTGTTGGTGTGGGCCGGCTTGAATGCCCTAATAGACAGGTTACCTCTAATGTGGTGTAGGAAAGGCTCCAGGGAAAGAACAAACAGCAAAGGGGAAAGGGTGCAGCCCTGTCTAGTGCTGTTTGACATTGAGAAAGGGGCGGAGTTGTGGACATTTACCCGTACCGTTGCTGTAGGATTTTTGTAGAGGGCTGCTATCCAGGATAGGATGGGGTCAGGCATTCCAACAAATTTAAGTGTTTCCCAGAGAAAGACTCAGTCCACCCTGTCAAAAGACTTTTCAGCGTGTGTAGACAAGAGTAGAAGGGGAATGTGGGATCTTTTTTTTTTGCTATGATGTCCAGAGTCTGGATAGTGTTGTCCCTGGCTTCTCTGGTCTTGATAAAGCCGACTTGGTCTGCAGCAACTACACGTTGCAGCAAGACATTCAATCTGGAAGCTAAAATTTTGGTGAAGATTTTCACGTCACATTTCATCATTTCAGGAGTGAGATAGGCCTATAACTGCCACATAGCAATGGGTTCTTACCCAGCTTGGGTAGCACTGAAATAGAGGCACACATAATATCAGCTGGCAAACTGTGTCCATCTAAAATGGCATTGAACGCTGCAAGGAAATAGGGCGTCAATAGGTGATGATACGTTTTGTAGTAGGGGAGGGTGAATCCATCGGGCCCAGGCACCTTACTATGCTGGCTGTAAGTTATGGCAGTTGTGAATTCCTCAGCAGTAATGGGCTGGGATAGAGCATCCCTCTCTTCAACTGTCAGTGGGGGCAGATTGGTTTCCTCGAGATAAGCTTGGATGTCTGAGGGGGTATGGGATGTTGAGTCAGAAAGAGAATCTAAGTTGTACAATTTAGAGTAGAAGTCACAGAACGTCTCCGCCAGGTTGTGAGAGATATGGACTTTAGAGCCTAACAAGTAAAGTAAAGCTGGTAGAAAAATATGTGGAAATAATGGACTTTATAGGCACTACTATAGAAAAATATATAATTTTAATAATATCATATACAATACATAAGTATAAAATACAGTTAATTGAAAGACATAAAAGAAAAATGAAAACGGAAAACTTGTAACCCGTGGGTCACACCCATAGGGGAACACTCAGAGATAATTGTCGCTGATTGCAGGGGTGAACGTGCTGAAATGCCCACGCTGGACTTGTTTAAGAGGTGTTTCCCGAATAGGTATTCACCGGGTTCCTGATGGAATATTATAGGATGCTCAACATGTTTTGCGATTTTGGTAATATCGCTTCTTCAGGAGCGTCTAAATTTCAATAAAAAGACATAAATTATAATACATACAGGAGATATATATATATATATAGAGTATATATATATGTATACATATGTATAATATGATATAATACAGATTCATATGTTATATAGGATTATCAAAGGCTGCAACCTATGACACTCACCAGATAAACGCTTTGTTTACAAAATGTCGGGTACGCCTGCCTCATCACCCAGCAACCCCTCAGAGAGAGCTGACCACCCTGGGGTGGCTGTCAGTGCCCATTCAATCTTTGGCTGTTGGATTAGATCACAGGAGGTAGGTGCGAGTGGAAAATACGGGGATGCACCGGGGAAACTAAAATATTCCAAGCATATATAGAAGTGGGGCTAATAATTCATGAATGAAACTACCTTTCAGTAAAAATAAAGATAAAATATGGTAAATAAGGCAACTTACATATACCCTCGGTTTGATGGTATGCGGGCACAGGGAAGGTTTTTAATAACTGCTGCAACCCCAATTATTGAATGGGAGTAACGGATCTCTAAAAAATATATGTACAGAAAGACAACCTTTAGAGAGGATAACCTATTGTACATGTAGCCATAATGGCATTGTAACGATTGTATACGGAATCATACCTTAAGTGAGATGTAACTACACTAAAATGGTTGGGCGTAGAATTAATATATGGAGCCGGAGTATCCCAGGTATTGCATAGATGTCTCAGTCAAGGAGTCATATCACTGCAATTAAACACATGGGAAAGATTTAAAGATTTAACAGGTAAGTCTCAAAAGGTTGCACACATACTGTTGCCTAGCAATAATAAACACTTCAAAAGATGGTAAAAACATCTCTACCTGCAAAGTTCTGCTTCTCAAGAAACCAAAGCTGGGGGCGAACCAATGGAAACCTATTGGTTTGCTGGTGACGCCAAAATACAGCGGATCTAAGAGAGAAATGCAGATACTAATGATTGCTGAATACTAGGTTGACACATGAGACAGTTACTGTCAACCAGACAGGGGAAGCAGATATACTGCGCCAGACCTACCTTAGTGCTGAAAGCTACCACAATCAGGATGACTGCCCCTGGTTTGGAGGTGTATCGTATTGCAAGCGACCGCACTCCACAAACGACATTGTGGAGTGATCGGTCTGGCTTGCATTTTGTGCATCCCACTCGCGTGTGAGTCAGAGACGTCTGACGTCACGCGAGCCGGCCAAGTCGCATCTCACGTCCTTGCCGAGATTGGCGCCTGCGCACTACCGGACTGCTGGCGGGTCCTGGGCGCAGGTAAGGGCGGAAGTGCATCTGGGGCACATCATAGGATGTGTCCTGGGATGCCACTGGGTGACTGGAGATCCCTTCCAACGGTGGATTGGAAGGGAGGGAACCAGTCGTCCAATGGCTTGGGTGGCCGCGTATTCCCCATGCCCCCTCCAAAGGAGAAAGAAGCCATATGAACCTGGATAGGTGGCTAGATGGAATAATTGAGCTGGCTGCGGGGAAATGAGACAAGCACCTCGACACAAAGAGACATGAATAGTACATGCACTAAGCATACTTAAATAGCGATTATGATACAAATAATAACAACAAAAACTGGTACATAATGCATAGTTACAAAACTCATGCAGTAAACCCATTCCAATTGCTAGGAAGGTGCCTAGGGAACCATGAGGTGTGTCAAGTATTACACCTACATATGGTTGCTGACATGTCCCATAGTGAGGACATCTAAGGAAGGGGGACAATGGTCATGTGATGTTCTTAATGTGGGTATCTAGAAAGATACCAGAACAGAGGGATATGTGAGCATATACTGTACACGAAAAATACCGCATAGGACTGCCCAAGTATCCTATAGGAAGGGCCGGTATGACAGGACCTCGTTAATACCTGGGGGTTTGGTTGCTGAGAGACGCTCAATCCAATTGGTCTCTTTTTAGAGAATGCGTTTATCCCAGTTTCCCCCACGTAGGTCTTGTGGTATAACCTCCAAAATAATAAATTTGACCATTGAGGTATCAAACTTATGATACAGGCCCAGGTGACGACTTACTGGTGTAACCATTTTCGCTTATTGTGAATAGTATATGTGGTCATATATACGCTGTTTGAATTGGCGAATAGTTTTAACCAACGTAAAATGCCCCACATTTACACATCATGAGGTAAACTACCCCTTCTGTTTTGCATGTAGCGTGGAAACGTGGGCGAAAGTTATCACCATTGGGCAATCGAAATTGCTTTCCTGTTTGAACCCAGGGACAATATGAACATTGGCCACAGGTGGACAGGCCATACTCTATGACATTTTTGTCATGTATTGGTCTATATTCACTGATGGTTAGTTTGTTGCCTATTGATGAAGCCTTTCAGTACACAATCTCAGGTCTTTCTCTAACATATTTTCCCAATGTGACGTCCTCACTAAGGAGATGCCAATGTCGTTCAAGACAATTTTTTAATGTGTTATGTTGTGCAGAGTATTTTGTTATGAACTTGGTGGTTTGTAGATTTATGTTGGTTTTGGGTCTAGAATATAATGACGTTGTTCTTTCCTGGCCCTTGGCTTTGTTGAAAGCCTTTCTAAGAAGGCTTTTGCTGTAGCCTCGATGCAATAGGCGGGTGCGCAGCTCATTCGCCTGCTGCTGGAAATCTGCATCGTAGGTGCAGTTTCTGCGCAGGCGGATGTACTGCGCATACGAAATACTGTGGACTAAGGATCTTGGATGTCCACTATTGGCATGTAACAGGGTGTTACCCGCTGTGCTTTTCCGATATAGTTTAGTGACGATGTTGTCACATGGGTCTCTGTATATAAGTAGGTCAAGAAATGAAATAGAATTCAAGTGCCAATCAAACGTAAACTTTAAGTTAAAACTATTACTATTGAGTTGTTGTAAAAATTGGTTTAGGGACGTGATGGTACCAGTCCAAATAGCCAAGATATCGTCAATATACCTGAACCAGCACAAGGTCTGGTCCAGGTATTGAGGATATAGATCACTAGAGAAGATCTCTCGCTCCCTCCCCCCAGGTACAGATTGGCGTACGCCAGTGCGCAACAAGTGCCCATGGCGACGCCCTGTACCTGGAGGTAGTGGGAGCCGAGAAATGAAAAATGGTTGTGTTTAAGTATAAATGACAGTAATTGGATAATGAAGGCCTGACATTTCCATTGTCTATGGTCCTCTTCCATTAGAAACGTTTTTACTGTTTCTAAACCTAATTCATGCGGTATACTAGAGTAGAGTGCCTCTACGTCAATTGTAACAAAATATGCATTTGGAGGAATAGTGAGGCCATCAAGTGTTTTTAAAAAAACAGATGTGTCTCTCACGTACGATGGTAATCTTATAACGTGAGGCATTAGAAAAAAGTCGATGAATCTACTCGCGTTTTCTGTCATAGATCCTATTCCAGAAATGATCGGTCTACCTGGTGGCTTGGTTTGATTCTTGTGGATCTTTGGAATGGCGTAAAAAATTGCTTCTCTAGGGAAGGCTATATTGAAATATTCGTATGTAGGTTTATCGATCAATGCGGCTGTATACGCCGTATAGATCAATAACTTGAACTCTAGTTTAAACTGTGCCGTAGTCTCTGTTGTGATTGGTTTGTACCATTCAGGATTATTAAGTATATCGAAACACATGGTTTCGTATTGCTTATAGGTTTGTAGGACGATGTTTCCGCCCTTATCTGATGTTTTGATTACAGTATCTTCTCTAGTTTGTAAACTTCTTATTGCATCCTGTTGTTGCCTGGGTAAGTTTGATGACACAGGGGATACTGTCATCTTTTTGATCTCTCTGACCATGGCTAGCAAAAAAGCAGCCACCTGCGGGTTGGTGTTAAGGTCAGGAAATTGGTTAGATTTATTTTTAAACATTGGTTTTTTGGTTTCCATCGGGGGCTCCTGGCTCAAATTGGTTTCTTGAGTACTAGTTGGGTCTGAATTTTCATCTAACAAGAGCATTAGATCTCTCAATGCTCTAAAATCTTGCATCGTACATTTTTTTATCTGTTCAGAAAGATCCTTCTCCTCTCGGAGTCTCTTCCTATCAGGGTCAAATATGTGTTTATATGTTAATTTCCTTGCGAACAAATATAGGTCCTTGATGACCTCATATTTGTCCAGATTGGCACTTGGGCAAAAACTGAGACCCAATTTTAGGACTGTTACAGTAGGTGCCACCGATATTGTGTCAATCTCGCCGCTTCTAGCGGCGAGATTGACACCCTATGAGCTCCGCCGCGAGAGCCAACGCCGAGCTGTCTCGTCATCGGGAAAGGAAAAATGTTCCTTTTACGATGAGCGACACGCATTGCCGATAGACGGGGATCCGACGTGGATCCCCGCCAATACCAGGCACTGCGTCTGGTATAAATCCTGAGCGGGAACTCCACGCCAATTTTTAAATAAAAAAACGGCGTGGGTTCCCCCTCCAGGAGCATACCAGGCCCTTGGGTCTAGTCTGGATTTGAAGGGGAACCCTACGCCGAAAAAACGGCGTGGGGGTCCCCTCAAAATCCAAACCAGACCCTTATCCGTACACACAACATGGCAGGCCGCAGGGGAAGAGGGGGAGACGAGAGAGCGGCCCCCCTCCCTCCTGAACCGTACCAGGCCGCATGCCCTCAACATGGGGGGTTTGGTGCTCTGGGGCAGGGGGGCGACCTGCAGCCCCCCCCACCCCAGAGCACCCTGCCCCCATGTTCATGAGGACAGGGCCTCTTCCCCGACAACCCTGGCCGTTGGTTGTCGGGGTCTGCGGGCGGGGGGCTTATCTAAATCCGGGAGCCCCCTTTAATAAGGGGGCCCCCAGATCCCGGCCCCCCCACCCTATGTGAATGAGTATGGGGTACATCGTACCCCTACCCATTCACCTGGTGGAAAAAAAATGGCAATAAAACACAACACAGTTTTTTAAAGTATTTTATTGCACAGCTCTGGGGGTCTTCTTCCGTCTTCAGGGGTCTCCGGTGTCGTCGCCGCGCTCTCCGGTTCTTTCTTCTGCCGGGCCACCGCTATCTTCTTCCAGCTCTTTTGCTAGCGGGGCCTGGTCTTCTCCATCGCCTTCTTCTTCTCCCGCTCTCCGGTTCTTCTCCCGCTCTCCGGTTCTTTCTTCCGCCGGGACTCCGCTATCTTCTTGAAGCTCTTTTGCTAGCTGGGGCCCGGTCTTCTCCGTCGTCTCGTCCGGCTCTCCGTTGCCTTTCTGTCGGCCCCTCCACTATCTTCTTGCAGCTCTTTTGCTAGTGGAGGTGCCGGTCTTCCCGTCGTCGCCGTTGGCGTCTTCTTCCCTCTTCTCCTCCTCGATGTTGACTCGTCGCTTCCTCTCGCAGTAATGCTAAATCTTCGGTCCGCAGAGATTTATATAGGCTTCTCATGACGTCACAGTCGGATCCCCGCTCAATACAGTGCTGTGTCTCCTCGCAATTGCAGCGAGCGCGACATGTGTCGCCACCCTGTCGCCGAGATGTCGGCACCCCTGTCGCCGAGAATCTCCGCGATAGGATCGCAATGAATATACAATTTCGGCAGCACCTACTGTAATTCATCATCTGAGAGAGGATAAGGGGTCAAATTGATGACACTCCTCATTGTTGGTTGATTGTGGGGGTTCCCCCCTAAAGGGGTTGGAGTAGCGGTAGGTCTTGTAGGATATAAGGGAGTATCATAGGGGCCTGCATTGCCACCTTCTGCTCCGCGGGGCGTTTTTGAGGAAATTGAGTATTTTGAGATGCAATTTGTGTATGTAATTCTTGTATGGCTTGTGCTGCAATGGGACCCATATATGCATATTTAGAAAGATCATAATTAGGTGTATTCCCTTCACCTCTATTCTGCCCACCTTGTGCGCGTGTTTGTGAAGGAGTAAAGCCTGCTACATTGGCTGGCTTCCTTTTAGTGTTAGGTGTGACAGGATACCCACCACCATGGTGACCCCACTTACGTGATCCATTAGGGGGATAAGAGTTGTTCACCGTTTGTGTTCGCTGTGCCTGTGAAGGTAGAGAAGAATCAGATTCAGTATCATCCTCTGAAAGATATATGTTGGAACGATTTGTTTGTGAACTATTTTTGAAACCTGGGCCTCTTCCCCTGATGGGATCGTCCCATTTGTATGCAAAACCTTCTGCAAACACCATCCTATCTTTTGTGATTTTCGCTTGTTTTTTGGAGATGATACTCTTATTCAGTCTATCTAAATAAATCTTCAGTTCCTGACTTTTGGCTGCAAATTTGTCATGTGTTGTAATAGATTGGTATTTAGTGTGTAATAATGCAAATTCTTGATCTTGAGCACAGCGGGTAACACCCTGTTACATGCCAATAGTGGACATCCAAGATCCTTAGTCCACAGTATTCCGTATGCACAGTACATCCGCCTGCGCAGAAACTGCACCTACGATGCAGATTTCCAGCAGCAGGCGAATGAGCTGTGCACCCGCCTATTGCATCGAGGCTACAGCAAAAGCCTTCTTAGAAAGGCTTTCAAAAAAGCCAAGGGCCAGGAAAGAACAACGTTATTATATTTTAGACCCAAAACCAACATCAATCTACAAACCACCAAGTTCATAACAAAATACTCTGCACAACATAACACATTAAAAAATTGTGTTGAACGACATTGGCATCTCCTTAGTGAGGACGTCACATTGGGCAAATATGTTAGAGAAAGACCTGAGATTGTGTACCGAAAGGCTTCATCAATAGGCAAAAAACTAACCATCAGTGAATATAGACCAATACATGACAAAAATGTCATAGAGTATGGCCTGTCCACCTGTGGCCAATGTTCATGTTGTCCCTGGGTTCAAACAGGAAAGCAATTTCGATTGCCCAATGGTGATAACTTTTGCCCACGTTTCCACGCTACATGCGATACAGAAGGGGTAGTTTACCTCATGATGTGTAAATGTGGGGCATTTTACGTTGGCAAAACTATTCGCCAATTCAAACAGCGTATATATGACCACATATACTATTCACAATACGCGAAAATGGTTACACCAGTAAGTCGTCACCTGGGCCTGTATCATAAGTTTGATACCTCAATGGTCAAATTTATTATTTTGGAGGTTATACCACAAGACCTACGTGGGGGAAACTGGGATAAACACATTCTCCAAAAAGAGACCAATTGGATTGAGCGTCTCTCAGCAACCAAACCCCCAGGTATTAACGAGGTCCTGTCATACCGGCCCTTCCTATAGGATACTTGGGCAGTCCTATGCGGTATTTTTCGTGTACAGTATATGCTCACATATCCCTCTGTTCTGGTATCTTTCTAGATACCCACATTAAGAACATCACATGACCATTGTCCCCCTTCCTTAGATGTCCTCACTATGGGACATGTCAGCAACCATATGTAGGTGTAATACTTGACACACCTCATGGTTCCCTAGGCACCTTCCTAGTAATTGGAATGGGTTTACTGCATGAGTTTTGTAACTATGCATTATGTACCAGTTTTTGTTGTTATTATTTGTATCATAATCGCTATTTAAGTATGCTTAGTGCATGTACTATTCATGTCTCTTTGTGTCGAGGTGCTTGTCTCATTTCCCCGCAGCCAGCTCAATTATTCCATCTAGCCACCTATCCAGGTTCATATGGCTTCTTTCTCCTTTGGAGGGGGCGTGGGGAATACGCGGCCACCCAAGCCATTGGACGACTGGTTCCCTCCCTTCCAATCCACCGTTGGAAGGGATCTCCAGTCACCCAGTGGCATCCCAGGACAAATCCTATGATGTGCCCCAGACGCACTTCCGCCCTTACCTGCGCCCAGGACCCGCCAGCAGTCCGGTAGTGCGCAGGCGCCAATCTCGGCAAGGACGTGAGATGCGTCTTGGCCGGCTCGCGTGACGTCAGACGTCTCTGACTCACACGTGAGCGGGATGCACAAAATGCAAGCCAGACCGATCACTCCACAATGTCGTTTGTGGAGTGCGGTCGCTCGCAATACGATACACCTCCAAACCAGGGGCAGTCATCCTGATTGTGGTAGCTTTCAGCACTAAGGTAGGTCTGGAGCAGTATATCTGCTTCCCTCCACTGGTTTCCCATTGCCCAACGAACAAAATTCAAAACACTAACAATTACATACAAAGCCATTTACAATTCTGCCCTGGGCTACATCATCAATCTTATCTCCAAACATCATCCAAACCATCTTCTCCGCTCCTCCCAAGACCTTTTGCTCTCTTGCTCCCTTGCCTCCTCGGCCCATGCTCGTCTCCAGGACTTCTCCAGAGCCTCTCCCATCCTCTGGAACTCACTGCCCTAATCTGTCTGGTTATCTCCTACTCTGTCCACTTTTAGGCGATCCCTGAAAACTCATCTCTTCAGGGAGGCCTATTCTGCCTCTAGCTAAAAACCAAATCTTCTACTTCCCTCATCAGTTCATCCCTCACAGTCACTACCTTTTGTTTCACCAGCCCCTCCCTCTAAGATTGTAATCTTGCAGGAGCTGGGTACTTCTAATCCTCTTGTTCTGAATTGTACTGTTGGTGTATTGTCCCTTTATATTGTAAAGCGCTGTGCAAACTGTTGGCGCTATATAAATCCTATATAATAATAAAAATACAGATATATCTTAGTGTTTATGACCTGCTAATGAGTTGTTGAATCAACAACAAAAAGCCTGAGAGATAATTTTTAAGCTGACCATACGCTATTAGCTTTTTTTTCCATTCAGCCAGTGGGCTGAAGGAAAAATTGCTGAAAGGTTTCTACACCCACGTAAACAAGGTAGATGGAGGAATCCCTATCTGGGACAGTGTATTCTGATAGCAAGAAAAGTTTTCCAGAGTCACTGCCATACACAAGGGGTACCTTTACTTGAACCACGCTCACGGCTCGGTAGATGAGAAACATGGATGAACTTTAGTAAACTCTTTTGATATCATATACACCAAGGACACTTGTGCATTTAGGAGGGCTACACAGAGCCAATGCCCTCTCCACCTGTCCAGAGTATCACAGTCACCTAACACCCAGTAACGGTATAGGGTCCCGCTGTGCACCTAGCGTGGACTCCATGCGTGTACTCCACTTCACTTACGTCTTTCTCTTCCATACCTGTGTACAAGTTTAGGGCCTCAGCATTGCAGGTCTGCTCCTGTTAGTACGGGAGAAGTATTGTGGCCAAATGAGTGCTGACAACATCACACTCTCTGCAAGAAGCTCACCTGCCACATGTTCATGCTTACGACAGGCTGTTAGAGAAACCTTTGTTATCCTTGATGATCAATTAATATTCACACTGTATGATTCTTTATACTGATGTCTTCATACCCCAATGTGTTTAATGACCCAAACGTAGACTATACGTGCCGGGTACTTACATTGTACCCCTTTAGTAACTTTAGACCAAATGCAACGTTTCAAACATTTTATTTGGATAAGTTAACGTGATGACAGAGGCAATCAACAGCTCAAGATAATATGCAAGTATTTACTAAAATTCCTAATCCCTGGGGGCGTGGCCTGAGCGGAGACCGAGATGGACGCCTAATTTGAGAGCTCCTGTGTGACCGGGCTGACTAATCCTCTTAAACGGGAGCCTACCGTCCTAACCCTGCTATGCACAGATCTACAAGGAGCTCGTCCACCTCCCGCACCTCTAAGGACTCTCAGACCCACTCGGGGAGGCACATACCGGATATATTTCGGTCACAAAAACCCCAGGCCTCGGCGCCATTACAGAACCACGCGCCAACACAGGCCCAAGCCGCGGCCTAGCCGGACGGCCTGCCCTCCGCCAACATGCCGGGCATGTCCTCTCCCAGCTCCAGCGGGGCCCTCCCTCCCAGCCTATTCGACTTGGAGAAAGTCGCTGCGGACATTAAAAATACAGTTACGGCTGCCATAGCAGACCTGAAGGCCGAAATGCTCGCAGTCGCGCATCGGGTGGATACCGTGGAGCAAACGACCCAGACACACACGGCGGCTATTCGCCAGGTGCAGTCGGCATATGACTCCCAACTGGCTCAAGTTTTTGAGCTCCATAGACACGTGGAGGACCTGGACAACCGGGGAAGGAGACACAACGTTAGGGTACGGGGGGTCCCCGAAACCGTAGACCCTACCGCCATACAGCAAACCGTTAGCGCCATTTTCAATGACCTGATTGAGCGCCCTGCGGACTCCCCCATCGATATGGAAAGGGCACACCGCGCTCTCAGGCCCGCACCCCGAGACAACGAACCCCCCAGAGACATTATATGCTGTATAGTTAACTTCCCCCTTAAGGAAGAGATTCTCCGCAAGGCGAGGGAAAGGGGACGTATTCTTTATAATGGCATGGAGGTTAAACTGTTTCAGGATCTTTCACAGATCACTCTCCAAAATAGGAGAGCACTACGACCACTGTTAGCTGCTTTACGAGCGAGAAATATCCAGTATCGCTGGAAGTTCCCATTCGGCCTGTCTGCATCCGCAAGGGGGCGCTCCGCCCTACTTCGCACACCGGAGGACCTTCAAGCATTTTGTGAACAACTCGACTTGCCTAACGTGGAGCTTCCTGATTGGTACGCGCTCTACTTTCCAGCGGAACCCTGGCTTCCTGTTTCACTCCACCCGTCACCGAAAGCGGCGCGCCAAAGACAGCGCCACCGTAGACCGATGTCTCCGATTGCCCGTTCCTCACGCCGAGACCTGCAACATCACAGTCCCTCACCGCCGCGCATGTGAAGCAAAACGCTGATTGACTGATTGTCTGCCGGATAGGCTGAGGTCTGCGGTCCGTGAGTATGCCCTCTCTCCCCCCCCTCCCTCCCCCCCCAGCGGGTCTCCACGTTACTCCCTGCGCCACTATCCCGTCAGAGATCTCCATACCCCTATTTGGTATTGACACGCTACTACCACCCCGGTCCTTTACACCCCACAGCTGGCAACTCCTCCTCCCAATGCTTCTCACGGTGACTCTCTCTCCCTCTCCCGGGATCCACCACACCGCATAATCAACCGGAGGCACCCGGTCGCTTCAAAATGTGACACACAGCGGACTGACTAGGGCTTGCCTTACCCGGGTGTCGGCTGTAGGAAGCGCGTATCCCCGGAAAAGCTTTCTACACCTTTTTACCCTGCAGCCCTTGACCCCCTCGTATGCCTAGATTCCCCTGAGCTTGGAGTTGACACTGAAGGGTTAAACACTCCGACATCCGGAAGATAGGCGCACCCCCATGAACTGCCCCAGTCCCGGGAGAGGCGTCCCCTGGGTGCCCGGGTGTAGGCCTGAGATTCTGACATTCGCCCCCCCCCCCACGCAGCTACAAAGATCCTTTCCTGGATGACCTAAAGACCCTTTAGCAATCTGAGCCCGCACAGACATCCCCCTTCGGATGTGGGAGGCCTAAACTCTCTATTGCCCTGCACCTCGGCCTGCGACACGGTCGTATCAGCTTCTTCTGAAACGCTTACTACAGGGATGATGATTCTAAGCTCCTGCAGGCAATGTATTTGTTGCCTTTCATTACCTCTTCCAATGCTTTTTTATGTCCCATATTCGCACTTGTTCCCCCCTATCCCCTATTGTAAGCAAGCGATATACCAGGCATCAGATGGGCAGGGTACGACTTGGGCGATACCAATTAATACGGAGACCTGAGAACCCCCCTCCCTATCTGAGGCGAGGACGAGAATGGGGACACCACCCCCCTAGCTCATTATGGAGGCCCCTCCGCCCATCCCCACTTCCCTACCCCCTCCTCACCCCTCCGCATACTGCTCCCCCCACCTAATCCCGCCTCCCCCCTCTCTTTTTGCTCTACCCGGCCACCCTCCCTTGACCCGTCCTCCTTCCCACTCACCCCCTCTACCCCCCTCCACTCCTCATTTCCCCTTCCCTCCTCATTGCTCCCCTTCTTTCCCCTCATCTTCCCCCCCCATTTCTCTCCCCCCTTCTCTTCACCCTCCCCCCTCCCTCCCTCCGCTCCTCCCCCCCTCCCCTCCCTCCTCTCCCTCCCTCCCTCTTCTCCCTCCCTCCCTCTTCTCCATCCCTCCCTCTCCCCCTCCCCTTATCCTGTTTCCAATTTCCCACCCCTCCCCCTGTCTCATCCCCCTGCCCCCCTTTTTCCTCCCCCCTCCCCTATCCCCCCCCTTTTCCGTTTCTCCTCCCTTTCCCTTCTCCCTATATCCGTCCCCGCACCCTCCCCCCTATCCCCTATTCCCTCCTTCCCCCTCCTCGTGGTCTGCCCTAACGCAGTCTCCTGAGGAGGGAGTCCACCCCCCCGGCATGTCTCGTGGGTTGTGGATTTCTCTTGAATACACCTCAAAGTTTAACTTTCAAAATAATACGGGTTGCTTTTATTGACTCCAGCCCCGCGAGCTGGAGAAGGTTATGTTTTGTTATGTTTTGTTATGTTATGTTGATTTATGTGATGTCCCTACACACTCGGCATTTGAACCCCCTGTACCTTGCTCCTCATGGTAGGCTCCCTGTTACGCTTTTTGGGCTCTCGCTATTAGCGGGACCCCTCATCCGCTTCACCCAGACTCCCGGTCCACAGGTAGGCTGCGGTTGCCGCTCACGCTACTACCCCCACACAGCGGTCTCACTGAGACGCAGCTGACACTCCAGGTTTTCCCTTGGCTCTTATAGGTGGGTAGCCTAGCTAAACCCACCTCTGGTTTTCTTTTTCCCTCCCCTTATCTCTCTCCGTACCCTTGGCCCACATAGCCTGCTTTTACCCCTCGTCATTCTTTTCTTCCTCTCGCCCCCCTTTTTCCCTCTCTTGGCCCTGACCCCCCTACTCGTCATCTTCTCCTCCTTTTTCTAATCTGATCCTCCTGAATCTTCCTACCCCCAACTCCTCCTGACCTCTTCATCTGTGTGTCTTTCTCCCCTACCCTACCTTTCCCCCTGTGTGTCCCCTCCCCTTTCTCCCTTGCCCCAGGGGAGTGACCCTCGCACCCATCTTCTAAAGAACGACTCTAATCCTCTCAACTACCAGATAAATATCTTCAACCCTTCCTAACTCTCCACAATACAGACCCCCCCTAGGACTGATATTCCACTGACTCTGAAGTGTGTTTCCCTGAACACAAAAGGCCTGAATGTACCAGAAAAAAGGTCACAAGTGTTAGCTTTGCTCACAAAACACAAGGCTCACTTTATCTTCCTGCAGGAGACTCACTTTCGATCTGATGCTATCCCGAAACTGGCTAATCACATATATCGCTCTGCCCTACATGCCACTAACCCGGTCGCCAAAACCAAAGGGGTTTCGATTCTCATTTCAAAACATGCCAATTTCCTCCTGTCTGACTCTCTAACGGACCCAGAAGGTAGATTTATCTTCATTAAGGGAACATATGCATCTAAACCTATCACACTGGCTAATATTTATTGCCCTAACGACCACCAGGTCTTCTTTTTCCGCAAGACGTGTGCCCTTCTATCCTCGTTCCAGAGCGGCCTGGTCCTCCTGGGAGGCGACTTCAACGTGCCCCTAAACCCCTTTCTAGACACTTCCACAGCCTCGACTTCTCTACCCTATAAGGCCTTACGACAAATTAAAGCCCAACTACAAACCCTGGCCCTTCATGACGCGTGGCGCACCCTCTATCCCTCAACCAAAGACTACACCTTCTTCTCGGCCCCCCACCAGAAATATTCCAGAATTGACTTTTTTTTTATCCCAGACCGACCTCCCCGCCCTCCAACATTCCTCCATTGAACCGATGTTCCTATCAGATCATCACCCCATCACAGTCACATTATCATTCCCGGAAACATACCCCAAGACTAAGATTTGGCGTTTCAACCCCTCATTCTTGACAGACCCAACCTCATTAGAGCGCATTCGCTCATGCATCAAGCTATATTTCCAAGAAAATGCTATTCCTGACATTTCTCCAATATCCATATGGGAAGCTCACAAATGCGTGGTACGGGGAGAATTGCTTGCCCTGAATTCACAGGCCAAAAAAGCTTACCAGGAGAGAGTGAATACTCTTCTCAAAAGGATTAGAGTACTAGAACTGTCCCATAAGAAGATACAAGCCCAGAACACTCTACAGGAACTGACCAAGTGCCGTACACTTCTTGCAGATGAATTAGGTAAACGCACGAGAAGGCGTTACATTCTTGGCCAGAGGGTCTTTTATGAACATGGCAACAAGAGTGGACGTCTTTTAGCGCGGTCAGTCCAGAAGGCCAAACTCTTGTCCACCATACATACCTTACACGATCCCCAGGGCACCCTCCTGGCTAAGAGCGAGGACATTGCGAAGGAATTTGAGTCTTTCTACCGAAAGCTCTATAACCTTCACCCCACACAGCTACCCCGAGCCTCGGGGGAGACACGCCAAACGCTCATTGCGGATTTTCTCTCTCATTATGGCCCTAAACCCCTCTCCTCCCAACAAGCACAATCCCTGGAGGGGCTGTTCTCGACAGGAGAGCTGGAGACAGCCCTGAAACAAATGAAGCTGGGTAAAAGCCCGGGCCCGGACGGATACACCCTTCGGTATTACAAGTCTTTCGCAGATGTCCTTACCCCCAACCTTCTACAGACATTTAATGCCCTGGCCAATCCTCAAGACCGACCTAACAGATTATTAGAGGCTCACATCACCGTAATTCCTAAGGAGGGGAAGGATCCCCTACAAGTGGCAAATTATAGGCCGATTTCACTCCTTAATGTCGACATAAAAATTTATGCCAAAATACTGGCCAATAGGTTAATACCTCTGATCCCCGGCCTTATCTCCAATGACCAGGTGGGGTTTGTCCCGGGCCGGGAGGCACGGGACAACACCATACAAACCCTTAACTTACATCACTGGCTTACGTCAACTAAAACACCAGGCTTTTTGCTCTCCCTTGATGCGGAGAAGGCGTTTGACAGAGTGGCCTGGGACTACATTCGAGAGGTCCTAAAAGGGGTGGGTTTGGAAGACCGCATGCTCACCTCCATAATGGCATTATACTCGAACCCCACGGCGGCGGTGAGAGTTAACGGCCACCTGTCGAACGCCTTCTCCATTAATAACGGCACACGCCAGGGTTGTCCCCTCTCCCCCCTGATCTACATTCTCTCCTTGGAACCCCTCTTAAACAAAATTAGAGAAAACCCGGATGTTAGGGGATTGGTGGTCAAAGGTAGAGAATTTAAAGTCGCAGCTTTCGCGGATGACATTCTGCTCTCCCTCATATCCCCACGAACCTCCCTACCATCTCTCTTACATGACTTGGAAGCCTTTGGTACAATTTCAAACCTTAAAATTAACTATACAAAGTCCCACGCCCTGAATATCACCCTCCCGCCACAGGAAGCCACCCACTGCCGGGAATCTTTCCCGTTCCATTGGGAAAAGACTGCTATTTCCTATCTTGGGATTCGGATCCCGCCCTGCCTCAAAGACCTGTATGCCCTCAACTTCCACCCTGCCCTGAAAAAAGCCCAAGACCATTTTTTGGAGTGGTCTACATTGAATGTCTCATGGTTTGGTCGAGCTGCTCTGATCAAAATGATTATACTACCACGTATGTTGTACTTGATCCAAACCATCCCAATGCATATCCCCGCAGGATTCTTTTCCTCCTATCGGAAGGCCTGCTCGACCTTTTTATGGAAAGGTTCCCCTCCTAGAATCAAATATGCCAGACTCACCTTGCCCAAGCCTAAAGGGGGTATTGCTCTCCCAGACCTGTATAAATATTTTGTGGCTTGCCATCTTACGAGAATCGCGGACTGGTCCATTCACCCCCTAGAGAAGATCTGGATCTCTATCGAAGACTCTTTCTCACCCATTCCTCTACGTCTTCTCCCATGGCTGTCCCCGAAACAATGGCCACAGTCCTTGTCCTCACATCCCTTCATTCACACTTCCTTGAAGCTCCTTAGGTCGTCCCCGACTGGAGACTCCCTTTCACCCACCCCGGGTCCGCTGACTACGCTGAGAGGAAACCCCGACTTTATCCCAGGCGAGTCACCTTCCTTCCTCAAACAAGAATGGCCGTTTCAAGACATCTTTGCCTCCCAACTGTACACTGACGGCAAACTCGCCTCGATAGAGGATCTTAGGCTCATTTCCAACACCTCTACCTTCCCCTTCTGGACTTACAGACAAATATGTCACTTTTTATCCACACATACAGCACGTGATAGCTGGACAAGACCACTTACCCCTTTCGAAACTCTCTGCTATCGTAGAACCCCCCAACGACACCTTATTTCCCTTCTCTACGCCTTACTTATAGAACCTAGTGACTCTACCCTTTCGCCATCACAGACCTCGTGGAACAGAGACCTACCTACCCCCCTGTCACCAACTGATTGGACGAGAATTCATGAATATGCACATAAGGGGTCGTTGAATGTCGCCATACAGGAAAACGGGTACAAAGTGCTCACTAGATGGTACAGAACCCCATCTCTCCTGCATAAATTTGCCCCTTCAACCTCCAATATATGCTGGAGATGCAATACAGAGGTGGGAACCATGGTACACATTTGGTGGGAATGTTCACACATCCAACCCTTTTGGAGGGAGGTACACAGATGCATCGCTTCAATCACCACATATACCTTGGACTATACACCAGTACAATTCCTCCTCCATCACACTTCTCTCTCGAGAAAAGATTACTTTAAATCCCTAGCTATGCACATGGTGAATGCTGCTAGGTTATGTATCCCCAAACACTGGCGCTCCTGCCATGCACCGACACTTAAAGAATGGTTTGCGACCATTTCTAGAATTTGCGACATGAAAGAACTGATCCACATCTCGCAAGAGAGACTGGAGACTTTCTCGTTTACTTGGTCCTGCTGGTTACATTTCAAAACAACAGCTGAATACAAGCAGCATGTTCCCCCTGACTAATGTACAAGCTTTGAGGGGCGCTACTCCCCTCTCACATACAGAGGCCCAAGCGAGTGGTCACTCCCCGCACCTTCTTCCTCACCCTTACCACTACCCCACCTCCCCCCCCCCCGGTCTTTTTTTTTTTTTTCTCTTCTTCTTTCTCTTTTTCTCTTTCTCTCTCTTTCCTTTTCCTCGTTAACCCGCTCCTATTCCTCTTGCTGCTCCCTAGCTCTCCCCAAAATCTCCCCTCTCTTCTCTACTACAAATGCTCTCCGACCCCCATTAATACATCACCTGTGGCCCCCCTTTTCTTTGCTCCTACTCTCTCTTCTCTGATCTCTCTTCCCCTATTCCTACCCCACTTCAGTCCCATACCCTCTCCACACGAGTGGGTACGGTCCCCCTCCTCATACCCCTCTATTACTAGCCTTTAGACACCGTCTTTTTGGTGTCGGAAACAATAAGAAATGCAGCAAGGATAGCAGGCGGCCGGCACGCGATTCAAATTAATAAAGGCTCCGACCCATATGCACCCTCATTCACACTTTTACAAAAACTGGAGACAATTACACACCTGCCTGTAATGCTTGTTTATGTTGTACCAAACACTGATTCTCCTTGAATGCACTTGTTCTGTTTTATACTTTGTATTGAGATGTTTGTGAATTTGCTCAATAAAACTTTATGGAAAAAAAAATTCCTAATCCCTAACTACCAGGTTGTGGCTGCCCCAGCATATCTGTTCAAGCAAGTTCACGCCTCGAATTTAGCTCCGGCTTCGGTAGGACACAGGTTATTCAGACTCGGGTGATGGCACCAGGAAAAACCTCTCATTGAGTGCGTGCAAATTTTCCCACCCCCATGATCCAGGCCCTCATCCCTTTTATAGCACACAAGACCAGAGAGTCTGATCCAAGAAAAACCTGAGAGTACAGTTAACCCCAAATTTCCCACTGGGGCAGCAATAACCTATACCTGCCTACAAGTGCTCTTTCTTTGTCCTGGGACACACAAGCACTCAGTATGACCAGACCTGAAGCTGAGAGGTAAACTATTCCATACTTGTACTGTGCATTGTATTGTAAATATGTTTTTGTGTGTAAGGTGTACATGTCCTGTAATCCATTGCACTTATACTGTAGCCTGTGTTGTAAATACTGTTTAGTATGTAATTTGTGTATATTATGTAACCCTATCAAAAATGTATATTGCAGTTCGAACTACCTATTTTTTTTAAGATTTCTTAGATCTATATGTAAATACTCCTATAGTGGACAATATGAACAAGTGAACAAGTTAACAAAATTTATATATTAAGGAGAAAATAAGTCAACATTTTTCCTTCCATTCTCTTGACAAAATGATCTCCATAAAAAAACAGCCAAGCAGGATATACTGCCAAAGGTAGTCTTACTCCGAATTAGGAATAACTCAAAAATTCATTATCATTGAATTCTGATCCTCACAAATGTAAATTGCTTGACTTGAGTTTTCAGTTTTGTATTAAATTACAGGGACTAACCTTTACAATTGTAGTCCGATTAATGGACAAACAAATCTAACAATCGTTTTCCATTAGTCATCTTTTTTGTCACTTCTCAGTCATGACTTGAGTTAGTGTTCATTCTTGGTTAGAATTCATAAGAATTTCCTTAAGAATGTCACTGTTAAGAACACAGCTCATTTATACCCCTGCTGATATGGAGTTGTAATATTTCACACTTTCCAGATAAATGCTTTGCAGTCTTTTGTGATAGAACACAAAAACAATATAATGTAGGAAGAATGGATTGGAACCACATAATACGCATGTTAGAAGTAGTGTTAAGCTTTAGTCTCTAAGATGGTATTTTTAAATAGGTTTTCCCTTGTTCTCTTCAAAATGATCTTTACTCCTGTTTCAGTGTTTTATTTATTACATATTTGTTGCAATAGCAGAACAGTTTCTTGTTTTAAAAAGTAGGACATAAATGCTTGAAAATTTATGAAAGAACCAATGTGTTTTCCAAAAATTATTTTCATACTATATGTCAAATGCCAATATTTACAGTAAGTACATTTAGTAAGAGATCTGTGAGACTGAGGCTTCCGCAGTCTTGAAGCATTACTAATGTGCTTACAATGACAGCCCTTTTTACTAAGGCACATAGGTTGTCTAACACTAGATGTAGGATTCCTGGGACTGCAAGTTTACCAGGACTTTGGTGGGACTTTCAGAATCCTTTCTTGACACTTCTTACTCCTTGGTGGTATGATCCTGGGGCTGCAAACCCGTACTGGGACTTGGCGAAACCGATCTCTCTCATCAGGAGTTAAGGAGTTTTGGTGGAAACTGGCTGGTGTATAACTTTGTAGGAGACTAATGTGAGTGTTCCGATATAATTACAGAGAACAGAAACTATCTGTTTGAGGATCCTGTAAGGTTTATACACTTTCTAGCCTTTTTAAGAGCCATTCACAAATTCCCATCAATTCTTTGTGGGATATACGTCGGCAGAATGGCACGTACAGGCAGAGTAACGTACCTGTACGTCACCTTTAAGATACGGCATTGTGGGCGCCGCAAGCTCCGTGAGTTCGACCGCGGGTCCCACGGATTCGATGTCTGTGGGGATACCCGCGATCGTCTCACGGAGAGGAAGAACAGGGAAATGCTAATGTAAACAAGCATTTCCCCATTCTTCCTAGTGACAGGACACTGATGACAGCTCCCTGTGATAGGGAGCGGTGATCAATGTCGTGTCACACATAGCCAATCCCCCCTACAGTTAGAACACATCCCTAGGGCTTACTTAACCCCTCCCCCCTACTGGTTAACCCCATTCACGGCCAGTCACATTTACACAGTAATAAGGGCATTTTTATAGCACTATCGCTGTATAAATGTGAATGGTTCCAAATGGCGCCAAAAGTGTCCGATGTGTCCGCCATAATGTCGCAGTCACAATAAAAATCACTGATTGCCGCCATTACTAGTAAAAAAAAAATATTAATAAAAATACCATAAAACTATCACCTATTTTGTAGACACCATAGCTTTTTGTGCAAACCAATCAATAAACTTTTATTGCGATTTTTTTTTTTTCCGCAATTGTACGTTAAAGCGACGCAGTGCCGAATTGCAAAAAGTGCTCTGGTCTTTGGCCAACCAAATGGTCCGGGGGCTGAAGTGGTTAATTGCCACTTATCTAACTCTTTAGTAGATTTCTCCCTATTCCCAAACTCTACTCCTGGCCACTGAACCAACTGTTAAACCAGAGGCTACTGTGATTATAAAGTCCAAGTCTCTCTTAACAGCAGCTTATTTCTGCAATTCTGTTTGCCTTAAGTCCTTGAAACTGATTACCTCAAGTATCCCACTGATGTTCAGCACTTCAGGCCAGCTTCTTTTGAGAATTCTGAGTCTGTGTCTTCATCAGGGATGAGCCGAACACCCCCCTGTTCGGTTCGCACCAGAACCTGCGAACAGACAAAATGTTCGTGTAAACTTTAGAACCCTATTAAATACAATGGACTCGAACGTTCGAAATCTAAAGTGTTAATTATAAAGGCTAATATGCAAGTTATTGTCCTAAAAAGTGTTTGGGGACCCGGGTCCTGCCCCAGGGGACATGTATCAATGCAAAAAGAAGTTTTAAAAACGGCCGTTTTCTTTCTCGTACATCACGGGACACAGAGCGACATAGTCATTACTAATGGGTTATATAGATACCGTCAGGTGCTGGCACTGGCAACTTCCAAAACCGGAAGTACCCTCCCCTATATAAGCCCCTCCCATCCGGGAGCACCTCAGTTTTTTGCCAGTGTCTAAGGTGTTGGCCAAGAAGAAACATGTGTTTTTCACTGAGCTTGCGTACAGGTTCTTTTGGGCCTCAGTAAGCTATTCCGGATCTGACCAAAAAAGCTTCATAGCTAAACGGTCGGTACCCGGGCCTTGCAGAGAAGAGCAAGGTTTTGCCTGTAATGCTTCTCTTAGGAGAGCTGGACCCTGGGATCCAGAGCTCTGGTCATACCCACGACCAAGATGTTTTCTGTGCAGGGTGCTATACAGGTCCAGGGGAGTGGAATCCTTGGGAACCCGGTCCCTGAAGGTTTGATTACAATGCCTGCCGTGATAGGTGAAGTTTGGGCTTTTGTGGACCAAACAAAGTCCTGCGGCGGGGAACAGGTAAGTGGGGGCCCCCAGGAACTTGGTTCTATTGGGGGACCCCCAAGCCTAATTTGTCTTTCTGTCTGTTACCTAATGGTATTCCCGCAAAATTCTGTGCATGCCTGTAACTACTAAAAAAATGTAATAATTTTTAATGGTGGTCAAGAAAAAAATTATTTTTTTTATATATATATATATTTAATATATTAGACTGCGGTACCTGTGTTTGTCCACTAGAGGCCGCTGTGGAACGTTTCTTGTCATGTGGACTAGTTTCTTCTCATCAGAGCGAGTCCAGGCAGATGGTGAGTTCTCTTATGGGAAACTGCTTCCTCTGCCATGTTGCAATGCTCGTCCATCCCCCGGCCTGCGGCAAAGGGGGCCCTGGCTCTTGTCCCTGGTTTCCATTTTCGAAGTTAGCGCCGAAGGCGCACGTGGCCGCGCGCGTGCGCGTGCACGCGCCTCTATATATAGAGGTGAGCCGGGAAAGGGGGCGGAGCCTGGGGGATGACGCTCTGTGCGCGCCGCAGCGCTTCTGCGCATGTGCGGGCGTCCCAGCATGTTAAAAACCACAATTTTGTGTGGTGAGCTGGCTATGAAGTACAGAGACAGAGCTGGCAACATTTAAAGAAGGCATACAGCAAGCGGTTGATACAGGCATCCCCTAAAAAGGCACTTTAGTAGACACCAACTGTTTCTTATAGCAGCATTTATGCTAGACTATTGTCAGTAACTGGTGTATTTCGGCTGGAATACCTCAGCTTTGTGGCTTAGGAATATGCCGTCTAAAAACTCCGGGACTAGAAATTCCAGGAGGAATAGGGGGTCTCCATCGGGCTCTGAGGATCTTGGGCATGCTTCGGCTGCGCCAGTCTCCCCTGAAGAATCAGAGGTTAGTGACCGTAGAGCACCCTCAGGAGTACCTGGTACTGTGGCTGTCCTCAGTTCACCTGCTCCTGTGTATGTAACAGAGGAGGTTTTTTCCTCAGCTCTGGGAGGGCTGGAAGAGAGATTGTCAGCATTGATCGCGGCTTCCCTGTCACAGGAGAAAAGCGCCCGATCTCCGTCTCCTCCCTCAGAGTGCCTGTTAACAGAGCAACAGTCCCATACAGGGATCGACCTACCTGAAGGGGATCAGGATGAGGTCGATTCGGTTGTAGAGGAATCAACAGTGGAAGAGCCATTCTCAGCATCACATGCTGAAAGGTTATGGGTTCAGTCCCTGACTAATATGGTCCGATCAGCATTTAAAATGCCACTTGCGGAGCCATCATCCACTTCTGTCTCCTCGTTGGGGTCGCTAAAAGCTCCCCAGACTGTTTGTTCCTTTCCGATCCATCCTTTACTGGAAGGGCTCATTTACCAGGATTGGGAGCATCCTGACAAAATATTTACTCCCCCCAAGAGATTTCCGGTGGTCTATCCCATGGAGGATAAGTTCATCAGAAAATGGAGGGTCCCTACAGTGGACGCAGCCATCTCTTGTGTGAATAAATCACTGACATGTCCGATGGATAATGTCCAAATGTTCAAGGACCCAATAGATAAAAAATTGGAGTCCTTATTAAAATCTGCTTTTTCTACAGCAGGATTGGTGACACAACCAGCAGTGGCAGCTATTGGGGTCTGCCAAGCAGTGAAGGATCAGTTGAAACAGGTCTTAAGGGACTTGCCAGATCAGCAGGCTCTTGCCCTAGCTGATCTACCTAGAGCCTTATGCTTTGCGGTGGACGCTATAAAGGATTCAATCCATCAGGCCTCCCGCCTTACGCTGTCTGTAGTACATATGCGCAGGCTTCTATGGCTCAAAAACTGGTCTGCTGAAGCTCCCTGTAAAAAATTGCTGGTCAGCTTCCCATTTCATGGTGAACGCTTATTCGGGGAAGACCTGGACAAATATATCCAGAGAATTTCCAGCGGTAAAAGTACACTTTTGCCAGTTAAAAATAGAGTTAGAGGTCCCTCTTTTAAGAGGCCTGCTTCTCCAGTCCCTAGGACATCGGCTGTGAAACAGTTTCGACGGCCTCCTCGGTCAAATCCCGGAGGTAAAAATCAGGGACAATTGCAGGGTAACAAGAAGCCCTGGAGCAGGAGAGGTACAAAACCTCCCCCAAAGTCAAATGCATGAAGGGTTGCCCCCACCCAATCGGGTGGGGGGAAGACTTCAGTTGTTCACAGAGACCTGGCGGGACACGATCCGAGACAGATGGGTGCTCTCCGCAGTAAATCTGGGATACAAATTGGAGTTAAAAAACTCCCCTCCTTCCCGCTTTATAAGGTCAAACGTGCCAAGGGATCCCCAGAAGAGAGGATCCCTCCTGTTGGCACTAGAACAATTATTGCTCCAAGCAGTAATTATAGAGGTTCCCCTGGAAGAATGGGGGTTCGGGTTTTACTCAAACCTCTTTACAGTCCCGAAGCCAAACGGGGACGTGAGGCCCATATTAAATCTAAAAGGGCTAAACAAATTCCTACATATCAGGACTTTCCGGATGGAGTCGATCCGATCGGTAGCCACTGCCCTACAAGGGGAGGAATGGTTAGCCTCGATCGACATCAAAGATGCTTATTTGCACATTCCCATCTTTCCAGCCCACCAAAAATTTCTACGCTTTGCGGTAGAAGGGCGCCATTTTCAGTTCAGAGCCTTACCCTTCGGTCTGGCCACAGCACCAAGAGTGTTCACAAAAATTCTGGCCCCATTATTGGCCAATCTAAGAACGCGAGGTGTAACGATAATGGCATATCTAGACGACTTGTTGCTGATAGACCACTCAGTGGAAAAACTAGAAGTGGTTGTTCACGAGACAATCAAGTATCTGGAATGTCACGGTTGGATTATCAACCGAGACAAGTCAGCCCTAAAACCAGTCAAAAGTCTGGAATACTTGGGGCTAAGGCTGGATTCAGACCAGAGAAAAATTTTCTTGCCTCAAGAAAAGGGGTCGTCTTTGAGAGATTTGATCCACTTAGTGGGTTCAAAAAGACAGCCATCCATACGCCTGTGCATGAGGCTGCTGGGAAAAATGGTGGCATCATTCGAAGCAGTACCCTACGGTCAATTCCATTCAAGGAAGTTGCAAAGGGCCATACTGTCAGCCTGGAACAAAAAAGTTCAGGCTCTGGACTTACCAATGTCCTTGTCCCCTTCCGTTCGCAAGAGCCTCCGCTGGTGGTTGGTTCCCCAGAATTTGGAAAGAGGGAAATCCTTCAGTCCGATTTCCTGGAAGGTGGTCACTACAGATGCCAGCCTTATAGGCTGGGGAGCAGTACTGGAGCAATGGTCTCTCCAGGGCAGATGGTCGGATGCGGAAAAGGCCCTGCCCATCAATCTCTTAGAGATACGAGCAGCCCGGTATGCCCTAGTAGCATGGACATCCAAACTCCAAGGGTCCCCTGTCAGAATTCAATCAGACAATGCCACAGCAGTGGCATATATCAATCGTCAGGGGGGCACCAGGAGTCGTGCAGCCCAAAGGGAAGTAAATTACATCCTGAGATGGGCAGAAAGATATGTCCCAGCTATATCTGCGGTATTCATTCCAGGAGTGGAGAATTGGAAGGCGGACTTTCTAAGTCGCCAACAATTATGCCCAGGGGAATGGTCCCTTCATCCCGAGGTTTTCCGGACAATATGTCAGCGGTGGGGAACACCGGATGTAGATCTGCTAGCATCCAGATTCAACACAAAAGTGGACAGGTTTGTCTCTTGGACAAGGGATCCCCTAGCTTGCGGCTCGGATGCCCTAGTGTTCCCTTGGGATCAGTTCAAGCTGATATATGCATTCCCACCGCCACAATTGTTACCTCGATTACTCCGCAGAATCAGGGTAGAAAAGAAACCAGTGATTCTGGTGGCTCCAGCGTGGCCCCGAAGAGCATGGTATGCAGAGATTGTAAAAATGTCTGTGGGGAGTCCTTGGACCCTCCCACATCGTCCGGACCTGCTTTCGCAAGGACCGATATACCACCCTTCCTTACCAGCCCTAGGTTTGACGGCCTGGCTATTGAAGCCCACATTCTAAAAAAGAGAGGGCTCTCTAATGCTGTGGTATCTACCATGATCAATGCCAGGAAGCCGGTATCCAGGCAGATCTACTATAGAATCTGGAAGGCGTACATCGCCTGGTGTGAGGCCAAGAAATGGCATCCACGTAAATACGTAATAGGTAGGATTCTGGACTTCCTACAATGGGCTGTAGATAGGAAGCTTGCCTTGAGTACTATCAAGGGTCAGATTTCGGCCTTGTCAATATTTTTTCAAAGGCCCTTGGCTTCGCATTCACTATTCAAAGCCTTTATACAAGGAGTGATGCGTATTAGTCCTCCGGTTAATATTCCCATATGTCCATGGGATCTAAACTTGGTTCTGTCGGTTTTACAGAAACAACCATTTGAACCATTACAGAATATTTCCTTGGTGCTTCTCACCAGGAAATTGATTTTTCTAGTAGCCATTTGTTCGGCTAAAAGAGTGTCGGAATTAGCAGCTATGTCCTGTAAAGAGCCATATCTGGTTATCCATAAGGACAGAGTAGTATTACGTCCTCATCCAGCCTTTCTTCCTAAGGTGGTATCGAGGTTTCATTTGAACCAAGATGTGGTTCTTCCTTCTTTTTTCCCCAAACCTACTTCGGTAGAGGAAAAGTTATTGCATTCTTTGGATGTAGTAAGAGCAGTTAAAGCTTATCTAAAAGCCACTGCTCAGATTCGCAGAACGGATACTTTGTTTATTCTGCCGGAAGGCCCCAGAAAGGGTCAGGCAGCGTCAAAATCTACTTTAGCCAGGTGGATTCGACAGGTCATAATACAAGCCTATGGCTTGAGAAGGAGACCGCCTCCGTTCAAAGTTAGAGCGCACTCCACGAGAGCAGTTGGAACTTCATGGGCAGTGCATCACCAGGCCTCCCTGGCTCAAATCTGTAAGGCCGCAACATGGTCTTCAGTTCACACGTTTACTAGGTTCTACCAGGTGGACGTTAGAAGTCAGGAGGATGTCGCCTTTGGGCGCAGTGTGTTGCAGGCCGCAAAAGATCCTCATGTCTGATAGCGCTCAGCTTATGTATGGTGTATCCCCCCCCCTCATTGGGCATTGCTTTAGGACATCCCATTAGTAATGACTATGTCGCTCTGTGTCCCGTGATGTACGAGAAAGAAAATAGGATTTTTATAACAGCTTACCTGTAAAATCCTTTTCTTGGAGCACATCACGGGACACAGAGCTCCCGCCCCTCTTTGGGGACACTTATTGCTTTGCTACAAAACTGAGGTGCTCCCGGATGGGAGGGGCTTATATAGGGGAGGGTACTTCCGGTTTTGGAAGTTGCCAGTGCCAGCACCTGACGGTATCTATATAACCCATTAGTAATGACTATGTCGCTCTGTGTCCCGTGATGTACTCCAAGAAAAGGATTTTACAGGTAAGCTGTTATAAAAATCCTATTTTTTTGGGAGCAGTGATTTTAATAATGCTTAAAATGAAAAAATAAAAGTGAAATATTCCTTTAAATTTCGTACCTGGGGGGTGTGTATGATATGCATGTGAAGTGGCGCATGTTTCCCGTGCTTACAACTGTCCCTGCAAAAAATGTCATTTTTGAAAGAAAAACTGACTCGCGGCTATTAATGAATTGTCGGCTCCCGGCAATACATACAAAAGTCATTGATAAAAAAAAAAAAAAAAAGCGTGGGTGTTCCCCAGAATTCAATTACCAGGCCCTTCAGGTCTGGAATGGATATTAAGGGGAACCCTGCCGCAAATTAAAAAAAAAAATTGACGTGGGGTTCCCCCAAATATCCATTCCAGGCCCTTCAGATCTGGCATGGATTTTAAGGGGAACTCCACCCCAAATTTAAAAAAAAAATGGCGTGGAGTCCCCCTAAAAATCCATACCAGACCCCTTATCCGAGCACGCAACCTGGCCGGCCGCAGGGGAAAAGGGGGGGACGAGAGAGCGGCCCCCCCTCCCTCCTGAACTGTACCAGGCCACATGCCCTCAACATGGGGAGGATGTCCCCATGTTGATGGGGACAAGGGCCTCATCCCCACAACCCTTGCCCGGTGGTTGTGGGGGTCTGCGGGCGGGGGGCTTATCGGAATCTGGAAGACCCCTTTAACAAAGGGGACCCCCAGATCCCGCCCCCCCCCTATGTGAATTGGTAAGGGGTACATTGTACCCCTACCATTTCACGAAGAAAGCGTAAAAAAATGTTTAAAAAAAACACACAAACACCTTGAAAAAGTCCTTTATTTAAAAAAAAAAAAAAAAACATTCCAGCGGTGAAATCCAGTGTCCCGCGGCGATCCCGATGTCCAATTACACAGTGAAGGAAGTTCCCCGCTCAAGCCAATGACGTAGGCGGGTCCGACATACCGAGGGAGCGGACCTGATGGGGAACATTAGAAGGGGCGGGTCTATACATTTAAAATACTGAGAGGGAGTTCCCCATCAGGTCCGCTCAGGCACAACCAATGAAGGACAGCGCTGGACATCGGGATCGCCGCGGGACACTGGATTTCACCGCTGGAATGTTTTTTTTTTTTCTTTTTTTAATAAAGGACTTTTTCAAGGTGTTTGTGTGTTTTTTTAAACATTTTTTTACTCTTTCTTCGTGAAATGGTAGGGGTACAATGTACCCCTTACCAATTCACATAGGGGGGGGGGCCGGGATCTGGGGGTCCCCTTTGTTAAAGGGGTCTTCCAGATTCCGATAAGCCCCCCGCCCGCAGATCCCCACAACCACCGGGCAAGGGTTGTGGGGATGAGGCCCTTGTCCCCATCAACATAGGGACATCCTCCCCATGTTGAGGGCATGTGGCTTGGTACGGTTCAGGAGGGAGGGGGGGCGCTCTCTCGTCCCCCCCTTTTCCCCTGCGTGCTCGGTTAAGGGGTCTGGTATGGATTTTTAGGGGGACTCCACGCCATTTTTTTTTTTATTTGGGGTGGAGTTCCCCTTAAAATCCATGCCAGATCTGAAGGGCCTGGAATGGATATTTGGGGGAACCTCACGTCAATTTTTTTTTAATTTGCGGCGGGGGTTCCCCTTAATATCCATTCCAGACCTGAAGGGCCTGGTAATTGAATTCTGGGGAACCCCCACGCTTTTTTTTTTTATTTTATCAATGACTTTTGTATGTATTGCCGGGAGCCGACAATTCATTAATAGCCGCGAGTCAGTTTTAAAAGACTTTTTTTCTTTCAAAAATGAAATTTTTTGCAGGGACAGTTCTAAGCACGGGAAACATGCGCCACTTCACATGCATATCATACACACCCCCCAGGTACGAAATTTAAAGGAATATTTCACTTTTATTTTTTCATTTTAAGCATTATTAAAATCACTGCTCCCGAAAAAACGGCCGTTTTTAAAACTTCTTTTTGCATTGATACATGTCCCCTGGAGCAGGACCCCGGTCCCCAAACACTTTTTAGGACAATAACTTGCATATTAGCCTTTATAATTAACACTTTAGGTTTCTCCCATAGATTTTTCGAATTTGCCGCGAACACCCCAATTTGTTCGCTGTTCGGCGAACGGGCGAACAGGCAATGTTTGAGTCGAACATGAGTTTGACTCGAACTCCAAGCTCATCCCTAGTCTTCATCTTTTGAGTCTGAATCCTCCTCTACTGAGTTTTAGTCCACCTCTGTAGCACATGAGTGCCCCCCTGGTGCCTTTTCTATTCAAGGGTGCCCACATTACGCTTTTGTCCAAATGTGTACTGATAATGTTCTTTACTAGACCCACCACAAATTAACCACTTGCCGACCGCGCCATGTACAAAAGACGTCCACAGCGCGGTCGAGTTATCCTGAGTGGACGTCCTAGGGACGTCCTCGCAGAATATTGCTCCCGCGCGCCCCCTGGGATATGACCGTGACCGCCGGGTCCGGAAGACCCAGCGCATCACGGATCACGGTAGATGGCCGCTAATCGCGGCCGTTTACCACGTGATCGCTCTGTCAAATGACGGAGCGATCACTTGTAAACAGACCGGCGTCATGTGATGACGCCGGTTCCTCTCTCCCCTCTCTGTACCGATCGGTACAGTGTGAGAGGAGAGGGGAGGGAGCGGATCATGTCAGCTCCCTCCCCCATGTCAGATCATGTCAGCTGTGGGCTGGATCTGTTACAATTGCAGTCACAGATCCAGCCATCCATCCATCCCTGCTCAGCCATCCCTGTGCAATACTCTGCAATACACCCTGCCAATACTCTGCAATACCCTGTGCAATACTCTGCAATACCCTCTGCAATACCCTGTGCAATACTCTGCAATACCCTGCCCATACTGTGCAATACCCTGCCCATACTCTGCCCATACTGTGCAATACCCTGCCATACTGTGCAATACTCTGCCATATTCCGCAATACCCTGCCATACTCCGCAATACTCCTCAATACCCTGCAATACTCCTCAATACCCTGCAATACCCCTCAATACCCGGCAATACTCCACAATACCCGGCAATACTCCACAATACCCGGCAATACTCCACAATACCCTGCAATACTCCTCAATACCCTGCAATACTCCTCAATACCCTGCAATACCCAGCAATACTCGGCAATACTTTGCAATACCCTGCAATACCCCGCAATACCCCGCAATACTCGGCAATACCCGGCAATACTCGGCAATACTCGGCAATACCCGGCAATACTCCTCAATACCCGGCAATACTCCTCAATACCCGGCAATACCCGGCAATACCCAGCAATACTCCGCAATACTCCGCAATACCCGGCAATACCCCGCAATACCCGGCAATACTCCGCAATACCCGGCAATACTCCGCAATACCCGGCAATACTCCTCAATACCCTGCAATACTCCTCAATACCCTGCAATACTCCTCAATACCCTGCAATACTCCTCAATACCCTGCAATACTCCGCAATACCCGGCAATACTCTGCAATAACCACTTCCCGCCCGCCGGCCGTCATATGACGTCCTTAACTTTATGCGGGGATATCTGAATGATGGGAGCAGCTACAGGCATCATTCAGATATTCGCTTTTTCAGCTGGCGATTCCCTGCACCATAAGAAAGATCATAGCGGCTGTTCCACCGCTTGATCGCTCTTACGGGAGGTGAGAGGGGATGCCCCCCTCCCGCTGCCCTCCGGTGCTTCTACCGACTCACCGCTACGATCAAAGCCAAGATTGTTTTTTTTTGTTTTTTTCAGGCCTCCCAGCCTAGGAGGTGAGATGTGGGGTCTTATTGACCCCATATCTCACTGTAAAGAGGACCTGTCATGCCATATTCCTATTACAAGGGATGTTTACATTCCTTGTAATAGGAATAAAAGTGATCAAAAAAAAATTTGGGGCGGAAAAACATGTCAAACTAAAATAAATAAAGTAAAATGAACAATAAAATATATATATATTTTTTAAAGCGCCCCTGCCCCCGCGAGCTCGCATGCAGAAGTGAACGCATACGTAAGCCCCGCCCACATATGAAAACGGTGTTCAAACCACACATGTGAGGTATCTCTGCGAACGTTAGAGCGAGAGCAATAATTTTGGCCCTAGACCTCCTCTGTAACTCAAAACATGTAACCAGTAAAAATATTTCAAGCGTTGCCTATGGGGATTTTTAAGTAGCGAAGTTTGGCGCCATTCCACGAGCGTGTGCAATTTTGAAGGGTGACATGTTAGGTATCTATTTACTCGGCGTAACTTCATCTTTCACATTATGCAAAAACATTGGGCTAACTTTACTGTTTTTTTTTTCTTTTAAGCACAAAACTGTTTTTTTCCGTAAAAAACGCGTTAGAAAAATTTCTGCGCAAATACCGTGCAAGATAAAAAGTTGCAATGACCACCATTATATTCTTTAAGGTCTTTGCTAAAAAAACATATATAATGTTTTGGGGTTCTATGTAATTTTCTAGCAAACAAATGATGATTTTTACATGTAGGAGAGAAATGTCAGAATTGGCCTGGGTGCTCCAGAACGCCTGAAGGTGCTCCCTGCATGTTGGGCCTCTGTATGTGGCCACGCTGTGTAAAAGTCTCACACATGTGGTATCGCCATACTCGGGAGGAATAGCAGAATGTGTTTTGGGGTGTAATTTGTGGTATGCATATGCTGTGTGTGAGAAATAACCCGCTAATATGACAATTTTGTGGAAAAAAAAAGAAAAGAAAAAAAATCTTGATATTTCAAAGAATTGTGGGAAAAAATGACAACTTCAAAAAACTCACAATGACTCTTTCTAAATACCTTGGAATGTCTTCTTTCCAAAAAGGGGTCATTTGGGGGGTGTTTGTACTTTTCTGGCATGTTAGGGTCTCAAGAAATGAGATAGGCCGTCAGTACTTCAGGTGTGATCAATTTTCAGATATTGGCACCATAGCTTGTGGACTCTATAACTTTCACAAAGACCAAAAAATATGCACCAATTTGTACTTATTTTTACCAAAGATATGTAGCAGTATAAATTTTGGGCAAAATTTATGAAGAAAAAATACTAATTTGCAAAATTTTATAACGGAAACAAAGAAAAATTCATTTTTTTACAAAATTTTCAGTCTTTTTTCTCTTATAGCGCAAAAAATAAAAAACCCAACAGTGATTAAATACCACCAAAAGAAATCTCTATTTGTGTGAAAAAAAGGACAAAAATTTCATATGGGTACAGTGTTGTATGACTGAGTAATTGTCATTCAAAATGTGAGAGCACCGAAAGCTGAAAATTCGTCTGGTTAGGAAGGGGGTTTAAGTGCCCAGTTGTCAAGTGGTTAAAGTAGATCTATGAGAGCCACAGACAGATTGTCTAAGCCTAGGCACCCAAGATGATCATTCTAAGACCAGTAGTGTATTTAGGTTTTGTGCTGGCCTAGGCCTGACTAAACTTGTGCACCCCCTAATTTAAATATGACTCACCCCTTCCTGTCAAGGCCACACCCCTTTCTGTTTAAGACCAGCCCTGAAATTTTTGAGTGGGGACACTAGTTCTGAGGGCCTGGGGGGGGCAATGGATTCCCTTAATTTGCATAGATTTCTGTTTGGCTATGGAGCAGGAAGTAAAGGGAAATCTCTGCAATGGGACAGGGATGGTAAAAAATAAACTGACAAGGGCTATAACCCTCCCTTACTCTATCCAAAATGAAAAGTGTTTCCTATAGTTCTACTTTAAGCACAAATTTCTGATAATTTTATGGAGATAACTAGGAAGATATAATCATGCCAATGGTGCAGCAGAAAACATATAGCACAGTGAGGAAGGTTTGTGGTCCAGGATGATAGGACAGTAAAAATTAGAAGCAGCACCGCCCCCCAACCCCCCCACAGTTGCGGAATGCTGGCCGCCCACATACCGGAAGCAGTGCAGTGGTTTTATGGGGGCGCTAGGCTAATTTGCCTCTTAGCCCAGTTCGCCCCAAAAGACTAGCGGCGGGGACTCTTTCCGTGCTGCCCCCCTGCAAAGTGCTGCCCTAGGCCTGGGCCAGGATACAGTGTTGTCTAAGACTTCATCTCTGTTCATACAACTGACCCCAGTCTGATTGCCTGCCTTTATTTTAGAACTGCACTGGCCCACTCAGCCACACATCCTTCCTCCTATCTAGAGATGAGTTTTCTGCCACCACATTTGATTTTACAACCAGGATCTGATGACAGTAGATGGTAAAGGTTACAAACAAGCCCCTTGAGTCTCCCCACCTGAGTCGATCTTTGACTTTACTCTTACAGCTGATGTGCTGCCTGAGGAGGAGGCAGATGAGGAATGTTTCCGCCTACTACTCTGTGGAGCGTAAAAAACCCTAGGAATCACTTTGGGATAAGATTTCCTCAGCTGAGATCCCATCAAAGCCTAAGAATGCCATTGATACCCTTGTTGACACCATATGCTATTGCTTAGCATTAGCCCCATCTGAGTCTGCTGATCCCAAGTTTTCCAGCATGGGTTCCTAAAATTACCCAAGCCTGATAAGACCTTTCCAGGAAACTTCCTCTTAGAGACCATTTTGTATGGTTACTGGCCTCACCCTGAGAATCTATGGCTGCCTGCAGTTGCCTCCATGGCCATCTGCCAGATTCTAGTTGTCCATAAATTCCAACATTTACTACCTGGTTTAAGCTACTGCATGAACAGCTTGGATAAGCCTACTTTCCATCCATATTTGTAGGATCTCTTTACGTAAATTCTTATCAATGGAACTCCTGTGCAAGAAGCATCTCAAGCAGTTGCTCTTCAAAGCAGAATTTTTGTTTGGTGCCTGCTTGAACTGTTAAATTTAAGAGAACACAGGCGGTATGAGTACTCTCCCCCTCAGGAAAACAATACTCATGCTCCTGCAGATAGAACTTCTACTCCTAAAGCTAGAAAGGTTCATTTCATCTTTACCAGGCCACCAACTTCAAATCCAATCATGGAATGTACTGTCATCAGAAGATGTGTACCTGCAAACCAGCCAAGAAATCTCAGATGTTTCGGTTTAGGCCCCATGTCCATGGGACGCTGGTGCAAACTCTGCTGAACAAATGCTTTAAAAAGATGAAACCGGCGTTTAGAAACACCCGTTTTACCGTGATTGCAGCCACGTTTAACTGCGTTTGCGTCTATAAGCGTTTAGTTAAGAAACACCATAAGACCCTCCCTAAGCTCAAAAAGCAGTATTATTTAACCATTTCAGCCATTTTGTGAGACCAGAGAGAGTAGCAGCAGCTGAAAGAGCAGCTGTGTACTTGTATTTAGCATGTCACTTGCCACATCACCTGCCACAAGCTGTGGATTGGCAACTTGCCACGTCACCTGCCACAAGTTGTGGATTGTCCACCTGGCCACGTCACCTGCCACAAGTTGTGAATTGTCCACTTGCCACATCACCTGGCCACATCACCTGGCAAAAGTTGTGGATTGTCCACCTGCCACGTCACCTGGCCACGTCACCTGCCACAAGTTGAGGATTGTCCACTTGCTATGTCACCTGGCCACAAGTTGTGCATTGTCCACTTTACACGTCACCTGGCCACGTCACCTGCCACAAGTTGTGGATTGTCCACTTGCCACAAGTTGTGAATTGTCCACTTGCCATGTCTCCTGGCCACGTCACCTGTCACGTCACCTGGCCACATCACCTGCCACAATTTGTGGATTGTCCACTTGTCACGTCACCTGCCACAAGTTGTGGATTGTTCACTTGCCACAAGTTGTGAATTGTCCACTTGACATGTCTCTTGGCCACGTCACCTGCCACATCACCTGGCCACGTCTCCTGCCACAAGTTGTGGATTGTCCACTTGCCACGTCACCTGCCACAAGTTATGGATTGTCCACTTGCCACGTCACCTGCCACAAGTTGTGGATTGTCCACAATGCAATGCAAGAAATTACAGTTTTTTTTTATTTTTTAATGGTTTTTCATCATTTGCCATAATTTTTTAGATTTTTAATGTAAAAAAAATAGGGCACCTTTTAAAAATGCTTATAAACTAAATTGCGGCAAAACGCAGGTACCGCGTTTAGCCACGTTTTGCATCTGAAACGTGGAAATCTTTGACGTCTGAAATCATTTTTTTGCTTTCAGACGTCAATAAACGAGACAGTGTACATGGTCACATAGGTTAACATTGAATGAGTTCAGGGGCAGTTGAAAAAAGTGTCCTACTGCCTCTGAACGCGAGTTTAACAGCGTCCCGTGTACATGGGGCCCAAGAGTGTCATTTCCAGGGGGTAGAAATTGGAGTTTCCAACTCTGTCTTCTTCCCACCTCATACTCCTTCCCCGCATTGATGGGCAGCTCCTATTGTTGCTGTTAAGCAACCCCTTTTCTCAAGGGGTCATAAACCCTGTCCTAAATAGGGAACACTTTTAAGGCCTCTACCCAGACTTGCTGATAGTGCCTAAAGTTCCACCCACCAAATGTCCTGCAAATTTGGGTGTTTCCCCGAATGGGGCGAACAGCCAATGTTCGGCCCAAACTCATGCTCGGGCCAAACCATTCGCCCAACACTAATTACAACAAAAGAAACTGAATGAATCAATTCCATACAGTAAAATGCTTGCATATAGCAATGTAATGCACTGCTATATGGAAACATAATGTGTAAAAAAAAAAAATACTAATCACTTCCCCTATGTTTCTTACTATGGTAACATTATATTGCTCTGGTCAAAGTGTTTTTTTTTCATATTGTCACCAGTCAGTGTCCCTGGTAACTGCCTCACATGTTATATGATGATGCTGTACTGCACTGGTGAAAGTCTGTAAAAAAAACAAAAACATTTTTATTTCTTAATTTTCCAAAAACTTCAAAACTTAAAAAAAATGACAACTTCAAAAAACTAACCATGCCTCTTACTAAATACCGTGGACTGTCTACTTTCCAAAAAGTGGTAATTTGGGGGGTATATGTACTGTCCTAACATTTTTGGGCCTCAAGAAAGTACATCAGTACTGATACATTTTCTGATATATACCATAGTTTGTGGACGCTATAACTTTTCTGCAGACTAAATATTATACACTGATTTGGGTTATTTTCACCAAGATAATGTAGCACAATACATTTTGGCCTAAATTCATGAAGAAAGATTTTTTGTTTGCAAAATTTAACAGAAACAAAGAAAAACATTTTTTTTTTTTCAAAATGTTGGGATATTTTTCATTTATTTAGCAAAAAAATTATAAAAAAACCCAGTGGTGAATAAATATCACCAAAAGACAGCTCTATTTGTGTGAACAAAATGATAAAAACTTAATTTGGCTACAGTGTTGCATGACCACGCAATTGTCATTCAAATTGCCTTGTATTGAAGTGGGTAAAGTGACAGTTCTCCCTAACCCTGTCAGACTTTGCCCAGCAAATAATGCAGATTGTTCAGATATTCAGTTGCATCTTCAAGCTTTGGAAGTCATTGCTGGAACCAACTCACCAATTAGAGAATCAGGGCCTGACTTTGCACACAGCCCTATCCAAGATCTTCTTATTCTGGGACAAACTTCTATACCTTCAACCACATGCTTGGACCTCAAATTGTTCCCTCATGCGGTCTTCAGCCTGATGGTAGCCTCATTTGGAGCAGTATCAATTGCAATCCAGGCTGTTTCAACTCAACTTTTTTTTCTGGGAATATGGGACAAATAGACACGGCCTTTGGACCAACCCATGCATCTAATTGCTACACCAGACTTTCCCTAAAATGGGGGACTCCCAGCACTGGAATTAGGGAAACCATTTACCCCATAGACATGGAATGTACTCATGACAGCTTCCAACCTATCAGGCTTAGTCATCTTAAGAATCTCAGCTTCTAAACAATGTCCTGAAACTCAGAACAATTTGGTTGTGCTATCATCACTGGATGGTCACAGAGTAAATGGAGGAAGGATCCAGCTTTCTGTGATATCCATGTCACATATCTCTGGCAGCTGCAGAAGCAAGGTCACAGAGAGGCTCAGACTAAAGCTGCTTCTGTGTGTACTATACTGTAGTAGCATCCTTGGTTATTTGCCACCTTGACTACTGCAACTCTCTCCTTAATGGCCTACCCTTATGCAGGCTATCCCCCCTTCAGTCTGTTATGAATTCTGCTGCTAGACTAATACACCTCACTAACAGATGCCTGACTGCTGCTCCTCTCTGGCAATCCCTTCACTGGATTCCCCTACCCCACCGTATAAAATTCAAAATACTAATCACAACATACAAGGCCATGCACAACATCACAACCCCAGCTACATCACCAAACTCATCTGCAGATATTGCCCAAATTGTTCCCTCCGCTCCTCCCAGGACCTCCTGCTCTTTAGCTCCATTGTTACCTCCTCCCATGCTTGCCTTCAGGACTTCTCCAGAGCCTCTCCCATCCTCTGAAACTCCCTGCCCCGGCATATCTGATCAGCCCCTAACCTGTAAACCTTTAGGAGATCCCTGAAAACTCATTTATTCAGGGAAGCCTATCCAAAATCCACCTAAGAACTATACCCGAGTCACCCCCATAAAATCATCCCCCACAGCTATCACCTTTTGTACCACCACCCCCTCCCTTTAGAATGTAAGCTCTACGAGCAGGTCCCTCCTATCCCTTCTGTATTGAACTGTACTTTAATTGTTCTGTCCCCCCTCTACATTGTAAAGCACTGCGTAAACTGTTGGCACTATATAAATTGTGTATAATAATAATAATCTACATACACTAGATGGTGCAGTGTTCAGCAGCAGTACGGATGATTTTCTATCTTCTGCTGGCACACCATAAGCCTGTCTGCTTTTCACCAATCAGTTGAAGTCTTGCATTCTTTATCAATGAACACAAGGTTTTCAAGGTAGAGAAGCAAGCAGAAGACATTCATTTCCATCTCAGCCAATCAGAGGAAACGTTGTATTCATTAATAAGAATACAAGGCTTCTCCTCAATGGTTTGTAAGCATTTACTCTGATTTCATTTAGTTATTGCAGGTCCACTCTGACTAGCCTATCGGACCAGGAGTTTAAAGAAGACATGTTCTTTCTGAGATATGATCTCCAGAAGGTCAGAAAACATACTACAGCTTTGGAAGGCAGACTTAGCTCAGTTTCAGACAATGTGATTCACCATAAACAATGCCTAGAGATAGCCAAACCTGAACAGCAATGGCTATAGAATGGAGTATTTACAGCAATGCAGCAATGTTAGGATTATAGGTCTCAGTCAAACCACAAAGTATACACTGCTCAGGCTATCAGTAAGTAACTGACTGTCAATGCCATCGCGATTAGCATAAATGATTATACTATTCATAGAGGGTCTAGAGAGAATATTTTACATGACAGAGAGGGCTCTTGTATCTATGTATGCATTGTTTTTATAGATAGACCACATAGTATCCTTTTTAGGCTGTATTTATCTTTATATGTTTTTTGTATTTAATAACATGCATATTACACTGCTGCCTTTATGGTGGTTTATGGTGGTTTAGTATTGGCTTTGTGCTGCGATGATGTTATGCGATATGGTGAACTTTATATACCGTATTTATCGGCGTATAACACGCACCGGCGTATAACACGCACCCCAAGTTTAGGAGGGAATTTTAAGGAAAAAACTTTTAGGAGGGAAATTCAAGGAAAAAAAACTTACATTTAAATGCAGCATGCAGCCTTGCCCAGTGTCCATCTGTCCATCTGCAGCCGTTCCCAGTGTCCATCTGTCCATCTGCAGCCGTGCCCAGTGTCCATCTGTCCATCTGCAGCCTTGCCCAGTGTCCATCTGACCATCTGCAGCCGTGCCCAGTGTCCATCTGTAGCCTTGCCCAGTGTCCATCTGTCCATCTGCAGCCGTGCCCAGTGTCCATCTGTCCATCTGCAGCCGTGCCCAGTGTTCATCTGTCCATCTGCAGCCTTGCCCAGTGCCTTTGCGATCGTGTCAGTCCCGGCGGTTTTTAAAATTTGGCGCCGATTTCTGTGGAGAGGAGCGAGCGGGGCCGAGTGTACTTCGGCTGGACTCGGCTCCTCTCGCAGTTCCGCCCATCTCCACTGACTGCGCCGCTGACGGAGAAAGCCGAGTGTACTTCGGCTAGACTCGTGTCTGCTCACAGTCACAGGCAGGACTGCGAGAGGAGCCGAGACTAGGCGAAGTACACTCGGCTTTCTCTATGTCAGCGGCGCAGTCAGAGATGGGCGGGACTGCGAGAGGAGCCGAGTAAAGCCGATTGTACTTCGGCTTCGGCTCCGCTCGCTCCTCTCGCTCGTTTTCAGCAGGGGAATTCGACGGAGTATGGGCGTATAACACGCACCCACGATTTTACCCTGATTTTAGGGGGAAAAAAGTGCGTGTTATACGCCGATAAATACGGTAGTTGTATGAGAACAATTATGAGATACACCAAAACATTTTTTTCATCTCCCTTTGTGACAATTCGTCCATATGCACCATTGCATGGCAGTTTATCACATGGATTGTAGAAGTTCATGATTTATATATATATATATATTCTGATTTTTTTACTTTTACATGTACCATTGATAATAGTTTTCTTTTCTCTTTCTCATTTGTGTTTTTTCTTTTATTTTTTTTCTCTATTTCATTATTGCTAGTTTATTTGTTAATGATTTTAATCACCTGTGTCCATTTGTTATGCACTGCCCAGGTAATTTCCTCTGCAATTGTGGGTGCACTTCCTGTTGGCTGCACACATAAATAGCTGAGGACTGTTTTTTTTTTTTTTTGTTATGAGTAAGCACGGGTGATTCGTGTGAAATGTGAATTGTGTCAGCCAAGTCCCTGAGCATTTGTCTGGCTTGGCAACAATAAAGAACATTTGAGATTTTGACTTCACTGTGGTGTGCTACCGTTTTTCTTTTCTCTATTAGGATTATAGGTCTTCCTGAATGCAGTAAAGGCAATTCCCCTATCGACTTCAGGGAAAAATGGGAAGTTTGATACACTTTCTAAATCACATCAACCCCCCACCACACTTCTTTGCCTAGGAAGAACTCATCTGGTGCCCTCCCACCCACCACGAGAGCAGGGCCCACCGCACCCACTATTGATAATGATCCTACACTAAAAAGAGAGAAATTATCTTGCACAAAGCCAGGGAAATTAAAGATATATCATACAATAGAGCCAAGTTCTCTATTTTCCCCAATTTCTCTGCAAAACTGCAAAAATACACTCTAAACATATTTAAGTGAAGAAAGAGCAATATAGTTGAACTGAAAGCTTTTGTTGAGATGGCACTTGGCACCAATTTTTCCCATCATGTTTCGGGGGCTGCCCAGAACCAGGTACCTTTCTGCACATCTGGTGGGAATGTCCCATTGCCTAAAAACTGTGGTGCCTTAAAAACTTAACGCTATAATTCTTCAAAAGACCCTATCACATCTTAACAAATGGTCAGTTACTTTGACAAAATTCAAGCTTTGTGACTTACAGTATATTTTCACTGCCATGAAGCAATGAATTGCTAGAATTGCTAAAGATAAAGCACAGATTTCTTTCCTGATTCAATTTTTATGAAGGTAAATAGACTCTGATTAATGAAAGGAAATTGGTTGAACTTAACAATAAAGTGGATGTAAACCCTCAAATATACCCAGTAAAGTGAACAGCCTCAGATGATACACAGGGATGAAATAAATCTCCCTACATAAGTTTTACATGTATATCTGCTGTCTTAAACTTCATATACTGTTTAGAAAGTGCTCTTCGTGTTAGGAGATTTTCTCTTCCTGGTTACCACTGCAGTGAAGCCTGGGCATAAAGCCAAGACAGCTGATTGGAGGAAAGGCACATGCCCCCTCTCCTCATAGGTAGAGACTTTCAGCTCTGTCCCTTGAATCGTTCAGCTCTGTGCTAATCTATTTATAGCATTCTCCCCAATAAAAAACTCCAGCTGCATTTATCATATGTGACGGAAAACTTGTCAGGAGTTATCAGGCTGATAACAGCAGAATAGAGCAGAAGAAAGCTACAGGACACAGCACTTTGGAGAGATATAAGAAAACACTGCAGATATATGTGCCCAGCTCAAATTTATTGAATCGGGTTTACATCCACTTTAATAAGTCTAAATTTGATAACATTTGTTTTTCAAAAGTAAAAGCTTTCTTTCGCCCTACTGTGACCATTAAGCCCCATACACACCATCAGATTTTCTGCAGGTTTTTGTCTTCAGATTTACCAAAACCATATAATATGAGGTCAAACCTTAAGAGTTTTAATTTGTATGCAATCAGGTAGACCCTTGCACTACATGGTTGTGGTAAATCTGAAGACACAAATCTGCAGAAAATCTAATAGTGTGTATGGGACTTTACTCCATGTTAATGGCAGCCTTCAACCCAGGCATTACACTAATCTAGTCACTATATCCTTCTTTCTTTTCACTGGTATTTTCCTTTCCTCCACCAATGTTACCATGATGCCAACACCACTGACTTACTACAGCATACTCTGTGAATCTTGTTGCCTATACCTAAACTCCTATCTAGCTTTCCTCTCTTCATGTTAATATCACTTACTGATATTTAATATTTCTTGATTCCTTGTATAATACATCTCAACTGTTATGATCTGTATGAAACCAACTTGTTCACCTGTATTTATTTCCACACCTACAATGTGTATTGCTGTTTAGGGATGAGCCGAACACCCCTCCCCGTTCGGTTCACACCAGAACCTTCGAACGGACCGAAAGTTTGCGCGAACGTTAGAACCCTATTAAATACAATGGACGCGAACGTTCGAAATCGAAAGTGCTAATTATAACGACTAATATGCATGTTATTGTCCTAAAAAGGGTTTGGGGACCCGGGTTCTGCCCCAGGGAACATGTATCAATGCAAAACGAAGTTTTAAAAACTGCCGTTTTTCGGGAGCAGTAATTTTAATGATGCATAAAATGAAAAAAAAAAGTCAAATATTCCTTTAAATATCGTACCTGGGGGAGGGTGTCTAAAGTATGCCTGTGAAGTGGCATGTGTTTCCCGTGTTTAGAACTGTCCCTGCACAAAATGAAATTTCTAAAGGAAAAAAAGCCATTTAAAACTGCTTGCGGCTTTAATGTAATGTCTGGTCCCAGTAATATGGATGAAAATCTTTGAGAAAAATGGCATAGCTACCGCATCACCCCCCCGCCCCCACCCCAGCCCATTACCAGCCCATTACCAGCCCCTTTGGGTCTTGTATGGATATTAAGGGGAACCCCGCACACAAAATAAAAAAGGCCCTATATACTCTGAACAGCAGTATACAGGTGGTACAAACAAGACAGGGACTGTAGGTTTGTTCTTAAGTAGAATCAGTTTTTTTATTTGAACAGGTACATTGTTTAAGTGTAGCTCCAGCCAAAAAATATATTTTTAAGCTTTTTGGAAAACATAGGGAAGGGTTATCACCCCTGTAACATTTGTTTTGCTGTCTGTGCCCCTGTTCAGAACATTTCACCTCACTTTCCGTCCCAATGACAACTGTTTTTGAAAAGTGGGGTTTTTATTGAAACAAGGATTGGTGATAAAGCATCAGTAGAGAGGAGACACCTTTTTCCAATATTAACTCTTTCAGGAGAGAATTTCCCTTCCTAGGGGTAGATTTCCTCTCACTTCCTGTTGTCTCCTTCCGTTTGCAAGTAGGAGTCGTTTGTAAGTTGGATGTTTGAAAGTAGGGGCCTGCCGTATATACTCTGCTGAAATTTGCCCCTTACATGTTGGTGTTGCCACAACACTGTGAGCCCTCACAGTTACTCTTGGTGGGCGCTGGAACGCCCTGCTGTGAACTATTATATCAGGAATTGTATTTACATGCCATTGTTAAACAGTGGTAGGAAAAATTGGGCCTTTGGTGGTGGTGCTGGTGCCACAACACTGTAAGCCCTCACAGTTACTCTTGGTGGGCGCATGAATGGGCCCTGCTGTGAATTATTAGATCAAGAATTGTAATTGCATGCCCCTGTTGAACAGGGGCAGAAAAATTGGGCCTTAGGCACTGGTGCTGGTGCTACGACACTGCAACCTCTCCCAGATACTCTAGTTGGAGTGCAGGAATGAGCCCTGCTGCAAAGCATTGCATCAAAAATTTTAATTACATGCCCCTGTTAAACAGGGGCTGAAAAATTGGGCCTTAGCCACTGGTGGCGGCACCCAGAAACAAAAATGTTCTTCCAAGCTATCATCATGAATCGGATCAATGAGGAGGAGGAGAATAGTCAGTCAACATAACAGGACAGTCACTCAGCATCAGCATCAGTCTTGAAGGGATGTGACATTTGAAAATAAATTATTCTGTTATGTCAGCTTCAGGTGCTTGGTAGCTGGTGGTGATCCAAGACTGGTTCATCTTTATGAAGATCAGTCGATCAACCGAGTCGGTGGACAGGCGCACCCTGTGATCCGTGACAAAGGATCCAGCAGCACTGAATGTGCGTTCTGAAAGAACGCTGGATGCAGGACAGGCCAGTAGCTCAATTGCATACTGTGCAAGCTCTGGCCAGGGATCCATCCTCAAGACCCAGTAAGCCAGAGGATTTTCGGTGGGAAAGGTGTCCAAGTCTGACCTTGCCCCTAGGTATTCCTGCACCATGTATATCAGACGCTGGCGATGGTTGCTGGAACCGATCATACCTTGGGGCTGCGGACTAAAGAAGTGTCTGAACGCATCGGTCAGACGGCCACCTTCCCCACCGCTCCTTCTTTGACTGACCGAAGCCTCAGCAACTCGTTGTCCAGGACCAGGAGTTTGTAACCTCCCAGTCTCTGGGAACGCGTTGCACAGACCTTTCTGCAAGGCCTCCCGGAGTTGTCTCATCCTCTGCTCCCTCTGCGACGGTAAGATAAGGTCCGCAACCTTACCCTTGTACCGTGGATCAAGGAGAGTGGCCAACCAGTAATGATCCCTCTCCTTAAACCGAAGAATACGAGGATCCTTCCGCAGACTTTGCAGGATCAGGGAGGCCATGCAGCGTAGATTAGCTGAGGCATTCGGTCCGGAGTCCTCTGGGTCACTAAGGACGACATGATCCGCAGCCACCTCCTCCCAGCCACGTACAAGTCCACGTGTTTCTTGGGACTGTAAATCATCCCTAAAAGACTGCTGCTGTTGATGCCGAGTGCCAGGCTCCACCTCCATGTTGACACAATCCTCCTCCTCCTCCTCGTCCTCCTCCTCGTCCTGTGGGATGGGTGGGACAGAAGGAACACTGTCTGGGTAAAGGGGGCCTTGAGAGGCAAGGAAGTCCTCCTCTTCCTGCCTCTGTTCTGCCTCAAGTGCCCTGTCCATTATTCTCCAACAGGTGGACAAGAGGTACAGTGTCACTGATGCATGCACTGTCACTGCTCACCATCCTTGTGAGCTCCTCAAATGGTGCCAGGACAGTGCATGCATCCCCGATCATGCCCCACTGGCGTGGTGAAAAAAACCCGAGCTCCCCTGACCCTGTCCTGGTGCCGTAGTCGCACAGGTACTCATTGATGGCCCTCTGCTGCATGTGCAGCCCCTGCAGCATGGCCAACGTTGAGTTCCACCTGGTGGGCATGTCACATATAAGGCGGTTCTTGGGCAGGTTCAACTCTTTTTGCAGCTCAGCCAGCCGAGCACTGGCATTATATGATCTGCGGAAATGCACACAGACTTTCCTGGCCTGCCTCAGGACATCCTGTAAGCCCGGGTACCTGCCCAAGAACCGCTGCACCACCAGGTTAAGGACGTGAGCCACACAGGGCACATGGGTCAGTTGTCCCTGTCGGATGGTGGAGAGGAGGTTGGTGCCATTGTCACAAACCACCATTCCTGCCTTAAGCTGGCGTGGCGTCAACCACCTCTCGGCCTGCCCCTGCAGAGCTGACAGAACCTCTGCCCCAGTGTGGCTCCTGTCCCCCAAACACACCAGCGCAAGCACGGCATGGCATCTTTTTGCCTGCGTACTTGCGTAGCCCCTTGAACGCCTACGGAGCACCACTGGTTCCGAGGACAAAGCACAGGAAGAGGCCATGGAGAAAGAAGAAGAGTAGGGGGTGGAGGAGAGAGGTGTGTCATAACAACCAGTAGTAGCATTTTGGAGGCGTGGCGGCGGAACAACCTCCAACACTACTGCACCTTGTCCTGCATTCTTCCCAGCTGCCAAAAGAGTGACTCAATGGGCGTGAAAGAAAGGTAACGTCCCTGTCCATGCATGCTGGACCATGAGTCAGCGGTAATATGCACCTGACCGCCCTGTCCAGCGAGGCATGGACATTGCCTTCCACATGCTGGTAGAGAGCCGGAATCGCCTTCCGTGAGAAAAAGTGGCGTTTGGGAACCTGCCACTGAGGAACCGCACATTGCATAAACTCACGGAAGGGGGGCGAGTCTACCAACTGAAAAGGCAGTAGTTGAAGTGCTAGCAATTTAGCCAAGCTAGCATTCAACCGCTGGGTATGTGGATGGCTGGGAGTGAACTTCTTTTGACGGTCCAGCAGCTGGGGCAGGGAAATTTGCCTGCTAGAATCGGACGTCGGTGTACTGCTAGCAGAGTGCCCGCAAGTACTTGGCTGTGACACACCTAATTCTACACCTTCATTCCTCTCAGTGCAGGTTTCAGAGAGGACTGAAGGTATAGTGGGGTTGGAGATCCCAGCTGATGCGGAGCAAGGAGAGGTCCGCTTTGTTCTTTGGTGTGGGTCTTTAAGGTAGGCTTGCCAACGAGCTGCATGGCAGGTCAACATATGTCTGGTCAAGCATGTGGTGCCCAAGCGGCTGATGTTTTGGCCACGCGAGATACGCTTGAGACATATGTTGCAAACAGCAGCGGTGCGATCTGATGCACTCGACTCAAAAAAGGCCCACACCAAAGAACTTTTGGAATAACGGGCAGAGGCAGTGCCCTGCACAGGCGGAGCTCTGCGGTGTGATTCAGTCGGTGTGCTGCCCTTACGCTGGCCCCCGGAGGGCATCCTGCCTCGTTGGAGATGTGCCTCCTCCTCCTCCTCCTTTCTCCTATCAGGCACCCACGTTGAGTCAGTGACCTCATCATCCCCTCCCTCCTCATCACTGGAACCAATCTGGCAGTATGCTGCAGCTGCTGGAACATGACTGCCAGATTGGTGTCCTTCTTGAGCATCCCCTCTCTCTGCTCTCACGCTACTGCCTTCCTCTAGCTGGGTATCATCTTCAAACCCTTCGAAACGCTGGGAATCCTCCTGGAGCATGTACCCAACACTGTGCTCAAACAGTTCGGGGGACTCCTCAGGAGGACACGTGGGTCTAGGGAAGGAGTGACTGATGATGACATTGAGGACGCTTTGGCAGCTGCTTTGCCAGTACCCTGAGCCTGGGTGAGAGAGGATGAGGAGGATGAGGAGGGCTTGGTCATCCACTCTACCAAGTCTTCGGCATGATGCGGCTCAACACGTCCAGCTGCCGAAAATAAGGACAAGTGTGTCCCATGGCCACGTGCTGATGACGATGCACCGCGTCCACGACCAGCACTGTTGTCTCTAGACACAGAGCCTGCTTGCCCTCTTTTATTGGCTCCTGTCTGTCTGCCTCTCCTTGTTTGCCTTTCAGACATTCTAAAGGCCTGCAGGGAGATGGGAAAACCAGCAATAAGGGGTAGCTTCAGGTGTATATTTTGCAAGAAGCACACTACGCCTGCTGTAAGTGCTGCAGATGCCTGCCTGTGTTACACAACAGGAAAACACAGCAATAAGGGCTAGCTTCTGGTGTATATTTTGCAAGAAGCACACTATGCCCGCTGTAAGTGCTGCAGATGCCTGCCTGTGTAACACAAAAGAAAAAAAACTACGAGCAATAAGGGGTAGCTTCAGGTGTATAATGTGCAGGAGGCACACTACGCCCGCTGTAAGTGCTGCAGATGCCTGCCTGTGTTACACAACAGGAAAAAACAGCAATAAGGGCTAGCTTCAGGTGTATATTTTGCAGGAAGCACACTACGCCTGCTATAACTGCTGCAGATGCCTGCCTGTGTTACACAACAGGAAAACACAGCAATAAGGGCTAGCTTCTGGTGTATATTTTGCAAGAAGCACACTACGCCCGCTGCAAGTGCTGCAGATGCCTGCCTGTGTTACACAACAGGAAAACACAGCAATAAGGGCTAGCTTCAGGTGTATATTTTGCAGGAAGCACACTACGCCTGCTATAACTGCTGCAGATGCCTGCCTGTGTTACACAACAGGAAAACACAGCAATAAGGGCTAGCTTCAGGCGTATACTGTGCAGGAGGCTTAGCAAAAATATCACTGACACTGTCCCCTGCCTATCCTTCTCTCTCCCTGCACACAAGGTTTAGCAGAATATCACTGACACTGTCCCTGCCTATCCTTCTCTCTCCCTGCACACAAGGTTTAGCAGAATATCACTGACACTGTCCCTGCCTATCCTTCTCTCTCCCTACACACAAGGTAAATGAACAAATATCACTAACACTGTCCCTGCCTATCCTTCTCTCTCCCTGAACCGGAACACACTACACAAAGCCACCGCGCTGGCGGCCTTTTATAGTGTGGGGCGTGTACTAAACCCCCCTGAGCTATAATTGGCCACAGGCATCCTGCCTGTGGCCAATTATGGCTCTCCTCGCTGCCGGCGCTGGGATTAGCCAAGCATGCGGGGTCACAGTGCATGCTTGGCCAATCACAGCGCCAGGATTGCACTGCAATGGCGCAGTGTATTGTGGGCTGTTCGCGTCACTCGAATTTGGCGCGAACGGCCCAAAACGTTCGATCTTCGTCGAACGATCGAACAGCCGATGTTCGTGTTGAACGTATGTTCGACTCGAACACCGAGCTCATCCCTATTGCTGTTATCTCCTCTTTTTGTAAAGTTTAATAAATATCTATTTTTAAAAAGGTTAGTAAATATTTAGATTTAACCTGGATTGAAAATGAATAATGTATCGAAATGAATGTTGTTCTTGAATTAATGATGAAATGTTAGCATGTTTAGAAAACAATGTCAAATTATTTTAAATAGAGTAATTATATTATTATTTATAATCGTTTAGACAGATTATGTAATTTCCAGTTTCCTTGTAATACATATTGTCCTTCAGTTCAGACAAATTACTTTGCATGGCAAAATTTAATTGATAACTGAATTCTGGTAATTAATTAAATGTTATCATATGATATAGTTTCCATGGTATTTGAAAAAGTTCTTGGAGAAATTATCATTAATCAATGATGAAGTCCTTGTTTTATCACATCATTTTTATTAAGCTTCCCTGTACCAAATTAAATTCTGATCATTGCCTTTCTGTGTAGAGTATAATACAACGACAGATATGTCAGCATAGTTTTGTATTCAGGCTTTGTTTTTTGACTCAAGTGTTAAGCTGCCCTTACTTTTGTTACTAAATAAAAAAAAAAGAATTAAGTATTTGATTTGATGGCATCAGAATGGTTTACTGCCTTAGTGTTTTATATGGTCAAAAAATGTTGTGCTGTCCTTTCTGCTGTCATAGTTTGTTTATAATGTACAGACATTTATTGCAAGTACTTTGATAGTTCAGTGATGTCATCTTTAGGCATCAGAAGGCTAATCAAATACATTATTGGCTTGAAGTGGTCATCCTTGCCCTTAATTTACTTTCTAGAGAACAAGTAATTACCAGAATATTACCTTTGATCTGCATCAAAGACACACTTACCTAGAAAGCCAAAGCCCAACCAACCCTTGTTGCTAAGTTGGGTCCACCTCATAAAATGAGCCCTTATCAGGGAAGTGGGTGTATGGTGGCACAAAAGTTAAACATTCAGAAAATTGCACCTTTACATTTTGCAGCTTATTCTTTAGATGTGTTTGCTATATTAGTTTTTTTTCAGACTTTGCTTCTACTACTGTATCTATGGAGAAACAGTTTCTTCCTCTCCTCTTTTTCATAGCATTGTGGGGAGGGGTTCTATAGTCCTCCAAGATAAATTGAAAAAGTGTAAATAATTAGAGCACAGCAGAGGCAGAGAGTATTTATCAGCTGACAAAGATTTCTTGATGGAACAACAGGTATTTTTTTCCCTTATTAATAAGAGAATATAACAAAACACTTTCAACAATATATTTAACAGATGAAAAGGAAGAAAATAAAGGCAGTTCATTGTACCTTTTAAACCTTTTTTTCTTTCACCAACAAAGGTATTACTGTGGTGGCAGTAATGACATATATAGCAGCAATTTTTTTCAATTTGTTCTCCCTGCTGCAGTTCTGACTATATAGCAAAAGTGATTTGGACTGTAAATCCACCCAATCATTTCTATATGCTGTAAAAGATGCCCCCTCCTGTCTACTCTCCCACTGAGCACAAAATATGTGTCTTGGGCTCACCTGTCCCTCCTGGATGCAGGATGTTGGGTATGTATATGGTCTGTCTACAATATATATGTACAGTATATGTATATATACTGTATGTAATGTGTATGTATTCCTTAATGGACATGCATAGATACACAGCAGTCGATTTACACATTAAAAGGGAAGTTGTCAACACTGATAGAATCAGCAGACTCTTACTATGCTATTGCTTTCCAAAGTGGCCAATGCAAATTTTACCAAGAAAACAGTTTTTCTATTCAAATGGGTAATTGTTAATTGTTTACTGATCTGGAAAACAAGGGTTGAAAAAACTACAGTGGTCTTAAAGGGGTTGTAAAGGAAAATGTTTTTTCACCTTAATGCATCCTATGCATTAAGGTGAAAAAACATCCGACAATACCGCCCCCCGAGCCCCCGTTTTACTTACCTGAGCCCTCGAAAGTCCCGTTCTCTGCCCCGACATCCTCCTCGCCGTTCAGCCTGCCCATTGATTGGCTACAGTGGATGGATTGAAAGTAGCGCAGCCATTGGCTGGCGCTGCTGTCAATCACATCCAATGACGCAGCGCGCCGGGGGGCAGGGCCGAGTGATGCAGTGCGTGGCAATAGCCGCCCGCTGTATCACTGGAGCGCGTCCGCAATCACTCACCACCATACAAGCTTGCTCGCATATAGGGGGTGAGTTATTGTGGGGAGGAGCCGAGACAGCCGCCGAGGGACCCTAGAAGACGTGGATGCAAAACGAGCTGCACAGTGCAGGTAAGTATAACATGTTTGTTATTTAAAAAAATAAAATAAAAAATTCTTACAAACCCTTTAATTGTTCATTTCAGTAAATACAAGTAGGATATTTTTATCTTTTTTAACAAACAAAATTTTGTTTGATCCACACACATCTTAACAAATCAAGAAAGAAAATGTATATAAAGAAAAGAGTCAGTATTATGGAAGTAAGGGTCTAGAATATAGTATACATACTGTATTTATTGGCGTATAACACTCACTTTTTTACCCTGAAAATAGAGGGTAAACTGTGCCTGCGTGTTATACACAGGGGGCTGTGGAAAGTTTTTTTTCCTGAAACTTCCCTCTTAAAGTTAGGGTGCGTGTTATAAGCCTGTGCGTGTTATACGCCGATAAATACGGTAATTGCATGCACGGAAACCACCTAGGTGTGTAATATAGATCTGATTTATATGCTGGATGTGTGGATTGTCCCTATGCTTGCTTTGACAGGAGAACTGGGGGCTCTGAAGGCTTTTGATCATTGTATCATTTTCAAGGGCTCTGCTGAACTTGAAATAAATGTTACTCTCTGAACCAAGATGCTACGGAAATGTATTTGGATTGGAGGAGCTTGTGTTCCACACCTGTCTGCACACTCCTGTTTCCACAACAATACTAATAATTATATTGGATTGTTAGTCATCATCATACATAATTTACAACACAATAGTCCTCCATGGTGGACGTCAGAATGGAGAGCAGTGATAGATCAGTGAAGATCTATTCGCTCATATTTCCTGTGAAGAATGAACCCAGATTGAAGTTCCAGGTTCTGTCAATCTCTGGCCAAAGATGAAGCTTCAAAAGTGTGTATACAAATAATCTCACATACCACTTTATGCCATGAAGCTGCACAGTCTGAAAATTGGACAAATAATCACCTGCAAGTGTGTGTGTGTTGCGCTAACAACAAAAGATTACTTGTGTAATCCAAAAATAAGTGTGCAAACATATAACGCCAATTAAACTCAATCACATGTCCTAAAATAGTGAAACTCACAGTAATGAAAATTACAAATCAAAAATTGTTAACCAATATAACACTTTTGAACATAAGGCCTCATGCCCACGGGCGTTTTTTCAGCCGCGTTTTTGAGCGTTTTTTACAGCTTAAAAACGCCTGTCCATGTTAGTCTATAGCTTCATGCCCACCTAGGCGTTTGAGCTGTAAAGAGCATAGGCGTTTGTAAGCTGTAAAAAAAACCCAGGGCCAGTGCGTTCCTCAGCGTCAGAACTAGGCAGGAAAAAACGCGAGCGTCAAAAAACGCGCAAAAACGCGCACTAACGCGCACTAACGCGCAAAAAACGCGCACTAACGCGCGGTCGCATTTTTAGCTCCGACGTTTTTTTTTTTTTTTTTTTTTCAAAAAAAAAAAAAAAAAAAAAAAATATTTACAATAACATGGACAGGCGTTTTTAAGCTGTAAAAAACGCTCAAAAACGCAGCTGTAAAAACGCCAGTGGGCATGAGGCCTTAGTGTTGTAATCCGCTGTAAACTGCTTCTAACCTCTAGAGCCTAGGCTGGACCTGGGTGTATGGAGTCTCTCTGATCGATCGGGTAATTTAAGACACACACAGAATATGGTGAATCCCAATTACACTGGTTTATTGCATACAAGCTTATTTTGTACAATCCAAGACGAGAGGAACCGCCCCTGGTTAAACCCACCAAGGAACAGTTCCTTTATTATACAAATTGCATATTAACAGGTTACACAAGCTAAACTGCCCAGAGATGGCAGAAGGCAAGTTTATCTAAATAGAACTCACCGCAAAATCCGGCCGTTGAGCCAGATCCTGAAACATGGGACACTTCTTTAAGGAAGTAGCCTAACCACACGTCATACATATCCTGTCATTCTGACTCAACTGTGTAAGTGACATATAGCAAGAAAAACATTCTATACATTTCTACAATAACAAGTATTAAAGAATAACTCTAAAGGTGAAATAACAAGTCTTAAAGAATAACTCTAAAGGTGAAATAACAAGTCTTAAAGAATAAAGCCCCGTACACACGATCGGTTTAACCGATGAAAACCGTCCGATGGATTGTTTTCATCAGACAAACCGATCGTGTATGGGACCCATCTGTCTTTTTTCCATCGGTTTTAAAAAATAGAACATGTTTTAAATTTTTCCGATGGATCAAAAACCGATAGAAAATACTGATCGTCTGTGGGGAACTCCATCGGATAAAAAACCCACGCATGCTCAGAATCAAGTCGACGCATGCTCAGAAGCATTGAACTTCATTTTCCTCGGCTCATCGGAGTGTTTTATGTCACCGCGTTTGGGACGGTCGGTTTTTGGACTGATGGTGTGTGGCCAAGACTGATGAAAAACAGTTTCATCGGATTTCTGATGGACAAATCCATCGGACTAAAATCCATCGGAAATCCGATCGTGTGTACAGGGCTTAACTCTAAAGGTGAAATACACTAGGGATAACCTTACAATCCCTCCTTTGATCATGCATACAGAATGTATGTATTGATCAATCACTAATATACCATCTTTGCTTTAGGGCAATCATTGACATTCCAAGTGTAGGGTCTCTTCTTTTTGCTCTTAAGCTAGTTATTTTCCCAAGTGCACAAACCACTAATTTAAAAACTAAATACAAAACTAGGATAAAAACCAGTATCATTACGATGGTCATTACGATATCTTTCAACCAGGAAGAAATTCCATTGAGGCCAAAACCTCCTTCTCCAAAAGGGCTCCATGTCTTAGCAATATCCCTTGCTTCTTGTTGTAACTTATTTACCTCTTTCCTATGTTGGGAAATTACATCATAGTAATCGGGCACCTCAATAGATGTGTTGTGGACCCAAGTGCAGCACTCATAGTCCTCTGTAACCTCACATAGGCCTGTGAGTGCAGCACTCATACTTTCAATGGCAAGGTCATGGAGTTCTAATTGTTTCCTGATTGCTCTAGTTTCTATATTTAATTTGGTAATATCATCAGAATTCTTTTCCATTACCTCATCAATAATACCCGTGTAATTATTGAGCCTTTTCATTAAATCTATTCCCCAACCTGTACTGGAAGGGAACCAGGCCCAGACCATATCCTTTTCAAGGAATAACTCTCTTTTGGTACGATGTTTAAGGGGATACCTAGGGTGAAGGCTAGCTTCTAGAATGTGTCCTCCCCTCTTGTCTCCCAGTATTCCCATAACAGGACTAGGGCCGCTAGATAACACCATCCCTGGGATCATCAGTTTCTCATTTTGGTCTAATATGACTAAATAACCGTGTTGGATCCCTGCTTACTTGGCATGACTCTAACCAATAATATCCTATAATGATTAAGGAAAAAAATCAATATTGACACCAAAAATAAGTAAAAGAAAAGTTTGCCTGAGGAAACTCCATCTTTCAAATTATCAGTCTCTATTGGGGCAGTGGGCCTGAGTCCAGGGGGTTCAATGTTGGCTCCTAGGTCGCCGAAAGGGGGTGGATCCGGAGTCTGGGGCTTCGTTGGGGCCTTCTTTATTCTTGATGCATGAATCCATTGATGGCTGTAGGAAGTGAGGATTGCAGTTCTTGAAGACTTCTCTACTTCATATGGTCCTATGTTAACCGGTCCTATGTGCTTCCGGACAGCCAGCTGTTTGATCAGCACCTGATCTCCCAGGATGAATCCGTGTGTCGGATCTGTTGGAAGAGGAGAAAACGTGACAGCCACATTGTCATAGATTTCGCTAAGGCTACTTACCAGATGTTGCACGTACTCTTCCTGTAAAGAATAAATATCAGGTTCACCTGTTCCCCATTTCACCTTAGCCATTGGTCGCCCCATTAATACCTCATAAGGGGAATAACCTGTTCTAGAATGGGGGGTGCTCCTTATTTGGAATAGGACAGCTGGCAAGAAGTCCAGCCAATTAGTTAGAGTACCTTCTGTTGCCTTTTTAAGTTTGTCTTTAATAGTCCTATTCATTCTTTCTACTATTCCTGCACTCTGCGGATGGTAGGGAATGTGGAGTTTCCACTGTATTCCCAGTAATTTTGCAACTTCTTTTGTCAAAGCTGAGGTAAAAGCGGGGCCTTGATCCGATATGGGCTGGACCATGTAGGTATGACAAAAGCAAGGGTGCCGCTGCTGCAGGTATCCCTATAATTCCCTACTTGGTTGTCCAAAGGCCCGTGTGGTCTTTGGTCAACCCTGCTTGTGCCCATGACGTTATGTCTGTTGGGGTGGCTTGTGCGTGTGCCACCCCAAAAGCATATCTACTATCTGTGTAAATATTAACTGACTTGTCCTTGAAAAGTTGGCACGCACGAATTAAAGCAACTAGGTCAGCTGCCTGTGCAGAGGAACAGGTCGTTCAGGTCGTGAACAGCTGCCATCCGCAAAAACATGGTCATAATCCTTGTTAGGGAGATCACCGAGATCAGGGCAAGGAAGTGTGGTTTCCAAAAGTAGTGATGAGCCGAACACCCCCGGGTTCGGTTCGCACCAGAACCCGCGAACGGACCGAAAGTTCGTACGAACATTAGAACCCTATTAAATACAATGGATGCGAACGTTCGAATTCTAAAGTGCTAATTATAACGACTATTATGCATGTTATTGTCCTAAAAAGGGTTTGGGAACCCGGGTTCTGCACCAGGGGACATGTATCAATGCAAAAAGAAGTTTTAAAAACGGTCGTTTTTCGGGAGCAGTCATTTTAATGATGCATAAAGTGAAAAAAAAAAGTCAAATATTCCTTTAAATATCGTACCTGGGGGGTGTCTAAAGTATGCCTGTGAAGTGCCACGTGTTTCCCGTGTTTAGAACTGTTCCTGCACAAAATGACACTTCTAAAGGAAAAAAAAGCCATTTAAAACTGCTTGCGGCTTTAATGTAATGTCTGGTCCCGGTAATATGGATGAAAATCTTTAAGAAAAATGGCATAGCTACCCCATGACCCCCCCCCCACCCCAGCCCATTACCAGCCCCTTTGGGTCTTGTATGGATATTAAGGGGAACCCCGCACATAAAATAAAAAAGGCCCTATATACTCTGAACAGCCGTATACAGGCGGTGCATACAAGACAGGGACTGTAGGTTTGTTCTTATGTAGAATCTGTTTGTAATTTTGAACAGGTACATTGTTTAAGTGTAGCTCCAGCCCAAAAATCTATTTTTAAACTTTTTGGAAAACATAGGTAAGGGTTATCACCCCTGTAACATTTGTTTTGCTGTCTGTGCCCCTGTTCAGAACATTTCACCTCACTTTCCGTCCCAATGACAACTGTTTTTGAAATGTGGTGTTTTTCTTGAAACAAGGATTGCTGATAAAGCATCAGTACAGAGGAGACACCTTTCTCCCATATTAATTCTTACAGGAGAGAATTTTCCTTCCAAGGGGTAGATTTCCTCTCACTTCCTGTTGTCTTCTTGCGTTTGCAAGTAGGAGTCGTTTGTAAGTTGGATGTTTGAAAGTAGGGACCTGCCGTATATACTCTGCAGAAATAGGCCCCTTAGTTGTTGGTGTTGGCACAACACTGTAAGCACTCACAGTTACTCTTGGTTGGTGCTGGAACGCCCTGCTGTCAACTATTATATCAGGAATTGTAATTACATATAATTGTTGAACAGTGGTAGTAAAAATTGGGCCTTTGATGGTGGTGCTGGTGCCACAACACTGTAAGCCCTGACAGTTACTCTTGGTGGGTGCAGCAATGGGCCCTGCTGTGAATTATTAGATCAAGAATTGTAATTGCATGCCCCTGTTGAACAGGGGCTGAAAAATTGGGCCTTTCGTGGTGGTGGTGGTGGTGGTGGTGTTGCCACAACACTGTAAGCCCTCAGAGTTACTCTTGGTGGGTGCAGGAATGGGCCCTGCTGTGAATTATTAGATCAAGAATTGTAATTACATGCCCCTTTTGAACAGGGGCTGAAAAATTGGGCCTTTCGTGGTGGTGGTGGTGGTGGCGTTGCCACAACACTGTAAGCCCTCAGAGTTACTCTTGGTGGGTGCAGCAATGGGCCCTGCTGTGAATTATTAGATCAAGAATTGTAATTACATGCCCCTGTTGAACAGGGGCTGAAAAATTGGGCCTTAGGCACTGGTGGCACAACACTACAACCCCTCACAGATACTGTACTTGGAGCACAGCAATGAGCCCTGTTGCAAAGTATTGCTTCAAAAATTGTAATGACACGCCCCTGTTAAACAGGGGCTGAAAAATTGGGCCTTAGGCACTGGTGGCACAACACTCCAACCCCTCACAGATACTGTACTTGGAGCACAGCAATGAGCCCTGTTGCAAAGTATTGCTTCAAAAATTGTAATGACACGCCCCTGTTAAACAGGGGCTGAAAAATTGGGCCTTAGGCACTGGTGCCACAACACTCCAACCCCTCACAGATACTGTACTTGGAGCACAGCAATGAGCCCTATGGCAAATTATTGCAAAAAAAATTGTAATTACACGCCCCTGTAAAACAGGGGCTGAAAAATTGGGCCTTAGCCACTGGTGGCGGCACCCATAAACAAAAATGATCTTCCAAGCTATCATCATCAATCGTATCATTGAGGACTCGGAGGAGGAGGATAGCCAGTCAACATAACAGCACAGGCACTCAGCATCAGCATCAGTCTTGAAGGGATGTGACATGTTAAAATCAATTAGTCTGTTATATCAGCATCAGGTGTGTGGTAGCTGGTGGTGATCCAAGACTGGTTCATCTTGATGAAAGTCAGTCGATCAACCGAGTCGGTGGACAGGCGCACCCTGTGATCCGTGACAAATCCTCCAGCAGCACTGAATGTGCGTTCCGAAAGAACGCTGGATGCAGGACAGGCCAGTAGCTCAATTGCATACTGTGCAAGCTCTGGCCAGTGATCCATCCTCAAGACCCAGTAAGCCAGAGGATTTTCGGTGGGGAAGGTGTCCAATAGGCTTGTGCAATTCGTTTCATAACGAATCGAAATTCGTCCGAATTTAGCAACTTTCGGACATTCGGAAGCATTCGAATTTCCGAACAAAGCAATTACGAATAAAACCGAATCCGAAATAAATTATACCGCAAAATAGCGAATGCCCGAATGTCTTTTCGGCATAATTCGTTATGAAAAAACTTACGAATGTACAAATCCATTGGAAACACAATAACACTCACTCTGCTCTGCTCTCTGCTTCTCCTTCACCGTGCTGAACTCCCTCTCAAAATGGTGTACAGGGGCGGAGGCTATAGCCGCATGTAAAAAACGAAAGTAAAATACGAGATTTCTAATCCATTCGAAGCACAATAACACTCTGCTCTGCTCTCTGCTTCTCCCTCACCGTGCTGAACCCTCTCAAAATGGTGTACAGGGGCGGAGGCTATAGCCGCATGTAAAAAACGAAAGTAAAATACGAGATTTCGAATCGTTACAAATAACCGCTATGTATTTCGAAAAGTACAAATCCATTCGAAGCACATTAGGCATAATAGTCAGCGTCGTCGTGAGAGAGACACAGAAAATTACGAATCAACGAACCCAAAAAAAGTTACGAAAGTAGGAGTTGTGTCCAGAATCAACGAAAAACAACGTACTCTACCGAAAGTACGAATTATAAAGCAACAAAAAATTCAACGAAAAATGTCGCTTGCAAAAATACGAATGAGTCCGAACACGAAAAATCCCGTCTAGCAAAATTACGAATGATTACGAATCAACAGGACCGGAAAGAAACGAACCGAAACGGAACGAATTTTTCCGTTGTGCACAAGCCTAGTGTCCAAGTCTGACCTTGCCCCTAGATATTCCTGCACCATGTTTATCAGACGCTGGCGATGGTTGCTGGAACCGATCATACTTTGGGGCTGCGGACTAAAGAATTGTCTGAACGCATCGGTCAGACGGCCACCTTCCCCACCGCTCCTTCTTTGACTGGCCGAAGCCTCAGGAACTCGTTGTCCAGGACCAGGAGTTTGTAACCTCCCAGTCTCTGGGAACGCGTTGCACAGACCTTTCTGCAAGGCCTCCCGGAGTTGTCTCATCCTCTGCTCCCTCTGCGACGGTAACATAAGGTCCGCAACCTTACCCTTGTACCGTGGATCAAGGAGAGTGGCCAGCCAGTAATGGTCCCTCTCCTTGATCCGAAGAATACGAGGATCCTTCCGCAGACTTTGCAGGATCAGGGAGGCCATGCAGCGTAGGTTAGCTGAGGCATTCGGTCCGGAGTCCTCTGGGTCACTAAGGATGACATGATCCGCAGCCACCTCCTCCCAGCCACGTACAAGTCCACTGGTTTCTTGGGACTGTAAATCATCCCTAAAAGACTGCTGCTGATGATGCTGAGTGCCAGCCTCCACCTCCATGCTGACACAATCCTCCTCCTCCTCCTCCTCCTCCTCCTCCTCCTCTTCCTGTGCGATGGGTGGGACAGAAGGAACACTGTCTGGGTAAAGGGGGCCTTGAGAGGCAAGGAAGTCCTCCTCTTCCTGCCTCTGTTCTGCCTCAAGTGCCCTGTCCATTATTCCACGCAGCGTGTGCTCCAACAGGTGGACAAGAGGTACAGTGTCACTGATGCATGCACTGTCACTGCTCACCATCCTCGTGGCCTCCTCAAATGGTGCCAGGACAGTGCATGCATCCCTGATCATGCCCCACTGGCGTGGAGAAAAAAACCAAGCTCCCCTGACCCTGTCCTGGTGCCGTAGTCGCACAGGTACTCATTGATGGCCCTCTGCTGCGTGTGCAGCCGCTGCAGCATGGCCAACGTTAAGTTCCACCTGGTGGGCATGTCACATATTAGGCGGTTCTTGGGCAGGTTCAACTCCTTTTGCAGCTCAGCCAGGCGAGCACTGGCATTATAAGATCTGCGGAAATGCACACAGACTTTCCTGGCCTGCCTCAGGACATCCTGTAAGCCCAGGTACCTGCCCAAGAACCGCTGCACCACCAGGTTAAGGACGTGAGCCACACAGGGCACATGGGTCAGTTGTCCCTGTCGGAGGGCAGAGAGGAGGTTGGTGCCATTGTCGCAAACCACCATTCCTGGCTTAAGCTGGCGTGGCGTCAACCACCTCTCGGCCTGGCCCTGCAGAGCAGACAGGACCTCTGCCCCAGTGTGGCTTCTGTCACCCAAACACACCAGCGCAAGCACGGCATGGCATCTTTTTGCCTGCGTACTTGCGTAGCCCCTTGAACGGCTACGGAGCACCGCTGGTTCAGAGGACAAACCACAGGAAGAGGCCATGGAGGAAGAAGAAGAGGAGGGGTGGAGGAGAGAGGTGTGTCACAACCAGTAGTAGCATTTTGGAGGCGTGGCGGTGGAACAACCTCCAACACTACTGCACCTTGTCCTGCATCCTTCCCAGCTGCCAAAAGAGTGACCCAATGGGCCGTGAAAGAAAGGTAACGTCCCTGTCCATGCCTGCTGGACCATGAGTCAGCGGTAATATGCACCTTACCGCTGACCGCCCTGTCCAGCGAGGCCAAGACATTGCCTTCCACATGCCGGTAGAGAGCCGGAATAGCCTTCCGTGAGAAAAAGTGGCGTTTGGGAACCTACCACTGAGGAACCGCACATTGCACAAACTCACGGAAGGGGGCCGAGTCTACCAACTGAAAAGGCAGCAGTTGAAGCGCTAGCAATTTAGCCAAGCTAGCATTCAACCGCTGGGCATGTGGATGGCTGGGAGTGAACTTCTTTCGACGGTCCAGCAGCTGGGGCAGGGAAATTTGCCTGCTAGAATCGGACGTCGGTGTACTGCTAGCAGATTGGCCGCAACTACTTGGCTGTGACACACCTAATTCTACACCTTCATTCCTCTCAGTGCATGTTTCAGAGAGGACTGAAGTTATAGTGGGGTTGGAGATCCCAGCTGATGTGGTGCAAGGAGAGGTCCGCTTTGTTCTTTGGTGTGGGTCTTTGAGGTAGGCTTGCCAACGAGCTGCATGGCAGGTCAACATATGTCTGGTCAGGCATGTGGTACCCAAGCGGCTGATGTTTTGGCCACGCGATATACGCTTGAGACATATGTTGCAAACAGCAGCTGTGTGATCTGATGCACTAGCCTCAAAAAATGCCCACACCAAAGAACTTTTTGAATGACGGGCAGAGGCAGCGCCCTGCACAGGCGGAGCTCTGCGGTGTGATTCCGTCGGTGTACTGCCCTTACGCTGGCCACCAAAGGGCATCCTGCCTCGTTGGAGATGTGCCTCCTCCTCATCCTCCTCCTCCTCCTCTCTCCTATTAGGCACCCACGTGGAGTCAGTGACCTCATCATCCCCTCCCTCCTCATCACTGGAGCCAATCTGGCAGTATGCTGCAGCTGCTGGAACATGACTGCCAGATTGGTGTCCTTCTTGAGCATCCCCTCTGTCTGCTCTCATGCTACTGCCTTCCTGTAGCTGGGTTTCATCATCAGACCCTTCGAAACGCTGGGCATCCTCCTGGAGCATGTACCCAACACTGTGCTCAAACAGTTCGGGGGACTCCTCAGGAGGAGGACATGGTGGGTCTAGGGAAGGAGTGACTGATGATGAGTCTGACATTGATACCAGGGAAGAGGACGCTTTGGCAGCTGCTTTGCCAGTACCCTGAGCCTGGGTGAGAGAGGATGAGGAGGAGGAGGAGGGCTTGGTCATCCACTCTACCAAGTCTTCGGCATGATGTGGCTCAAAATGTCCAGCTGCCGAAAAGAAGGACAAGCGTGTCCCATGGCCATGTGCTGATGACAATGCACCGCGTCCACGACCAGCACTGTTGCCCCCAGACACAGAGCCTGCTTGCCCTCTTTTATTGCCTCCTGACTGTCTGCCTCTCCTTGTTTGCCTTCCAGACATTCTACTAGATGGCCTGCAGGGAGATGGGCAAAAAGCAATAAGGGCTACCTTCAGGTGTCCTTCTCTGTCCCTTTACTTAAGGATTTCTAAATATGGTTGAGGATGATTGCTTTTGCACAGAATAGCACAACGACAATTTCCCTGACTGTCCAAAAAACAAGGATTTCAAAGATGGTTGATGAGGAATGCTTTAGCACAGTATAGCACAAGGAGAATTTCCCTCACTGTCCTTCCCTGTCCCTAGAAACAAGGATTATCACAGTGAAAGAAACTGACACTCTTCCTACCTATAGTTTTCTGTCCCTAGAAAAAATGTTTTTTTAAAGCTGATTGATGATCAATGCTTTAGCACACTATAGCACAAGTAGAATTTCCCTCACTGTCCTTCCCTGTCCCTAGAAACAAGGATTATCACAGTGAAAGAAACTGACACTCTTCCTACCTATAGTTTTCTGTCCCTAGAAAAAATGTTTTTTTAAAGATGGTTGATGATCAATGCTTTAGCACACTATAGCACAAGGAGAATTTCCCTCACTGTCCTTCCCTGTCCCTAGAAACAAGGATTACCACAGTGAAAGAAACTGACACTCTTCCTACCTATAGTTTTCTGTCCCTAGAAAAAATGTTTTTTTAAAGACGGTTGATGATCAATGCTTTAGCACACTATAGCACAAGGAGAATTTCCCTCACTGTCCTTCCCTGTCCCTAGAAACAAGGATTATCACAGTGAAAGAAACTGACACTCTTCCTACCTATAGTTTTCTGTCCATACAAAAAATGTTTTTTTAAAGCTGATTGATGATCAATCCTTTAGCACACTATAGCACAAGTAGAATTTCCCTCACTGTCCTTCCCTGTCCCTAGAAACAAGGATTATCACAGTGAAAGAAACTGACACTCTTCCTACCTATAGTTTTCTGTCCCTAGAAAAAATGTTTTTTTAAAGCTGATTGATGATCAATGCTTTAGCACACTATAGCACAAGTAGAATTTCCCTCACTGTCCTTCCCTGTCCCTAGAAACAAGGATTATCACAGTGAAAGAAACTGACACTCTTCCTACCTATAGTTTTCTGTCCCTAGAAAAAATGTTTTTTTAAAGCTGATTGATGATCAATGCTTTAGCACACTATAGCACAAGTAGAATTTCCCTCACTGTCCTTCCCTGGCCCTAGAAACAAGGATTATCACAGTGAAAGAAACTGACACTCTTCCTACCTATAGTTTTCTGTCCCTAGAAAAAATGTTTTTTTAAAGCTGATTGATGATCAATGCTTTAGCACACTATAGCACAAGTAGAATTTCCCTCACTGTCCTTCCCTGTCCCTAGAAACAAGGATTATCACAGTGAAAGAAACTGACACTCTTCCTACCTATAGTTTTCTGTCCCTAGAAAAAATGTTTTTTTAAAGATGGTTGATGATCAATGCTTTAGCACACTATAGCACAAGTAGAATTTCCCTCACTGTCCTTCCCTGTCCCTAGAAACAAGGATTATCACAGTGAAAGAAACTGACACTCTTCCTACCTATAGTTTTCTGTCCCTAGAAAAAATGTTTTTTTAAAGCTGATTGATGATCAATGCTTTAGCACACTATAGCACAAGTAGAATTTCCCTCACTGTCCTTCCCTGTCCCTAGAAACAAGGATTATCACAGTGAAAGAAACTGACACTCTTCCTACCTATAGTTTTCTGTCCCTAGAAAAAATGTTTTTTTAAAGCTGATTGATGATCAATGCTTTAGCACACTATAGCACAAGTAGAATTTCCCTCACTGTCCTTCCCTGGCCCTAGAAACAAGGATTATCACAGTGAAAGAAACTGACACTCTTCCTACCTATAGTTTTCTGTCCCTAGAAAAAATGTTTTTTTAAAGCTGATTGATGATCAATGCTTTAGCACACTATAGCACAAGTAGAATTTCCCTCACTGTCCTTCCCTGTCCCTAGAAACAAGGATTATCACAGTGAAAGAAACTGACACTCTTCCTACCTATAGTTTTCTGTCCCTAGAAAAAATGTTTTTTTAAAGATGGTTGATGATCAATGCTTTAGCACACTATAGCACAAGTAGAATTTCCCTCACTGTCCTTCCCTGGCCCTAGAAACAAGGATTATCACAGTGAAAGAAACTGACACTCTTCCTACCTATAGTTTTCTGTCCCTAGAAAAAATGTTTTTTTAAAGCTGATTGATGATCAATGCTTTAGCACACTATAGCACAAGTAGAATTTCCCTCACTGTCCTTCCCTGTCCCTAGAAACAAGGATTATCACAGTGAAAGAAACTGACACTCTTCCTACCTATAGTTTTCTGTCCCTAGAAAAAATGTTTTTTCAAAGATGGTTGATGATCAATGCTTTAGCTCACTATAGCACAAGGAGAATTTCCCTCACTGTCCTTCCCTGTCCCTAGAAACAAGGATTATCACAGTGAAAGAAACTGGAACTCTTCCTACCTATAGTTTTCTGTCCCTAGAAAAAATGTTTTTTTAAAGACGGTTGATGATCAATGCTTTAGCACACTATAGCACAAGGAGAATTTCCCTCACTGTCCTTCCCTGTCCCTAGAAACAAGGATTATCACAGTGAAAGAAACTGACACTCTTCCTACCTATAGTTTTCTGTCCCTAGAAAAAATGTTTTTTTAAAGACGGTTGATGATCAATGCTTTAGCACACTATAGCACAAGGAGAATTTCCCTCACTGTCCTTCCCTGTCCCTAGAAACAAGGATTATCACAGTGAAAGAAACTGACACTCTTCCTACCTATAGTTTTCTGTCCCTAGAAAAAATGTTTTTTTAAAGACGGTTGATGATCAATGCTTTAGCACACTATAGCACAAGGATAATTTCCCTCACTGTCCTTCCCTGTCCCTAGAAACAAGGATTATCACAGTGAAAGAAACTGACACTCTTCCTACCTATAGTTTTCTATCCCTAGAAAAAATGTTTTTTTAAAGACGGTTGATGATCAATGCTTTAGCACACTATAGCACAAGGAGAATTTCCCTCACTGTCCTTCCCTGTCCCTAGAAACAAGGATTATCACAGTGAAAGAAACTGATACTCTTCCTACCTATAGTTTTCTGTCCCTAGAAAAAATGATTTTTTAAAGATGGTTGATGATCAATGCTTTAGCACACTATAGCACAAGGAGAATTTCCCTCACTGTCCTTCCCTGTCCCTAGAAACAAGGATTCGCACAGTAAAACACACTGACACTCTCCCTACCTATCCTTCTCTTTCCCTAAACTTAAGGAATCCAGGTTAAGCAAGAAAAAAAAAATGTCACTGTCCCTGCCTATGCTTCTCTTTCCCTGCTCCGGAACACACTACACTAGGCCGCCGTGCTGGCGGCCTTTTATAGTGTGGGGCGTGTACTAAACACCCTCAGCAATAATTGGCCACAGGCATCCTGCCTGTGGCCAATCATTGCTCTCCTCGCTGCCGGCGCTGTGATTGGCCAAGCATGCGGGGTCACAGTGCATGCTTGGCCAATCACAGCGCCTGGATGACACTGCGATGGCGTAGTGCATTGTGGGCCGTTCGCGTCACTCGAATTAGGCGCAAACGGCCCAAATCGTTCGATCTTCGTCGAACGATCGAACAGCCGATGTTCGAGTCGAACGTATGTTCGACTCGAACACCGAGCTCATCCCTATCCAAAAGGAGTTCACCACAATTATGTGCTGTTTGTATACTGTCATCAGTAAGCTGCAACAGAGAATGTAAGTAGCGGACCTGTGGTGATGTATCAGAGCAACTTTTAATAGTTAAATTCTGTGTATTGAAAAGTATAACCTCATAGCCGCTAGATCTCTGTGCTGACATGTGTTGAGTTGTCATGTTTTGAAGCAGATGTATGACAGAGTGAGTGGTATACAGAGTCATAGGGTGTCCTAACACCAGTTTAGATGCATCTTTTACTGCCATAGCCGAGGCTGCCAGAGACTGCAGGCAGCCCGGCATGCCCTGTACCTGTACTGGAAGGACTTTTGAGAAGTAGGGGACTGGCCTCTGGCTTGTGCCATGTTCTTGGGCCAGAACCGCTGCATATGTTCTACCCGTTACTACACAGTACAGGGAAAAATCCTTTCTGTGATCTATGAGACCCAGTGCAGGTGCCTGCTGTAGGGACTTAATCAAACCCCTGAAAGCGTTGAGCATGTCCTCTGACCATTCCACTAGCTTTGGGGCAGTGATCAATGTGGCCTTCCGCAGGACCGAATCATAATGGGAACAATCGGGAATCCATTGCCTTATGTAGACTATAGACCCTAGAAATGACAGTAGTGCTGCTTTGTCCTCGGGTGGGCTTAGGCTAGTGAGGGCTGTGACTCGGGACGGTGACACCAAGCGCTTGTTACTTTGGATTATACACCCCAAGTACTCCACTTCTTGCCTGGACCACTGGATCTTTCTCCTGGATGCCAAGTGGCCCTTAGCAGCTAAGTGGGTCAAAAGGTTCCCTGAGTCTGCCTCACATTGGCCCTTCTCTTTACTGCATAACAATAGGTCAGCTACATATTGGAGCAAAGTGGACCCGCGTGGAGGCACCCAATCGGTCAGTGTTTGATTCAGGACCATGGAATATGCCGCAAGACTGTCCACAAAGCCTTGTGGAAGACTAGTCCAGGTAAGCTGGCCCGTCTCCTGGGAAGTAACCCAGGTGAAAGCAAACATGTTCTGGTAACGCTGAAAAAAAAAAGAAGGCGTTTGAAAGGTCAACTACAGTATACCAGCTGGAATCTGGGGGTATTGAGGTAAAAATTTAGCTTATATCCGACACCAATGGTGGCAGAGGGATAATAGCTTTATTTACCATTCTCAAATCCTGGACCAGTCTCCAAGTTCCATCGGCCTTCCGTACCGGATTGATGGGGGTGTTCCAAGGACTGATTGTGGGGACTAAAATGCCTCCCTGCAGATATTCATCTATCTGACCCTGTATACCATCTCTTTTGTCTTGTGCAATAGGCTATTGTTTTTGGAAACATGGTAAGGTGTCAGGTTTAATTGAGGGGACATACGGTGTGCAATTTAACAAGCCCACAGAGGACTTGCTTTTTGCCCAGATTGGGTGATTTTCCAAATGTGCAGGTATGAGCAAAAAAAAAACCTTAGAGATCCCTCCTTTTGGGGTTAGCTAGATCACATTTTGGGGACTGCGCTGTTAGACTGCCATCTGCATTGAATTTGATACAGATGTGTAATACTGACATCAGATCCCGTCCCATCAGGGGAAGGGGACAGCTGGTTAAAACAGCAAAACTCATGCGTGCCAAAATCTCATCTACACTCATTCTACGCCCGCTGCAATATCTCCGGAGAAATGTAACAGCTTCGGTTGGGCTTTTCCTTGGTTTTGGACAGTTAGTTCTAATGTCCTGGACTGTGCCTATGGGCAACGGTAGCTGTATATCCTCACCCCCTACAATAATGAGTGGGAATTTTAAAAGCTTGTCTCCAAGTTTGGCCCCCGAGCAGAGCGACCTTACCCCCCCCCCTGAAGCATCAAGGGCTTCTGCTAATTCTTGATCTGCTAAAATATGCTTAGCCTTTTTATCTTGTTGTTTCAGTACGGCAATATCTAAGGTGGATTTGGCTTTTTGTGTCTCCTCTCTCTGTCTTAGCTCTTCTACATACTTTCTAAGGGACTCAAGCTCATCCCAAGTTGTTGGGGTTCCTGAGGGTCTAGTACTCGCCTTCCAGTCTACCTGCTCTGTCCCTTCTGTATCACTATCCTGTTCAGTACCTTGCCCAGCTGTTTTTTTTTTTTTCTTCTGTCTGTCACTTTCTATTTTCTCCAGCCATGCTATTTCCTGTAGCAACCCGTCTTTCTCTTCCTCCTCTTCCTTTGCCCTTTGCCTTTGTTTCTCATACCATGCTGCATCACGTTCCCTTCTTATTCTAGCTTCCTTTTCTGCCTGAGCCCTTTGTCTGTGTAGGGTATGGACTAGAACAGCTGTATTAGCGGTGTCTAGGGAGGGGTACAATTTTGCGGGTGTGGTTGGCATAGGGGTTTTATCTTCTTTTAAAAATACATATGGTGGAGGTGCACTGGGCAGAGGAGTAAATGGAGGTAGCGGGAGTGGCTTATCTGCTTCCCTTGGTTTAAATTTCTTTATATTCTTTCATCGCTTTTTCCCATATCTTCATACATTTTTTTCATATAATTTTCATCCCAATCACCCGGCGGATAGTTATACTGATTATGTGTGCCACAGATTTCTGTATTTCTACCCAGTCTTCTTCTGAACAGGGACCTGCAGGACTTAGACCACTAATCTGTAGCTGTTGGGCTCTGCAGCACACATTTTGCCAAAATGGATCAGTATAACTCGGCCCTCGGGTACCTTTTACAAAATCAACAGGGGAAGGCTGACACTGCTCACCTTCATGGTCATTCTTCCCTAATTTATTCCCCATTATGCCAAATAGAGGGCTTTATAACCACAAATGGCTACTAATTTAGGGCACACTGTATAACCTTCCCTACCTCTTCTACAGACTGAGGCGAGTCCCCGCAGAGTTAGCCCTTCAAAGAATCTACCGTTTTGGTTGTGGTTATGTATATTAAATCTCAGGACCCAGAACTTAGGGGTGCCTGGAGATTGGATTGTAAAATAAGGACCTTTGCCAATTCTTTCCTTATATCCTCCGGGGACCGTAGCCACCAATGTTGGCACTTGCCCACAAAAAAATAAACAGAAGACCTGTTAAGCAGTCTGGGCAATTTCGAGGCATCTATTTGGCACAAATGGATATATATATACACACAATAATATATAAACAAAAATCTTATCCTAAAATAACAATCAGTTTTTAAATTGTATCAACCACATGAAAATATAAACAAGCAAAGAAAATAAAATAACAATCAGACTTAAAATTGTATGAACCACATAAAAGTATAAACAAGCAAAGAAAATACAAATTATTTCATAAAATTCAATTGTTAATTTAAGCAAGCTTGCAGTTACCAATTTAAATCTTTAGAGGTCCACACACCCGTCCTTTCTAAAATGAGGAGCGCAATTGTGCTACTCCAAAATTTCCTATAAACCTGTCCGGCCAACCTAGCGGGACTTCTTTAACCTATAATCCACTTTAATTTAAACATACACGCTTTACAATTATTCCCAGGGAGGCCAACCTAGCATCCCTCGAGAAAGTTCTTAACTTAAGCAACCAGGAGAGAAAAAAAAAACTGTGGTAGTCAATCGAGACAGGATAAGTATTTTAAACTCTGCAGAAATGTGCTCCACAAAGTTCCACCTACCTGTCAAACGATTGACCCCACTCCTGATACCATCTGTTGTAATCCGCTGTAAACTGCTTCTAACCTCTAGAGCAGGTGTCTCAAACTGGTGGCCCTCCAGCTGTTGCAGAACTACAATTCCCATGAGGCATTGCAAGGCTAAACAGTTACAAGCATGACTCCCATAGGCAGAGGCATGATGGGACTTGTAGTTCCACAACAGCTGGAGGGCCGCAGGTTTGAGACCCCTGCTCTAGAGCCTAGGCTGGACCTGGGTGTGAACCATAAGTATATAGTGAAAGTCTGAGGGTCAGTCGACAATTAATAATGTAAAAGTTATCTATTGTTATTAGCGCAGCACACACACATACAGTTTCAAAAAAGTACAGGTGACCAATGATGTGACCAGCAATTTGCTATTAGAAAGGGGTTTTGAATATATAAAAAGAAAAACCACACTAATAAACTAAAAAAAAACTTCTCACCTAATGTACACACAAACGCAAATGGGTGCAAAAATAATAATAGCATTACATATATTAGATATAACCGTGTCTGCTGGAGTGTATAATTCTAGGGTGATCACTTAGTGAACTCTATGAGCTAATGAGCTGTAAAGGATTTTAAATCAGCACGTATAGACAATTTAATGTACCATTTTTTTCAGCATGCTCAATTTTGAAGCTTGACACATTTAGTATCTATTTACTTTACAAAAGAATCTTTTAAATTATATGAAAAATTAAGTAGCATATCCTGTTTGTGTGTACCAAAAGGAATTTTAGGGTGTTTTTTTTTTTTTTTGATTGAAAATATAGATTTAATAAACAGTAACATAATTATTATTTGACATAAAAGATTTAAACCACCACCATTTATTCTACTGTATCCCTGCTTTCAGAAAATATATAATATTTTAGGATTTTTATATACTCTTTAGCCCTTAAGTGTGCATTTTAATATTTATGCAAGAAAAATAAATTATTCCAGCAGAAAAAGGGCTATTGACCAAAATTGTGTTTGGTACTTTGCCATGTTCATCAATAAAATGGTAAGTTCTTATTCTACAACCTTTAACGATCAGGAAATAATTGTTTCCCAGCAATATGCTGAATCCTGTTCCATTCTAATAGGAGAGACCTTGCCCAGTACTTAGTGCATCTGCCTAAATCTTTCATTGCCCGGTCCCCAATGCATGATTGTTAACCCTTCATTGCCCATTCCCCAGCTTATAAGTGTTAACCCTTTGATTTCCAGTCACTAGTGAATGTGTCAAAGCAATAGAGCAGCGCTAAGATAAATTAAAATGCATATGTAATACAATAGTGCAATGCAAATATATCAAACTATTATTCGTCACCACAAATTGAAAAAAATAAAGCAAAAAAATCCAAAGGTGAAGCCAAAAACTGTGAATTCAGCGATTCTTTCATTATGAGGGAAATGATAGATGTGAATACAAGTCCTATTTGAAATCTCGGAACACCCAATAAGAGGACAGTATGCGACCGGTCTAAACTACGTGGCATGTCCACCAATGCCAGGAGCCTTGCGGACAAGATGGGAGAACTAGACTGTTGTATGAGGAGGATTTTGATTTTGTGGGAATTTCAGAGACTTGGTTCAACAGCTCTCATGATTGGCTAGCAACCATTCAAGGGTATTTCCTTTATCGCAGGGATAGAGAGGGTAAAAAAGGAGGAGGGGTATGCTTGTATATCAAGAATAATGTACGAGTGAATGTGAGAGATGACATCACCAAGGGAGCTAGGGAGGAGTTGGAATTCTTATGGTAGAGCTCCAAAGGGATGAAACTAAGGGGACAAATAATACTGGGAGTATGCTATAGGCCCCCTAACCATAAGGATGAGGGGGAGATGGACCTTCTATCACAATTTGGATTAGAAGCAAGGATGGGAAGTTTCATCATAATGGGGAATTTTAAATATCCAGACTGGGCGGAAGGAACCGTGCATTCGTCTAAGGCTCACCAGTTTCTAAATGTCTTGCAGGACAATTTCACGGGTAAGATGGTAGACGCATCAACTAGAAACAAAGCGTTACTAGAGATACTGATTACCAACAATACAGTCCTGATCATGGATGTGGAAACAAGGGGCAATTTAGGAAACAGCGATCACAGGTCAATTAGCTTCAGTATAAATCACACAACTAGGAAACATAAGGGGAATACAAAGACACTGAATTTCAAAAGAGCCAACTTCCCTAAACTACAAACCTTACTAGAAGATATAAATTGGGATAAAATCTTAGGAACAAATAACACGGAGGAGAGATGGGTTTGCTTTAAGAGCATATTAAATAAGGGCATGAGCCAGTGCATCCCATTGGGAAATACATTTAAAAGAGCAAACAAAAAAAATAGAACATGTTTTAAATTTATCCGATGGGAAAAAAACGATAGCAAATTCCGATCGTCTGTGTGGAACTCCATCGGACAAAAAACCCACGCATGCTCAGAATCAAGTCGACGCATGCTCAGAAGCATTGAACTTAATTTTTCTCAGCTTGTCGGAGTGTTTTACGTCACGGCGTTTGGGACGGTCGGATTTTTGACTGATGGTGTGTAGGAAAGACTGATGGAAGTCGGCTTCATCGGATTTCCGATGGAAAAATCCATCGGATTAGAATCCATAGGAAATCCGATCGTGTGAACAGGGCTTTAGACTAGCATCAATAGTATGCAAGCGCTTGGAGGGGATAAGGGACTATATACAAGATTTTAGTAATGAAAATGGTATCATTAGCAATAATCAGCATGAATTCATGAGGAATCCTTCTTGCCAAACCAAGCTATTAACCTTCTATGAGGAGGTGAGCTGCCATCTAGATAAAGGAAGGTCTGTAGACGTGGTGTATCTGGATTTTGCAAAAGCATTTGACACAGTTCCCCATTAACGTTTACTGTACAAAGTAAGGTGCATTGGCATGGACCATAGGGTGAGTACATGGATTGAAAACTGGCTACAAGGGTGAGTTCAGAGGGTGGGGATAAATGGGAAGTACTTGGAATGGTCAAGGGTGGAAAGTGGGGTCCCCCAGGGTTCTGTGCTGGGACCAATCCTATTTAATTTGTTCATAGACGTTCTGGAGGATGGGGTAAACAGTTCAAACTCTGTATTTGTGGACAATACTAAGCTAAGCAGGGCAATAACTTCTATGCAGCATGTGGAAACCTTGCAAGAAGATCTGAACAAATTAATGGGGTAGGCAACTACATGGCAAATGAGGTTTAATGTGGAAAATGTAAAAAAAAATGCATTTGGGTACTACTCGCTAGGGGGGAGATCCTCTGGGGAAATCGAGGATGGAAAAGGACCTAGGGGTCCTAGTAGATGATAGGCTCAGCAAAGGCATGCAAAGCTGCTGCTAACAAAGCAAACAGAATATTGGCATGCATTAAAATGGGATTAACTGAAGAGATAAAGCAATAATTCTCCCACTCTACAAGACTCTGGTCTGGCCTCCCCTGGAGTATACTGTTCAGTTCTGGGCACCAGTTTTCAGGAAGGATGTACTGGAAATGGAGCGAGTACAGAGAAGGTCAACAAAGCTAGTAAAGGGACTGGAGGGTATTAGTTATGAAGAAAGGTTGCGAGCACTGAACTTAATTCTCTCTGGAGAAGAGACGCTTGAGAGGGGATATGATTTCAATTTACAAATACCATACTAGTGATCCCATAATAGGGATAAAACTTTTCAGCGGAAGTAAGTTTAATAAGACACGTGGCCACTCACTAAAATTAGAAGAAAAGAGGTTTAACCTTAAACTGCATAGAGGGTTCTTAACTGTAAGAGCGGCAAGGATGTGGAATTCCCTTCCACAGGCGGTGGTTTCAGCGTGGAGCATCGATAGTTTCAAAAAACTATTAGATAAGCACCTAACCGACCACAACATACAGGGATATACAATGTAATACTGACATATAATCACACGCATAGGTTGGACTTGATGGACTTGTGTCTTTTTTCAACCTCACCTACTATATGTATGTACTATAAACTATGTAACTATGAATACCAAATGCCACCAAAATTTTTAATGATAAATCAGGCAGCATCTCAGTATTCAACAGAGGGAGGCTTGCCAGAATCATATGACCCCCAATTAGGAGTGGTCAACCACCGCTTGTGTATCAATCCAAGATATCCACTGCTGCGTTGTAATAAATCGCTATGCAAATCATTATGCATATATACTCAGTTAGACATAGTTTCATGAAAAAGAAAAAAACACGCTCTTCATAGTGTAATTCCAATTTAAACACCAATTTAATGTGGTAAATGCACTTACAATGAAGAGATGATAACCAGGCACTTCATATTATATACACAACTCATATTCCAGAATCCAAGATGGCCGTGGCGGGACCGCATTTGCGTAGTGGCGTGTGTTCAGTCTCTGCACTACTAGTTTCATCAAAGATGACATCATCAGGAGCATGGGACACATGCTGCCACTCTTCCCTTTTATACAGAACACCACAAGAAGGAAGAGATCCTAATAAGAGAAAAGTACACAGGGCGGAGATTGATAGATAGACAAATGGAGTATAACATTTTGAGATTGAATTTGAGATTGAATATCCATCTGATCTTAAGACATGAAACACGTGCATTTGTACCTCTCCAATGAGGGTTATGTTTATCAATTGACATAAAAATTGTGCCAGCAGGTTTTTTATTGTGACATAATGGCAGGGCCGCCATCAGGGGGGTACAGGCAGTACACCTGTAAGGGGCAACCCCCCCTTTTTTTTTTTTTCCTTTTTTTTCTTTGTAAGGGGCCCGGAGGTCCCCATGGCCCCGGATGGCAACCCCCCTTTCTTTTCTTTTTTTTATTAAAAAAAAATATATTTTATTTCTTTTTTTTTTAATTCTTCTTTTTTTATTTCTTTTATTTTTTATTTTTGTAAGGGGCCCAGAAGTCCCCAGAGGTCCCCAAGGGCCCGGATGGCAACCCCCGACCTCAATAATTTGCGACGGCAGCACCCCCCCGCTTCTCAATTCGTGGCACCCCCCAGCTTCTCAATTTGCAGCGGTAGCACACACCCCCGGTTCTCTGCTCCAGGGGGCCCATGCCTGAAGCTGTGTAAGGGGCCCCAAAATTCCTGATGCCATTATGCGGCCCTGCATAATGGCATAATGTTTAGGATACACTGCGTCCCCAAATTCCACGTCTTATATTACCTATATGTTTTTCTAATCTGACATGTTATTGTCTTGTGGTCCAGCCCACATATTGAAGCCCTCATGGGCATTGGAGCATGTAGACCACATTTTTTCTGTGGCAAGAAATAAAAGACCTATTGGTATATGATAGTAAAGTCTGGGTCGACCTAAACTTTAACACCTTACGTTCTTTAAAGGTAATAATGTGACAAACATCACATTTTCAGCAAAGGTGGAAACCTTCCATATTTTGGAAAAAAATTAGGTCTTTTTGGGGGGGCAATCATGTTCCTCAGTGAGGTAGCACCCCTAAAAACTGGAGGATTACTGGGCAATTGTTGACCCAAAATCGGATCATTCTTCAACATTCTCCAATGTTTCCTTATTATACTTCTTATTTTTGAGTGTTGAGATGAAAACACTGTGATAAAAGAAAAACTAAACATATTTGAATCTGAATAAAAGTCTTTTATTTTCACTCATAAGACATCCCCGGTCTTAATTGCCTACATTGTGGATTGCCTGACCCTACATTGTCTCATTATAACTTTTTTTCAGGAACCATTCTTTCATCATTAACCACTTCAATACCAGGCACTTATGCACCTTTCCGCCCAGACCAATTTTCAGCTTTCAGCGCTCTCAGACTTTGAATGACAATTACTCAGTCATGCTACACTGTATCCAAATAAACATTTTTATCATTTTCTTCTCACAAATAGAGCTTTCTTTTGGTGGTATTTAATCGGCACTGGGTTTTTTATTTTTTGCCATATGAGCAAAAAAACACATCAAAGTTTTAAAAAAACAAAACACTTTTTTTTTGTTTCTATTGTAAAATTTGGCAAATAAGTAATTTTTCTTCATAAATTTGTGCCAACATTTATACTGCTACATATCTTTGGTAAAAATAACCCAAATTAGTGTATATTATTTGGTCTTTGTGAAAGTTATAGAGTCTACAAACTATGGTGCCAATCACTGAAAATTGATCACATCTGATCACGCCTGATGTACTGAAGGCCTATTTCATTTCTTGAGACACTAACAAGCCAGGAAAGTACAAATACCCCCAAATTACCCCTTTTTGGAAAGTAGACAGTCCAAGGTATTTACTAAGAGGCATGGTGAGTTTTTTTAAGTTGTATTTTTTTCCCACAATTCTTGGGAAAATTTGGATTTTTTTTTATTTATTTTTTACACAAACTGATCATATTAACAGGTTATTTCTCTCACACAGCATATGCATAATTGAAACTACACCCCAAAATACATTCTGCTACTCCTCCTGAGTATAGCGATACCACATGTGTGAGACTTTTACACAGCCTGGTCACATACAGAGGCCCAACATTGAAGTAGCACTTTCAGGCATTCTACAAGCATAAATTGCACATATCCTTTCTCAACCACCTATTACATTTTGAAGGCCCTGGAGCACCAGAAAAATTGAATTGTCCACAAAATTACCCCATTTTGGAAAGCACACACCCCAACATATAATATATGAAGCATTATGAGTCTTTTGAACGGTTCATTTTTTTCCAGAAGGTTTTGTAATATGTAGAAAAAAAATTCAAACGCATTTCTTTTACACAAAGTTGTCCATTTAGAAGATATTTCTAACACATAGCATGTACATAGCAAAAATGACACCCCAAAATGCATTCTGCTACTCCTCCTGAGTATGGAAATACCACATGTTTGAGACTTTTACACAGCCTGGCCACATACAGAGGCCCAAAATCCAAGTAGCACCTCCAGGCATTCTAGCAGCATTAATTGCACATATCATTTTCTGACTACCGATCACATTTTTGAAGGCCCTTCATATATCTAACACATAGCAGGTACATACCAAATAACAAAAGATTACCTGTGGTTTTAGAATTTCAGTGGTCCACAGAGGAGAGCATCGGTCCAGGCAGCAGGCAGGGATGAGGTCAGCGACAGCAAAAGCAATCATCCAGGCAGCAGGCAGGAATACTGTCCATAGTTCGTACAGGCAGAGATACTGTCAGCACAGCCAGAGCACAGCCAAAGCATAGCCAAAGCACAGGTCCAGGTAGAAGGCAGAGGTGTCCCGGCAGAAATACTGTCCAAAGTTAGTAGAGGCAGCAGGCAGATATATGGTCAACACAGCCAAAGTATTGGTCCAAGCAGCAGGAAGAAACATGGTCCATAATGTCATGGGTCATTACAGGCAATAATATGGTCAGCACAGCCAAAGTATTGGACCAGGCAGCAGGAAGGACCATCAAGCTTAGGGCCAGGGGGACAGGGGTAGAGACTTCTCCCTCCCAAATCGCTTTGAAGCCTCCGGGCAACCAGACCCTGTTCTGGGAGCACAGAAAACGAAAAACTGGTTTTCTCTATTCAGAACGCTATTCTGAAGCCCCTCACATATGTGAGACCCCTGTGTACTAAAAGTAGATGGCCAAAAGATCAGTCCAAGTGGCAGCCAAAAACATGGTCGATTAACAGGCCAAGGTCGGTACACGTGGAAGTCAGAAACATGGTTTAAATCGGCAGGCAGAGCCATCGTCGGTAAACAGGCTGAGTTTGGTGCATGTGGAGGTCAGAAACGTGGTTTAAATCGGCAAGCAAAGACATTGTCGATAAACAGGCCAGGGTCAGTTAATTAACATGGAAGGTAGTAACATGGTAGCAGGCAAATGGGGAAATTGCAGTCTGTTAATAATAAGGGGAACTAATGGATGTATGATAATTTTTGAAGCAATTTCCGATGCACAGGCCAGGTTGGGAGGGACAATCAGGACAATAATAGGTGGTGTCTCTTCTTACTCCTCCTCTGCTGCATACATGGCATTTCTTTTGGCGTCTTCTTCCAGATTCTGTGGGGGGGATGCTTAAGGGATAGTGTCACTCGTGAAGCCTACTCACACTATCACAGCGAATGCTTCCTGGGGCGGGATCTTGTTGGTAAATGAGGGCATCGATGATATCTTCGATATAATGGAGGTAGGGGAGTTGTTGATTTTGAGTTGCTTTTTGGTAGCAGACAAACAAATTAAAATTGCCATGTGAAACAGATGTAATGCAATTTTTTTGTGCCAATAACGGGACTTTCTTGTTGATAAGTAGGGCTGTAGCATCTGGTCATTTAAATCCACCCCCCCATGTACAATTTGTAGTCGTGGACACATTCGGGCTTTACAATGGGGCGGCGTCTTCTTTGTATCTCCACCACGGTGTCATTGTGGATTGTAGAGAGGATGTGGACATCTTTCTTGTCCCTCCACATCATGGCCAATTTTTTGGTCAACAAATTCCCTTCCGTTTTTTTTTAAGGTACCGCAGGCCGGGGTTTGCTTACTGTAAAGGTGGCAAAAAAGGGGCAGGCTGGTATAGTAATTGTCAACATATAAATGGTAACCTTTTCCGAACAGGGGGTATGCCAACTCCCAGACAATTTTCCCACTGGTTCCAATATATGTGGGGCAATCACAGGGCTGGAGCTGGGAGTCTTTGCCTTCGTAGATCCTGAATGTGAAGACATATTCAGTGGCTCGATCGCATAATTTATTTAATTTTAACCCATACCTGGCTCTCTTGCTTGTTATATACTGCTTGAAGTGCAGTCGGCCAGTGAAATGTATGAGGGACTCGTCCACACAAATTTTTTGGTCTGGGATGAAAACTTCTTGAAATCGCTGGGAAAAGGCATTGATTAGGGGGCGTATCTTGTACAATTTGTCGTAGTTGGGATGATCTTGGGGAGGGCACTGTGAATTGTCATTGAAGTGGAGAAAACGCATAATCATGTCGTATCTTGTCCTGGACATGACAGTGGAATATATGGGCATGTGTTGGATGGGGCGTTTGGACCAATATGCATGGACTTCGTTCTTTTTTGTAAGCCCCATATTGAACGTAAGGCCCAAAAACAATTTAAATTCGTCCAATGTTAGACGCCGCCACTGGAACATGTGGGAGTAGGAAGAATTGGGATTGGCAGCAATAAATTGGAATGCATAGAGATTAGTTTGATCCACTATATTCTGCAGCAAATCTTGTGGGAAAAATAAACAAAAATAATCAAATTGAGAAAAATGTGTAGTGTCGGGCTGCACACCAGGCTGTGCGATGAAAGGGGGGATGATAGCGGATCCTAAGTTGGCAGGCAACCATAAGGGGTTTGCCAGGGCATCGGGAAGGTAGGACTGGGGCTGGATTATTCGGGTTGGGCGTGTAGTTCCATTACTTGTACTGGGCTCCTCTTCCTGGGGTATGGCGCTGCTGGTGGTGGGCAGATCTCATGATCTTGGTCCTGATCTTGGTCCTGTTCTTGGTCCTGATCGCATTCTTTTGGGAGGGACATTTTCCTCCGGGGACTCGGACTCTGAGCCACTATCCTCCACTGGCTCGTATTCCGAACCAGAATCGAATAATGGGAGCTCCCCGCTGTTCTCATCATCCAACGTGGCAAGAATGGCATATGCCTCCTCAGGTGTGTAAACCCTTTGGGACATTATGGCAGTGCTTATTGGTGGGTCTGTGTAATGGTACTGCTGGTGGTAGTGGTGGTGGCCTGTGTTGTGGTACTGATGGAGGTATTAATGGTGGGCCTGTGTGGTGGTACCGATGGCGGTATGGGTGGTGGTGGTACCAATGGCAGTACAGGTGGTGGCGGTACCGATGACGGTACAGGTGGCGGTATGGGTGGTGGTGGTAACGATGGCGGTACAGGTGGTGGTACAGGTGGTGGTGGTGTTACCGACGGTGGTATAAGTGGTGGTACTGGTGGTGGTACTGATGGCGGCACTAGTGGTGATACTGGTAGCGGGCCTGTGTGTCAGATAGATGCTGGGCCTGATGGCGGTACTAGTGGCGGTACTGGTGGTGGTACCGATGACGGTACTGGTAGTGGTACCGATGGCGGTACTGGTAGCCTGTGTGGCGGTACCAATGGCGGTACCGATGGAGGTGGGCCTGTGACAGATGATTGACAGATGGGCCGATTGATTGATTGACAGATGGGCCGATTGATTGATTGACAGATGGGCTGATTGATTGATTGACAGATGGGCTGATTGATTGATTGACAGATGGGCTGGGCTGATTGACAGATGGGCTGATTGATGTGCTAGGCTGTGTGACAGGTCCTCTTTATTGGAGGGGGCGTGTTGTGCACAGTACTATAATGCAGTGTTTCTCAACTCCAGTCCTCAAGGCGCCCCAACAGGTCATGTTTTCAGGATTTCCCTCAGATGAAACAGCTGTGGTAATTACTAAGGCAGTGAAACTGCTCAAATCACCTGTGCAAATCAATGGAAATCCCAAAAACATGACCTGATGGTGCGCCTTGAGGACTGGAGTTGAGAAACACTGCTATAATGTAAAAAAACTACACTGATCTCACTTACTGATCCCTGCTCTCTCCTCACAGATCAGTGTGTGAGGAGAGAGCAGGGATCAGGTAGTAACTGCTGCTCTGTGTTTAAATTTGTGACCTGCTGTGATTGGACACAGCCGGTCACGTGGTAAACAGCCAATTTCATTGGCTGTTTACCCTGATCGGGGACACGCTGTGTCCAAGGGACACTCGCCTTCCCCGCTCCCCGCTCTGCATGCCTCTGGCAGCGCGCACGGAGCGCGCCGCCAAATTTGTTGTGACATGTGATCGGCTGTGACTTTGACACAGCCGATCACATGGTAAACAGCCAATGAAATTGGCTGTTTACCGTGATCGGGGAAGCGCTGTGTCCGAGGGACACGTGCCTTCCCCGATCACCGCACTGCGCGCCCCCGCGCGCTAGGCATTATCCTGCAGGACGTCAATGGACGCCCAGTCAGGATAATGCAACCACGGCCCGGCCATCATTTTCCTATAGGCCGGGCGGGAAGTGGTTAAGGTCTGAGAGGAATAGTCCTAAATGGTGGTACAATTATGTCTCAGTCTTGTAAATTTACTTTTAGGCATGGATAAAAGCCAAGAAGGGTGATGGCATGAGCCTCTCTGCATAAACCTATTTCTTTCTGTGGTTTTTAAATTTTTTGCAGTTTTTATTTTATCCCGCACTATCGATATAGTTAAATAAAAAAAAAAGTATTTCCACAAAGGGATTTCCTCATGAGTAAAGACAATACCTCTTCAAGTTTTTTTTAAAAAGGTAGGTGTGCTCAACATTAATGGTTGTAGGTAATGATAAATATATTTACCAATCCTGGAAGTTATTGAGTCAATACCACTGATAATTGGTCTCCCTGGCGTATTGATGTAATCCTTATGGATTTTTGGGAGACTATATATCACAGGTATTCTTGGGGTCAGAGGCACCAAAAAGGCTTTTTATTTTTAATCCAAAATGCCATCCTTAGTTGATTTTTAATTGTGTAGTGGGGTTACACCCTAGTGGAATATAGGTATTGCTATCAGATAAAATTTTCCTCATCTTAGAGTCATATTTGCACTTCCATAACCACAATTCCTCCGCCCTTATCTCCACCTTTACACTTTCCTGGGCTTTCTCCTTCCTTATGTTCAATGAGTCCATGTTGCGCAAAACCTAGTCCCTGAACACAGACAGGGAGAGAGCGATTTTTCCAGGAGGATTAAATAAGGAGGCATTTGAAATATTACAGTAAACTATTTTGGATGAAATGTTCCTAGTATCTCAAACCGGATTGGTAAAAGATGTATTTTTACATAAAATTTTCTTACAAACTTATGCACATCTACAAATGTCTTGAATTTATAAAATTTGCTCAGAGGTGCATATTTTAAGTCTTTCCCTAACAAAATTCTCTCTTCCTTAGTTAATTGAACTTTACTTAACCACTTGCCAACCGCCGCACACGCATGTATGTTGGCAGAATGGAACAGGCAGGCAAATGGGTGTACAGGTACGTCTCTTTAAATTTGACGCCTTGCGGGCGCGGGGCACCTGCCGCATGAGTGTGCCTGCAGGTCCCATGAACTCGATGTTCGCCGGCAGCCTGCGATCATAAGACCGAGAGGCAGAACGGGGAGATGCCTATGTAAACAAGGCATTTCCCTGTTCTGCCTAGTGACATGACAGGGATCTACTGCTCCCTATCATCGGGAGCAGTGATCGCTGTCATGTTAGTGGTAGCCCACCCTCCCACAGTTAGAATCACTCCCTAGGACACACTTAACCCCTTGATCAGGGTGATCGTTTAACCCCTTCCCTGCTAGTGTCATTTACACGGTAATCAGTGCATTTTTATAGCACTGATCGCTGTATAAATGACAATGGTCCCAAAATAGTGTCAAAAGAGGCCGATGTGTCCACCATAATGTCGCAGTCACGATAAAAATCGCAGATCGTCGCCATTAATAGTAAACAAAAAAATTAATAAAAATGCCATAAAACTATCCCCTTTTACGCAAACCAATCAATATACACTTATTGCGATTTTTTTACCAAAAATATGTAGAAGAATACATATTGGCCTAAACTGAGGAAAAACATATTTTTTTATATATTTTGGGGATATTTATTATAGCAAAAAGAAACAAATATTGCTTTTTTTTCAAAATTGGCGCTCTTCTTTTGTTTATAGCGCAAAAAAAAAAAATTGCAGAGGTGATCAAATACCACCAAAAGAAAGCTCTATTTGTGGGAAAAAAAGGATGTAGATTTTGCTGGGGTGCAACGTCGCATGACTGCTCAATTGACAGTTAAAGTGATGCAGTGCCGAATCGCAAAAAGTGCTCTGGTCAGGAAGGGGGTAAATTCTTCCGGGGCTGAAGTGGTTTAATTAAAAATGCCCTTTTCTTCTATGTGCTCCTTCTTTTTGAAGTGTATTCGCCTCCCCATTCTGGTCCCTGTTTTACTTCTTTGTTTTTCTTTCGGCCTCCTTTGGGCCCTGATGGAATATCCTGATGTCTAGTATATGGTTGTTCCTCTCTATAACCATTGTGCCTTAAATTTTGGGCTGTTGTAAGCGGATAGTCCCTAATGAACCTCTCTTTTCTAACATTTCCTAAAGGTTCATATCTGTTATAAACTGTGACTCCACACTGATGTCTCGGTGTGTCCCATCTACCATTGTGGGTGGGTTGACCCTTCCCATTATTCCTTGGTCCAAGAGTAAAATCTTTGGAAATTAGGGGAACCAGTGAATGTGGGTTAACCCATTTAGTAGCCAGTTTGAGGTGCATTTGGCCTTACTTCCTAACAGCCAGTATCCAGCACATTTATGATAAACCCTCAGCAAGTTCCCAACCCATGGAGGTTAGCCCCTCAGTGACCATCCTCAGTGATTGTATATACAGTGAACTTTATAGTAATATTCCCTTATCTGCCCACTTTTTTTTCCAATAATTATCAAAAAAAAAATGTATTCCATAATTCATGTATACCTAAAAATTCTAATATTTTTATATGAAGCATAAAAGAAAAAAAAATCTATAGCCTGTATCAACTTTAGATTTACCCCATTTTAAATGGCCACACATTTGCTAGTTTAAAAAATAAAATAGAAATAATATTTTTGTTTCACTCCTATTTAAATATTTAAAATGTAAAATTGTATATATTACAAATACATATACCCTCAAAATTAAAGACAGATCATCCCAAAAAGAGGAAAAGGAAACTGGAATGTTCTAGACTTCTAGTCAAAAATTATATTTATCAAAATAAACTACATAAACAAAATAATATTTTTTAAAGATGTTCAAAAGATGTTGAATGAACATAATATTTTATCTGTAATAAAACATTTTTTTTTCATAATTTACTGCCAAACAAATATAATTTATTAACAATGACTTATTTGTAAGTTTTCAATGTCAGACTTTACTAAGGTAAATGTCCCTTACGGCACATCATGCTGACAGCAGACTCTTTTCATTAATTTTATTTGCTTTGATAAAAATTTTTATTACTTGATTTACGTTCTCCAAAATGTAATTTATGATATATATCTCAAGCAGCGCCACGCAGGAGATGTAAACATTTCAACTCCTGGTTCCTGGTATATTGTCTTAAGTCTGTAGTCTTTTAGCTGTCTCAGCAGTGCAAAATTAACCTAGCATAAAAAAGCAATAACACTAATGATCTGATGAACTGGAATTATATATAAAAATAAAAAGATTATCAGTATTTTGCAAAAACTCATTTATTATAGCTGTGTTGGATTTAATCGTTATAAATAATTTGATAAAACCATGCTGAGAGTAGTATGAAGCAATCCAAAAATACAGTCTATGAAGACTTTGTTTTTAATGATTTCTTAGTCTGATAAGCGTGGTGATATAAAAATTGGGATTTATCTAAATAGATCAAACACCCCTTTGAACTAACACTTTGGTTTAGCACAAACGGACTGAACATCCCAGACTGCTGTTTTGATCATGATGGTTATATATGTTTAAGCATTCTTTTCCTACTGTTCACTATATCAGTGGCAGATTTCTGCATAACAAGCTCAGTGGTACTGTGCAAAAACTGCAAAGGACCCACAGACCACTGAACATGTATAAACAATAGTAAAACATATTTCTAATACATTTCATAGTAGTGAAATACAGTGTCATGTTTAAATGATTATCATTTTATTGTATTCAGTTAAAATCCAAAACCACCTGTAAATGTACATTTAAGTATTTTAAAAAGACTTCATTGCTAAGGAACAGTGATTCAAAAAAAATTGCCTAACTTACTAGGAACTGATTTACCAAAGGAGCAATTTTAACCATAGCCTTTGTTTAGTTCAGAGGAAATTTAAACTGGTTGTAAAAGCAGAAGTTTTTTTTATCTTAATGTATTCTATGCATTAGGATAAAAACCTTCTGTGTGCAGCAGCCCCCCTCAGCCCTCCTAATGCTTACCTGAGCCCCATCTCTATCCAGCGATGTCCACGAGTGCCTCGGCCATTCAGGACTCTCCCTCCTAATTGGCTGAGACATTGGCTCCATGTCTGAATGGACACAGGGAGCTGTGACTCAGCTAGGGTGCCCTCATTGCAAGCTACTTGCTGTTGGGGCACTCAACAGGAGGGAGGGGCCAGGAGCTCCAGCCAGGGACCCAAGAAGAGGAGGATCCAGGCTGCCCTGTGAAAAAACACTGCACAGAGCAGATAAGTATAACATGTTTGTTATTTTAATAGAAAAAAACTAGACTTTACAATCACTTTAAAAACAGGATTTGCTCCATGATCATGATTAAAAAAGAATTATATTTTGAGAAGCATTTGGTAAAACATGAAACCCCAAAAAATCAGCTTGGTTTACAGTTCTGTCCTGTTACATTAAACTCGGTATCTGCACAATTAGAAAGCAGTGTGTTGTAACCATCTTCACTGTTAAAGATCTTCATAGGTGCAAAAAGTAATTTTTTTTCTAAATCCCAGCTCCCCATGTACTATTAATATACCTCTGTTGCAGAAAAATAAAAGCTTTCTTTGATTTTTTTTTAACAAGGCCTTACCTTGTGTGTTCCATAGAAAAGTTCAGGACTTCCTGGTATGTATATTTATGATGTAAATACTAGGGGTGTTAAAAATAATTGTAGAATCGATGCATCTCGATGCAGCCTTGAATGATTCAGCATCGTTTCAGAGAACGTCTGCATCGATTGCATGGATGACGTCATCCCAACTCCCCCTGCCTCTCCCAGGAAATCCCTGCCAGCGCACTCTAAAGTTAAAACAAATCACTGTCAGTCCCTCTGTTTCATGTATTCCTTCCTTGTCAACAGTTGTTGTAAACAGATGCCTCCTTCTTATTATCTCCGATATTTCATCACAGGTCACGTGCCCCAGGGGGGCTGTGGAATGTAAAGGGGGCTGTTTAATGTGCAGGGGGGCTGTGGAATATAAATTGGGCTGGATCATTTAGTATTTACTGTTCTAAATAAATACTGTTGCTGTCTGTTGTGTTCAGACTTTGCTACATGCAGGGAGTGTCCTTTTTTTTTTTTTTTTTTAGAGCAGATAAAATAAAAAAAATTGAATTCTTCTGATTGTTTAAATTTTTTGATGAAAACCACGGCAGTCATCGTGATGCGTCATGATGCATTACGGAATCTAATCGAGTAGTTGACAGGATAATCGTATTTGAATCAAATCGTGAAACCAGTGAAGATGTGCACCTTTAGTAAATACCAATGAGACATAGAAAGTAGTTCACCAGCTGACCTCATTCTCACACACACCCTGCACCCATCAATTATGTTTGCATGGCATCCCTCCAGGTGTGCATTTGCCTGGCTTGTCAATTCAGGCTGTCACAGCTATAAGATCTGCATGGCATCCTAAGCGTCTCTCCAGATGGGCCTGGGCCTCATGCTAAACTCTCTGGGGCCCAGTGAGGTATCATCCATAGATGCAGGGTGTTCACTGCACGCAGGCCTCATGGGGGGTGTCCACTGTGCTCTGACCAACCCTGCACCTATAGATGAGCTGTCCCTGGCTGACAATGGGTATGATTGGTGCAGGCAGTTACAGGCACTGATCTCCCTGTATACCTTTCAATTAAGCAGCTGACAGCCACAGGAGCATCCTCTCACTCCCATGGCTGTCAGCTGCTTAATTGAAAGGTATACAGGGGGATCAGTGCCTGTAACTGCCTGAACCAATTGTCCCAACTTTCCCCCGTGTCCTTCTCTGGCCCCCCTCTTCCCCCGCAGCAAACTGTCAGGATGGAGAGTGGAGGAAGGGGCCAATAAACATGTAATTTACCGGCCCCTTCCTTTTTTGAATGAACAGAGTCAGTGATCACTGACTCTGTCCATTCATAACTGAAACATTATAAACTGTGTTAACGATGATTCGGTTTATGAATGAACAGGAGCCTGTGTCCTATTCATTCTCCTGTTCATTCAAAGGGGGTCTGTTTAAACCCCTGATATCCCATTAAAGCCCCCCAAAAGGGCTGATAAAAAAAAGAATTGCAATAAATAATAATTAATAAAATAATGTGTAAAAGAAATTTCATAAAAAAACGACTGACACCGTCCACTGTCCCAACCCTTTCCTCCCCTTTTTGTGAAAGAAATAAAATAAATAAATTTGTAACATAAATGAACATATAATAAAAATAAACTACTGAAACCCTACTGGCAACATTCACTGACCCCCCCCCCCCCAAAGCAATGTGGGAAAAAATGTAAAAAAAAAAAAATACAAATAAGATTGTAGAAAATAATAGTAATAATAGAAATAAAATAATAAAAACGACTGACACCGTCCACTGCCCCATCCAACTGCCCCCCCCCCCCCCCAAAGCATTGTGAAAAAAATCAATACAATTTTTAAAAATTATAGAAAAAAAAATATTGTAAAAAGTAATAAAAAAGAAAATAATAAAAATAAAACAATTGTGGCACTGTTCATTGCTCTACTGACACTGTGAACTGCCCTACTGACAACATCACCATCCAATTGTAACAAATAGCAAATAGTTGGGTGCACGGAAAAAAAAGGGGTCTAGGTTTTGCTGTTGGAAGAGCATATTAGGGTTGAGGTTTTGCTCTGTAAATTTGCCATACTAACCATCTATCATGAAATTTGTTTTGGGAGCCTTTGTTGTATGCCATTGTCCTCTCAAAGCTGTATATGACATCAATTTGTTTTTTAACCTATAATAAACTCGGGACAGATGGTGATTTCCAATGTTTTGCAATTTGGGTGCGGGCTATTGATAGAATAGCTAAAGAGACATATTTCATATGTGGGTGGAGTTTGTCTATGTCTATGCTGAGTAAGGCTTGTTCAGCCTTTGCTCTTAGGGATATGCCTGTTATCGTTGAAATAAGTCTGAAAACAGAGTTACAGAATCCTCTCAAGCTGGAGCACTACCAAAGCATGTGTTTCAGGATTCCCACTTGACCACAGCCTTTCCAGCAGGAGTTGTTTCCATTTTTATAGAATTTAGATATGTTATAGGGGGTTAAGTACTATCTTAGATGGATTGTATGGGCAGTTTCCCAGTGAGTTATGCATTGTGAACCTGAACAGATGGATTTGATAGCATTTAGCCATTGGTCATCAGAGAAGGAGGTGTTTAGTTTTCCTCCCATTTGTAGAGCATGGGAGATTTGATAAAAGTGATTTTAGATTGCAGGGAGTTATAGAAGAGGGATATGCCCTTCTTTTTTGGAGGGTTAGCTGACCAAAAGGACCATAGTGGTTTGGGCATATTTAAGTTGGAGATGGTTTGTCTATTGATGAATGTTGATAGTCTGGCGTATAGGAGAAAGTCCTTTTGTCGGATGTCTTTTTTAGTAGTTAATGTAGAAAATGTTATTAGCTTCCCTTGTTCTGTTAGATCTGTTAAGGTATGAAGTCCTTTTTTTGACCAGTGTGCGTAAGAACTCCCTTTTAATGGAATTGAGAATGCTCCTAATGGTATGGATATTGTGACTTTACGATAATTTTTACAGCTAACTTGGAGGTGGTAAGACCATGCTCGAAGAGACGCTACAATTATTGGGTTAGACGTTAGTTTGGCTGAGCCTGTAAATGAAGAGATTAACAGTAAAGATTTAAGGGTTTGTATTTGCTCTATCTGGCTCCACAGTGTGAAGTCAGTTGGGGTTATCCACATTTTTATTTGTTCAACCATTGAGGCAATGTGGTAATCTTTATGTATGGGGACTCCCATTCCCCCTACACTCTTGTGTTTAGCTAGTGTGGCAAGAGGACATCTCGCACGTTTTTGTCTCCATATGAACTTAGATAATAGCATGTTTTGTAGGGTTTGGTAGAAAGAATTTGGTATTATGATCGGTAGTGTTCTGAAGTAGTACAGTATTTTTGGGAGGTTTAACATCTTGAAGGCTGCGAGTCTTCCTTGTAGGTTGAATCTAGCAGTGGGACAAAGTTGGCCTTGTATAAGTTTGAAAAGGGAGATGTAATGATGATACCAAGTACAGCAAGACTCTTGGGCCCATGGGAAGGAGCATTGAGAGTTAAGAGTGGATTTTAGGGCTTTCGGAATATGTATTCCCAACATATGAGATTTACTGTTGTTTACCTTATAGTAGGAGATCTTGTTAAATTCCTGCAACACTTCCTGAACTTTGGGTAGTGATTGATCCGGGTTAGATAATGTCACAATGACATCGTCCGCAAATAGTGTAACGGTGTTTTCTTGATTCACAACTTTTATGCCTGAGATTATTGGACGGGAGCGGAGTTTCTCTGCTAGTGGTTCCAATCACAACATGAAAATCTGTGGGGATAAGGGGCATCACTGTCTGTTTCCGTTTGTGATATTAAAACCTTTAAAGAATAGCCCCTTTATGAACACAAAGGCCGGAGGGGTAGAATACAGTGCATAAATTGCTCTGGATATCTCTCCCATAAAGCCAAATTTATGGAGGACCTATGACAATTATCCCTAATAGACCCTGTCGAAAGCCTTCTCCGCGTCTAGTGTAAGTAGCAGGGAAGGCTCGCTAGATGGTTCAACGTGGTGGATAAGATTTAAAATCCTTCTTGTCACGTCTGGTGCTTGTCCACCTGTTACAAATCTGACCTAGTCTTGCTAGATTAGCGGAGGGAGCAATTTTGAAATTCTTGTGTCTATAATTTTGGCATATATTTTTAGGTCCACATTTAGCAGGGATATCGGTCTAAAATTTTGTGGAGTGACCGTGTCTTTCCCAGGTTTTGACAGTGTTATTATTGTTACGGACAGCATTTCAGGTGGTAACGAGGCAGATGACATGGCTGCATTGTAAACATTTGTTAAGTGGGGAGTCAGAGAGTCAGAAATTACTTGATAGTATTCAGAAAAGTATCATCTGGGCCAGGGGATTTATTGTGAGGCATTTGTTTGATTACGTTAGTAATTTCAGACCTTGTAAATGGCTGGTTTATTTTGTGTAGGTCTTGTAGCAACAGAGCGGGCAACGAAATAGAGTTTAGAAATTTAGCAATTTCCTCTGGGGTTGGTAGATGTGTCTTCTCTTAAATTATATAAGTTGCTATAATATGTACTGAAAGCATCTGCAATATCTTGTGGGTTTTGGAGTACAGAACCCATTATTGGATGTTTTAGGAAGGGTAGTTTTTATTTAGAGATTTTTTTCTCTTATTTGATTTGCAAGGGAGCTTACCCGCTCTGTTGCCACAGTAGTAATTATTACGTTTTAATGTCTGCATATGGCGGTAAAACTGGGACAGTAACGTGTCTCGCTTGTGATAATTTATTATGGGTAATGTCTGAGGGATTTCGTTTGCTGATGCCTTCAAGCTCTTGTTTAGTAGAGCTTAGATTATCTAGCAGTCACTTCCTCTGTCTCTTAGCCACAGCACTCATTTTCAATAATACTCTCCTCAGACACGCCTTATGCACATTCCATAGTGTGAAAGGGTCTGAAACCGATTGTGTGTTTAATTAAAAAAATTATTTTATACGTTTCTGTATTTTGTCTCTGTTTTCTGAATTTTACATCAAAAACACATAATTTAATAGGAATGGATTGGATCTTACAATCGTCTAGATACTCAAATTACGGTCTAGAATTGAACATGGTTCGCCCTTTAAACTTAGCCGCTCTCCTACATAGTTTGTTGCAGAAAATCCCAAAACATATCAAACAAAATTTGCTTTTTAGAGATACGATAGTAGCCTGGAGAGAGGTGAGAAAAAATTTGGGCCTGTCGCCCTATGTTTCCAAGTTTCTTCCAATTCAAGGCAACCCAATGTTCCCACTCGGATTACAATATGAACCATTCTCCAAATGGAGAGACAAGGGATTAACAAATGCCTATTCTTTTTACAATGAAGCTACTAATACCCTCAAACCTTTTCAACTTATTGCGGAAGAATTCAGTCTACCTCCTCATCACTTTATATATGTTATGCAATATGCAGATTTTATCAACAAAACCTGGCCAAAGAAAACCATAAGATTTCAACCCTCTTTCATTGATAAGCTAATCGCAGAGAACGGTCACTCTATATCAGACATTTATCGCCCGCTAAATGGGAAATTTACAAAAAACTTACACAGTACATCAATGTCCTCCTGGTTAACAGATCTTCCAGATCATGCAGACTTAGACAATACCCTAACGGGCTATAATTTAACCAACCTCATCACCCCATGTAAATCTTGGAGGGAAACCCAGTTCAAAATAATGCATAGAGCTTACTACCCATTTTCAAGGAGCCACCCTCCCAACACGGGACCTTACTGCCCATGGTGTTCAATCCACAAACCGTCTATACTTCATCGCCTCTGGTCCTGCCCACAGATCGACACTTCCTGGTCTTCAATCCTTCAGTTCATACAAAATGTAACAAAATTCCTACCTGACAAAGACCCTATGCTTTTATTGTTTGGATTCTCGCCACAAAGAAAGAATCCCTCAATGACTCCTAACGTAATACCTCAAGGCGTTCTCCATTGGATACTTCTTACGCTACTTATAGCCCGCAGGAATATCTTAAACCACTGGATATCTCCTACCCCTCCATCCCTATCCGAAACGATAAGGAATCTTAAAACTCTACTCTACCGAGAGAAACTGGATACCATGTCCCATCTTTCACGGTCAAGTAAAAAATTTGACAAGAGATGGTCATCCATCATCAAACAATGCCTGACATCTTCTGAAAAGGATACTTTGGAATTGTCTCCCTTCATATTCACAGAAAAGGGCGGCTCACCAAGCGGAAGTCACCTCCAGGCTTAATCACAACCTAACATATTTTTCAAGTCCTGCATTGAAAGTGACTTATTTTCATATTGTAATCTGTCGGACGCTTTCACATTAATCCACTTTGAAATTTAGTAAGGTTTCCGGGTTGTTGAAAGTTTTGTGTTTCTTATGAGTTACTGTTATCACTATCTATTAATAATCAGGGATATGTCGGGGGCTGCTGAGGGGGAACAGTTACCTGAGATCCCCTCTCTGCCTCCCCCTCACCCCCCCCCTTCTATTTCAATCCTAGCTTCAATTTTCCTCCTTTCACCCCCATCTTATTACTAAATAATATTTTTGCTCCTATTCTAGCTCTCCCCCCCCCCTCACTTCTCTCTTTCTTTCTTTATTGAAAAGACAAAATTTGTATACGTATATTGTCAATGCAATCTATCTCAGTCGAGTTTGTATTTCCTTCAAGCTGACAAAGTATGTAATTCTTTTTTTTTTTTTTTGTTTACAAAGTTTTATTTGGAAGTTCAAATGTACAGGTACATAGGGTGTTGATAAAGGTAATCAATATAAAAAACGTAGAGTTCATATATGCAAATATTGGTTGTAGACATAGTAATAAGGTACAAAGAAATAGTTCATGGGTATATGTCACAAACACACAAATCAAGCACTATAGGTCTAGAATTCAGGGTATTGCGAAAGAGAGTAAGTGGAGCCTTAGGGACTAAATTGTTAAATTATGTTGTACGCCAATATGACCATTTCCTTTCATATACATGGAAGGTATCATGGAGAGTGTGATAGATTCTCTCCGAAAGTTTCATCATCTCCATCCTAGCTAGTACCTGCGACCAAGGGAGATCTTTGGATCTCCAATTAGAGGCAATCATCCATTGGATGGAGCTGCATAAAGTGTGAAAGAGTCTCATGCAAGGGATTGGAATATTAGGAACCTTAGCATATAAAAGGCATATTTGTGGGGATATGGGGAACCTTTGTTTGGTGGAGTTTTCAAAAATTTCTACTGCGTTGCGCCATGTATGAAGTAGGTGTTTGCAGCTCCAAAATATGTGTAGGATGTTGCCTGGTTCCGAACAACCCCTAAAGCAGTTTGGGGAGATTGAGGGATAGAAGGAGTGAAGTTTGGACGGGGTGAGATACCATCTAGAGAATATTTTTGTGGGAGTCTCTCTGAAGGAGATAGCTTTATTACTCTTGCGTAGATTATCTGACATGCTATGCCATTCATCCACTGTGAAGGAGCTAACTATGTCTGATTCCCAATGGAGCATTTGAACGGACTTGTCAGGTGAGTGAAAAGTATTGAGATGGTTGTATAGGCAGGATATGATGCCCTTATCTCTAGATGAAGATATGCAAATCCGTTCAAAGGTTGTTACAGCGGGAAGGGTGGAGAGAGAGTAATATTCTGCATAGAAAGCTTTGATTTGGTTGTAGTGTTGGAATTCGGATAGGGGAGTGCCATATTTATCTTGCAAAGCGGTGAATGAGGAGAATTCCCATTTAGATTGTAAAGATTTGAGTGTAGTAAGATTGTTATTGATCCAATAGGCAAACGATTGACAGTTTCCATAGGCATGGGTAAATCTCGGGTCACCTAGGAAGGAAGCCAGGGGGGGGGTGAGTGAAGATAATTCAAAGGTATGTTGGGCTTTGAGCCACAATTGGTAGTAGTGAGCTACAATTACATTGTATTTGAATAGTTTGCTGTATGAGGTTGTTCTGGACCAAAGGATTCCCTGTAAATACCAGGGGGAGATTGAGGATGATTCAAACTTTTTCCAAGGGATACATTGAATGGGCGAGAACCATTGTGCTAACTGAGAAAGTTTGGCGGCAAGAAAATAATGCCACAGGTTCGGGAGACCCATCCCGCCCATAGTTTGAGGTCTGTGCATGTGTGCGTGGCTGCATCTAGGTTTCTTGTTTGACCATATGAATTTATTGATTTCTTTTTGGAGAGAAGCAAGTTTAGTTTTAGGGATGTTAATGGGAAGGGATCGGAAGTAGTATAGTAGTTTGGGAAGAATTGTCATTTTAATGGCACAAATTCTGCCTAGAAATGAGATATGAAGGGTTGACCAGGTCTTGAGGAGTATAGATATATTATTGAATAGAGGGATATAATTGGTTTTAAATAGTAGGCTGTGTGAGGAGGTGATAGAGACACCAAGATATTTCAACGAGTGAGGGCACCATATGAAAGGGAAATTTTTCGTCAGCATGGTCTTTGAGTGTTCCGAGAGATTGATGGGAAGGGCAGAGCATTTATTCATGTTAATTTTTAAACCCGATATGTTATGAAATGATTTCAACTCTTTAAGAAGGGAGGGAATAGATATGTGAGGTTCAGTAAGGAAGATTAATGCATCGTCCGCATAAAGGCTAATTTTGTACTCGTCTTCACCCTTGACAACTCCTTTTATATCAGGGCTGTTTCTAATTTTGTGGGCCAGGGGTTCCATTGCTAGTGCGAACAGGAGTGGGGATAGAGGGCATCCCTGTCTAGTTCCCCTACTAAGAGGAAAGAATTCTGAGTTATGTCCTGGGATCTTTATACGGGTCTGGGGGGAGTGATATAGTGCATTAAAGCCATAGAGGAACTTATCCGGGATACCAAATTTGGGCAAGATATGATTAAGGTACGACCAAGATACGCTGTCGAAGGCCTTGTGGATGTCTAGGCTGAGGAGGCATAGCTCTTTGGAGTATATGTTGGCATCTTGTATGATGTTGGTCACCAACCTAATATTGTCCGTTATTTGGCGTCCAGGAATGAATCCTGTTTGGTCTATGTGTACTAAGCTAGTGATTACTGCTGCCAATCTATCTGCAAGAAGTCTCCCAAAGATTTTTAAGTCATTGTTGAGAACTGAGATGGGGCGGAAATTTTGCGGGAGAGAATGGTCTTTAAGCGGCTTGGGTATTAAAGATAAGTTCGCCAAGAGCATTTCTTTTGGGAATTGATGTCCGTCTAGCACGTGATTGAAGAGTTTGGATAAGTTGGGGGCTAAAAGAGATGCAAATTTTTTATAATATGTGGAGGAGAAGCCATCCGGGCCTGGGGCTGTAGAAGTCTTAAGGGATTTAATTATATTTATTATTTCTAAGTCTGTACATGGTGCACTGAGAGATTCAATCTGTTGGGTGTTGAGGGTGGGTAAAGGGATATCATCTAACCAAATTTTGGAGGACTGCTTAGGTTGGGATTGTGGACCTGAAAGGAGGTCTTTGTAAAAAGAGGAGAAGATATTCAGCACCTCTTGTGGGTGAGTAACGATGTTACCCGCGTTATCTCTAAGCTTATAGACATGAGGTGGATTGTTGGCTTGATTAAGTTTTCTGGCGAACATAGTGGAGGAGGAGTTGCTATGGAGAAAGAATTTAGCCTTAGAAAATCTGAGAGATTTTTCAGTGTTAGCAGATAAAATTTGGTCTAAGGCAAGGCGTTTGGATTTGATCTGATCTGTAAGATCCTGGGAGGGGGTGTGTTGTAATTTGTTGTATAAGTTATTGAGTTCTTTAGTAAGACATCTAATGTCTGAGAGCCTTTCTTTATTTTTTTTGGCAGCGAGACTGATTAATTGACCTCGTAGGACTGCCTTGTGAGCTACCCAGATAGAGGAGGGAGGTGTTTCGTCATTAATGTTCTCAGTGAAATAATTCTCTATATGTGTAGAGACAGATTGCGCTATTGTAGGATCAGATAGCAAGGAGTCATTTAGACGCCAGTTGAAAGGGGATGGTTTAAGACCAATATAAGTGGTTTCAAGATAGGTAATATCATGATCCGACCACGGGCAGGGGTGAATGACAGCTTTAGAAGAGTTTGCTAGCAGGATAGGGGTGCAGTATATGTAATCCAATCTGGCATATACATTATGGGGATGTGAATAGTAAGTGTATGCCTTGATGCCGACATTGTGAGCTCTCCATGAGTCTATAAGTTGAAAATTACTGAGAGAGCGGTTCAGTGACTTTGGAAATGCCTTAGATGAGGGTGCGACTCTACTCCTGTCTAGGGCCGGATGTGAGGTTAGATTAAAGTCCCCACCCAAAATGATGTGGGGGGAGGTATAGCGGTCTAGAGTTTCAAAAAAGTTTGTGAAGAATGAGGAATGTGAATCATTGGGAGCATATACTGATGCTATTGTTACGGCCCTATTATCAATAGTACCTTTTAAGATAATGTAACGACTATCCATATCTCTGAATATGCTGTGAATATCAAATATAATCGAGTTGCGTATGAAGATTGCAACTCCTCTAGTCTTATTGTGGAATGTTGTATAGTATACTTGGTTGTATGCTTTATCAAAGTATTTCGGGTGATTGGTCGTGCAAAAGTGGGATTCTTGAATGAGTATGACGTCTGCTCCTATTCTTTTATAATGCTGAAAAGCCTTTTTTCGTTTGTGGGGGGAATTGAAACCTTGCACATTGTGCGATATTATTTTAAAACCCATTGAAACGGTTAAGGGTGTGAGGCTTTATGATTCCGTGATGGAGAGATAACAGGCTTGGGTTATATGTGTAATGTAAATTCTGGATATAGATAGTGACTAAGTCTAAAGCTAAAGTTGTGATTGTGACCGGAGGTATTGTAAGAAAAAGGGTTGATATACTAGCAGAGTAATGTACATTATACCTTATGTGATTACCAAAGTAGTCTAGAGTTATGAAATCTATGTCTAGCATCAATACCCGTACGTAGATAACAGGACTTCCTTTTTTTAAAGTGAAAACATTATAAGCCTTATGGGCTAAAATTTCAAAAATGAGAGACATGAACAGAACTAAGATGGGGACAAGATATAACCTGTCAAAAAAACTTACGTAAGCAACAAGAGGACAAATAAGTCCAATTCCTGCAAACCTGGAAGGGCACCGCATCTCTAAAAGCGAGAGCTGTGGCTCCATCCCGGAGAGCAGGACCGGGGGACAAACTAACTACGACGGATGTAGCAGGCATCTTAGAAAAACATGTGATATGTGTAACTATCACTAGAGGGTAGAGAGGCATTGCTGTCAGGTATAAAGATCGCTATGTAAGGGAAACATATAAAATAATCAACATTGAGGAGAGTCATTTCTGAGGGGATTGAAATGAAAATAAGGTGATAATATTCAGGAGTTCTGCCGAGTTTCTACGTCAGTCTATGAGACAGGACTTCAGGTAGCCTATGAAAAAGTAGGTAAGAAATTTAGAGTCCACTTTCCCATGTCTAAAAAGCTCTTTCTGCAGTGGGAGTCAAACCGAATGATAACAGTAATAGTAATTTCTGAGGAATATGGGACGGTGTTACTCAGGCATACTGCAGTCTCCTCAAACATTTGAAACTCCGGCATTATATGATAAAAGCAGCCTCTTATTTAAGATTATATTTCCAGGCTTTCTGGAGTAGAAGCATTGATCAGGGATTCTGGTCCTGAAATGATTGTCTCCAGCGTCTCTGATCTCTTTGGTCTTTTTGGTTGCGGTGTGAGGAAGGTGTTGACCATATCGGGGAAGATCTGGGGGTTGATGGCGGGCGGCTAGGAGGCTCCGGATCCAGCAAGCCCAGTTTCACCAACAGTTCTTTACCCTCAATCACATTATAGACCGTATATGTAGAACCATTGTGTGGGACGGTGAGCTTGAAAGGAAAGCCCCATCTGTATCTTATCCTTGCTGTTTGTAGAACATTAGTGACTTCCTTCATCCTACGTCTCCTGTCTAATGTGGCTGGGGAGATGTCAGGGTATATTTGAATTCTTTTGCCGTCCAAATTTATGTCAGAAGAGTTCCTAGCTGCCCGCATTATATCCTCTTTGACCAGGAAATCCTTCAAGCACATGATGATATCCCTAGGCGGTTTATCAGGTGTGGGTTTAGGGCGGAGGGCCCTGTGGATTCTATCACAGGTGAAAGCTGACTTTGGTTTATCAGGAAGGAGATTATGAAAAATTTTTGATACAGTTGGCATGAGATCGGTGATCGATTCCGGAACCCCGCGTACTCTGATGTTCTGTCTGCGGTTTCTATTATCTAGGTCTTCAACCTGTGCCTGCATAAACGCAAAGCTATCCGCCAAAGTTTCATAGTCTTTTCTCAAATCATTATGGGCCAGTGAAAGTTCATCGTGCTTTGCTTCTAATAGATCGGTTCTATTTCCTATGCTTGCAATCTCCTGAGATAGGGCGGTTGTGGATTTGTGTACTTCTGTTTCTATTTTGTCTACTAATTTATCAAATATGGATGTTAAGCTTGCATCTAAGTCAGCTTTAGATAATGGTATAGTGTACTCACAGTTTGGTTCTGAGGGGGGATGATCTTGTAGGTTCTTCCCCGTGACCGCGTGTGTGCTGGCCTTCGTGCCGCCCTGAGACATCTTGTGCTGCTTGGATTCAGATTCTAGGAGAAAGTTAGTTAGGTTGTGGGTGGAGCGGCGAGAACGCCTGTTTCTCCCTTCTGGCATATACTGATTGTTCCCACGGGGGGTCCGAGAGATTGTGCTGATATTCAAGCGATATAGCCGTGGGTATCTCGCCTGCTTTGAACGGGTATAACGGAGCTCTGGTCACTCACGTCCTACTCGCATCGCGTCGTGCATGCGTCCCCTCTGCTCAGGGTTTTATCACATATTTACCATGGTGGTTAGATGGGGGGGGGGGGGGGATATGTAGCTCTAATAGAGAGGAGACAAGGAGGCCATGATGGCGCTTCTGGGTGCAGTAAACTGTCCGTTGTTTAATGGCTGTGATGCGCAGCCTATTGAGGAAGGGATCTCTGCGATGGCCTTGGGGAGAGGAAAATATTAGCGCTGTTCTCTGTTCCCTATAGAGAGGAATGGGTGGTTAGAGTTGCTTCTTCTCTCCTTACTTTTTTTTCCTTCTCTTTTCTCCCCTCTTCTCTTTCAACTTCCCCCTCCTTTTACTCTTCCCCTCTCCCTTTTTTGCTGGTGACTTCTGTTTATAGTCTTTCAGGCCTGGTCACTTTTATCTGGTTACAGGGAAGAGATCTACTGCAAATGGGTAAGGGAGACCTTTGTGAACTTGTGGCCGGGTGTAGCAAGATGTCCGCCCAGCAGAGCTTTGGGGTCCTGGCTGCAGTTGCTATCTGCTTTAATGGATGAAACCCGCCACAAACTTCCACCAGGGCGCCGTATTGACCAGATCAGATGCTTCGGTGGAGGGATTAGATCAGTGTCAGGCTACAGGTGGTTTGAAGGCCCGGGGAGTCTGCAAAGGTGTACCAAGATGGCCGCCGTATGTCTGCCTTACAGACTTTTAAAGCTCATGTAGGTAGGTAGTGCTTTCTGGCACCCTCAGTTGTGGATGGGCCAAGGGGGGGTGTCTGGATGAGTGCTGTGGGGGGGCTTGCACCTCTGGGGCGGAAGCGGACCGGCCGCGGTGCGCTCCGGCGGGGCGCAGTTTTAGGAAAGTCCGGGGATCCTGAGGCCTCACTAGGCCGCACCTGCCGCGGATGTCCCCGAGACTAAGAACGAGCTCCGGACCCCCCTAGATGGGTGGATGGGTGGCAGGGAGGGACAGGTGTTGGTCTCTGTACCTTTTTTGACTGCTGGAGACTGGTTCCTCAGGAGGGCCTCTGGCCTACAAGATGGCTGCGGCCTCCGGGTCTCCAGGAGATGCAATTCCAGTGTCCTCTGGCCGAATTTCCCCGGAATAGTTGCGATGGATATTGCAGGGGACTGTGCTGACCATGCAGGGAGGTTTTGGGTTGAGGATTCTTAGTTAAATCCACAGATGGTGGCGGATTGTGCCTGGAATACCCGGAGCTCCTCCAGAAAGCGTTCAGGATTTCCATTATTTTGCAGGTGATTTGCTCAGTTTCACTGCTTAGTAATTACCACAGCTGTTTTATCTGAGGAAAATCCTGAAAACATGACCTGTTGGTGCGCCTTGAGGACTGGAGTTGAGAAACACTGAGCTAGAGCATAGATTCCCCAGGACGTGGAGTCTAAGAGCCATCTGGTGTTCACCAGAGCCTCTAGTGGTGAGGATGGATTGCGCTGCAACTGGCTCCAGGTCGCGACCCCCAGGGTCTCCCAGCTTACTCTCACGGTAGATTACAGGAGAAAGAGGAAGGAAGCAACAGCCTGGAACAACAAGGATAGTCAGGAGATTAGGCAAAAGGTCAGGGCAACAAGCAGATAGGGATAGTCGAAGAACTCGCCAAAGGTCGGGGTATGAAGCAGACGAGGACAGTCAAGAACAAGCCAAAGTCGGTAAACAGGATCAGACGTAGGACACAGAGCAATGAGCACACGGAAGCCAAAACACACAATATTGATCAGCACGGCTGGCTTGCAGTGCACAGGTTAATATAGAGTTCCCTGATAGAGCCTGGGGTGGAGCCATGATTTGAGGAGAGATTACTTAAGCAGCCAGGTGAGAGTGGCTGGCCTCTTAATCTGAGCACATGGAGAGGTAAATTGACAGACATTACCGCATAACCATGACATTTGCTTTGGCTTCAATACGACCCTTTCCCACTACGATGGACACAGGAGCGTGGTCCAACTAAGTTATATCATGCACCTCAGATTTAGTAACAGATTGCAAGAGAAACTTGTCTACTAGAAACTGTCTACAACCAACAGCAAGAAAAAGTGCAAGCGATCACCAACAACGCAAAAACTTTTGATGCGACCACTTGCTGTAAAAATAAACAATTCCAGCTGGAATCTGGACAGAGATTTATCTGCTATATTTTGGGAGTATTTAAACTTGGGTAACTTTGTTTTGAAGAGTAGCAAGGGGGCCTGCCGGGGTCCAGTAGTAGTAGCTAGTTAAGTGAAGCTGAGCTATTCAACCACCTACTGCTTCTGGATGAGCCTCATGTGTCCCGAAGACATCAGATGATGATGTGAAAGGGAAATTGCCCACTCTTGCAGCAGTTGAAGGCCTTCATCCATATTGGAAATAATGAACAAATCATTTCCTTTGGTGATTTGAAGCTTAGCAGGGTAATTACATCTGTATGGTATATTATGATTAGGGTTGAGCGGACCCGAACTGTAAAGTTTGGGTCCGTACCGAACTTTTGGGTTTTTGGGTCCCAGACCCGAACCCGAACAATTGCCTGTATGTTCGGGTTCGGGTCCCTTGTTCGGCAATATGCATGTAAAGTCGCGCTTGTTTCCCTGCTTAGAACTGTCCCTGAACAAAGTGTAATTTCTGAAGGAAAAAAAGTCATTTAAAACTCACTCACGGCTATAATGAATTGTCGGCTCCCGTCAATACATAGAAAAGTCATTCATAATTTTTTTTTAAAAAAGCATGAGGGTCCCCCCAAATTCAATTATCAGGCCCTTCAGGTCTGGTATGGATATTAAGGGGAACCCTGCCGCAAATGTAAAAAAAAAAAATGCGTGGAGTTCCCCCAAATATCCATACCAGGCCCTTCAGGTCTGGTATGGATTTTAAGGGGAACTCTACCCCAATTTTTTTTTAAATGGCGTGGAGTCCCCCTAAAAATCCACACCAGACCCTTTATCCGAGCACGCAACCTGGCAGGCCGCAGGAAAAGAGGGGGGGACGAGAGAGCGCCCCCCCTCCTGAACCGTACCAGGCCACATGCCCTCAACATGGGAGGATGTCCCCATGTTGATGGGGATAAGGGCCTCATCCCCACAACCCTTGCCCGGTGGTTGTGGGGGTCTGCGGGCAGGGGGCTTATCGGAATCTGGAAGACCCCTTTATCAAAGGGGAACCCCAGATCCCGGCCACCCCTATGTGAATTGGTAAGGGGTACATTGTACCCCTACCATTTCACGAAGAAAGTGTAAAATAAATGTAAAAAAACCACACAGACACCTTAAAAAAGTCCTTTATTAAAAGGGGAACTTCCTCCACAGTGTAATAAATGAATAGACCCGCCCCTTCTCATGTTCCACATCTGGTCCGCTTAGCCTTACAGCTACTTCATTGGCTGAGCGGACCTGATGGGGAACTTTAGAAGGGGCGGGTCTATTCATTTAATACACTGCGGAGGAAGTTCCCCATCAGGTCCGCTCAGGCTCAGCCAATGATGTCTCGTTTGGACAGCGCTGGACATTGGGATCGCCGTGGGACACTGGATTTCATCGCTGGAATGTTTTTTTTTATTTTTTATTTTTTTATTTTTAATAAAGGACTTTTCCAAGGTGTCTGTGTGTTTTTTTTACATTTTTTTTACACTTTCTAAGTGAAATGGTAGGGGTACAATGTACCCTTTACCAATTCACATAGGGGGGCCGGGATCTGGGGGTCCCCTTCATTAAAGAGGTCTTCCAGATTCCGATAAGCCCCCCACCTGCAGACCGCCACAACCACTGGGCAAGGTTGAGGGAATGTGGCCTGGTACGGTTCAGGGGGGCGCTCTCTCGTCCCCCCTCTTTTCCTGTGGCTTGCCAGGTTGCATGCTTGGATAAAGGGTCTGGTCTGGATTTTTGGGGGTACTCCACGCCATTTTTTTTTAATTTGGGGTAGAGTTCCCCTTAAAATCCATACCAGACCTGAAGGGCCTGGTATGGATATTTGGGGGAACCGCACACATTTTTTTTTTATTTGCGGCAGGGTTCCCCTTAATATCCATACCAGACCTAAAGGGCCTGGTAATTGAATTTGGGGGAACCCCCACACTTTTTTTTTATTTTTATCAATGACTTTTCTATGTATTGCCGGGAGCCGGCAATTCATCATAGCCACGAGTGAGTTTTAAATGACTTTTTTTCCTTCAGAAATTACACTTTATGCAAGGACAATTCTAAGCACGGGAAACAAGCGCAGATAGTCCTCAGAAGTTCGGGTCCCCATTGACTTCAATGGGGTTCGGGGTCAAGTTCGGGTCAAGTTCGGTCCCGAATTCTAACTTTTTTCCGAAGTTCGGCCGAACTTGTCAAACCCAAACATCCAGGTGTTCGCTCAACTCTAATTATGATTTCTTAACGCTTTTGTAACCGTGGCTAGATTTCTTCTGCGTTGGAGTGTGTATTGAGAGAGGTCAGCGAAGAAAGAAAGGCCTTGCATGCATTTTGGCCAGATGTCAGACTTTCCTGTGAGAGTAATCAACTTCTCTTTGGATCTATAAAAGTGAATTCATACTATAGTGTTTCTTGGAAGCTAGTGGGGCAGATGTTTGGGCTTTGGGAGCCCGTGGATTCGGTTTATAGTGAGCTCCTCCAAAGGAAGGTCCGGAAGGGCCTGATGGAGTATATTGGTAAAGAAGGCCTGTAGGTCGTGGTTTTTGAGCGATTAGGGGATTCCTCTGATTTTGACGTTATTACATCTTTAGCCATCTTCCAAAACTGCCAATTTGGATTTGATCCATTCGAAATCATCCTCCCTCTCATTGTGGGCATCAACCAGATCATTGACTGTTGTGGCAAAGTAACCTATCATGTTTTTAATATGAAGGACTCTGTCACTAACCTCTCCTATTTCAGATTTAAATTGTTGCATTAGAGACAGGATGTCAGTGTGAATTGTGGTTCTTAGTGAAACTAGCATGTCCTGTAGGGTTGTGTCCAGGACTGGCTGATCATTTGTAGGAAAGGCTAGTATTGAGCCATGCAGCTCTCTGGTGTCATCCATAGATTGCGAGGATGCATGCTGCTCTAGTGGGGAGTTAGGCAAAAAGGGACAGCTTAGGTTTCATTTTTGCAGGGCTTGTGGAGGTGGAAGAAGCCCCAGAGTTTGTTTTATAGCCATGTGGGGGTTTGGGATAAGTTCCCTTGTTACCTGCACCTCTCTCCTCTCTTCCTTGCATGTGGCCGTATGCTGGAGCTGAAGAGCTCCAGGTGCCATCTTGGTCTCTGCGCTGGGCTGAAGGGGAGAAGAAGTCCGGCATCCAAACCGATTTCCCTTTGTCCCATTTGGACATGTTCCCTATGGATGCCCGCAGCTCTAGCGCCCGCAATCGCCGGTTTTCAAAGCTCAGGGAAGCTGTAGATTGCCCGGCAGTTGTCTCCTATGCAGAGCTGTGGATTCAAGCGGCCATACTTGTTGCACGCTGGCCACGCCCAGATACTGCATATATGTTTCACCATACTCCCCTACTACATTTATACCCTCATCCCAGTGTTTAACTACTGCCTGTAAAGCTTCTGCATAGAAAGATTTGTCAGTACACCTGAACCATCCTAGGACAGCCTGCTTCATTTCGTCATCAGTGCTAAAATGCTGACCTCATAGAAATTCTTTTGGCGGTCCAAACAGGTGGAAATCACTTGCAGCGGGGTTTGGGCTGTGAGTGGTATGTGGCAATACCTCCCAGCCGAGTTGCTGTAATGTGCATGTAGTGCAGTGAGAAATATGAGCTTGTATGTTGTTCTAGAGAAACAGGAGGCCCTTAGTGATCAAACCAGGCTGTTTTTTCCATAGACATGTATGCACATCACTCAGAGCATGAAAGTAATATTCACTGTTGATAATGGCACCATGTGGTAGAAAATCCACATAAATAACATCACGTTTGTCCGAGAAAACACTTGCCATCACTTTACCAGCAATTGTTTGTGCATTTTCATGACAGGCTATGCATCGATTATCCAGGATTAGGGGTTCCGCACACTAAAATATTCACAGGAATGACTGCTGTGGGCTGGGAATCACCACAGCCGGGATCGTCACTGACGGACGTATGGCCACCTTAGAACGTTTACAACATTCAAATGTCTTACTGCAGCTGAGCGTCTCATCCCCGTGCGGTGCTTGAAGTCTTCTGTAGATATCCATGGGCTTTACACTTGGAACACACTAACACTGTCTTCTGCCATCATTAACCACCTCAATACAGGGCACTTAAACCCCCTTCCTGCCCAAGCCATTTTTCAGCTTTCAGCGCTGTCACTCTTTGAATGACAATTGTGTGGTCATGCAACACTGTACCCAAATGAAATTTATAATTTTTTTCCCACAAATAGAGCTTTCTTTTGGTGGTAATTGATCACCTCTGTGGTTTTTATTTCTTGCGCTATAAACAAAAAAAAGAGTGACAAGTTTGAAAAAAAACACAATATTTTTTTACGTTTTGCTATAATAAATATCCAATTTAAAAAAAAAACAAAAACAATTTTTGTCCTCAGTTTAGGCCGATATGTATTTTTCTACACATTTTTGGTAAAAAAAAATCACAATAACAGTATATTGATTGGATTGTGCAAAAGTTATAGCGTCTACAAAAAGGGGATAGATTTATGGCATTTTTATTATTTTTACATTTTTTTACTAGTAATGGCGGCGATCTGTGATTTTTATCGTGACTGCGATATTGCGGCAGACATATCAGACACTTCTGACACTATTTTGGGACCAGTCACATTTATACAGCGATCAGTGCTATAAAAATGCACGGATTACTGTATAAATGTGACTGGCAGGGAAGGGGTTAACACTAGGGAGTGATCAAGGGGTTAAATGTGTTCCCTAGGGAGTGATTCTAACTGTAAGGGGAGGGGACTCACAAGGGGAGGAGACCGATCGGTGTTCCTCTGTACTGGGAACACACCATCGGTCTCCTCTCACCTGGCAGGATGTGGATCTGTGTGTTTACACACACAGATCCCATGGTCCTGCTCTGTTATCGGGCAATTGTGGGTGCCCAGCCGACATTGCGGCTGCCGGGCACGCTCATCAGCTCCCGAGAGGCGCGTGTGCACCCCCTAGAGGGCCAGGAAGCCAAGGACGTCATATGATGCCCGGCCATAACGAAAGCCCTACCGCCCAGCCGTCATTTGACGTCCGGCAGGCGGCAAGCGGCCGGGAAGTGGTTCTGTCAGTCTAACACGCCGCATCTCTGATCGAGGTAAGGAGCCTCTGTCAGCGGCTTCTTACCACGTGGCCAATCACAGCTGATCATTGCGTGAACCAGGAATTGCCGGTAAACGTCCTTCCTCGGTTCGCGCTGACAGAGAGCCGATCGGCTGCTCTGCCTGTCAGAGGGGGGAATCTGTGCTTATAATCAACACATTGATTATCAGCACAGCCCCCTCAGATATACCAATCAGCTACCAATTAGTGCCCAGCAGTGCCCCCATAATAAAGTCTGCCAGTGCCCAACACAGTGCCAATCAGTGCCCACCACAGTGCCAATCAGAGCCCACCACAGTGCCAATCAGTGCACAGCAGTAACACCTGTCAGTAATTAATCAGTACCTCATCATCAGTGCTGCCCATCAGTGCCACCTGTCAGTTCCACCTGTCAGTGCCAATCAGTACCACCTATCAGTGTCAATCAGTGCCGCCTGTCAGTGCCCATCACAGCTGCCTGTCAGTGCCCATCCCAGCCACCTGTCAGTGCCCATCAGTGCCACATATCAGTGCCCATCAGTGTCGCCTATCAGTGCCCATCAGTGCTGCATATCCGTTTCGCATATTGGTGCCCATCAGTGCTGCATATCAGTGCCGCCTATCAGTGCCCATCAATTCTACATGTCAGTGCCTCCTCATCAGTGCCCATCAGTGCCACCTTATTAGTGCCAACTCATCAGTGCCCATCAGTGCCGCCTCATCAGTGCCCATAAGTGCCGCCTCATCAGTGCCCATCAGTGAAGGGGAAAACAAAATTTTATGACAGAAACTAAGAAACCCTTTTTTTTTCAAAAATGTTGGTCTTTTTAGTTTGTTTAGCAAAAAATAAAAACCCCAGAGGTGATCAAATGCCACCAAAAGAAATCTCAATTTGTGGGAAGAAAATGATAAAAATGTAGTTTGGGTACAGTGTTACATGACCACACAATTGTCATTCAAAGTGTGACAGCGCTGAAAGCTGAAAATTGTCCTGGGCAGGAAGGGACCAAAGTGCCTGGTATTGAAGTGGTTAATGGTCTCAGTTCAGTGCCTGTGAAGTTTTTAATAAATCTTTTAAACGGGAGTACTGCACCATGAAGCCTCTTCTTTTTATCTTGTGATCTATCCCACTGCTGGAGATTACTGAGAAAGAATTGCCATCGCATATGTGAGGAATATTACATGAATTTAGGAGTCCGCTGTACCGAAAAGGATGCCTGCATTGGAGGAGTCCCTGAAGGGGTATTCCCAAGCTGAGCGATCCCTGGATGAGCGTATTTGATCTCTATAATTTGAGATCCACCCTATCATGTAAGCAGCCTTTCTTATCACATTTTCCGAACAGAAGTAACAAGCTTTATTTGAGTGTTCAACATTACAATGTATTCATTGGAGCACAGTATGGACTTGAATATACACACTGGGATTGATTTACTAAAGGGAAATCCACTCTGCACTACAAGTGCACTGCAAGTGCACTTGAAAGTGCACTTGTAAGTGCAGTCGCTGTAGATCGCTGTAGTTCTGAGGGGAAGCTCTGAAATTAGGGGACATTCTGCTGATTTTATCTTCTTGCATGTCCCCCTCAGATCTACAGTGCTGCACTTGAAGTGCACTTGTAATGCAAAGTGGATTTGCCTTTCGTAAATAACCTTAACTAGTTAAATTATATTTAAAATATTTTTTCATATATATTATTGTATTTGGTTGTGCAATTTTACTTTATCTACAATCTTTTAAGGTAATAGTCATGTTCTTAAAGCAGGACTCCGGGAAAAACCTTTTTCCATGTCCTTGTTGCTAATCGCCCACCTTCACCGACCATGTCATCCACATTCTTCTGAGCTCTGTAGTTCCTCTGCAATAGTCTGCTGATCTTGCTGAATTTTTTTTATTGCCCTGAAGTTTCTGGTTTGTAAGACCACTGGCTGCTATTCCTCCTGTATCCTCAGCCAGTGGTCTTGTCACTGCCCACCAGTAGTTCAAGCTTAAAGCAAGCAGGGATATGTATTTTCACCCTGCTCGCTGTAGTGGGTGGAGGGGGTCTCACAACCCCTGGTCTGTGCCACCCATAGAGGTGGTTCTCTCCTCCCTCCTCCTCCTCCTCTGCTCCCTCCTCCTCCTCCTGCCCCTCTGCTCCCTGACAGCACTTATGAGCACTGATAGGGTACAGCAGAGTTTACCTCAACATCAATCTTCTGCTGCTGTGTATCAGGTCATAAGACTTGATAAAAAACTATATATAATGCTTTACGTGTAAGACAGTTTACTTATGTGAATTTCAATGGAGAATTACTTGTTCACTTATAATTCAGATTTAATGTTAATTCCACCTCATTAACTTCTATAAATTTAAGCAATTCCAATAAATGTGAGCAACTTATAGATGAGCACATTTAACTTAAACAAGGGTAAAAAGACTACAGCGGGGTAAGTATTTTACATTGATCTCACAGAGATCACCAACAGGTCAAAAAAGTGGACGCACTCATTTGGGTTCTCTGTTTCTTTGGTGACTAAGAATATTTCTGTCTGAGTTAGTGTTCATTTCCATGCCTCTGGGCTCAATACAAAAATAAATTGATGATTAAAAAACAGTAGCCATGTATACCTTTGATTTTATGCCACGTAAACAGATTGTTTTCAAAATGAATATTATTAGGTAAGGTTCTACTTTTATTTGAACTGTGTCTCAGTTCGTATTTCACATTACGCGCCCTGAGTAATTGTACTACTCCAGCATCAAGGTATTTACACACAAAATTTAATTATCTTCTCTGGCAGAGGATACATAAAATGCAGCCGACTGAACATCTCTTCAGATTGAGATACCTAAGGTCAGTGGCTTCGGAATTACCTTTTGCTTATCACTGATTATAGTTTGATTCTACGACATAGCAAACAGCTAATCTGATGAATCCTTCAGTCCATGTTCGTTCATTTCTTAGATTTTATATTCTCTATTTCTTCTCAGAATATAAGCGTTTGCTAGACTTGTGGAAGAGCTGATCAGCTGGCAGTTTGTGACAGCAATTTCATATGACTAAGCAAATTGCATTAAAAACAGTTACCTAAGTACACCAGTTATTACAACTTTACTAAATCATGCAGGCACACTGTTCAGTCAGCCAGCTTGGCAGGAACAGGTATACTTTCAATCAGTGTGTGGCCATTTCTGCTAGAGCAAAGTCAATAATTTCTATCGAAGGGGCATTCTGTGCAAAGTGCCTAAAGTAGCCCAGAAGAACCCATCCTGGGTAGGCCTCTCATGTGCTTGGCGCCCACCTGCCCCCACTACACACAGCTCGGTAGCAATTCATAAAATCCCCCTCTCCTTTCTTTACAGTAGCTAATATAATGCACCCTAATTGATCACTATACCTAGCAAATGTGTATTGGACACAGCTTGATTGGAAGATTCAAATAAGGTTCCAGTTTACAACCCATGTGAGATGTGATAAGGAAAAACAATGGTTAAACCTTTGACATGAACAAATATTTATAGTAACACCAACTGGGAAGCCAGGAATGGTATGATGCTGAACTACACTCAGTGGTTTAAATATATTTCCATCAAACCAAAAATATTTTTTCTAATTACAATAATATTTATATCTGTTAATGGGGATTAGACATGCATTCATTATCTAACAGCAGTACCGAGGATTCTGTAATTTGTGAAGGGGATAGCATTGAAGAAACATTGTTGGAAGGGTGGTCATCATGGCAGTGGGTGAACATCATCAGGTGGCAGGTCATTGTGACTGATGATAGATATACATCACTGGACAATGTGATTGACAATGGATGTACATCAGGGGACATTGTTTACATTTTTTCAATAAAATAGGGTCAAAGACATCACCCAGGATCCCCAACCCTATGTTGTCAGTTTGTGTGCTATTTTCTGTACCTCCTGAAAAATGTTTAACCTAATGAATTTTAAAATAAGTATTTTTATTTATTTTTTGTAGATTCATACTTACCTAGGTGGATGCAGCATGGGTCAGATGCTGCATCTGCCGCCTCTTTACTGAGAACCGAGCAACCGAACACCGCCGATGGCTCGGTTCTCTCAGCTCCCCGAGCGGAGAGCTGCTGACTGTCAATCAGCATCTCTTCTGCTCTGCTCCTCCTTTCTCACTCGAGCACTGAGCTGTGGAAGGGCAGGAAGAAGCTGTCTCAGCATCTCGCTGAGAGTTTGAGACTGACATCAGTCCAGGCATCTGGCGGATCCAGACTTCCTAAGTCGGGATGACGCGCTGCCTGGACTGAGTAGAAGGGTGGGGAGCGGCTGTCTCAGCCGCTCGTTGAGAGGTTGAGGCTGCCATCAGTCCAGGCATCTGGCGGATCCAGACTTCAGGATGATGCACTGCCTGGACTGAATCTAGTGACGTCAGCGGAGAGCAGATATAAGACCGCTCTCTGCTGAAAACGGGTCACAGGAGTGCAAAACGTATTGCACTCCTGTGACCTATAGGAGAAGCCGAGCCTAAAAAGCTCAGGCTGGACTTTTCCTTTAAGGGTCCTAAAGTAAGACTAATATCTCTTAGAAATAGCAATTATCCGACCTCCGGTAATTTACCAGCACTGAGGTTGGATGTAAATATAAAAACAAATTGTGCAAATTTTGCTGTTATAAATCAAATAATTTTACTTCAAATTTTTCCAGAATTAATATACTATTAAAAGCAGGATATTTGGCTTTTTTGAGTGAGGTTGTCTGGAACAAAGTTAGCCAAAAAAATGCATTTGGAACGATTTCAGAATAGTATGTTACTCTAAATTCCTTCCAACTTCTTAATAAGCAAACTGCATTAATACTTAAAGACCTGTTAAATTTATTTCTATCAGAAATCCTCTCTCTTTAAACATATGTAGTGCCACTAGACAGGATTTATTTTCTCATTTACTATTGTGCATATGAGTTTAACATAATGAAATATGTATATCTTTCGAAATATACTTGTTGTAAAGTTGTTCCGCTGCTTAGAGACATTTTGTTAGATTTGTTTGTGTTGAGTAAGATTGTGTTCGCTGTCAAAGTGCTATATACTAGAGCAGGCTACCATTTATTTAATGAGGCATTCTATGAACAATTAAGCAAATTTCCTATACTACAGTCTTTCACTGCAGCAAACATTTCTCAATAGAAGTGGGCCATTATTTTCAAAGAAACAAAATCCATGCATAATTGGACTAATGGTTCCAAGCCTAAAGAAGACAAAATATAAAATGATTCTAGAGTTATAGTGTGCCTACAGATTTCTATATTTTCTCATTGTGCATATTAGAGCTCTGAAGCCGACAGATTTTTCAAAACTGGTTAGACTACATTTGACACTGTGTTTGGGTTAAACAAGAAGTGCCATGGATAATAGTCTGTGAAGAAAAATTAAAAAAAGTAATGTAAATATTCAAAATAATACTCTTACCTGCTATGTACTCATTTACTTTCAAAGACAACATTGGCATGAATTTCTGATGCATGATATCATGCTATATAGGTTGAATTTGAAACATCTTTTTTATTTTTTTTGCAAATATAGATTTTTTATTGAATTTTTTCAGAAATGAGCAGGGTCAAAAAATACAACAACATTTACAAAATATGTGGTTATTGCTTCTTTAAAGTAGTAAACTGAGGCATCTAGCATAAATTAATCTAAACATATAACATAACATTTTGTCACCCTGCTACCTTAATCTGTGTCTCCTACTTCATATCACCTTGTATAATGAGGCTCCGCTGCTCCATTCCATACCCTTTAATTTAAAAAACAAACAAAAAGAAAAAAAAAAAAAGGGGGGGAGAAGTAGAGAGAGGAAAAGACCTCTCCTACAGAAAGATTCAGAGAGGGAGGAGGGCAGTATTCAGGGATGGCCCCCGGAAATATATCCTACTGTCAAACCACGCATCCACCATTTCTCCTGACTTCAATTCATATAAATGCTTTATAGCCCTAAGAGGGATTTACCCTCTTCCGAGTGAATAAACAGATTCCAAGGAGTCCATATCTTTCTATATACCTCCTGTCTATCAGTTGATGTCAAAATCAAATCTTCCATCCTTCTAATATCTTCCACCTTAATCAGCCACATTGCTGTGGTTGGTGGAGTCTGTTGTTTCCACAGCAGAGGGATGCAGGATTTAGCTGCATTTAGTAGGTGGCATAGGATGGACTTTCTATATTTTTTTATTGACATAGTAGAGACATGCAATAAAAAAAAGCACCGAATCATTCGGAATTTGAAAGTTAGTAAATTTCAGAGAAATATTCCGAACCATTGTCCAAAAAGCAGTCAGTTTAGAGCATGTCCAAAATATATGTAGAATGGTCACTCTATTTGCATCACATCGCCAGCAGTATTCTGGTGTATCAGGAAACATGATATGAAGTCGACTAGGTGTCATATACCATCTTGTCAATATCTTATAATTGGTCTCCTGTATCTTGGTGCAAATTGAGGATTTAAAAGAGAGACTAATCATAGCTTGTATTTGTGCTGTAGTAAGCGTACAATGCAAATCTAGACCCCATTTTAATATACAAGTAAGCTCTGGCTGTTCCCGTGGGGAGTTAGGTAACATATAAGTCCTAGAAAGGACATGAGATAATGGTTCTATTCCAGAGCAATACTCCTCAAATAGGGTTAATTGCCTAATATATGCCTGCGGTTCTGGTATAGTATGAAGGAAATGGTGTAACTGGGCTGCATTCCAGAATGTAAGTCGATAGGGGCCTGCGGGGTTCATCAACTCATCTATAGTAGGCCATCTATATCCTATCACAAACTGTGATGCAGTAATTCACTCAGTCTCACGTAAAGTCAAAAATTGTGTGATTGGGAGCCCTGGGAGGAATTTGGGGTTCCCAATAATCGGAGTTAAAGGGGATGTCTTGGTCGTTTGCTCTGCATGTATAATAACCTGTGAACATTGTTTCAGGGTGTTCCCTATCAAAGGATGTAATTTTAAATCTGACGGTACAAAGTCCCAACACCATAGTGCCCTCCTCAATGGTATGGAAGATTGATGCTGTTCTATTTGCACCCATAGCTTCAAATCACTATGACGTTGCCAGTCTATTACTCTTCCAATATTTTGAATATTTACATTACTTTTTTTAATTTTTCTTCACAGTCTTATTGACCCCGCATCTCTCAATAAAGAGGACCTGTCACTCACATTCCTATTACAAGGGATGTTTACATTCCTTGTAATAGGAATAAAAGTGATCAAAAAAAAAAAAAAAAGTAAAATAATTGTAAAAAAAAAAAAAGTAAAAAAAAAATAAAAAATTATAAAAAAAAAATTTTTTAAATGCCCCTGTCCCCGGTAGCTCGCGATCAGAAGCGAATGCACACGTAAGTCGCCCACGTATGTAAACGCCGTTCAAACCACGCATGTGAGGTATCACCGCGTGCGTTAGAGCGCGTGCAACAATTCTAGCACTAGACCTCCTCTGTAATTCTAACCTGGTAACCTGGTAACCTCCTAAGCTTCGCCTATGGAGATTTTTAAGTACCGAAGTTTGGCGCCATTCCATGAGTGTGCGCAATTTTAAAGCGTGACATGTTAGGTATCTATTTACTCGGCGTAACATCATCTTTCATATTTTCCCAAAAATTGGGCTAACTTTACTGTTTTGTTATTTTTTAATTCATGAAACCATTTTTTTTTTTTTAAAAAGGCGTTTGAAAAATTATTGTGCAAATATCGTGCAAGAAAAAATGTTGCAATGACCGTCATTTTATTCCCTAGGGTGTCTTCTAAAGAAACATATATAATGTTTGGGGGTTCTGAGTAATTTTCTAGCAAAAGAATGATGATTTGTACATGTAGGAGAGAAGTGCTAGAATAGGCCCGGTATTGAAGTGGTACAAAAAGCCCTGTATGGAAGTGGTTAAATTAGGAGGTCGGTATCCGTATCGGTAGAGCTTGAAATAAATATAAAATTTTTGGTAAAATACCCATTTTCATTAAATTAGACCTACCGAACCACGAATGGAAATTTGTATGCCACTTCTCTAATAATAATCTAGCCTTTATGAGTAAAGGTAGAAAATTTAATTCATAGGTACGGTCTAGATTTGCTGGAATGTTTGTACCTAAATAATTCAATGCTGATATAGTCCACTTAAAGTGGAAACCACCTCGTATTTGTGCAAGAATTTGCGGTGGCAACGCCACCCCCATCACCTCTGATTTTGAAAAATGTATTTTCAAATTAGATAGGGCACCATATAAATCAAATTGTTTAATGAGGTTAGGTAATGATACTGCTGGGTTAACTAATGAAAATAACATGTCGTCGGCATACGCCGAGATCTTATGTTGTATGCTACCCACTGTCACTCCTTGTATATCCGCTTGAAGCCTAATTGTACAAAGGAAAGGTTCCAAAGTAAGAGCATATAAAAGGGGGGACATAGGACACCCCTGCCTGGTACCATGCATAATTGGACTAATGGTTCCAAGCCTAAAGAAGACAAAACATAAAATGATTCTAGAGTTATAGTGTGCCTACAGATTTCTAGATTTTCTCATTGTGCATATTAGAGCTCTGAAGCAGACAGATTTTTCAAAACTGGTTAGACTACATTTGACACTGTGTTTGGGTTAAACAAGAAGTGCCATGGATAATAGTCTGTGAAGAAAAATTAAAAAAAGTAATGTAAATATTCAAAATAATACTCTTACCTGCTATGTACTCATTTACTTTCAAAGACAACATTGGCATGCATTTCTGATGCATGATATCATGCTATATAGGTTGAATTTGAAACATCTTTTTTAGGCTCATTCCAAGTTAAGCTTTACATTCTGAACACAAAATGCTGTGTAAAATCATTTTTTGGGCAAATTATTTAACCAAATAAATGATATGTCATACAATTTGTTTCTCATTAGGCTATTTTTATTAGGCAGGGTAGATTGATGACCATAGCATTTCCCAGGTTTGCGAGACATGAAAACTTTTTTGACAATAGTAGTTTTCATTTAAGCTGATGATTTTACTGATCTTGGGACTTTTATGCAGAAAGAGAAAGGGTACATTCAGCTTTATCTTAAAACTATTTTCTTTTTTAGAAAATATGAAAAATAAAAATCAACATTATGGAAAAAAATCTTTTTGACTATGACATAAAAATGAACATAAAGAGGGGGCGTGGCCTGAGCGGAGACCGAGATGGACGCCTAACTTGAGAGCTCCTGTGCGACCGGGCTGATTTATCACCTTAAACGGGAGCCTACCATCCTAATCTTGCTATGCACAGAGCCACAAGGAGCTCGTCCACCTCTCGCACCTCCAAGGACTCTCAGACCCACTCGGGGAGGAATATACCGGACATATTCCGGTCCCAAAAGACACAGGCCTCTGCGCCATTGCAGATCCTCGCGCCAGCACAGGCCCAAGCCGCGGCCTCGCCTGACAGACCGCCATCCGCCAATATGCCGGGTACATCCTCTCCCAGCTCCAACGGGGCTCTTCCCCCCAGCCTATTCGACTTGGAGAAAGTTGCGACGGATATCAAAAACACAGTCACTGCTGCCATAGCAGACCTGAAGGCCGAAATGCTCGCGGTTGCCCACCGAGTGGATAACGTGGAGCAGACGACCCAGACGCACGCGGCGGCCATTCGCCAGGTACAGTCGGCATATGATTCCCAACTTGCCCAAGTTTTTGAGCTCCACAGACACGTGGAAGACCTGGATAACCGGGGAAGGAGGCACAATGTTAGGGTACGGGGGGTCCCTGAATCCGTAGACCCCACCGCCATACAGCAAACCGTCAGCACTATCCTTAATGACCTGATTGAGCGTCCTGCGGACTCCCCCATTGATATGGAAAGGGCCCACCGCACGCTCCGCCCCATACCCCGAGATAACGAACCCCCCAGAGACATTATATGTTGTATAGTTAGCCTCCCCCTTAAGGAAGAGATTCTCCGCAAGGCGAAGGTAAGGGGACGTATTCTTTATAATGGCGCGGAGGTGAAACTGTTCCAGGACCTCTCACAGATTACCCTTCAAAACAGGAGAGCACTACGACCACTGTTAGATGCTCTGCGTGCGAGAAACATCCAGTACTGCTGGAAATTCCCGTTTGGCCTGTCTGCATCTGCAAGGGGGCGCTCTGCCCTGCTTCGCACACCGGAGGATCTTCAGGCGTTCTGTGAACAACTCGACCTGCCCAACTTGGAACTACCGGATTGGTATGCGCTTTACTTCCCAGCGGAACCCTGGCTTCCTGTTTCGCTCCACCCGTCACCGAAAGCTGCACGCCAGAGACCGCGTCACCGTAGACCTGGACCGATGTCACCGAATGCCCGCTCCTCACGCCGGGACCTGCAACAACATAGCCCCTCACCACCACGTATGTTATGCGAGAAACCTATTGACTAATTGTCTGCTGGATAGACTGAGACCTGCAGCCCATGAGTATGCCCCCCCTCCCGGTATGTGTAAGCGTTATTCACTGAACTATCATTCTCCCAGAGACCCTTCAGACCCTCATCTGAAATAGTCATGCCATTCCCACCCCGGTCTCTTGCACCCCATAGCTGACAACCCCTCGTCCCAATGGCCCTCATGGCAACCTTCTTTCCCTGTTTGGGACTCCATACAACGCTTCACCATCTGGAGTCACCCATTAGCACCACAACCTGTAACCCAGCGGACGGCCTAGGGCCTGCCTTATTCAGGTGGCGGATGTGGAAAGTGCGTATCCCCGAAAAAGCTACCTATGCCTTTTTACCCCAGAGCCCCTAGTCCCTCGTACACGTCCGGATCCCCCAAAGCTGGGAGGTTGCACTAAAAGATGAAACTCTCTGTCCTCCGGAAGATATGGACGCCCCCACGACATGTCCCCGTCCCGGGAGAGGCTCCCTATGAGTGCCCAGGAGTGGGCCTGGGTTTCTGTCATTGGCCCCAACCCACACAGCTACGGAGACCCTTTCCGAGAAGGCATAAGGATCTCTCCGCAATTTGGGCCCGGACAGACATTCCCCTTTTGGAAACGGGAGGACTGAACTCTATACTGCCCGACACCTCGGCCTGCAACACGAACACATCATCCCCCCCGGGACATTTCTTTCACGGATGACGATCCTAAACTCCTGCAGGCAATGTATTCACAATCTATGTTTTATTTTTATTCCCCCAAATATTACTTTATTTTGTCTCTCATTAACATTACCAGTGCTACTATATGTCCCTTATTCGCACGTGTTTTCCCCTGACCCCTGTTGCACATATATGGTGTGCCGGGCATTGGTCGGGCGGGGTGGGATTCGGGAGATGCCAAAGACCACTAAGTTCCGGGAACACCACCCCCCGATGCAAAGGCAGACATTGAGATACCATCATCCTAACTCACTCTGGATTCTCCCTCCCTCACCTCTCCCCCTCTCCCCTCCTCATCCCTCCCCATCTCCCCTCTCCACTCCTTCCCCCCTTCCCCCCGTTTCTTCCCCCCTCCCCCCCACTTCCCCCCCTCCCTCCCTTAGTTCTCTCCCCCTACCCCCCCCCCCTTTCTCCCCACATCACCTCCCCTCCCTTCCCTTTTTCCCCCTCATTTCCCCTCCCCCCTCTCTTTCCCCCCCTCTCCCCCATCTCTCCCCCCTCTCCCCCCCTCTCCCCTCCCCCCTTACCTCTTCTCCCCCCCCCGCTTACCTCTTCTCCCCCCCTCACCTCTTCTCCCCCTCCCCTTAATCCCCTCTTCTCTCCCTCCACCTCTATCCTCCTAGCCATCCCTTCCCCCTCTTTCCCCTCTCCTCCCCCCTCTTCCCCTCTCCCCGTCCCCACTCCCCCCAACCTGCCCCTTCCCCCACCTCATCCCCTTGTCCCTCATCCTCCTTCCTCCCCCCCTCCCATATCTCCCCCCCCATTCCTCCCTCCCCCCGTCCTTGTACCCGTTGCCCTACCCCTTCCCCCCTACTCCCCCCCTCCCCCTCACCATAGATTGGCTTACCGTAAGTCTTTGAAGAGGGTATCCTCTCCCCAGCATGCCTCACGGGCTGTGGATTTTTTGGTTAAGTTCTCCTGAATATGCTTTAAAAGTTTTACTTTCTAAATAGTATGGTTCGCTTATATTGATTCCAGCACTGCGAGCTGGAGAAGGTTATATGTGTTATGTTATGTTGATTTGTGTATTGTTCCTATGCACTTGACACTTGAACTTTCTGTAGCTTGTTCCTCATGGTAGGCCCCCCTCTACGCTTCTTGGGCTCTCGCTGTAAGAGGGACCCCTCATCCGCTCCACTTTGACCCCCGGTCCACAGCTAGGCTGTGGTTACCGCTCACACTACTACCCCCACACAGCGGTCTCACTGGGACATAGCTGACACTCCAGATTTCCCCTTGATTCCTACAGGTGGGTAGCCTAGCTAACTCCACCTCTGGTTTTTTTTTCTCCTCCCCCATATTTATCCCCTTACATTTAGCTCCCATACCCCCTCCTTTTTTTTTTTTATACCCCGCCTTGGGTACTTGGCCCTGATCCCCCCTACCCTTCTTTCTCCCCCTTTTTTTTTTTCTACTGTGATCCTCCTGTTTCTCCCTACCCCCAACTCTTCCTGATTTCCTCACCCGTGTGTCCTCTCTCCTTACCCCTCTTCCCCTTCTGTGTGTCCCCTTCCCTTCTTTCCCTTCCCCTAGGGGAGTGACCCTCACATTCATCCTCTATAGGAAGATCCTAACCTACTCGACAACCAGACATTCATTTTCACCTCTCCCTAACTCTTCATAATGCAGAACCCCCCTAAGACTAATATCCCAATGACTCTGAAGTGTGTTTCATTGAACACAAAAGGCCTGAATGCACCAGAAAAAAGGTCACAAGTGTTAGCTTCGCTCACCAAACATAAGGCTCACTTTATCTCCCTACAGGAGACGCACTTCCGATCTGATGCTATCCCCAAACTGACTAATCACATATATCGCTCTGCCCTACACGCCACTAACCCGGTGGCCAAATCTAAGGGAGTTTCGATCCTTATTTCAAAACAAGCCAACTTCCTCCTGACTGACTCCCTAGTGGATCCTGAAGGCAGATTCATTTTTTATTAGGGGAACATATGCAACTAAGCCTATTACACTGGCTAACATATATTGCCCTAATGAACATCAGGTCTCCTTCTTCCGCAAGACATGTGCCCTTCTGTCCTCATTCCAGAGCGGCCTGGTCCTCCTGGGAGGCGACAATAATGTGCCCTTGAACCCCCTTCTAGATACCTCCACTGCCACGACATCTCTGCCCTATAAGGCATTACGCCAAATTAAAGCCCAATTACAAACCTTGACCCTTCATGACACATGGCGCACCCTCTATCCTTCAACCAAAGACTACACCTACTTTTCGACCCCTCACTAGAAATACTCCAAAATCGATTTTTTTTTCTATCCCAGACCGACCTCCCCGCCCTCCAACATGTCTCCGTTGAACCGATGTTCTTATCGGATCACCATCCCATCACAGTTACACTATCGTTCCCGGAAACGTACCCCAAGACTAAAGTATGGCGGTTCAACCCTTCCTGCTTGACGGATCCAACCTCATTGGAACGGATCCGCTCATGCATCAAGCTTTATTTTCAGGAGAATACTAATCCTGACATTTCTCCAATATCCATATGGGAAGCCCACAAATGTGTGGTAAGGGGAGAACTGCTTGCCCTGAATGCACAGGCCAAAAAAGCTTATCAGGAGAAGGTGAATACTCTTATCAAAAGGATTAGAGCACTAGAGCTGTCCCACAAACAAACACAAGCCCAGAACACCCTTCAGGAACTAACTCAGTTCCGCACACTCCTTACAGACGAATTGGGTAAACGCACGAGAAGACGCTATATTCTTGGCCAGAGGGTCTTTTATGAACATGGCAATAAGAGTGGGCGCCTTTTAGCGCGGTCAGTCCAGAAGGCCAAACTCTCGTCCACCATACATGCCTTACGCGATCCCCAGGGCACCCTCCTGGCCAAGAGTGAGGACATCGCGAAAGAATTCGAGTCTTTCTACCGAAAGCTCTATAACCTTCGCCCTGCCCTGCCACCCCGAGCATCGGGGAAGACACGTCAAACGCTCATCGCGGACTTTCTCGCTCAATATGGCCCTAAACCCCTTTCCCCCCAACAAGCACAATCCTTAGAGGGACAATTCTCGACAGGAGAGCTGGAGATAACCCTGAAACAAATGAAGCTGGGCAAAAGCCCGGGCCCGGACGGGTACACCCTCCAGTACTATAAGTCCTTTGCAGACATCCTTGCCCCCAACCTTTTACAGACGTTTAATGCCCTGGCCAATCCGCAAGACCGACCTAACAGACTATTAGAGGCACACATCACTGTAATCCCTAAGGAAGGGAAGGATGCCCTCCAGGTGGCGAATTATAGGCCGATCTCACTCCTTAATGTCGATATAAAAATTTATGCCAAGATCCTTGCCAGCAGGTTAATACCTCTAATCCCCGGTCTTATCTCCAATGACCAAGTGGGTTTTGTCCCGGGTAGGGAGGCACGGGACAATACCATACAAACCCTCAACCTACATCACTGGCTCACCTCAACTAAAACACCAGGCTTTTTGCTTTCCCTTGATGCGGAGAAGGCGTTTGACAGAGTGGCCTGGGACTACATGCGAGAGGTCCTAAAAGGGGTGGGTCTGGAGGACCGCATGCTCACTTCCATAATGGCATTATACTCGAACCCCACGGCGGCGGTGAGAGTTAACGGCCACCTGTCGAACGTCTTCCCCATCAGCAATGGCACTCGCCAGGGTTGTCCCCTCTCCCCCCTGATCTACATTCTCTCCTTAGAACCCCTCTTAAACAAACTTAGAGAAAACACGGACATTAGGGGTTTGATGGTCAAAGGCAAAGACTTTAAAGTGGCCGCCTTCGCGGACGATATCTTGCTCTCCCTCACATCCCCGCGAACCTCCCTTCCATCTCTCCTACATGACCTGGAAGCCTTTGGTACAATTTCAAACCTAAAAATTAACTACACAAAGTCCCACGCCCTGAATATCACCCTCCCACCACAGGAAGTTCTCCATTGTCAGGAATCTCTCCCATTTCATTGGGAAAAGACTGCTATCTCCTATCTTGGGATTCGGATCCTACCCTGCCTTAAAGATTTGTATGCCCTTAACTTCCACCCTGCCCTGAAAAAAGCCCAAGACCACTTCTTGGAGTGGTCCTCACTGAATGTCTCGTGGTTTGGCCGAGCGGCTCTGATCAAAATGATTGTCCTGCCATGTATATTATACTTGATCCAAACCATCCCGATGCATATATCCGCAGGATTCTTTTCCTCTTATCGGAAGGCCTGCTCGGCATTTCTATGGAAAGGTTCCCCCCCTAGAATTAAATACGCCAGACTCACCTTGCCCAAGCCTAAAGGGGGTATTGCTCTCCCAGACCTGTATAAATACTACGTGGCTTGTCACCTTACGAGAATCGCGGATTGGTCCATTCACTCCCTTGAAAAGGTCTGGACTGCTATCGAAGACTCTTTTTCACCCATTCCGTCTGAAGCATTATGGGTGGAACTGCATACAGATGTGCGTAGTTCAAAGCTAATCATTGGAGTTTGTTATAGACCACCCAATGTTAATGAGGAGTTAGAGACTCAGCTCCTTGCACAGATGGAAAGGGCTGCAAGGGCTGGGACGGTGATAATAATGGGGGATTTTAACTACCCAGAAATTGACTGGAGTAATGGAACTGCTGGGACAGTTAAAGGGCAAAAATTTATAAACCTATTGCAGGACAATTTTATGGTCCAGTTTATTGAGGCCCCAACTAGGAATGATGCTCTGTTGGACCTGGTAATCTCAAACCATGCAGAGCGTATTACTAATGTTCAGATAAAGGAACACCTGGGTAGCAGTGACCATAACATGATTTCATTTGATGTTAGTTGTAAGCAAAAATCACATACAGGAAAGATAAAAACACTTAATTTCAAGAGAGCAAATTTTCCAAGGATGAGTGCTGCTCTCCAGGACTTAGACTGGGAAGGAATATTGGCATCAATGGGCACAGAACAGAAATGGGAATTCTTCAAAAAGACTGTTTGTGAACTCACTGCAAAGTATATTCCCATGGGCAATAAGTTTAAAAGGCTAAAAATAAAACCTATGTGGCTCACTGCCAAAGTTAAAAAAGCTATAAACTATAAGAAAAGAGCTTTTAAAAAATATAAAAATGAGGGAACACTAGTGTCATTTAAATGTTACAAAGAATATAACAGGATATGTAAAAAGGAAATCAAGGATGCAAAAATTCTAAATGAACGACAGATTGCAAAAGATAGTAGGACAAACCCCAAAAAATTCTTCAAATATATTAATAGTAAAAAGGTCAAGTCTGAGCATGTAGGCCCTTTACAAAATAATCTAGAGTGGGTGACTGGGGACAAAGAGAAGGCTAATTTATTAAATACTTTCTTCAGTTCTGTGTATACAAAGGAGCATGGGGGAGCTCATGTCCAAAATGGGGGTGGTAGTGACACAGCCCCAAATCCACAATGGCTCAAAAGTGATATGGTCCAGAAATATTTAGATGGAATAAAGGTGGATAAAGCACCTGGACCAGATGGCATACACCCACGGATCCTAAAAGAATTGAGCTCTGTAATTTCAAAGCCATTGTATTTAATTTTTAGGGACTCATTAATGACAGGAATAGTACCACTGGATTGGCGCAGGGCAAATGTGGTGCCTATATTTAAAAAGGGAATTAAGTGTTTACCAAGTAACTATAGACCTGTTAGTTTAACTTCTATAGTTGGGAAAATACTGGAGAGATTAATAAAAGACCACATAGATGAGTTCTTGCTGGAAAAAAACTATTTAAGCAACAGACAGCATGGATTCATGAAAGACAGAAGTTGTCAAACAAACCTGATTTCTTTTTATGAAGAGGTAAGTAAGACCTTGGACAGAGGGGTGGCAGTGGACGTGGTATACTTGGATTTTGCAAAAGCGTTCGATACAGTTCCCCACACACGGCTCATGTGTAAGGTAAAGTCTACAGGATTGGAAATATCAGTTTGTAAATGGATAGAAAACTGGCTAAAAGACAGAATTCAGAGAGTAGTGGTTAATGATTCTTACTCTGAATGGTCCAAGGTTATCAGTGGTGTACCCCAAGGTTCAGTGCTGGGACCCTTACTTTTTAATATGTTTATAAATGATATTGGGTCTGAGATCAAAAGTAACATTTCTGTCTTTGCAGATGACACCAAGCTATGCAGTGGAATAACGTCCTTACAGGATGTCGCCAATTTACAAGCCGACCTCAATGCTCTGTCTAATTGGGCGACTATGTGGCAGATGAGGTTTAATGTTGATAAATGTAAAGTTATGCACTTGGGGGCTAATAATATGAATGCATCATACATACTAGGGGGAGTACAACTGGGGGGATCCGTAGTGGAGAAGGATCTGGGGGTTTTGGTAGATCATAAGCTCAATAATGGCATGCAATGCCAAGCTGCGGTTTCCAAAGCGAGCAAGGTCCTTTCTTGTATTAAGAGAGGTATGGTCTCCAGAGAGAGAGATATCATTTTGCCCCTGTTCAAATCATTAGTAAGACCTCATCTGGAATATGCAGTTCAGTTTTGGGCCCCAGTTCTCAAAAATGATATTGGGGAACTGGAGAAAGTGCAGACAAGGGCAACCAAACTGATAAGAGGCATGGAGGAGCTCAGCTATGAGGAGAGATTAGAGGAACTGAATTTATTCTCTCTTGAGAAGAGGAGATTAAGGGGGGATATGATCAACATGTACAAATACATAAGGGGTCCATATAGTGAACTTGGTGTTCAGTTATTCACTTTACGGTCAACACAAAGGACAAGGGGGCACTCTTTGCGTCTAGAGGAAAAGAGATTTCACCTCCAAATACGGAAAGTTTTTTTCACAGTAAGAGCTGTGAAAATGTGGAATAGACTCCCTGCAGAGGTGGTTCTGGCCAGCTCAGTAGATTGCTTTAAGAAGGGCCTGGATTCTTTCTTAAATGTACATAATATAACTGGGTACTGACATTTATAGGTAAAGTTGATCCAGGGAATATCCGATTGCCTCTCGGGGGATCAGGATGGAATTTTTTCCCCTGCTGTAGCAAATTGGATCATGCTCTTCTGGTTTTTTTTTGCCTTCCTCTGGATCAACTGTGGGTATAGAATTGGGTATATGGGATTGTACGATATATGTTTATTTTATTTTATTTTTTTATTTTTTTTTTACGGTTGAACTGGATGGACTTGTGTCTTTTTTCAACCTGACTAACTATGTAACTATGTAACTATGTATGTCTTCTCCCATGGCTATCCCCGAAACAATGGCCACAGCCCCTGACCTCACATCCTTTCATCCACACTTTCTTAACGCTTCTTAGGTGGTCCCCCTCCAGAGGTTCCCTCTCACCCACCCCGGGCCCGCTGACTACGCTGAGAGGGAATCCCGACTTTATCCCAGGCGGGTCACCTACTTTCCTCAAACAAGAATGGCCGTATCAGGACATCCTTGCTTTACAGCTATATACTGACGGTAAGCTCGCTTCAATAGAGGACCTCAGGCTCATTTCCAACACCTCTACCTTCCCCTTTTGGACATACAGGCAAATTTGTCACTTTCTATCCACACATGCAGCTCAGGGCAGCTGGACAAGACCACTTACCCCTTTTGATACCCTCTGCTATCGTAGAACCCCCCAACGACACCTTATTTCCCTGCTCTACGCTTTACTCTTAGAACCTGCTGATTCCACCCTTTTGCCATCGCAGGCCTCGTGGAACAGAGATCTACCCACCCCCCTGACACCAGTTGAATGGACGAGAATTCACGAATACGCACACAGGGGGTCGTTGAACGTTGCCATTCAGGAGAATGGGTATAAAGTGCTCACTAGATGGTATAGGACCCCAGGTCTCCTCCATAAATTTGCCCCTTCAACCTCCAATATATGCTGGAGATGCAATACAGAGGTGGGTACCATGATACATATTTGGTGGGAATGCTCACACATCCAACCCTTTTGGAGGGAAGTACACAGATGCATCGCCTCAATCACCACTTACACCTTGGACTTCACACCAGCACAATTTCTCCTGCATCACACTTCTCTCTCGAGGAAGGACTATTTCAAATCCCTAGCCATGCACATGGTGAATGCTGCCAGGCTGTGCATTCCCAAACACTGGCGCTCCTGCCATATACCGTCACTTAAAGAATGGTTTACGACCATCTCTAGAATTTGCGACATGGAAGAGCTGATTCACATCTCTCAAGAGAGACTGGAGAATTTCTCGACTACCTGGTCCTGTTGGTCACACTTCAAAACTACAGCTGAATACAATCAGCATGTTCCCTCGGATTAGAGTCTGTACTCTGAGGGGCTCTTTATCCCCCTCTTTCATACGGAGGTTCAAGCGAGTGGTCACTCCCCTCATCCTCATCCTCACCCTCATCCTCAACCCCACCCCACCCCTGCCCCCCATTCTCGCTGTTGCCCCTTGTGCTCTGATCCTTCCCCCCCTCCCCTACCCCCCCTTCAGTCCCATACCCCCTCAACAAGAATACATATTGTCCCCCCCATCCTATCCCCTTATCTCCATATCTTAGACACCATCTCTTTGGTGTTGGAATCAACATGTAATGTAGCAAAGTTAGCAGGCGGCTGGAATGCGGATCAAACTAATAAAGGCTCCGGCCCATCCGCACCTTCATTCTCACTGATACAAAATTTGGAGACTATTTTACACCCGCCTGTAATGTTTGTTTAAGTTGTACCAAAATCTGGTTCTCTATGGATGCACCTGTTCTGCATCAAACCTTGTACTGTGATTCCTGTGAATTTGCTCAATAAAACTTTATGGAACAAAAAAAAAAAATGAACATAAAACAAAAAAAAAACTTGTGTTGTACTTAACCACATATATTCACTATCACCAGCTCATCAATAATCCTAACTTTAGCTAGTTATTAATTCTAAAGTGCAGTATACACGGGCCGAATATCAGGCAGTATCAATAGAAAGAAGAAGCTGGCCGAATGTCCAGGTTCTGTCTAAGAGAGAAGAAAATTCACCAATCAGCATCTGGTCCGTGCTCTCTGCCAATGGCTGAAAGCGCTAACCGATATGTTCTGGCAGGGGGGGGGGGCGCATCAGACTTTTACTGACACCATGCTTTGGGCTTTAGTCCTTCATATATCATTAGACATGCATGCTCTACATTGATATATATGTTATTACTCTCCACAAAGTGTCCTTTGCGACACACACTGCATCACTTTTGATTTCCAATGGAGACCCCACTCATATGGTAGTCTATTCATTACTGCTGTTACCACTGTTATCTTTATGCCACTGACCACTGCCACAGCTCCCAGAAATGAATCCCCCATTATATCTTATGGCTCTCAGCACCCCATTTGAAACCTATAGCTGACTATATATGCACTTTTTTGCAGATACAAGTATATGTACCCTGCAAAAGCTCCTGATGAGTGTAAAGAACCCGCAAAATGCGTAGAGCCTTTTTGGATGCTAAGCTAGCACTACCATACTTGCTTTTACAATCTTGATTCATTATTGATGTTTTTATATTACTTAGAGAGGTCTAGGTTACCAACTAACACCATCCACACCACAGTGGTGCAGCGATATGTATGTATATATTTGTACAATGTGTTAGTAATGAGCAATACTATTTATTCACTGCATTTTGTTATGACTCAACATATATATATGTACCAATTAAACATGATGATATATATGGATTTAGCCATGTGCTTCATTTAAAGTTCCAAATGTCCCCTCTTTTTTTTCGGTTTGTTAGTACAGTATCTCCACCCGAGCTCTTACGTTTTTTTTTTGTTCAGCCGGCTGGATTGGACAAAAAAAAAACTGACAGTGTGTAAAAAGCTTAAGCTAGAAACTTTTTCTTAATATACAAAATAAATGTAAATTGTTAACTAGGTTAAATGTATATGTGGCTAAATTCCAAACACAATAGGAGTATTTACATATACACAGCTAGATCTGAGGATTCTTGAACAAAACAGGTAGTTCAAACTGCAATATACACTTATTTAAAGGCTTATATAATATATACAAATTACACACTAAACAGTATTTACAAGACAGTCTACAGTATAAGTACGCTGGGTTACACGATATTTACACCTTACACTCAAAACCATATTTACAATATAATTTATGGTTGAAGTATAGAGTTAGTTTACCTCTCAGATTCAGGTCTGGTCATACTAAGTGCTTGCGTTTCCCAAGACAAAGGAAAAGCACAGCGTGGTAACACTTCATTATATTCTCCTCTCCTTTCTGTACAGTGGCTAAAACAATGCACCTACCGTAATTGGTCACTATACCTAGCAGATGTATAATAGGTGTATGGAAAAAATATGGTTGCGCTAACCCTATAGAGGTAACACAACTAAGTGCATATTAATTCAAGAACATTGTGAAACATCAACATAAATGTGAATAAATGTAAACACAATAATTAATAAACAATTGTGGTTGGAAATATCCTAAATGAGTGGATATACACCTCAAATGTGACAATAATAGGTGGCGCAAATGGGAATGGCAGAAATTCCAAGTGTGCCACATAAAGAAATAGTAGTCCAAAAAATACATAATATTGTGAAAAGTGTGAATTATACTGCACTGTCTATATGAGATTTGATCACACAATAAACGTGAATCAATCTCCAAAAAATGCTGCAACTTAAATGTGAGACACACACAATGAAATAATAATAAGAGTAATAAAGCTGCGCAACTCTTGAATGAATACCACCAAAAAATAATCAAACAGATGGTATACACAGGATGCAATCTCTAATGCTGTATGTTGACAACTGAATAAAGTCCCACCTGGTGCCAGACATTCAAATATAAAACAATAAAAGAGTACAATCCTGTATAAGAAATAATAAAAAAACGTATAGAGCTAAAAAGTCCTGAAAACCAAGATGACAGTATGGTGCAGATGCAAATCTTCTCATTTGACCACTGGTGACTTCAAACAAAAACACCCTTTGAAAAGTGCCAGATGTTCGATAGAAAAGGTTCCACCACCACTAGTTATCACTGCCGCTTACCAGAACGAATGATCCGTTCACGGGTCAATACAAACATATGGCTAATCCCCTGCCAGGGTCTCTATCGCTATCAGCTTCCTCCAGGATTCAACGCCAATTCTCTCCATATAACACAGATATTAAAGTGCGAAGGGAAATAAAGCCACCATAGCGTAAATCCAGTAAAACAATATTTAATAATAAAATGAAATGCACTTACAAACATTCGTGATTCTAAGGCATTTGGTATAAAAATAGCCGGCCGGCTAAGACAGCCCGTTCGCTCCGGGACTCGTTGGTATGTCGGTGACGTCAGCACGTCGCTCCTCCCTACGCCGTTTCGTCACAAATGACGTCGTCCAGGGGCACGGGCGATGTGCTGACCCACCGCCATAAATACTCATGTGTGCAATAGGAACGCCCAGATCTAATCGCCCAGCGTCCCGGCCTTGTAAGTCGCCATTTTGGACAAGGGCAAACACTGTCTGTATCCCCAACAGCAATCCTGCTGGTATTACAAAACCTGGCTAAGCATAACAAGTCCCAGTAATGAAGCATTGATTCAAAAACTATGACTATATTGCGAGTTACATAGAGGAAAATCCAGGTTGATGCTCATATACATTGCTGGCTGGTGGTGCCAAGCGCAGCATAAGGCAAAACATAACCTGGATAACCTCCTATAATATATAAATACTACGCTAACTCGCTTCTGCATTTATTCATAGACTAGAACCTACCCGTACATTAATAATTATACAGCGTAATTCTACTCCTGGATTCTAAATTACGAGCGAAAAATGCAAAAGCCATCTAGTGGTCATTTGCCATATTTATTCAACTCAATTTAAAATTGGACTCTATCAATAGATATGTCCAAAATTAAACATAAAAACAAATTACATTTATGCAAATTAAAAGACAATATATCTCAATCCCCTAAACCAATTAAGTACTTAATAAGGGATATAATATCTCTGTCTATTGTAGCAAATGCAACTAAAAGGAAGATGGGGACATATATTACTTGATTATTCAATATATCATTTAATAACATTTATATAAATCTTATGATCAATCTAAATATAATTTAAATATTCAGACAAAAAATTTATTAATTCACCAAAAATGAAACTGGATCCCTATACTAGGGCACAATGTTTGGAAAGCTATTATTCCATAGACAGTGGGCTTTTGGGGAATCAGATCTGGTTCACACCAAGACAAATTAATTATAGGCAGTCTTAAACAACTAACATAAATAACTAAATTGTTGCCCTACGCATTATCAATAAATGCGTTAACATCCACATCTATGTTTAAGCCGTACGGGGTGTAACAACGGACCCTATATATCCAAGACATTTCCATCCTGGATATTTCTCTCACTAGGGAACCTCCCCTCCAATGTGGACTGTACCTGTCTATACCCAAAAAGGTAGTACCTGCTGGATTATGTTGGTGATGCAGATCATAGTGTTTTGAAACTGAGTGGTCTTTAAATCCACTCTTAATGTTTGCAATGCGCTCACCCAACCGTACCTGCATAGATCTTTTAGTCCTACCTATATATTGTTTCCTGCAGGGACATTCCAACAAGTAGACAATACCCGTAGAGCTACAGGTCACAAAAGCCTCTATTTTATGTTCTCTAGAGGTAATGGTTGATTTAAACGAAATTGTCTTCTTTGATCTTACTTTATTCAATGTGCATACTTGACACCTGCGACACTGGTGATAGCCAGAAATGTTCTGAAAGAACGAAACTTTTTTTGGAGGTGGGTCAACCACATTTGGCGCTATTCTATCCCTCAACGAAGGAACTCCCTCAAAGATAATTTGTGGAGTAGCTGGCAGAAATGAATTAATAATTTGGTCACTTCTTAAAACATGCCAATGCTTTCTTAGAATCTTCTTCACCAAATAATGTTGGGTAGAATATGTGGTGATCAGTGGTATCAATGGCCCTTCACGCTTTTTTTTCCCTTTAGTATCCAACAAGACTGATCTTTCAATTTTTCCAACTTCCTTTATCGTTGTTTCTAAAAGGTTTTTATCATAGCCTTTATCTATCAATCTCTTTTTTAGGATATCTGCTTGGAGAACATAATCAGATACATCCGAACAGTTCCGTCTCAGTCTTAGGAACTGGCTTTTAGGTACTGATTGTAACCATGATTCTTTATGGCAACTTTCCACAGGTATATACGCATTCCGATCTGTCTGTTTGAAATAGGTAATCGTTTTGAAGCCTGTCCCCTCCTTGCTTATTGTAAGATCAAGGAAGTGTATCATCTCCTTACTGGCCTCATAGATAAAGCGTATACTCCTATCCTTGGTGTTGATCATCCCAAAAAATTCTTCCAACTGGGAGGCCGTCCCTTCCCATAGGAGGAGGACGTCATCAATATACCTTGCCCAAAAGGCAAGGCAAGGATTACGATCCTTGTAGATGACATCCTCCTCCCATTTGGCCATAAAAAGATTGGCCAAACTGGGGGCGTACTTTGCCCCCATGGCAACACCTCTTTTATGTTTGTAAAAATTCTGGCTAAACCAAAAATAGTTATGATTGGCCACATATTCCAAAAGTTCCATAACAAAAGCTTGTTGTTCTTGTGGGATTTTAGAAAACAAATCCAAATAATATTTTACAGCAAATAATCCCAAAGAATGGGGAATCACTGTGTACAATGATGTCACATCAGCCGTAACCATCCACGTATCTACTGTTGACTTCTGATTCGCCAACAAGTTGATCACGTGTCGAGTATCTCTCAGATACGACGGCATTTGCTGTACCAATGGCTGCATTGAAGAACGCCATAAGCAAGAATCTAGGATGGAGGCCATAACTCAGGGTGACAATGTGCCTACAACATCCTCTGAACAAATACAACATTTACCAATTAAGGAGGGGTCCCAAAAAACACCTAAGAAATCCCATAATAAAACTGGGAAGAAGGGTAGAAGAGTATCCTACCAATCCCCATCTAGACCTCAGGGTCCGAGTAAGGGAGCCCAATATAACAAAAACAACAATTGGAACCATAAATATGGGCCAGGAGGAAATGGGGATAGAGGCCATTATATTCAACATAATAAACCTCAGTACCAATCCTATAGGGAAGCTCCTAGAGTAAGGAGGGGCTCTGGACGAGCTCCCTATAATCATCATGGCCAAGAAAGATCGTCCCATCTGGACCTGCACCATGAGGAGTGGACACGCCCAGAGAGAAATAGGGATGATTGGGAATATAATGGTGAAGGCGATTCCCAAAATCGTTCTTTTCCTTTAAGGGATTGGGATGGCCCAAGTCAATCGGGCTATCCGGAATATGACTATCGAGATCAGGAAGACTCCTGGACCCCTAGGGATCATTCTAATGGGCCAGATGATAATATCTATGAGCAACACCATTGGGGTTTTCCCAGACCCAATCAAGGAACAAATTGACCAATAGAAAGCAAAGAGGAACTAGAGGGGGAGGAGAGCACAATCAAAAAAAGCCAAGGAAGTGATGGGAGAAGGCATATTCAACCTGAGTTCACAGATTTTGTCACCCTCAGAAACTGCTTTGTTGAATAAAGGTCTTAAATATGCCCCCCCGAAAAAACTCAACAAATTTGAGACTTACATGGACATACACAAGTATATAAGAAGAATCAATATTAAAAGACACTTTACTAGTATGCCACCCTTTCAGGGAGGAAGTATGGCTTCCAAATACCATTATTCAGGACTGTCTAATGCCTCTACGTTTAACCCTCCTGGTACCTTGGCCCCGTCTTTAAGAGTATTCCGAGATGTAGTATTGAGGGATCTAGAATCAGTAAAAGTTACCAACAAGGAAATGGAAAACAATTTGAGAAAAGCTTTAGACTCTTTGTGTAACAACAAAGAGCTGGTTATCCGCCCTGCAGATAAGGGGGGTGGGATAGTTGTTCTGGATCGGAAAAGTTATCTTCAGGAATTATCTAGAATTGTCGATGACCGAGATACCTTTATTGGGGAATCCAATAGTTCAATACAGAAAAACTCTGGAAGTAATAATTCAGAAAGGTGCGAAACTCGGTATCCTGAATGAGAAAGAACAACTTACAATTATGCAGCGTAAAAACAGCCTTAAGCCTGCGGTGCCGGCTGGACACTCACAGGCAAACCCGTCCTGCTGGATGGTGAGTATGGTGGGTGGTAACATTGATGCGCTGCTCCGCCCTATGTCGTTTCGCAATAGAATTGCATCTTCCAGGGGCACCTGGAAGATGCAATTCTATTGCGAAATGACGTAGGGCGGAGCGGCGCATCGACATTACCACCCACCATACTCACCATCCAGCAGGACGGGTTTGCCTGTGAGTGTCCGGCCGACACCGCAGGCTTAAGGCTGTTTTTATGCTGCATAATTGTAAGTGTGATTCTTTTTATACCAAATAAATCTGAAACTGTTTTACACTATGGAAGCTATATGTTTTTTACATGGCTTGGCACACGAGTCTGTGATTCATTGAATATTCGTGGAACACGCTGATTGGGACTGCATCCACTTTGGTTTTATCTGGAGCAGATTGTGCTTTTCATTCAAAGCTTCTCCTGATCCTCTGTTGTGGGGGGTCATGGAGCTCTGGTAAGCAGGCATTACTTTCAGTTCAGTGGTGGATTTCACTGTTTCTTTCTTCCCAATGAGAGGATTTTTCTATGGAGGAATTCCATTACAGACTTTTTCCTGCACGGGTGTACCAATCTCCTAATTTATGAATTAAGTCACTAATTTGTGGTTTGATCATTTTCATGAACTTTAACCCTTTGACCAGGGTCACAATATTATATATTTTTTGGACTACTATTTCTTTATGTGGCACACTTGGAATTTCTGACATTCCCATTTGCGCCACCTATTATTGTCACATTTGAGGTGTATATCCACTCATTTAGGATATTTCCAACCACAATTGTTTATTAATTATTTTGTTTAGATTTATTCACATTTATGTTGATGTTTCACAATGTTCCTGCATTAATATGCACTTAGTTGTGTTACCTCTATAGGGTTAGTGCAACCATATTTTTTCCATTTATTTTCACTGTTTTTGTTTGCAGAAGGTTTGCTGCTTCCCAACATTCATCCCATTCATAACATTTATTTTGGGATCTGAGACCAACCATTTCTCAGCGCAGTTTCTTTTCCCAATTTTCCACGTATATTAGGTGTAGCCAGATTGGCGGACTCAAATAAGGCTGCTGATTACAACCTATGTGAGATGTGATAAGGAAAAACAATGGCCAAACCTTTGACAAGGAAAATATTTACAACTGGGAAGCTAGGAATGGTATGAGGCTATACCACACACTTTTAAATATATTCCAATTTAACTAAAATAACTTTACATATATTATTTACATCTGTTAAGAAGATTGCACATGCATTCATTATCTAACAGTCAGCCCCTTGTTGCCAGTAAAACTAGGCCACACATAAAATAATGGCTTACTATAATGTGTAATCTCCTTCAATATTCAATGCTTTTGTCATTGTGTTATGAACAAGATAACTATGAGAAAACTCTACACCTGATCTCTACAGTCCATATTTCTTGATCTCTGTATCTGTATTTCCTCACTTGTTCTAGATGTAATAATTCCATAATCATATGATAAAATTAAAATAATAAAGGATTTTAATTCTCAATAGTGCAATAATAATAATAATAATCATAAAGTCCAGGGTGCAGATCCAATCATGTTACACTTGCTTCTTCGAAATTCTTCCATGGCAATTTTAAAATAAAAAAAAGTACAAATTGAATGCTACCTCAACTATGGCATTTATCCTCCACTTTACTCTTTAATTTCTTAAAGGGCATTGAGTCTGTATTACATTTTCAAAAACCAAACAATATAAATAGTTACCAGAAATGTGAATACAAACTGCATAAAAAAATAACATTGCACCTATGTGGTGACTTCGCACAAGACAGCTCCTCTCTTACAGTAGTTATTAGCATATAAGCTGGACCACTTTTAATACAACTTTGCCAGGCACACAATTTTTTTTAAGTAGAGTGAGCTAAAGAAATATACTAATGAAAGAGAAAATAAAATAATTTTTTAGAATATAGTTAATCCTTGTATAGAACAATAGGAAATTGTGTGGAAGAAATGGACTTTGTAGGCACGTAAATATAAAAATAATAAAATGTAATATATAACAACCTGAATATTTTACAACAAATTGATTGTATCAACTAATTGACTACAATAGTGTACATATAAAACACAACACCAAGTAATGTGGATGATTCCGAGGATATACCACGCTGGAAAGAGATGGCTTCTGGGATTGGTGTCCACAAATTGCTGATGAATCTTAAAAACCGAGCTCTACATGTTTTGCGATGTTAAATATTATCGCTTTCTCAGGAGCTTCTGGGTTACAAAGAAAATATATTTAATTAAATAATCAGAAAACAAACAAAAGTTGGCTCCCACTACCTCCAGGTACAAGGCGTTGCCATGGGCAATTGTTGCGCACCGGCATACACCAATTTGTACCTGGGGGGGTGGGAGCAGGAGATTTTCTCCAATACGGAATGTCGTCAGTACCTGGACCAGACTCAGTGCTGGTTCAAGTACATTGATGACATTTTCGTGATTTGGACGGGTACAGTGTCATCCCTCAATTAATTTATCTGTAGCTTAAACAATAATCAATTTAATCTCAAATTTACTTTCGAGTGGCATCAGTGAGCAATCTCGTTCTTGGACCTGTCCATTTATCGCAATATGGACGATAATATAGCTACCAAGCTCTTTCGTAAAGCCACAGCCGGTAACACTTTGCTACACGCGAATAGCGGGCACCCCAAGTTTTTGGTACACAGTATACCCTATGCCCAATATGTTAGGCTGCGGAGGAACTGTACACACGAGGCAGAATTTAGGGCACAAGCAAATGAACTACGTGAGCGACTACGAAGTCGCAGGTACAGCAAAAATCTCCTTAGAAGGGCCTTTAACAAGGCCATAAGCCAAGAACGAGTAGCCTTGCTATACCCGCGACCGAAACAAGACCCAACCGAAATGACAACTAAATTCATTACCAAATACTCAGGCCAGCATCAAGTACTCCGTACATGTATGGAAAAACATTGGCATTTGATCAGTGAGGATCCCATCTTAGGCAAATATGTTAGACACACTTCAGAAATAGTGTTTAGAAAAAGCTCCTCAATTGGTAACAGATTGACAGCAAGTAACTATAAACCCAAACCTGACCATCAGACACAAATATGAGGCATTGCCACATGTGGCCAATGCACATATTGCCCATGGGTACAGAAAGGAGTGAGCTTTCTTTTGCCCAATGGGGAAACCTTTCGTCCCCAATTCTATGCGACATGTGACACAGAAGGCGTTATTTACCTTATGACTTGTAGATGCAAAGCATTCTATGTGGGGAAGACGTTTCGCCCTTTTAAAAAACGTATATATGATCATTTATATTACTCACAATTTGCAAAGATGCTCACCCCAGTTAGTCGTCATTTGGGCCTTTATTACAAATTTGACACATCTGTAGTCAAGTTCATGGTGTTGGAAGTTGTCCCTAGGTACCCTCGAGGAGGGAACTGGGACAAACGTATTTTGCAAAGGGAGTGTAAGGTACCTGTGATAGGTAGTGTCCGAAGTGGAACTTGTGTGCTGAGGATTCAGGCGAAAACGTAGTCAGGCAGATTAGGTTGGCAACAGATCAGGCAAAATGGTACACGATCGAAATCCAGAGAGTGGTCAGGCAGGCAAAGGTCATACACGAGCTGGCAGTGAAGTACAAAATCAGCAGGCTGGAGAGTAGTCAGGAATTCAGGCAGAAGTTCAACACGAAAATCAGGATCAAAAGCAGTCACAACACCCAGGGAGCTATTCCACACAAACGGGCGCTGAGAGATAGCATCACTTCCTTTTTAAGGGCTGCTTTGATTGAAAATTGTCCACAGCTGTCAGCAGGTGGGGCTAGTGAGTCCAAGGTAATGTTTAACACTGAGAGGACATTTCCAAAAGTCCAGATCTGCTCAGTAGCGCAACAGGTAAGGCTGCAGCTTTGGGACCAGGAAGATCCCGGTTCAAATACACCCAGGTACATGACAGGGCCCCCTCCCCAGTGGACCCCTCCGGGGGCCTAGCGGGGCTTAGTGGGAAAGGAGGCATTGAAGTCTTGAATAAGAGAAGGGGCATGCAGATCTTTGGCTGGAACCCAGGAACGGTCTGTGACAGGATATCCCTTCCAATGAACCAGATACCGAAGGCCACGACCCTGTCTTCTAGAATCAAGAATCTTGGAGACTTCAAACTCATTTTGTCCATCAACAAGAACAGGAGGAGGTAGCTGTTGCGTTCTGGAGTAGCGATTGAAAATTGCTTTTTTGAGGAGGGAAACGTGGAACACAGGATGAATTCGGAGAGAGGAGGGTAATTTCAACCGATAGGAGACTGGCCCGACTCGAGCAATAATTCTGTAAGGACCAATGAATCAAGGGCCCAATTTGGTAGAAGGTTGTTTCAGTCTCACATATTTGGTTGATAGCCAAACTCTGTCCCCCACCACATATGGAGGTATATGGCGTCTTCGTTTGTTGGAAAAAAGTGCATACTTGCCTGCTGACTTCTGTAGTAATAAGCGAATCTTTTTCCAATGTAGCAGAATATTTTTAACCCGCTGATCTGCTGCTGGTACACCAGAAGAAGGCTGAAGTAGGGGAAAAGTCTGAGGGTGATAGCCTAGGGCTGCGTAGAATGGTGTGGTATGAAGAGCACTGTGCCAACGGGAATTAATGGCGAACTCAGCTAAAGGCAAATACTCAGACCAGTTGGAGTGTAAGGCATTGACATAATGTCGAAGATAGGTTTCTAGGGTCTGGTTCATGCGTTCGGTTTGACCATCTGTTTGAGGGTGATGTGAGGTAGAGAGTGAAAGCGTTACTCCCAGTTTCTTGCAGAACGCTCTCCAGAATCGGGAAACAAACTGGGATCCGCGGTCTGAGACGACATTGGTAGGTATGCCATGATATCTCACAATATGGGAAAGGAAGAGAGTAGACAGTGCTTCCGCTGTAGGTAATCCCGGGAGCGGCACAAAATGAGACATTTTTGAAAAGCGATCCACTATGACCCATATAGCAGTCATGCCCTCGGACTTGGGTAAGTCTGTAATGAAGTCCATAGTCAAATGGGTCCAAGGCTGACGAGGTGCTGAAAGTGGTTGTAACAGTCCAGTAGGCAATGTACGGGGTACTTTATTAGCAGCACAAGTTGGGCAGGCAGCCACATAGTCAGTAACATCCCTTTTCATATGAGGCCACCAGACATGACGCTGCAAGGTCTTAAGAGTGATGGTGACACCAGGATGACCAGATAAAACACCATCATGTGCCCAGAGGAGTACAGGTTTTCTGAGGCTAGGGGCAACGAACAGGCGACCTGGTGGTATCTTCAAGCCTTGGGGAACACAATTCTGGGTTTCTTGTAACTGTTGGGAAAGAGCCGTAGAGATCTGTGCGACAATTTTGTGAGGTGGGATTATATACTGCTCGGTAGGTTGGTCTTCTTCAGAGGTAGCAAACTGTCTGGAAAGAGCATCGGCTTTCTTGTTTTTATGCCCAGGAACATAAGAAAGAACAAAATTAAAACGGGAGAAAAACAGAGCCCATCGAGCCTGACGTGAGTTCAAACGTCTTGCAGTCTGAAGGTACAGTAGGTTTTTATGGTCAGTGAGGATAGAAAAAGGTTTGGGAGCCCCTTCCAGAAGATGTCGCCATTCAGACAATGCCAATTTGATGGCCAGTAGTTCTCGATTCCCAACATCGTAATTCATCTCCGCTGGAGAAAACTTTCTAGAAAAAAATGCTACTGGATGGATTCTACCAGACTTAGGCTGTCTCTGGGAGAGCACGGCACCTGCTCCTACCTCAGAGGCATCAACCTCAACTATGTACTGGAGATCGGGATTTGGATGCTGAAGAATTGGAGCTTTGCTGAACATGTCTTTTAATTGCTGGAAAGCCAATTCTGCTTCTGAGGACCATACCTTGCAATTTGTACCTTTCTTAGTCATAGCAGTAAGGGGGGCCGCAATGGAGGCAAAACCTTTGATGAAGCGTCTGTAGTAATTTGCGAACCCTAGAAAGCTTTGGAGCCCTCTTAAAGTGGTCGGTTGGGGCCATTGCAAGACAGCGGAAAGTTTTTGAGGGTCCATTTGGAAACCGGCAGCACTTATAATGTATCCAAGGAAAGGAATACGGCTTTGATGGAAACTGCATTTCTCAATCTTCGCGTAAAGATGGTTTTCTCTCAGTCGTTGCAATACCTGCTTTACATGCGAGATGTGCTCTAGATGAGTCTTGGAAAAGATTAAAATGTTGTCCAAGTAGATGATCACAAAACTGTTGCTGAAATCATGAAAAATTTCATTCATGAAACGTTGGAAGACAGCAGGGGCGTTACACAACCCAAATGGCATAACCAGATATTCAAAATGTCCATTACGAGTGTTGAATGCTGTCTTCCACTCGTCCCCGTCTTTAATTCGAATTAGATTATAAGCCCCTCGTAGGTCTAGCTTGGAGAAGATAACAGCCCCCTTAAGTACATCAAACAGTTCAAGAATGAGAGGCAAAGGGTAGGAGTCTTTTACAGTGATTTGATTTAACCCTCGATAGTCTATGCATGGTCGAAGACCCCCATCTTTTTTTTCAACAAAGAAAAAACCTGCCCCTACTGGAGAAGAAGAGGGTCGGATAAAACCTCTTTCCAAGTTGTCTTTTACGTATTCCTCCATGGATTTTTGTTCAGGCAAAGACAGGGGATAGGTCCTTCCTTTGGGAAGAGGTGCTCCAGGAATCAATTTAATTGCACAGTCAAAAGAACGATGTGGAGGTAAAACCTCTGCCTTTTGCTTGCAAAATACGTCTGCAAACGCATGGTATTCATGAGGCAAGGTAGGTGGGACGGCCACGGAAGCCAACATACAAGCAGGAAGTCTTTTGGGTTGAGACAAACAGTTTGAATGACAGAACGACCCCCAAGAGGTTAGTTCTCCATTTTCCCAATCAAAAGAAGGGTTATGTTGTTGTAACCATGGGTAACCAAGGATAACAGGCAGAAGTGGAGAATCAATAAGAGACAAGACAACTTCCTCTTTGTGGAGTACGCCTACCTGAAGGGTGATTGTTATAGTCTCAAATTTTACAATGCCATCTCCCAAGGGTTGTCCATTCACGGTGGTAATGTTCAGGGGTCTAGATTTTGGAACAAATGGGATATTATTTTTTTTTAGCAAAAGTGTAGTCCAAGAATATGCCAGCAGCTCCAGAATCCACAAAAGCCTCACAGGAGACAAGTTTAGAGGGTAAATGGATAATTGCAGGAATGGTAATCTTGGTCTTGGAGGATATACCTGTAAGGTCTAAGCCAGCTCCTCCAACACTGGTTAGACCCTGCCTTTTACTGGACGGGAAGGGCAGACAGATAATAAATGTCCTTTAAGTCCACAGTATAGGCATAGGCCCAATGCACGCCTCCTTTGTTTCTCAGACTCAGTTAGGTGGAGACGGCTTACATCCATGGGTTCCACAGGTGTCTGGGGTTCAACTGAGATTTCAGGTTCTGGCTGAGGTGGTGCTTGGAAGTTAGGGGTCAAACGGTAGACTGGCCGAGGAAACTTGCGAGTTCTAAGTCTCTCTTGGCACCTTTCATGATACCGGACATCCAGACGAACACAGAGCTCTATGAATTTCTCTAGGTCTTCTGGGGAATCCTTATAGACTAATTCGTCTTTGATGCGATCTGCAAGACCTTTTCGGAAGGCTGCACATAATGCCCTTGAGTCCCAAGTAGTCTCAGCAGCAAGGGTACGAAACTCAATAGCATATTGTGCCACAGACCTGGTGCCTTGTTGCATGTCCAAGAGTGAGTACTCAGCTGCAGAAGCTCTATCTGGCTTGTCAAATACAGTCTGGAGAGAAGCCAGAAATTTGTCAGCGTCTTGCAGCACAGGATCATTGCGTTCCAGATAAGGAGAGACCCAGGCCAGGGCCTTCCCCTTTAACAAGGAAATTACAAAAGTCACTTTGGCAGAAGAAGTGCTAAAGGTCCCAGGGTTGTTGCGGAAATGCAAACGGCAAACATTTAAAAAGCCTCTGCAGTCCTCAGTATCACCACCAAATTTGTCAGGCATAGGAAGTTTGAGTGGTACAGAAGAGGTGGGTTGGATCGTAGCAGGAGTAGGATCCAGAGTCTGGACCGTTGCAGAGGAAGCAGACAAACAAGATTTAAGCATAGTACAAAGTTCATCTAACTTGGCGTCCAGGGAAGAAAGATGCTGTTCATGAGCTCCAATCAATTGTCCCTGACGTGAAATCGCCTTAACAATCTCAGCAGGGTCCACTGTCATTGTGGCCCGTTTGTAATGTAAGGTACCTGTGATAGGTAGTGTCCGAAGTGGAACTTGTGTGCTGAGGATTCAGGCGAAAACGTAGTCAGGCAGATTAGGTTGGCAACAGATCAGGCAAAATGGTACACGATCGAAATCCAGAGAGTGGTCAGGCAGGCAAAGGTCATACACGAGCTGGCAGTGAAGTACAAAATCAGCAGGCTGGAGAGTAGTCAGGAATTCAGGCAGAAGTTCAACGCGAAAATCAGGATCAAAAGCAGTCACAACACCCAGGGAGCTATTCCACACAAACGGGCGCTGAGAGATAGCATCACTTCCTTTTTAAGGGCTGCTTTGATTGAAAATTGTCCACAGCTGGCAGCAGGTGGGGCTAGTGAGTCCAAGGTAATGTTTAACACTGAGAGGACATTTCCAAAAGTCCAGATCTGCTCAGTAGTGCAACAGGTAAGGCTGCAGCTTTGGGACCAGGAAGATCCCGGTTCAAATACACCCAGGTACATGACAGGGAGACACTATGGATTGAACGTCTAGAGGCCACACGCCCTCCGGGGATCAATGAAGTTCTCTCCTATAGACCCTTTTTATAGGGATCGGTCAGGGGGGGGCTTTCTTTGATCGCCTTGTGGAGATTTGGGTTCAGTCTTACGGTATGTGTTCAATTGTTTTGCCAACGGTAGCCTATGGTCATTTCAATCACCTTTCACTATCTCGCTTACCAACTGCAAACCTGCATTTGGGGAGAGGAGTGAGAAGTAATCATACCAATTAGCTAGCTGTCCGAGGCTCTGTGCCCCCCCATGGCCAGTCCTCACATCTATATGCTAGATTCACCTATAAATCAAATGCACTTTGTGGACAATATGAGGTCCTATAGGTTATCCTGCATGATGGCTATATGATGTACTGAGTTGCCTCTGTTATCTTTGGAACTTAGCCCTAGGTTATTATTAATTAGGGAAGGTTATTATTTTTCATTCTGTATTTTTTTACATTTTTTGTAATTGTCTATAATCATGTGTTGACTGGCCAAGCACCAAATATGGCTGTCCTGGATGACTCAATGCTGGTGCTTGGGCACACCAACACATGATGTTATACTAGGTTAATGCATACATGCGTTAGTGGCATAATTTTTTATTGTCGGCCTTTGACTGTGCTCTCGGTTTTGACACGGAGTAGATATGGATCCAGACTTCTCATGCCCCGGCTCGGACTGCAACACCACACAATGCAGGAGGTATGTGGCCACCCAAGCCGTTGGTGGAGATTGTCGGATTACTCAACGAGTTTCTGACTAATGGCTCCACCAATGGCGTCAGGGTGACAGAATTCCATCTATGTCCGGAGCGGTATCTTTTGCCCTCAGTTGCTGGTACCAAAGCATACAATGCGCAGGTGTGGTCCTGCTCCTCGGGTGGCACACACCCATGGGATGGCTTAAGTGACCCTCCACGTCCGTATCCATCCTGGGCTGTGCCCGACCTCGTCAGTCGGGCTCACGCATACCATCAGCGCATGCGCGGGCCAGCAATCTCGGCGCAGCACACTCATTGGCCGGCTCGAGTGACATCGTACTCAGTGCGACGCCACCTCGAGCGAGGTGCATTCAAAAGAGGGTGTTTCTGTCACTCCTCAATAGGTCATTGAGGAGGACGGTCACCCCCACCAAACGGCTGATGCTAGTTGGAGTGGACGGAGAAACCTTTTGGAGACAACGTTCGGGTAGGCTTTTTATCATTAAGGGGCTAGTGGTCTTATCGACACAACCCCAAATATACGTCTGATTCGGCTCTTTCTCTTGTTTTCTTTTATCATTCCCTAATAGACTGAGCGATATTTTGGGCTCATTCTGAAATACTGCAGGCTACTAGCAGCAATTCCTAACATCTTCTATGGAGAATTTCACCTTGTAGCCCCCTGCATTACTGCAAAGGTACTTACATTGTCTGTACTATTATGCCAAGGTTTAGGGCTATACATAGAGGGCACCTTGTGTATAGTGCTAAAGTTATATATCACCTATTAGCGTATTTTTTTATTTTTCCTACATTTTTTTTAATTTACAGTTGGGATAACTGGTTCCCATTAAGACTAAATCCAAGCAAGTTGATAGTGTTTTTTAAACACACATATTGCCAGTGATTTTCGTCTCCATTATCCAGAAGCTCTAGAAATTTTGTGGTTACCACACTACTCTAGGTAAGCCCATATTCCTGCTGAAGGTCTCTTATACCCTATCAACAGTAACAGACAATAATTTCCTTTATTGATACCCCTATTACCCTGTACGCCAGCACTAATTGTGTATTACATGTGTTTTTCCAGCTGTATCTCTCGTTCATCCACTATCCAGCTTCCAGTCTTCGACTGGATATCAGCCGTTTTTGGTCTACCCCCTTTCTTTCTCACAAAAAGTAGGTTTCTCCAGTAGTTTATCCTTATGTAGTGTGTAATTCTTTCACACAGCCCATACTAAATTATATAAGCAACTTTATTGGGCATTTGCAACATATGTTATTTTTTATTTCAATTTATTCTAGTTACCGTATGCACCTCCATACCTGTTCCGCAATTGTGGTTGCAGTGTGTGCCATGTGGGGCTTACAGGGGGTCCTGCCCTGAATACCATCTGGGTCCACTGTGTCTTAGTGTGTTCTTGCCTTAGAGCCAGGAAGGGTCGACAACTTACCATATTCTCAATTCGCACCACCACTAGTGGTGAGTGGTTTATGTATAGCTCTGAATATTTATGTTTATGCATGATAAACTTTGTTTGTTTTCTGATTATTTAATTAAATATATTTTCTTTGTAGACTGAAGGAAGGTGTAGAATTGGCGCTAATTACAATTCATGGACTTCCTTGCTCTAGAGTGCAAGTGAATATTTTGTATATAAATAGATACATTTTCTTTGTAACCCAGAAGCTCCTGAGGAAACGATAATATTTAACATCGCAAAACATGTAGAGCTCAGTTTTTAAGATTCATCAGCAATTTGTGGACACCAGTCCCAGGAGCCATCTTTTTTCAGCGTGGTATATCCTCGGAATCATCCACATTAATTGGTGTTGTGTTTTATATGTACACTATTGTATTCAATTAGTTGATACAATCAATTTGTTGTAAAATATTCAGGTTGTTATATATTACATTTTATTATTTTTATATTTACGTGCCTACAAAGTCCATTTCTTCCACACAATTTCCTATTGATCAATATTAGGATGTGGCACATTGTTTACTAAAGGTGTTGATTGTCACCTAAGGGCAATTGCAATCAAATTCTTCCTAATCCTTATATAGGCCTAACTTCTTTGCTGCTAAGACATTAAGGTCCTAAAGAAGTGATTATGCGAAACGCGTCACCCTCTTGAAGTATTAAGCAAAGACATATTGAAGTTTCAATATATGGCAAATATTATCCCATAAAAATATAAATACATGTTTTTATTGACGCTTTTTATATATTTTTGTAATAAACATTGTTATTTTATAATAAATAAGTGGCTGTTCCTCTCTTGGTACCTGTAAAGTCCAAATCTGTTAAGTTTTCTAGTATTGATCTATATGGATGAGGTGCAGCTTTTGTAGCCTGTTCTCTTTTTTATGAATCTGCAATTAATTACTCCCATTCAGAGGCGTCTCCTTCAAACACAAATCAAAAGTACGCTATGCTTTAAAGTGGTTGTAAACCCACATAACTTTTTTCTTTATTCTAGCCCACCTGCAAGACAAAGCTATAATGAGCTATTATGACTAGCATACTAGCTCATTATGTACCACTTACCTTAGATCGGGGCCCCCGAAGCCATCCGTGTCCCTCTCTCCAGCCGCAGCCATTGCTGTGGCAATAGCCAGAATGCTACTTCCGGGTATCGCCGCTCCAGCCAATCACAGCGCCGCTCCGGCGCTGTGATTGGCCGGAGCGGCGAAGACGTCACTCCGCGCATGCCGTCAAATTCGGCTAAGCCCAAGCATTACTGGGACTTAGCCGAATTTGTGAATGGGATTAACCCCATGAATGCGCCGTTGTCTACAGCGTGCATGCGCGTAGACACGGAGCAATGTCATTTTTAGCAAATATCTCCTAAACCGTGTAGGTTTAGGAGATATTTCTTGCACCTACAGGTAAGCCTTAATCTAGGCTTACCTGTAGGTGCAAGTTGCAAAGTGGGTTTACAACCACTTTAAGGTCTTCGGGTCATTTTCAAATCATTTTCGGATCTGGAATATCACATTAGGCATGAGAGGTGGATAAAAAACTATGCCCTTGATAAAGTCACATGTGTAGTGACGCAACGCGTCGGGAGGAGGAGCCTAGTGACGTTGGACTTCCGGTTTGCGGCCGCGGACCGGAAGTGGGTATTTTTTGAACGTTTTTTGGGCGTTTTTTATCCACCTTATGGTTTTTATATGTTTTTATGCTGTTTTACCTTTAATAAACACCGTTTTTTGGGCTACTTATACTTACTTCACCATGGAGTCCCCTTTGTTTTGCTTTTAAACCGTGGAGCAAGATTGAACCCAAGGAACAACTACAGGAAGTGGTGGAGAGCCTTGCAGTGATCCCTATTCATACAAAAGGGTTGGATGCAACTATCTGGTGCAGTGGAGATCGTTTGAGGCTGTATCTGACCCCTTGGGGTCCATCAGTAAGGTGAGAGGCTGGTGTCTACAGTGGAGGATTGTGTATGCTGAGTGATTCCCTACTGATCCCTGATATCCCTGATGTAATTATCTGGATGTCTACACCTGTAATTAGCTGGATTTCTACACCTGTTTTTTCACTCCCTGCCTGCTTTTGGCTGCCGATGACTTTTTTACAATAGCACTTAAATATTTTTATAATATTTTTTTCAGTGTTTTTGGACTTTTTGCACTTTTATCCCTTTGGGGGACATATTAAGACTTTGTATTGCATGTTTTGCACTTTATTAATTATAGTTATACTTTTTGTTTAGTATAATTAGCACGTATATTAGTTTTTTGCTGGCTTTTTATCAGATATAGCACGGTTATTGTATTCACTGACACTTAGCGCTGCTTCAATTTTTATTTTTATCTGTTGATGTTGGTTACATTTTAGAAGCTAGCTGCTGTGTGTTTTATTTATTTTGTCTAGCACGCTGCACTTTGCTAGTGCAGCAACACCTAGCGGCAGGCGCACAGGCACTTTTTCTTTATATGTAGCAGAATACATATTGGCCTAAATTAATGAAGATTTTTATTGGGTATGTTTTATAGCAGAAAAAAAAAAATTCTAAATTGTCATTCTTTTTTTGTTTATAGCGCAAACACAAAAAAAAAAAAAACGCAGAGGTGATCAAATACCACAAGAAAGCTCTATTTGTGGGGGAAAAAATAAATAAAATAATTTTATCTAGATACAGCATCGAACGACCGCACAATTGTCAACTAAAGTAACACAGTGCCGTATCACAAAAAAATGGACTGGTCATTAAGGGGGTAAATCCTTCTGATCCTTAATTGGTTAACGGAACAAGCCGAAGTTAAAAGCTGATTGGCTACCATTCACAGACGCACCAGATTTTGCACAGTACAGTTTTAGTAAATCTACCCTTAACAACTAAATAGACAAATAAAATATATATAAGGAATATAAGGTTTTACCTGACAAAGAACTGATATGATATTCTGTTCATCCAGTGATGAGATCTACATGGTTTTACTTTCGCTTGCAAGTCTCCTCACCCACCCTGTGAATGGAAAAAGGAAAGGAGGGACAGGAGGTCACATGCCTCGGGACTTTTAAGGTGTCAAAAATAATTTGTGACCAAATAAATGATCAACACAAAATTATATAGAAAAATAGAAATAGATTTTATTACAGAAATAATAAAAACATGAGATATTACATATCCAACAGATTGATTGTTTCTAAAGAAGTGCATGTACAAAACCGTTTTTTCTCAACATGTTTCGCTCCTAAGAGAGCTTCTTCAGGAGATGAATTTACGGCGTATTAATGTACTGGAAGTAACAAAGAGAAGAATATGAACGCTCATGTAAATGCATTAAAAAAGAAATACATTTGTATAAATACATATTTTGTAGGCATCCATGCAGGGATTTGGATGCAGACAGCATACAGACAGAATCCATAAATCAATTAAATCAATCTAAGGGCATACTATATATAGTTGCATATCACTGCATTTTATTGGAAATGAACGGTATGGTCAAACTCTTACCAGTCATCTATATAGAAAATGCTTGTCAATCTGATTCATTAAAACAACATATGGAGGTGCCAAGAAAATTGTCCAAAACCCTCCAAGACCCTCCAAGGAGGAAGGGGATCTCATACAATTCTGCAGATGGAAGAAAAAGAGATGGGTGTCTTCACTGAGGAAAAACACCCGAAATAAAATTAGAGGTAGATCAAAAAATGAAATGACATAAGGTAGGTCAAAGGCAAATTAAAAGGGTTAATACCTTTACATAGAATTAATTGCATAAGACATTGTATGCACCGGTGAATCCAAGATTGCAGACCCAGTCCATACAGCGGGCAAAGCAAGGGACCCAAAGATATCAAGGGAAAGACCCTGGCTGGCCCAAAAGTGAAGGGAGAAGACCCTATAGTGATATGGATAAACCAAATACACATTAATAGGAAAAGATCCATGCAGCATAGAAAGGACTGCAGTCCAGATTGAAGGTGTAGGGAAGATATATAAACATACCTGAAGAAAAGGATTCCGTATGTGAGCGGAGATGTAATCTTTGTCTCCAGCTTACAGGTGAATAGCAGCAGGAGAGGAGATGTGGTCTCTATCCCCAGCTCATTAGCACCCCTGCAGTTCATTGAAAACTACAAGCCCTCTGCCGCAGTGGAAGATGGGACATGTAATTCATTTATTCACAGATTGCTGTGAATGAATGATGCGGCTGTGTGGGTGGAGCCTTCACCTGCTGTCATGGGAAGGTAGATCGAGGGGATGTACGGGGGAGGCAGATCTGGAGCATGTTATACGTTACATCCTAAATATGGTAAACGTCTACTTTATTTTTTTATAAAGTCACCTATGTAAAAATATTATACAGGAAAAATGTCCTTATTATGTCCACTTTCATTTTCATTTTTGGTAGTTATGATTTCAAACCATAATATGGTTGTTTTCACTCCCAAGCAGATAAGCATCTAGTAATAGCACATGTCACATATGCGTTTTTGCTGTCTGTTCACAAACTTGGTGCATGTTGGGGTCCTATATTATTGGAAAACACTGATACAAAAGCTAACTAGGCAGTGTCATGCAAACAGCAGAATTTTTTTTTCCACAGATTTGTCATGGGCTAGCACAAAGGTATTTTGAATAAAAAAGACCACACAAAAAATATAATCCAACACATATTTATTTTACTTGGTTATTTATATGGCCACGGTGTTATCCATAGGGGGTTAACATAAATCCTTTAAATAAAATTAAATAAGCCATCATGGCCAAAATATATTATCAAAAATTTAACTGATGTCCATCCAGTCCAAGCTGGACGACTACTCCCCCGTTTGGACAACAACATGACTTCTAAAAATAGGGAGGGAGGGCGGGCGCCGCTGCCTGGTCCGGAACGGTCTGAGGTAAACTGCTCCCCGCTCTTCTGATAGCTTTACCTGCGCGGGCTAGTCAGAGCTGAACTGGCCAATCAGATGCTCGCCCCTGTCCACCAATCCCATGGCTGTTGCTGCCCAGGGATTTTGCCTCAAGCTCAAACAACCTGTGGGGATAAAACAAAGCAGGAGAACTCCAATCCTTTCCCCTTTGAGCTAACCCATGGTGGTCCAGCTTAATGCTGTGACCTTTCATGGGCTAGCACAAAGGTATTTTGAATAAAAAGGACCACACAAAAAATATAATCCAACACATATTTATTTTACTTGGATATTTATATGGCCACGGTGTTATCCATAGGGGGTTAACATAAATCCTTTAAATAAAAATTAAATAAGCCATCATGGCCAAATTATATTATCAAAAATTTAACAGGTGTCCATCCAGTCCAAGCTGGACGACTACTCCCCACCGGCCGGAGCCAGTAACATAGGTACTGGCTGCGGCCCCCCCACCACCGTGGCTGATACAATCAAATCTTGCAGACCCATATTGAAAATGTCCAGGCCTATAAAAGATAAGTGGACCATATCCTTCCTGAACAAACCTGGGACAAAACCTTCCAATTCCGAATGGCGAAAGGAAAGACCACCAGATGAAATTATAAAACTATGAATTGTTCTATTAAGTCTCCTCCGTATCCTATCCAAATAAAACAGGCCACCCTGAGGAGACCACAAAAGCCTCGGGATCATTTCCAAAATTGTCAAGGTCGTGGATGGGAACATAAGTTTTATGAAACAAAGATCCCTCTTCATTTCACATAATAAATCCCATGTACCCATTTTCCCGATATCATTCCCTCCCGCATGAATGACCAAAATTTGGAGGGGAGGCCAAATGCTGGCCAAATAGGATAATTGTTCCTTAAGATTCATCCAACGCAAACCCCTGACACCTGACCAAAAAACCTTAAAAGAGACTTAGAGTCCAGACCTAAATTGGAGGAGTAAGTTCTGGATTCAGCATGTTTGGCCGCCCAAAACATGTAGGAGTGGCCCACTATCCAAACAATTGTCTTGAGGTGATCTGAAAAGAAAAATTACAAAATTAGAAGCATAGGACGAACATACAACTTATATCTGTTACTACCCCAATGGCCTATACGTTTTAATTCTTCTTCTGAAAGACCCAATGAATCTAACTGACATATACATAGAAACTTGACGGACAGGACATATAGCCTCATTCGATGAGCTGGCTAAAGAGAACCATTGACCTTTACCAACCGGGGAAGATTTGGACCTACAAATGAAAACATGAAGGAAACCTCCTTCTATTACAACATGAGAAAACCTAAGAAAAGATAAACAACGTTTATTTGCAGCCGTAAATTCACCAATCCTAAGGGCTCCAAAGAAAGCTACTGAGAATGCCGCTCTAAAAAGTAAGGACTCAAAATCAGACGAACAAACCTCCTGAAGAATTCTAAAGGAGATCCGCCAACAAGGAAACTGAAATTTGACGCCTATTGTCCTGAGAAAACCTAGAGTTCCTAAATCCCTTAAGGACTTGAGTAACTTGAAAGAAAGAGGTAAGAGCAGGCAGACCTGCATATTTTAGAAAGAATGAGACCCCGGCTAAAATTTTGCTAATAGAAGCAGGGCTAAGGTTTGACTGGATAAGGAAAGATAAGAACGCTAAAGCTACATAAGAGGTGACGTTCAAAGGATCCAAACTCAAAACTTGACAGAAAGAACACCATCTAGACCATGAAAGCTTATAATCCAACCACGTCTTTTTTGACACTGAATTCCTGAGGTTACAGAGTATCAGTCCCAGATTAAGCCCCAGAGGAAATCTGGGCAAGGGGTCCCTTGTTGGTCCGCTGCTGGCGCCAAATCCCGAAACTTCTTGAACTGTGAACGAGACAAAGCATCAGCAATGTTATTATGTATACCCGGTATGTGTTCTGCTTTCAGCCAAATGTTAAAACGCATACAATGTAAAACCAGAAAACGCAATAATTTAATCACAGGTTCCGACTTAGAAGATAAAGTGTTGACAGTGTGAGGGGGTTAGCTCGGCAGCGGGTGTGTGTGACCCCCGAGATGGGCTCCCCACACAAAAACAGGCCCAGCAAACGGAGGTTGTGGTTTTCAAAATCAAAAAGGTGCGGTTTATTTTCTATTTACAGTGACAAAACACAGCAAAGCAAAAGAAAAATAAATCCTGGTCAACTTGACCTCTGACTAAACATACAGGTTTCCTAACTAACAACTGGGATCAGCCTAGTGCTGTCCTAGTCCCTAAGTCCCTGGTTTTAAATGTCCAAGCAAATAGCCACACAGGCTTTGTCTCACCGCACAGGGGTTCACTCTCCCTAGACAGTCCACACAGGTCTGGGTCCAGGCATGAGCTAACATCTAATGAAGCTGGGAGTTCTTATAGAGGCCTAAATGAGCTGACAAGCTTCAGCTGGTCTCATCAACTCCCTGTCTGCACGACGCCCCACACTCTCCCTAGAGGTATGAGTCATCCATGAGCCCACTAGACTCAGCTGGGCTTATACAACTCTCCACCTAGTTGTATAAGTCGGCGTAAAGCCTGAATCTGGGCGAAATATATCTACCCCCCTGGATGCAACCAGGTGACTTTACCTTCCTGCTGTCACATACCCCCCCCCTCTTGTTTTAACCTCGGGGTTGGAACACCAGCAATCAGGCATTCATGTACTCGAGACAAAGCATCCACATTCCCCATTTGAACGCCAGGGCGATGCTTTACTGTGAAGTTGAATTCCTGGAGGGCCAGGAACCACCTATTCACTCTTCTATTTGTTTCCTTGTTTTGAGCCATCCACTTTAACGGAGCGTGATCCGTAACCATATCAAAGTGCCTACCTAGCAGGTAGTACCGAAGGGAATCTAGAGCCCACTTCACCGCTAAACACTCCTTTTCAACGGTGGCGTAATTTACCTCATGGGACTTCAACTTCCTGCTGAGGTAAATGACTGGGTGCTCTTCCCCGTTCCAGACCTGGGACAATACTGCTCCTAACCCCACATCTGACGCATCACTTTGTACGACAAAGTCTTTAGAGAAGTCGGGTGAGTACAACACTGGCTGGCTACATAAGGCTTGTTTCAAGAATTGGAATGCTGCCTCAGCCTCGGGGGTCCATTTAATCATGACCGACCCTTTCCCCTTCGTCAGGTTGGTTAGGGGCACAGCCTTAGAAGCAAAGTGGGGAATGAATCGCCGATAATACCCAGCGATTCCCAGAAAGGCTCGTACCTGCTTCTTGCTGTTGGGACGTGGCCAACTCTGGATGGCCTCGACTTTGTTGAGTTGGGGTTTTATTACTCCCCTCCCAATGGTGTACCCAAGATATTTGGCCTCCTCCTGCCCAATGGTACACTTCTTGGGGTTAGCCGTAAACCCCGCTTCCCGAACAGAGTCCAGGACTGCTTGCACTTTTGGCAGATGTGAGGCCCAATCTGTGCTATGGACAATTACGTCATCCAGGTAAGCCGCAGCATACTTCCGATGGGGCCTCAGCATCTGGTCCATTTTCCGCTGGAATGTGGCCGGCGCATTCTGTAACCCGAACGGCATTCTTTTATATTGGAACGCCCCGTCTGGGATTACAAATGCGGTTTTCTCTTTGGCCGACTTGGCCAGGGGGATTTGCCAATACCCTTTTGTGAGGTCAAGAGTCGTCATGTATCGGGCTGTTCCCAGCCGGTCGATCAACTCATCTATACGTGGCATGGGGTAGGTGTCAAATTTTGTAACTTTGTTCAACTGACGAAAATCGTTACAAAATCGCCAGCTCCCATCCGGTTTAGGTACCAACACAATGGGACTAGACCAATCACTTTGGGACTCCTCTATCACCCCTAAGTTCAGCATTTTCTGTACTTCCTCCCGTATTGCCTCCCGTCGGGCCTCTGGGATCCGATAGGGTTTTAACTTCACCCTTTCACCGGGCGGGGTAATGATGTCATGCTCTACCCCAGATGTTTGTCCCGGCAGCTCAGAGAATACCTCCTTGTTGCGAAGCACAAACTCCTTAACCTCCTGTTGTTGGGGTTGTGACAAGGTGGCTGCTATTCCAACCTCAGGAATCACGCAACCAGTTTGAGCTGGTGACCAAGTGTCTGCGACTAGGGACTCTCTATCCCTCCAGGCTTTCAACAGATTAACGTGATAGATCTGTTCGGGCTTTCGCCTTCCTGGTTGTCTGACCTTGTAATTCACTTCGCTCACTTTTTCCATTATCTCGTAGGGGCCTTGCCATTTGGCAAGGAATTTACTTTCAACCGTAGGGACAAGTACCAGTATCCTATCCCCCGGGGAAAAGGTACGGGTCTTGGCTCCACGGTTGTACACTCTCTGCTGTGCTAACTGCGCTTGGGCCAAATGTTCCTTCACGATGGGCATTACCTGTGCAATTCGGTCTTGCATCAGGGCGACATGCTCAATCACACTCCTGTGGGGAGAACTCTCACTTTCCCAAGTTTCCTTGGCAATATCCAACAGCCCTCTTGGGTGTCTCCCATACAGTAACTCAAAGGGGGAGAATCCCGTAGAGGATTGGGGCACCTCCCTAATAGCAAACATCAGATAAGGAAGTAGACAGTCCCAATCCTTTCCATCTCTATCCACCACTTTCTTCAACATTTGTTTTAGGGTTTTGTTGAATCTTTCAACCAGCCCATCAGTTTGGGGGTGATACACAGATGTACGTAATTGCGTCACTTTGAACAATTTACACAGCTCCTTCATAACCCGGGACATAAAGGGTGTACCTTGGTCCGTAAGCAGTTCTTTACAAATACCCACCCGGCTAAACACAAGAGATAGCTCTTTGGCTATGGTTTTGGCCGAGGTATTTCGGAGAGGGATCGCTTCTGGATAACGGGTGGCATAGTCCATTATAACTAATATGTACTGGTGCCCCCTAGCGGACTTGATTATAGGACCTACCAAATCCATGGCGATCCTCTCAAACGGGACCTCAATGATGGGTAGAGGGACCAGCGGGCTACGGAAATGTGGCATCGGGGCCGACCTCTGACACACAGGGCAGGAGGAACAATAATTTTCTATGTCCTTCATCACCCCCGGCCAATAGAATCTCTGTAATACCCTCTCTCGGGTTTTCTCTGTCCCCAGATGACCTCCAAGAATGTGCCCATGGGCCAACTCCAACACCAACTTCCTGTAAGGTTTGGGCACCACAAGCTGCTCAACGGTTTCTTCTGCCCTTTTTGCCACCCGATACAGTAGGTCATTCTCTACGCTGAAGTATGGGTAAGTGCAGGTATTATCTGGGTTCACTAACTCGCCATCTATTTTCACTACGTTTTCCCGTGCCTTTATTAGGGCGGGGTCTTTCAACTGTTCTGTGGCAAAGTTTTCCCTGTGAACCTCAAGATCAGAAAACTCCACAGACGGTAGGTTTTCGTCTGAGGAGGTGGGCTCCTCTCCAGTTTCTTGAGTCTCCCCTGCCAATACTGATAAGGGAAATTCCGGAGAGTCCTCACCACTCTCAGGGGAGTTCTGGCTATCACATTCCTGGTACATAGGGGCACCAGTGGGGGGCTCAGGATCATCCCACAGTTCCCAGAACTTCGGAAAATCCCTTCCCACAATGGCGTCATGCGGTAACTGAGATACTAAGCCCACTGGATGAGAGAGGGTACCTTTGGGGGTCTCGAAACACACTGTAGTCACTGGATACTCTCGGGTGTCCCCATGCACACAAATAACAGCTACCTTGCTATTCCCAGAGACCTCTGTTTTAACTAACTCAGCCTTTATCAGGGTCACAAGGCTACCTGAATCCAGCAATACCACAACATTTCTACCATTAACACACATTTTGCATAAATGTTTCTCAGTTCCTCGAATGGCAGTGCATGCGACTGTCGCACACAGCGACTGACGTCTGCCCGTCAGAAAGTCACACTGCATGGGTTCCTCCACAACCGGGCAATTGGCTGCAATATGTCCCGCTTGCCGGCAGCGGTAGCAAACGATCCTTCTTGCGGCCTCTTGAGCCGCTGATTTCCCAGGCTGTTCTCGCCAAACTTGGGGTAGAGCTCCCACCCTCTCACTCTCTCCACCCTCACCCCTTGGAATCCTCTTATCCGCCCCTGGGGATGGTCTGGTCTTAGGGTGGAAAGTCCGAGTGTCTCTGGAAGAGGCCGTCAGGTTCTCTGTAGCCAAGTATTTCTCCACACGATCCACAAGACCATCGGCCGTCTCTGGGTCTCCATGGCTTACCCACTTTTGGATGGCAGTAGCAAGAGCTCTCAAAAACCGATCCATTACAACACGTTCCACAATCTTTGGTGCGGACAAAGTCTCTGGCTGTAGCCACTTTCTGCTCAGGTGAATGAGATCATACATTTGAGACCTGGGGGGTTTTCCAAGCTGGAAAGTCCAGTTATGCACACGCTGAGCCCGGACAGCCTGGGTGACACCCAGCCTTGCCAATATTTCAGCTTTTAGCATCACATAGTCTTTTGCTTGGTTAGGCTCTAGGTCATAGTAAGCTTTCTGCGATTCACCAGTTAACAGAGGAGCCACCAGTCCAGCCCACTGCTCCTCAGGCCACTTTTCTCTTTCAGCGGTCCTTTCAAATGTGGTCAAAAATACCTCTGGATCATCCTCTCCAGTCATTTTTGTCAATAAACGACTCACCCCAAAGGACGCGGTATTAGTGGGACGGCTTTCCTCACTGGTCTGCGGACGTTGCTGCATTACTGCTTCCATCTGTTGTTGTAGTCTCTGCTCTTGCTTCTGCAACAGGTCTATGAAGCGGGCCTCAGATTGCTGCTGGGCTTGTTGCTGAGCCTCCAGACTCTGTTGCAAAGTTACGTTTGTCTGCTGCTGGGCTGCAAGGCTCTGTTGATGAGCTTGCTGCTGGGCTGCAAGGCTCTGTTGATGAGCTTGCTGCTGGGCTGCGAAGTTCTGTTGTTGAGCTGCAAGGCTCTTTTGCAAACCTGCATTTGTCTGCTGTTGATTGGCATTTGCTAGAGCCAGCTGCTTCAGTATCTCCTCCATGCTGGCTTAAAAAAAAACTGCCACTGGTTCTCCACCAACTGTGAGGGGGTTAGCTCGGCAGCGGGTGTGTGTGACCCCCGAGATGGGCTCCCCACACAAAAACAGGCCCAGCAAACGGAGGTTGTGGTTTTCAAAATCAAAAAGGTGCGGTTTATTTTCTATTTACAGTGACAAAACACAGCAAAGCAAAAGAAAAATAAATCCTGGTCAACTTGACCTCTGACTAAACATACAGGTTTCCTAACTAACAACTGGGATCAGCCTAGTGCTGTCCTAGTCCCTAAGTCCCTGGTTTTAAATGTCCAAGCAAATAGCCACACAGGCTTTGTCTCACCGCACAGGGGTTCACTCTCCCTAGACAGTCCACACAGGTCTGGGTCCAGGCATGAGCTAACATCTAATGAAGCTGGGAGTTCTTATAGCGGCCTAAATGAGCTGACAAGCTTCAGCTGGTCTCATCAACTCCCTGTCTGCACGACGCCCCACACTCTCCCTAGAGGTATGAGTCATCCATGAGCCCACTAGACTCAGCTGGGCTTATACAACTCTCCACCTAGTTGTATAAGTCGGCGTAAAGCCTGAATCTGGGCGAAATATATCTACCCCCCTGGATGCAACCAGGTGACTTTACCTTCCTGCTGTCACAACAGCAAAAAGTACACCCTTGTTGTCAGTGTGCAGCAGGATCCTACGATTCATAAAGTCCTCCTTCCAAATTACAACTGAAACTAGGACCGGGAATAGTTCCAAAAGGACCAAGTTCTGCAGGACGTCCTTCTGAAGCCATTCCTTGTGCCATTTACCAGCACACCAGTGACCCTTCAAAAAGGCCCCGAAGCCTACGGATCCAGATGCATCAGTAAAGAATTCCAACTGGGTGCTGTCAGCAAACTCCTGTTGCCATATCGTGGAACCATTAAAATTACCCAAAAAGGAATCCCAAATTTTTAGGTCCTCCCTGATCCCCTTGGAGATACGAATGTGAGCAAATGGTTTTTTTATACCCCCGATAGCAAGGGAAAATCTGCGTGAAAAAACCCTAGCCATAGGAATAATTCTAGCTGCAAAAGCAAAAAGTCCCAAAAGAGATTGGGCTTCTTTCAGCAGAACCTTTTTCTTGGATAGAAAAACTGAGATCAAAGATCTCATCTTCTGGAGTTTTTGCTCCGGCAACCTGAATTCCATGTGTTCAGAATCAATCATAATGCCCAAAAATTTGAGGGAGGTAGAGGGAAAAAACGTTTTTTCGGATGCCAGAGGCACACCGAAGTGCTTGCAAACATCAACGAATGCCTGCAAAGTTTCCAGGCATTCCGCTGACTCAGCCGGACCGATAAATAAAAAATCATCCAAATAATGAAGAATTGCCCCATGGGGTGATAGTTCGGACAAAACATAATGTAAAAAAGTGGAGAATGCTTCAAAATAAAAGCAAGATAATGAAAACCCCATGGGCATACATTTGTCAAAATAGAATTGACCCATAAATTGAAAACCCAAGGAGTTGAAACCTTGTGGGTGGACTGGGAGTAATCGAAAAGCTGATTTAATGTCAGCTTTGGCTAACAAAGAACCTTGGCCGGACCGCCTTAACAAGACTAACGCCTCATCAAAAGACGAGTAGCACACCGGGGCTAAAACATCGGAGACCTCATCATTCAGTGAAAATTTTGGAGGATAAGAAAGATGGTGTATCATCCTATAACAGCCCGCCTCCTTTTTAGGAACTATTCCCAACGGTGAAAGGCGAAAATCCCGAAATGGCGGAACCGAAAAGGGGCCAGCAATCCTACCATCTGATAGTTCCTTAGATATTTTTTCCTGGACCACCTCCGTGTGTTTATAAGCGGATATCAAATTCTGTACCCGGGTACAACCCGGGCCTTAAAAAGAAGGGACCAAAAACCCTTCTTGGAATCCATCAATTAACAGAGCCACCATCCTGCGATCTGGATAGCGCTCTAGCCATGGGCGCATTTTTGACAGATTCACTGGAGTCTGAGCTTTTACCAGGCGTGTCCCTGGGCAATGACTGGAAAGAGGTTGCATTTGATTTGCAAAAACACCTACTAGCCGCGTGCGCCCCATTACAGTGGGAGCATTCATGTCTATATCTACAATTCGTCAGAAATTTGCACTGACCTTCATTGAAAGCAAAGCAGAAACCTCTGCGAAATGCATTTTGAGTGCTGGGTTGCAGTCTAGGGGTGAACTGCGGCTTAGTTGGTAACATTAGATTCAACCACAAACCCACATCCTTAGAACCCCAGTGTAATGAGGGATGGACTGCCAATTTTTGACGAAAATTCTCGTCGTATGTGAACCAAGCAGATCCTCCAAAGTGGCGAAATGCTTCAGCAACTATGTCCAAGTGTTGAAACAAACCTGAGCATTTACCAGGGAAGCGTTCCTACATAACTGCTGCATAGATGCAAAAGGCTTGCAACCAGTTCTGGAAGTTTCTAGGGATAGCCCTTCTCCTATCTTCCTCCGACCTATCACCAGCCTGCCTATCAGATTTGAATAAGAATTCTTTGGAGGCCGGTAACAATGATAGTATATCAAGGAATTCTCCCCTCCAAATCTTGTCTTTAACTGATTTGGGTAAATGAAAACCCAGTGGTGATATCTCACATGGGAGGGGCTCTTTAAAAGAAGATTCACTCACCATGCCCGCAGAGGGTCTAAGGAGCTGTGAGGGGTTAATAGACAATTGAGGGGTAACAACCCTAGAGCGGGTAGACATTTGTTCTTGGTCCTGTACGATAGGAACATTAACATCCTGCCAAATGGCACCAACATCATTCATAAAATGCTTATTAGCCATGCTTTTATTAGCTTCATTAGAAGTGTTAAAACACATAATTTCAGCACCAGCCTTCTGTGCCCTCTGACATTCATCCAATGCATTACACCGCAGCTGAATGCCTTGCTCAGCACCAATAACTTGTGCCCCTAAAATTTCACTGGAATTTACAGTGTGTTTTGCACCAGCCACCTGTGCCCTTTGCAAACTTGCAATATTATCTGCACCATTAACATGTGCCCCTTTAAACTGTAGTAAAACATTAGACAAAGAATTAATTAACACTGAAAATTTAGAACTGGGAGAAATGACAGATATCTCACCATCATGGACCACCTCTTTGTGCTCACTCGCCTCCTCAGGTATAGGGTGAGTAGCGCTGCACTCCCGCGGACGAGAAGCACTCTGTGACAGGATATTGACTGCTCTCTCCTGACCTGTCAGCTGAGGAGAAGCCGCTGTCCTCTGACGCTTCTTCTTCCTAGCAGGCTGCTGTCTTGTTCCACCCCCGCCCGCAGACGAGCCTTCTTCTGTTTCAGGGGGAATATGGACAGGTGGAGCTGGACCGCTCTCCTCCTCCAGGCACCGCACTAACCATTCCTTACCGCCTCTGCTCTCCGCCCTCTCCAACAGCTGACACAAGAGGGCCTCACAGCTGCTGGGAGAACGGCGCTTCATAGTGCAGGAGCTCCGCGCCGCTGCCTGGTCCGGAACAGTCTGAGGTAAACTGCTCCCCGCTCTTCTGATAGCTTCACCCGCGCGGGCTAGTCAGAGCTGAACTGGCCAATCAGCTGCTCGCCCCTGTCCACCAATCCCATGGCTGTTGCTGCCCAGGGATTTTGCCTCAATCTCAAACAACCTGTGGGGATAAAACAAAGCAGGAGAACTGCAATTCTTTCCCCTTTGAGCTAACCCATGGTGGTCCAGCTTAATGCGGTGACCTTTCATTAAAGTGTTTGTTACCCCAGCATTTCATATTCCTGATATGTGCCTGCTGTACCATGTACTTGTATGAGAAAATATCATGCTCTCTTTGTATGGCTTCCTTTGTGTGAAATCCCTGGTGTTCCTGCTAGTCACTCTGCTTTCTATTAAAAACTGACCACACTAAGCAGAACACACTGTGGTCAGTTCTCTAGCTATGCTGGGAACTCAGCATGCCATCCTCCAATGATCAGACTTGTCCTGACATGCCCCTGCTGCACAGCCATTTACTGGGAAGTTCGGTGTGTTGCTATTTCTCCTCCCCCAGCTCTTATGCAGCGGAGAACAGAGGGAATGTAAATCACATATAAAAAAGGGGAAAAACCTGTATTTATAATGTTTTTTTATATCTATACACAAATGTTTTGCCTTTTAATTTCAATTTAAAACTGAATGGGCTGTTTTACAGAGAGAATGTTTACAATCACTTAAATTTAGTAAGGTCTTAATACAAGCATGAATAAACCTTCTTTTTATTTCTAAGCTACCGGTGCTCTTTGAAGTGATGATTATTAGAAAATCAGGGCTAAACTAAAGAATTGTTTTACTGCATTGTAGTATAAAATAATAAGTGACTAAAAGACCCTAAAATTTGTGGAACCTTTATGCAGATCATGAAATGTTTATTACTCAACTATGTAAGTTAAAACACAAGGAAAAGGGGCGCCTCTGAATATACATCATATAAGCATTTATTAAAACAACAATATCCACTCAGATGGGGGATTGTAGAGTTGAATTCAGATCAGTTGCTGGGCTGAAGAGATGGGACTGCAGATCACAGCAGGTCCATTTTGCTGACACCACATCAGATCCAGATAAGAAGGCTGAGTTGGGATGGCTGAGCACAGCAGGGTCTTCTTCAATCGTCCAGGCTTAATATATCACATTCAGGTGGGGGTAGAAAACAGTCCATCTGATGAGGATATTGGTTCCACTGTAGATAGGTGAGGGGGGAAAGAAAAGGACATCAAAGCCTATGGCTAGCCGCGCCATGCTTGCATTAAGATCATCTGGCTTCCGCAGTGTGGAAGGGACACGGCCATGTATCCAGAGCCAAAACGAGGCTTGAGCAGCAAAACTGCAGGGCGGCGGGCTGTGACGTCACTAGCGTTTCAGAGTTTGCAGCGCCCTGCTGTTTTGCTGCTCAAGCCTCGTTTTGGCTCCGGACACATGGCCGTGTCCCTTCCACACTGCCAAAGCCAGATAATCTTTATGCAAGCACGGCGCGGCTAGCCATAGGCTTTGATGTCCTTTTCTTTCCCCCCTCACCTATCTACAATGGAACCAATATCCTCATCAGATGCACTGTTTTCTACCCCACCTGAATGTGATATATTAAGCCTGGACGATTGAAGAAGACCCTGCTGTGCTCAGCCATCCCAACTCAGCCTTCTTATCTGGATCTGATGTGGTGTCAGCAAAATGGACCTGCTGTGATCTGCAGTCCCATCTCTTTAGCTCAGCAACTGATCTGAATTCAACTCTACAATCCCCCATGTGAGTGGATATTGTTGTTTTAATAAATGCTTATATGATATATATTCAGAGGCGCCCCTTTTCCTTGTTTTTACTCTAGCACACTGGAACCCGCTTCTGGTCTTTTTGGTGGCTGCCCTGACTGACCGATTGGCATACTCGTTTTATGGGGGAACAAAACAGGAAGCGCCACCTAAGTGCAATATTTTAGTCACAATTTATTAAAGACAGAGGAGATGCACTTACAGACATATGTAAAAAACGGGCTCATCTGTGTGTGTAGTTCACGGTGTGATCCAGTCTCAGGTGCATCCAGGCTCATGGGTAGGCAGAGCAGTGTGTTGTTTCCATCCTGTGGCCACCAGGAGGCTAGCCAGAACCAGCAGGAAACGAGGATGATGACCTCACCAGAAGCCGTACAAGAGAGATCACCGAAAGGAAGGACAGGTGTTCAGCACACCACTGAGAAACCAGGCTACGCGCTCGGAGCTATCTGCTCCTTCAAGAGGCCTGACACGGTACTGCAGCTATGGTAATATTTATGTGCTGTGACCATTAGTGGGACAGCAAGTCCCAGCACACAAAACAAAAGCAGTATGGAAGGAAATGCTAAAAAACTACAACCCAAGTAGGTAAGAAGAGGAAGGGAAGGGGAATACTAAAAATACATAAGGTGGAAAAAGATTACTATTTACAAGCAGAACAACCGCAGAAATCTAAAAAATATTATATAAAAAATAAAAATACAAAAATACTATGGGGGAATAAGATTGTGTCCTTACTAGAACATCCACATACATGTATAAATATGTATATGTAGAGAAAAATATATATACATGAAAAAATATATATGAAAAAATATATGTGGAAAAAATATGAAAAAAACTATATAAAAAATATACACATACATACATACATACATACATACATACACACACACATATATACATATACATATACCTGAAAAGGGGGGGGAAGGAAGAGGAAGAATAAATGGCTCTCATTTAACATGTAAAATACAAATAATATTAAAAATAAGAATAAGCTGATCACATATCCCCATTAAAAAAACACACGATATTCCACATATACCCAGAGACCCTACTGGCAAATGCGCACAAGCATGCATATAATAACATGATGTATAAAATACACATATAGGTGGGTGTACAATAGAAATTGGCAATGTGGGTATGACAAAGGCGTCCTATATACAGAGAAATATGCATGATATGGGTAAACACAATATCTTATTCACAGAAGGGTATGGACTTCGATTTCTTCATTAAGCCCACCAGGCACTAAAGTCCCCAAGGAATAAATCCAAAAGGATTCTTGCTGACAAAGCCGTTTAAAACGTTCGGCTCCAGGTAAAGTGCCTGGAATTGATTCCAGTACCCACACTTTCAAACCTGAGGTGGATTTCTTATGGTGGAACAATTATAATTTTATAATTGTTCCACAGAGTACGTCATATACTGCCTTACCTGCCCCTGTGGGCTTTTTTATGTAGGAAGGACTATCAGGGCTTTGAGGGCATGTTTCGGCGAGCATAGAAGATACATTGAGAAAGGAAGGGACCACCACAGTGTCCCTAAACACTTTCTCTATCACCATAAGAAATCCACCTCAGGTTTGAAAGTGTGGGTACTGGAATCAATTCCAGGCACTTTACCTGGAGCCGAACGTTTTAAACGGCTTTGTCAGCAAGAATCCTTTTGGATTTATTCCTTGGGGACTATAGTGCCTGGTGGTCTTAATGAAGAAATCAAAGTCCATACCCTTCTGTGAATAAGATATTGTGTTTACCGATATCATGCATATTTCTCTGTATATAGGACGCCTTTGTCATACCCACATTGCCAATTTCTATTGTACGCCCACCTATATGTGTGTTTTATACATCATGTTATTATATGCATGCTTGTGCACATATGCCAGTAGGGTCTCTGGGTATATGTGGAATATCGTGTGTTTTTTTAACGGGGATATGTGATCAGCTTATTCTTATTTTTAATATTATTTGTATTTTACATGTTAAATGAGAGCCATTTATTCTTCCTCTCCCTTCCCCCCCCCATTTTCATGTATATGTATGTGTATGTATATATATATATATTGTGGTAGTGTGGTACCCCACCAGTGTATGAATACAGGATTCTCAACCAGGCAGGTTGAGGGGCTCCAGGGTATTTGCTTGTTTGGGAGGAAACTGGCTTTTCAGTTTCCTCATGATTTACTAAAATCCACTTTGGGACCCGGAGCTTGGGGATTTCTTAGAGATCCGGGTGGGATGAAATCCCCAGTCCTGGATCCGGGTTTTGAGACTCAACTGCACACTGATTGTTCAGGTGTGTGTGGGCCTGATAGTAGAATCAGGACCAGCATTCTGGGCCCCACCCTCCCGACGAGTGCAGGTGTGCACTGGGGAAGCCATAGAGTGCAAGTGTGCACTGGAGAAGTCAGAGAGTGCTTGTGTGCACAGTGGAAGCCAGAGACCCAGGTCTGAGGGTCAGAGCAGCAAGGGGCTGCTATCCAAATGGATGGTGTTGCAGATGGAATAGTCTATAGGAGACAGACAAGAGCCTGAAGTGGAAGGCCTGAGCAGCACTGCTGTATGTATAAGCCAGGAGGCTGAATGTCATTTTGTTGTTGAAAAGGAGTACTGAAACCCCTGCGAGGGAAAACCTTTTGATTTTGTTTTGAACTTCTTTTAATAAAAATGGGCAAACAACCCTTAAAAAGAAGAACCAGCGAGTGGCGGTGTCCTTCAAGCTCTACACTTGATGCTAGTCCTTCACAAGTGGTGGAGAATTTTGGCACAATCTGAGATCCCTACAATCAAGTAAGTTCATCTGTTATATGAACTGTGTTTTTGGTGCATGAGACTGCATAATCTGTGTGTGTGCAGGTGAGGAGAACCTGCAAGCGAAAGGTAACTAGCCTTGAAGAGACAGTGCTCCAATTTGTTGCAGGTGGTGTACCTGTGAACAAAAAGTCAATATTTTTTTTCTCTGCAGTGAACTGCTGCTAGCTGTGTGTGGCAGCCAGGCAAACTGCATTGCGCAGAAGTTTATTTGATGGACTGTTGCATGCAGGTTGTGTACCTGTGAAAGGAGAAACAAACAGATTTTTAATTTTTTTTTCCCTTTTCTCCGCCAAGAACTGTTACAAGTTGCTGTGTGCAAGACTGCAAGGATGGGGCGATCAAAACGCCTAAAAGAAGCAAGGATGGCTGAGATGATAGATAGAGCTCTGTGGCTGGAGGGGTTGTTACCGCCTGATCGAACCCCATACATGCCTAAACATAGTTTTCCAAGGGAAAAGAGGGCTGCTGTTGTCCTTAGCAACCCTGGTGCAATGAATGCACAGATGACGGCTAGTGTGGAGAGTCCACCAGCGTTTGAATCTGCAGTGGATTGGTGCAAGCGACACCTGGCAGGATTGGACCAAGCTAAAGTGGAAGGCAAGCCAACCTTCCATACAAAAAGAGAGCTGCCGAATGTCCATGCCTGCAGCTGTTGTGAAAAGTGTGAAAGTGACACAGCTTGAGACAGGGTCCAGCAGATGCAGGGTGGGAAACCCTGACAAGACATGGAACCAAGTGCGCTGTTTGCGGTGCAGTGAGTGGGGGCATGCAGTCTCCAAGTGCCTTTTGTCCCTGGCTCCAGTGCAAAGCTACCTAGCAAAACAAAGGTCTGAGAAGCCTGTGTTATATGCCAGAAGAGAGGCTGATCAAAGGCCAGGACAGAGAGTGGTTGCCCATAGCAACACAGAGGAGGCCAGTCGGGCTGTCTGTGGACCAAGGGGTGTGCCTCCCATGGGTCGTGACAAGTGGCTTCCGGAGGAGCCAATACAGCATGTTGGAGAGAGCCAGCAAAGCTCTGCTGGGAGACTGCGATCTCCCATGGCAACGAGAGTGGAAGTTATGCCTGGAAGGAATCATCAGGAGAGAAACGCACTAGGGAAAAGTCATCCAGTACCATGCCTGGAATGTGGCCAGCTGGGGCACGAAATATTGTCTTGCCCTATATTCTGGGGTGCACCTAGAGGTAATGTTGCTAAACAGAACTCTTTATCTGTGGGCCAAGATCCCTTTGCAAATATGTTTGCAGTCACCCCTGGCAACAAGGAGGAGTTTTCTGTGGTGTCTGCAGGGGGTGCTAAACAGTGGGAGATGCCTGCTGAGATTTCATCCCATGGCCACCAGGGGGAGTTGGCCAGTAAATGTGCGGCTGAGGACTGGTTCTTAAGACAACGTACTCAAATGAAGATGGAGACCCCAACTACTGTGGTGGGTAAGACTATCTTTAATGAAATGATGCCTGGAACTGCTGATTTCAGGTATAAAAGAACTGGCTACGAGACTGTCCATGATGATGTGAGAGTGACCCCAGTTAGTGGGGCCACAGAATGTGCGCTTGAGAATGACTTTTTCATACCCAGTGGGAATGCAGGGGTTAAAGTCCAAACAGAACCTGTGTTGATGACTAAAAGTGTTGTGTCTAATGTCTGCCAGCCTCAAGTTGGCAGTGGGCTAGGACAGCCTGCAAAAACTAAAAATGCTATAAGTATTACTGTTAATGAAAAGTTTGCTGCTGTTGGGAAAACCCCAGGTTCTTCCAGAGCAAAAGCTGTTGTCACAAATGGGTCATTGCCTGTAGCAATTGGTGGTAAGACAGCACAGTTGTCCCCAGAAATCTCCAGGGAACTTCATGTATTGGAGTCGGAGGTTGCCATGGACAACTGCGATGTCACTCTGGTGGGACAGAGTGGAACTGTACCGTGTAATGGTAATGTGTTAGTGCAAGCTGCTAGTACTAAAAATGTGCCGCTAAATGGTGGGTTAACACAACCTGTGAAAAATGCAAAGGTGTGTGAGGCTTATGAAGCGCCGCCCGAGCAAGGTGGTGGTTGTGGTGTATTGCAACCTGCTGTGCTAAAACATGTGTTACCGAAGTCTGCCATGATTCGTAATTTGGGTGATGAATCTGAAACTAAACCCATCTGTTCTAATGTGTCTCCTTGGGCGGATGGATCAGGGCTGAGGAACACCAGTGAATGGAGCACAGCTACAACGGATTGGGATAGTTGGGGTAAAAATCGAATGTCCCTGATAGATGAGGCTTTCATGCACAAAAATAAGGTGGACAAAGTTTCTGCTGTGCCAGCAGGAGGGACGGCAGAACAGCTTATACCTGAGGGCGCGGTGGCTGCTGCAGGGGTTAACCCTCGTGAGAAATATGGACCATATAAGGGCGAGCACACAGCAGACACTTTGTCAGTAACCTACAAAAATTATGCTGACATGGCGTGTCAAAGTGACATTGTCACTGGTAATGTGAAGCAGTTCATTGGTGCTGAACCTGAGAAGTTGGGTATGAGTCAAGCACCTGGCAGCGCTCTGGTAGAGCACCAGGCTGTGGTTGTCTCCAGCTGGGAGAAGGTTCCATTAAACCTTGCAACCTCTCACGTCTCAGCAAGTGAGTCTGTCTGCATCCCCAGTGTCAGGAAAGTCCCCAGGAAGGACTTGGGTCTGGAGCCAAGGGTATGGTTTCTAACAAAAGTGTTAAAAGAGATGCTTAAACTTTGGGATGTACAGCCAGTCTATACTGGGGTGTCTCCACCACAGTCAGACAGTCTGGTACTGCGGAGTACCATTAGGTGGACCCCTGAGTGGCAGGTGGTACAGCACAAAGGAAGACAAGACAGAAATGGTTTATTTATGACTGTATTACTAGTGTTAAAAATCGCCTCTAGGTATGCTGATGGGTTACTTCCTGCACAAGAGGTATATGGGAGAGGCTTTGGTGAAAAAAAAGTGTCTGAGGTTTCACCACCTAACAGCCAGGTGGAAGGCATTTCTGCTGCTATGGTCCAAGGTAGTACTGGTCAGTTGTCGGTGAAGGGTGTGTATGCTGTACCAGTGGAAGAATCACATGAGATGGAAGGGCCAAATGTGGACCAGAAAGCAGCAGAAATCCTGACCGGGGCTCAACCGAAGGTGGTTAAAAAGACTGGGGTCCCCAGTCCGATGTTTGGTTTAGGTGACAAACCTAATAAGGTCCCCGAGACAGGGAAACGGATAAGAAGTGCGGTAAAAATGGTATGTGGATCAGACAAGAGCTTGTCTGTTCAGGTGGATAAAAATACAGATGGCATCAGAGCAGGTCAAGTGGTAGGACAGCTGCCTGCAGAGTGGGTGAACCCAGGGGAGGTGACGTCCTGTGAGGTTCCCGTGGGTAATGGCGGCCCTCCATTATGTGTGCCCTCTGCAGACGCTGCCCTAGCAAATGCTGAAAAAAAAGGCATTGGTGATCTGTGCAACGTTGAGAGGTGTAATGTTGGTTTGAATATGTCTGTCAATGATGAACCAAATAGTTTGTTAAAGGTACATGACAGTGTGGTGTCCAAAGGTATTGGGAAACCTGGGAACCTGAAGCGTGGAGGCAGAAGGGTTGGTAGAAAGACCAGGGGTGCCCTGTTAAAATTTCAGGAGAGGCAGTGCTTATGGAACCCCAAAAGAAGAGGGAGAAGGCTGAGTATAGGGAAATATAGGACCTTGTTAAGATCCAGGGTGGGACATACCTGGAAGCGCACCCGGAAAAAAGGTTGGGCCTACGTGGCTGACAGCCAGCACAGAGGTGTCCCAACCATAATGATGGGTGCTGGTGTTCCTCCCTCCGGATCGAAACAAAGGGGGAGGGTATGTGGTAGTGTGGTACCCCACCAGTGTATGAATACAGGATTCTCAACCAGGCAGGTTGAGGGGCTCCAGGGTATTTGCTTGTTTGGGAGGAAACTGGCTTTTCAGTTTCCTCATGATTTACTAAAATCCACTTTGGGACCAGGAGCTTGGGGATTTCTTAGAGATCCGGGTGGGATGAAATCCCCAGTCCTGGATCCGGGTTTTGAGACTCAACTGCACACTGATTGTTCAGGTGTGTGTGGGCCTGATAGTAGAATCAGGACCAGCATTCTGGGCCCCACCCTCCCGACGAGTGCAGGTGTGCACTGGGGAAGCCATAGAGTGCAAGTGTGCACTGGAGAAGTCAGAGAGTGCTTGTGTGCACACTGGAAGCCAGAGACCCAGGTCTGAGGGTCAGAGCAGCAAGGGGCTGCTATCCAAATGGATGGTGTTGCAGATGGAATAGTCTATAGGAGAAAGACAAGAGCCTGAAGTGGAAGGCCTGAGCAGCACTGCTGTATGTATAAGCCAGGAGGCTGAATGTCATTTTGTTGTTGAAAAGGAGTACTGAAACCCCTGCGAGGGAAAACCTTTTGATTTTGTTTTGAACTTCTTTTAATAAAAATGGGCAAACAACCCTTAAAAAGAAGAACCAGCGAGTGGCGGTGTCCTTCAAGCTCTACACTTGATGCTAGTCCTTCACAATATATATGTGTATATGTATGTATGTATGTATGTATGTATGTGTATATTTTTTATATATATGTTTTTCATATTTTTTCCACATATATTTTTTCATATATATTTTTTCATGTATATATATTTTTCTCTACATATACATATTTATACATGTATGTGGATGTTCTAGTAAGGACACAATCTTATTCCCACATAGTATTTTAATTTTTTATATAATATTTTTTAGATTTCTGCGGTTGTTCTGCTTGTAAATAGTAATCTTTTTCCACCTTATGTATTTTTAGTATTCCCCTTCCCTTCCTCTTCTTACCTACTTAGGTTGTAGTTTTTTAGCATTTCCTTCCATACTGCTTTTGTTTTGTGTGCTGGGACTTGCTGTCCCACTAATGGTCACAGCACATAAATAGTACCATAGCTGCAGTACCGTGTCAGGCCTCTTGAAGGAGCAGATAGCTCCGAGCACGTAGCCTGGTTTCTCAGTGGTGTGCTGAACACCTGTCCTTCCTTTCGGTGATCTCTCTTGTACGGCTTCTGGTGAGGTCATCATCCTCGTTTCCTGCTGGTTCTGGCTAGCCTCCTGGTGGCCACAGGATGGAAACAACACACTGCTCTGCCTACCCATGAGCCTGGATGCACCTGAGACTGGATCACACCGTGAACTACACACACAGATGAGCCCGTTTTTTACATATGTCTGTAAGTGCATCTCCTCTGTCTTTAATAAATTGTGACTAAAATATTGCACTTAGGTGGCGCTTCCTGTTTTGTTCCCCTGTCTTCCTTGTGCAGAGCCGACTTTCTCTGAGGACAGCTGCCTCCTATCACCCTTCCATTGCTCCCCCCTGTTATAGGAATAGTCATTATATACCAGCAAATGGACTAAAGAGAACTGTGACTGGACTTTTTTAGATCCAACTCCTGGCCATTTATCATGCATTAGTCTTTTGCGCTAACAGTTTATTCCATTGTTTATACTCGTTTTATGTGTGTATATGTGTACATATATACTAGACTTGTGCACAACGGAAAAATTTGTTCCGTTTCGGTTCGTTTCTTTCCGGTCCTGTTGATTCGTAATCATTCGTAATTTTGCTAGACGGGATTTTTCGTGTTCGGACTCATTCGTATTTTTGCAAGCGACATTTTTTGTTGAATTTTTTGTTGCTTTATAATTCGTACTTTCGGTAGAGTACGTTGTTTTTCGTTGATTCTGGACACAACTCCTACTTTCGTAACTTTTTTTGGGTTCGTTGATTCGTAATTTTCCGTGTCTCTCTCACAACGACGCTGCCTATTATGCCTAATGTGCTTCGAATGGATTTGTACTTTTCTAAATACATAGCGGTTATTTGTAACGATTCGAAATCTCGTATTTTACTTTCGTTTTTTACATGCGGCTATAGGCTCCGCCCCTGTACACCATTTTGAGAGGGTTCAGCACGGTGAGGGAGAAGCAGAGAGCAGAGCAGAGTGTTATTGTGCTTCGAATGGATTCGAAATCTCGTATTTTACTTTCGTTTTTTACATGCGGCTATAACCTCCGCCCCTGTACACCATTTTGAGAGGGAGTTCAGCACGGTGTGGGAGAAGCAGAGAGCAGAGCAGAGTGAGTGTTATTGTGCTTCGTATGGATTCGTACATTCGTAACTTTTTCATAACGAATTATGCCGAAGACATTCGGGCATTCGCTATTTGCGGTATAATTTATTTCGGATTCGGTCTTATTCGTAATTGCTTTGTTCGGAAATTCGAATGCTTCCGAATGTCCGAAAGTTGCTAAATTCGGACGAATTTCAATTAGTTACGAAACGAATTGCACAAGCCTAATATATACATCTTTTACCCCTGGCGCTGGACTATTGGGTACTACATAAACTACCGAGGTACCTGTGCACTGTGCCTTTTTACTTGTTTAATGAACTATGTAAGTTAGCACACATTTAAATATATATAAAAATGTACATAAAAATTTAAAAAAAAAATTATTTGCATTTTGCACATGGTTTGGGGCTAATAATTTCAAATCGTGCCTTTCAAGGTTTCTTTCATTATTATGTTGATTACATCTTGAAAAATGATTTCTTACCCTATAATTTTAAACTGATATCCTGATTGCAACATTTTACATGTTCTTACTTCTAATTTTAATTGCTGCCTATATGTAGTTATAGATTGCACATTTTTAGATATAATTCTGTCTCTGTCTGCAGGAAAGTTTGGTATTCAAACAACCAAAGTTGTTAGTCACTATGTAATTCTGTATACATTAGGCTATTACTTTATTCAAATAGCTGCCCTATTTTAATTGCATAATTTTAGCCACTCTGAATTAAAGCACTAGTTGAGACACTTTTGTGTGCTACATTTAGTGAGTATGAAATGTTTTGCTTCTGGAACTTATGCCTGTGAATTCTGTTTATTGTTCTAAAAAATGTGCAGATGCACATTTTGAATTGGCCTATAATTAATCCCTGACTCATTTTGCTTGTGTTTTCCATTTGCATTAGAGGTTCTGTACAAAATAAAACAATTCTATGAAAATGCTAGGCGGGAATGGAAATGCGTTAATGTCACTTAGCAATCCTTATCACAAATTGGTTGAGTAATATAGAAAAACAGAGGATCCTCATTAGTGTTCATCACTTGGGGTCTTTTCTGCTTCTTTAAAAATTAATGTTACAACATTCTTGCTAATTTTTGACCCATAAAGTAACATTTGACTTTAAAGATCTGGTGGGTAAAGTGAAAGAATTATGTATTAGCTACCTGGACTTTTTATTTTTATATGGTATTTTGTTAACTAGGTTAGATTCTTTCAGAAAAAATATATAAAAAAGAGGGTGCACCAGCCTTGTGCATTATCCCAAGATAATGTATTAATAAAAACAATGAAAAAACAACTCACAAACATGTTATGAATAAAAGCCTGTAAAGACCACTTATTTGTGGCAATCAGTCCTGGAACCGACAGTCTCCAAGTAGAAGACATCAGGACCACTGCTGGCTGACACATTTCAAAGGAGTTCTGGGGCTCTGAGGAAGAAGGTACTCCTTCCAAATGCGTCAGACAGCAGTGGTCCTGATGTACCTATGCTACTTGGAGACTGTTGGTTCCAGGACTGATTGCCACAAACAAGTGGTCTTTACAGGCTTTTATTCTTATTCATCACATGTTTGTGAGTAGTTTTTAATTGTCTTTATTAATACATTATCTTGGGATAATGCACAAGGCTGGTGGGCCCTCTTTTTTATATCTTTTTGGTGACTATTAGGATATCCCCTATCCTCGAGGGCAGTAAGGCCAGAGACACTATCCCTTGATTCATCTATCACCTAGTCATCACACTAATGCGCAAGAGGGTTTGTTTGCTTAGATTCTTTGAGATGGGCCATCAAAAACTGTGCTGTTTAGTTGGCATCATAACAAAATAGTCCCAAACAAGTTCTCTGTATCATTTGTGATCTTCTTGATACATACTGCTATCTTTACTTACCTAATTAAAAGAACAGGGCTAGTAGACACGTTCCAGACACAGAATAAGGATGCTACCAGAGCTTTTGAAACTGCAAGTCTGACTAAACTGGTCACCTACCTCTCCAGCATCACCTTTGACCTGCTTAAATCTTCATAAAGATAATTTCTACTGAAAAAAAACTACTAAATGCCTTTTGTTAATAGAGAATTTATTGGCAGTTGCAGACTTTATAAAATGAATTGCTTGGCATTTCAAGGGCAATTTCAAGCAAAACCAGTCTAATGTTATCCAGCACATTACAGCTGCACTAAAATCACTGGGTTCTATCTCTAATCCACAACATCAACAGCACACATACTTATAAACAGTAGGAGTGTACTTTCTAAATATTGTGCTAAATTATCCTTTATCTACTTCCTACATCATCAATTTAATTCAAACTTTCAATGCAGGGGGCGCATGCGCGACATCCACGGGACCGGCCGCATGACTGAGTAGCTCCGCACTACTCCAACCATTTAGCCTGCTTCCCGGGGCCATAAGCTCGTAATCTTCACCACAGCTATTCTCCACAACCCCCGGACCGAGTTGTGCATGCCTTCGAAGCAAAAGAAGGGCAATAAGACCGCGCAGAGGCACCTATCTGCTAAGGAACCAGGAACGCTACAGCATGTCCCAAGATGGCGCCAGCGGCCCTGCTTCTCCCTCACTGCAGGCCTCACAAGATTCACAGGATACCGCTGCTTCTGCACTGGACTCTGCACAAGAATGTGAGTCCCTTCCTCCCCTGACCAAAGCGGACCTAGACAGGAGCTTGGAATCTATTTATAGCAAGATTGCCACCAAGTTCCAAACGGAGCTACACAAAAGCACCAATACCCTAACACAGGAGATCTCGGCCCTGGGCACCCGCACGGACCACTTAGAGACTATGCATGACAAACTTAATATTGCACATAACGATCTCTGCAGAGAATTTGACTCCCTCAATGCCACTCAACTGCAAACCCAAGTTGAAGATCTCGACAATCGAAATCGTAGGCACAATCTTCGGATCAGGGGTGTCCCTGAAACTACCACTGATCTTATCCCTGCCATACGTAAGCTGTTCCTTTCCCTCCTGCCAGACCGTGAGGTGGAAGCGTTCACATGCGACCGCATTCACAGGGCTCTCCGCCCCAAGCCTCCTCCAGACAAACCCCCCAGGGACATTGTCCTGTGTTTAAAAGACTTTCTTATCAAGGAAGAGATCCTCAGGGCTGCCCGCAATTCCCATTCCATCTCCCTGGACGGCTCTCCTGTTCAAATCTACCCGGACATCTCCCCAGCTACCCTGGACAGACGCCGCAATATGAAGGAGGTCACCACAGTGCTGGCAAAAGCGCACATTCGCTATAGATGGGGTTTCCCCTTCAAGCTTACCATTCCACATAATGGTACAACTTATACTGCCACCACTCTATTGGAAGTACAAGAAATACTCGTTAAACTAGGCCTCCTGGAGGCTGAAGCCCTTCCTCGCCAACCCTCTACTCCTAGACCAAAACCCATCTGGAACACCCCTTCTCCTAGACGGGACCGCAGACGTCACAGACAGGATGCTGGCCATAACGCCTTTCAAAACTAACCAAATCCTTTTGCCACTTTTGTGAATGCTCCCTACTGCTCTTCTTGAACTTCTGAGCACCATGGGCATTTCCTGGCATCTGTGCGCCATCTACTGTCCAATTTTGGAACTACCGCTTCACTGATGGTTCCACATTTCTCTTCGTCCTGTCTCAGCATGCAAGGTATCAACCCAGCAGGATTGACCCATACATTTTAGACTATCTGGGTCCTCTACCAATCCGACACCCTGCATACCTTGTTTTTTCCTCTAACACGTTATATGACCTAGCTACGCTTTAACCATTCCCCTCCCCCTTTTTTTTTGGGTTGGGGAATTGGTCTCTACACCACCTTTTCTCACAGGACGCTGCTCTTGGAACTTCCTTACTTTATTTCCTACAAGATGATGGTTCCCAGATAATTTGATGGATTAATATATCAGACCAGCACACTCTGGCATGCACAAACACTTTTTTTTTTTTTTTTTTTGCTGCAGGCTAGTTTGGTTGATGTTGATGCCGTGCTGCCCCACTCCTCTCATATCCCGACCTCCTTTGGAGCTCTAGATATGACCTGGAGAATTAAGGGAGCTTTTGCCCCTTACAAGATTTACCTCACTGTTTCAGGCTTCTTCTACTTGCCACCTGACCCACTGTTAGTCCAGCGCATGTTTGCACTGCTGGCACTACTTTTAGATGCTTTTTATGTTCTATTACCAGTTTTTTTTTTTTTCTATTTAGGTTGTTGAAGCACTCTAGATGTATTTCCTATTACTATGTACTTGAAGCTATCTATTACACTCAGCTCTCCCAGACTGACGTCCCCCTAGTGACGGAGAATTTTGACACTGTACTCCCAGGGTCCTTAGACCCCCCAGGTGAGCCTATAACACCCCTACATACATAAATGGTGATTACATGCATTACTCATAACGTCCAGGGCTTCAATTCTCCCCACAAGCGGAAAAAAGCATTCACATCCTATAAAAAAATAGTGGCACAAATCCTATTACTGCAGGAGACCCATTTTGCTGCTGATAGACACCCAACTTTTTTTCATGGCTCATATAAGCAAGCCTTTTACACTTTATATGACTCTAGATGTAGAGGGGTGGCCATTTTCCTTCACAATTCATTCCCCATGGAGGTTCAGCAGGTCTATAAGGATCCTGATAGTAGGTTCCTTATTGTTAAGGGTCTAGTAGCAGGACGCGGCCCCTGGTCCGATCACAATATGGTCTCCATGTCGACCTCCCTCATAGGCCTATCTGATACGCCCTACACATGGAGACTAAATGACTCCCTCTTAACTGACCCTATCATACGCCAGGAAGTATCCAACACTATTCAAGAATACTTCACGATCAATGCCACCCCAGACATATCCCCTGGCACTCTGTGGATGGCTCATAAAGCAGTGTTACGAGGCCACCTTATTAGTATTGCATCACGGAAAAACAAAGAAAGATGGCAGCAAGTCTTCACACTGACCACAGAACTGGACCGCCTTCATAAATCCCAAATAGGTAACCTGTCGGTTGCCAACGCATGCCTGGTGGCGCAAAAAAGATTAGAACTGGATACTCTGTTATCCGCTAAGACGGAAAAAGCACTTAGGTGGTCCAAAGCCAACTTTCTCCTTCACAGCAACACAGCATCTGCCATGTTTGCTCGTAAATTAAACCACACACTACGTCCCCCCCACGTGTATAAACTCCGCAATTCCTCAGGCAAAATAGTCTCCCACCCTAAAGAAGTCCTGGGCGTCTTTGAAGACTTTTATTCCAGACTTCTTTCTCACCCACCTCCGTATCCTGCTCAGCCCTCCCTAGACTGGCTAGCCTCCCTTCCCCTTCCCATTTTGTCCAATTTACAAATTGAATCTCTTAACGCCCCCTTCCCAGAAGAAGAACTGCTGGGCATTGTCAAATCCCTAAAACGCTCTGTAGCCCCAGGCCCAGATGGTTTCAATGCTAGTTATTATAAACATTATGCCCCTATATTACTCCATGCCTCACTAGCATGTTCAACAAGATTCTTACAGGAGAACATTTCCCTTCTGAAATGGCCTTAGCTAACATGTCTCTCCTGCCCAAACCTCTTAAGGATCACTCCCTCCCCCAAAATTATAGACCGATTTCGGTCATTAACAATGACCTTAAAATCTTTAGTCGTGCCCTAGCTGACAGACTAGCCGCCATTATTGAAACACTGACCTCCCCTGACCAATCTGGTTTCATCCCCAATAGACTCATCACGGACAATATTCGTTTGACACTTAATGTACTCCAGGATGCTAATATACGTAAACAACAAGTCCTCCTTCTCAGCTTAGACATTAACCACTTAAGCCCCGGACCATTTGGTAGCTAAAGGACCAGAGGTGATTTTAGAATTTTGCACTGCGCTGCTTTAACTGTAAATTGTGCGGACATGCAATGTTGTACCCAAACGAAATTTGCGTCCTTTTCTTCCCACAAATAGAGCTTTCTTTTAATGGTATTTGATTGCCTCTGCGATTTTAATTTTTTGCGATATAAACGGAAAAAGATCGAAAATTTCGAAAAAAAATGATATTTTCTACTTTTTGTTATAAGAAAAATTGAATAAACTCAATTTTAGTCATACATTTAGGCCAAAATGTATTCAGCCACATGTCTTTAGTAAAAAAAATGTCAATAAGCGTATATTTATTGGTTTGCGCAAAAGTTATAGCGTCTACAAATTGGGTACATTTTCTGGAATTTACACAGCTTTTAATTTATGACTGCCTATCTAATTTCTTGAGGTGCTAAAATGGCAGGGCAGTACAAAACCCCCCCAAATGACCCCATTTTGGAAAGTAGATTGCTGAGAGGCATGTTGAGCCCATTGAATATTTTTTTTTGTCTCAAGTGATTGAATAATGACTAAAAAAAAAAAAATTACAAAAAGTTGTCACTAAATGATATATTGCTCACACATGCCATGGTTATATGTGGAATTGCACCCCAAAATACATTTTGCTGCTTCTCCTGAGTACGGGGATACCACAATTGTGGGACTTTTTGTGAGCCTAGCCGCGTACAAACATAAACTAGACCTAGCGTCCCATGCACCCCGAGGCTCCTCCTTTGTAGGAGAACCCTTATTTACCTTAGCCTTCGATAACCCCGTGGGTTTCTCCTGGTGGATCTCTAACTCTATGGTCACATTAGCTGACCTGCAGATTGGTAACCCCTTTGCTTCATTTGACCTGTTACGTACGCATAAACAAATCCCACTAAGAGAACACTTCCTTTATTTGCAAATCAGACACTTTTATCTCTCCCACTTTGCCCTCTCCCCATCATCCCCTTCTACCACGTTTGAACAGATCTGCCGTGACTCCCCCAGAGGAAAAGGGCTTATCTCTATCCTCTACAAATCAGCTCTAACTGCATTATTTCCCGGGGCTGTCCCATACAAACATAAATGGGAGGCTGATTGCAACGAAATCTTTGACTCCGACGACTGGGACACAATGCTGACTAACCTACGCAAAGCGTCTAAATCCCTAGCTGTCAGAGAAACAGCATATAAAGTACTAACCAGATGGTACTATACCCCATCCAGACTTCACTCTATCTTCCCAGGAGCATCTGACCTCTGCTTCAGAGGCTGTCACCTTCCTGGGACCTTTATCCATATATTTTGGGACTGTGATCGACTTTCCCCCATTTGGAACACAGTGATGGCTATAGCATCAGCACTATCAGGTACTCCAGTACATCTTACATCTTCTATGTGCCTCCTTGGTGCATCTATCCCAGGTGCGCTTCGTTCTGAAGAAGGCCTTATCCACACAGTTTGCTTGGCCACTCTGTGGGCCATTGCCCTACATTTGAAATCCCCTACTGTCCCTATCTCCTCCGTCCTTCATAGGATGGATTCTATTATGATAATGGAAAGGATTCTATATACTCTAAATGACAAGATGCACTTATTTGACCAAAGGTGGAATCCCTGGAACTCGCATAGACATATTCTATTGCCACGGTCTTAGCCGATGACACAGATTCCCCAGCAGCATTAGACCATAGGACGCTGCTACACCCCCTCGCTGTTATACCTCATATGTACGACTATGTTACCTGTAGATTCTCTGTTATCCACTATGGCTTCTCTCAGATGCTTCAAAGTTAATTTTATTTTTATTTTTTTATTTTTTGTTTTGTTTTTTTGTTTCTTTCTGTCTCTTTTTTTTGTCACTGCGTTGACATTTATGATTATATTTCAGCATGTACTATATGATACGCATAATTTCATTTGTATGTATGACTTTATTGTTTTTTCTCAATAAAAAACGTTTGTATTAAAAAAAAAAAACTTTCAATGCAGGGCATTTCAAAAGTCATTAGGATTACTCCAGGGACCTCATTAGGCCCTGGCAAAAATAAGGAAAATGGCGTGGGGTCCCCCAAAATCCATACCAGACTCTTATCTGAGCATGTAGCCTGGCAGGTCAGGAAAGGGAGGGGGGAGTGAGTGATCCCCCTCCTGAACCATACCAGGCCACATACCCTCACCCCACGGGGGGGGGGTGCTTTGGGGCAGAGGGATCGAGATGTTTTGCAGACATTGACTTCAACAAAATGGTGGCCGATAGACTTCCTGTCCCCAGCAGAAAAATACAATTACAAAACAACCAATCCCATTTCCCTGATGAAGTCACGTGACATGACATAATGCGTAGGGTGTGACCGGCGTGAACAGCGGAGCAGAAGTGACGTGAGATGCAGTCAAACGCCGTTGTATTAGCTCTTATGCTGTATTAATCTTGTTTTGATGTAATGTTCCAATTGTCTTTTAATAAATGGCCTTATTTTAAACAATTTTACACTATGGGAGGCATTCTATATATTTCATTCCCTTATGTGGTTTGGAGTCATTAGTGGTACTTCAAGAGCCTATACCTTGGAACCGTATAGAGGAGATAAAGAAAGAAATACACCAAGGAAGAATCACCAGCCCATTAATCTGACCCGAAGGCTTTTCATTAAAAGCTATGAGGTGAGAGTTCTGAGAGCACTGAGGTCATTGGTGAAAGCGGGGGATCACAAACTCATAATTCTGAAATAGACTTTCAAGGGAAAAACAAAGAAATAAAAATTTTAAAAAATAATAAATAAGGGATAAACTCAGTGGACCGTTTTCCTGCAATCACTTCTCTTTTCTTATATGCTTCTATCAAATTAAACTAATATTTTTTAATTTGCCTTCTGTTTAGTGAAGGGGTCCAAAAGGATATGTTACAAATTCACTGGGGGACTCTTTTGTCAGCAGTGTGAGCAGGCTTCAGTGGGGACAGTGTCTTATTAAGGGGGGGGGGCATGGGGTGCTCGTTGTGGGTGCCACAGCCACCTGACACTTTTTTGTGTTGCACAACACTGCCTTTCATAGCTGTACCCCCAGTGAGACTTCACCCGAGACTTAGAGAAAATTATGAGAGGTAGTCTCTTCAGTCCTCCTCTGTTCCAACCATAACTCTCCTCACCTATATATCCTTTGATGAGTGAGTGTACAGAATTCTGTATTGGTGTTGGGGGGGGGAATAATAATTGGAGAGGTAGTATTCCCTGCTTGGGGGTATGGATGCAAGTTCTACACCCAGAGGGGCAGTGGTCAGCACCCAGGGGGCTAATGCTGGGAGTTCATTATTCTATACCTGGTGGAGAAAGGGTAATAATTGGGGACAATATTCAGTATGATAGAATAATAATGATGGGGTCTGTAACTGGAGGAGGGAAAATAATTGGGGAAGTACATGGGGGGCTAAAGATGTGGAAGCTGGTAATAATTGTGGTGAGAATTATTTACTCATGAAGGGAGGGGAAAAGATAGAGAGGTCAGTTCGGTTATCATCACTCACCAGTGTTGTTAGGGTTCTTAACCCTGGGGGGCAGGCATTTTTGTACAGATGGATCTGTAGTGGAGAGCACAGGAAAGTCTGTACTGAGGGGTCTGGTCAATGGGCAGGGGGGTGTCTGCACTGGGGAGCATGTAGGATCGTTAGGAGATCAGCATGTATTGAGGGGTCTGGGCTATGGGGGTGTATTTGTACTGGAGGGGTAAACTTGTGGTAGTGGAGGGATTGTATTTGGGGTGTATTTCTGTGTATGGGAATCAGTCTGTGCTGAGAGGTCTGTGCTGAGGGAGTCAGTCTGTGCTGAGGGGTATGTGCTTGGAAGATCCATCTGTACTGAGGAGTTTGGGTTGGGGGGTTGGTCTGTGTTGGATGGGGAGTCTGTACTGAGGGTTTTGTGCTTGGGTGACCTGCATTGAGGGGGTAGGCTGGGGTGGGGGGTTGGAAAGTTGTTTGAGAAGATATATACTGTGGGGGGGTATTTTGGTTGTACTGTTTAAGGTGTCCTCTGCACTGTAGAAATTTGCAGTTGGGCTGTGTTTTTACAGCCCACTCAACTGCTCCCCTTTTAGCTGGTGGTGTACACATGCCATGGCAGGAATTATGCTACCTGTTGCTTTCAGTCGGCACTGCCACCCACCGAATATGACCCATTCAAGTGAATTGGGCTACTCTGCAACTGCCCCACAACTGCATGCAATGCATATAGTTGCAGTGTACTAGTGGAGTGTGTGTGTGTGTGTGTGTGTGTGTGTGCGTGTATGTGTGTGGGGGGGTCAAGGGGTTGAGTCAAGCAGTGAGAAGGAAATACAAGGCCTGCTGACTACCTATCTAATGTTTACTCAAGTGTGATCCAAACAGAGATTGCTTTTTAGAGACCAACGCTAGTATGAGCCCTTACACATTGCTTGTGGCATAAACATTAAAGCATATTTTGTGGGTAAAAGGACAGTGGCATGTGTTTTCTGAGTATTGGGGGAGTAGGCTTAGGTTTTATTTATCTATGCCCCTTTAAGCTCCTCCTACTGTTAACACAATTTGGTGTGGCACATGTAGCTACACTGCCTTTTTTCTTTATACGCCCTTTTTTGGGGGGCATATAAAGACCTGCTCACGCAGATATATTGCGGTAGGTCGGCTCTCCTGCACGAATCACCGTAACTGTACGGTGACTCACGCAGGTGCAGTTGCAGACTCGATGTCTGCCGGCAACCCGCGATCGCCTTGTACACAGTCAGAACGGGGAACTGCCTATGTAAACAAGGCATTTCCCCGTTCTGACAGATGACATGACAGAGATCTACTGTTCCCCATGATCGGGAACAGTGATCTCTGTCATGTCCCTGGCAGCCCATCCCCATGAAGTTAGAACACACCTAGGGAACACAGGTAACCCCTTAATTGCCCCTTATTGTTAACCCCTTCCCTGCTAGTGTCATTCTTACATTGATCAGTGCATTTTTATAGCACTGATCAATGTAATAATGTCACTGGTCCCAAGAAAAAGTCATTTGGGGTCAGATTTGTCGCAGTCTCGCTAAAAATCGCAGATCGCCACCTTTACCAGTAAAAACAGTAAAAAAATAAAAGTCCCTAAATCTATCCCGTAGTTTGTAGACGCGATAACTTTTGAGCAAACCAATCAATATACGCCTATTGCGTTTTTTTTTTACCAAAAATATGTAGAAGAATATATATCCGCCTAAACTGATGAATACATTTATTTTTTAGATATTTTTTTTGAATATGTATTATAGCAAAAAGTATAAAAAAATGTTTGTTTGTATTTCAAAATTGACACTCTTTTTTTGTTTATAGCGCAAAAAATAAAAACTGCAGATCAAATACCACCAAAAAAAGCTCTATTTGTGGGAAAAAAAAAAGGACGTCAATTTTGTTTGAGTACAACGTAGCACGACTGCGTAATTAGGGGGGATTAGGCTTTTATGCACTGACAGAGAGCACAGGGTACTTTGTGACACAAAAGCTATGGGCAAACTGGCAAAAATATAGATTGAGGCAGATTTTAAGCAGCACAAACAAACTACATTTTTAATCAACAAAACATGGCTAATACAAAATACATATTAGTAGCAGATGTTACCAGCTGCTGCAGCCTGAGTGAGGCAACAGAATCTATTGTACTTAATGGATAATTATGTGCAATCTTATCTAATCATGCCTTTCAGAAATTCTATTGTGTATAATTTGTTTTGAAATCTAATTGCATTAAACTTCTTAACTGGATTTATTATGATTTGGAATGCTTCGGAAAAAGACATCTCTGAAACTGACAAATGTCTATAACTGACTATAGTTATTTCGTCATCTGGTAAGCTTGCCCAGACTGTCCAAAACAATATTATCTATTTGCACCATTTCTTGTACCTGGAGTGTTTACCTCTCAAGCCTCGTACACACGACCGAGTTTCTCATCCAAAAACGACAAGAAAACTGCCGAGAGAGCTTTCTTGTCGAGAAAACCGTTCGTGTGTATGGTTTTTCGTTGAGAAAACTGCCGTGAATCGCGACGAGAAAAATAGAGAACCTGCTCTCTTTTTTCCTCGTCCGGATTCTTGATTTTCTCGTCGTGTTTCTCGTCGGCCTGTTTTGCGACGAGAAAAACGTTTGTGTGTATGCTTTTACGAGTCTTCAAAAAGCTCGCATGCTCAGAATCAAGTATGAGACGGGAGCGCTTCTTCTGGTAAAACAAGCCTTCGTAATGGAGATAGCACATTCGTCCCGCTGTAAATTATTGCATCCTTTAAATGTTGCGCATTTAAATCTTCTTTAGAATGTTACAATAATGAAAACTAAAGAACTTGTTTTGCTGCTGATATTCACACAGAGTTCTGACTAACTATTTTAAACCTTTTTCATGCTGATCTCATGAATATTTAGCTGTATTATATCGAGCAAGATCTCCTTAATAATTATATTATTTTAATTTTGAATTCAGATCTTCATTTTAAATGCTTCTTTATTTTATAGTGATCTCCATGATTTTATTTATTATTTTTGTTGTGTCAAGTTTACCCCTTATTTATTTTGTTTTTATTTTTTAGACCTTCAAGGAGATTTTTTTGTGTTACAGTATCTGTCCCTTTTATTTTATTTGTTAAAATGTATCTGCCTACTCCAAAGCTAAATTTATAATTATTATAAAAACACATAGTCAAGTATTAACTGTAAAAATAAAAACCATTTATTCATGTATCTAACAAAATAAATAGAAGGCAGCGCTGGAGAACCTGCTGCCATTTGTGCATCCATGGGACCCCAGAGCACACATCAACCCTGTGTGGCCAATAAAATTGGGAGCTTGAGAAGCACAACAGTTGTGAGCACAATCTGATCCTGGACTCCCAGAGGTCAGGAACAGCAGCAGGTGATATACATGTCCCAAGTCTGTGGTACTACAACAGGCTGCCTTCTGTCAGACCTCAATGAAGCAAGGCCATCACTTCCTGGTCTTCTTGGCAGCCTTCCCTGCAGCCTTCCCTGAAGCCTTCCCTGCAGCCTTCCTTCTGCGTGTGGCTGGAGGCTGTGCCACTGGAGGTGTACTCGTGTCAGGAGGAGGAGAAGGAGGTGGAGGAGGAGGAGGAGGTTGAGGTTGGGAAAGCTGGGCGACCTCACATATGGCCGTATTGGGGGTAATTCTCTCCATCACCCCCTTGTTCAGCAAGGTGATGAGCAGGGGCTCGCATAGGAGGCGTTGCTCTATGCTCATCACCTTGAAGTTGGCCTCAACTAGGCCGGCAATGGCCTCTTCAGGGGATGTGGGCTCCTGGAGGGTGGCATGTGCCTCTCTAATAAGGGCCATTGCTGCCTCGCTTGTGCTCCTGTCCCTCCTGGATCTTTTAGGAAGGCGGGTGGGAGGCACCTGCGATCTGGTCCTGCTACTTGGCCCAGCCACCTCCTGTGTGCCACTGGGCCCTGCCACCCCCTGTGTGCCACTGGGCCCTGCCACCTCCTGGCTCACAGTCGGCCCTGCCTCCTCCTGGCTCACAGTCGGCCCTGCCTCCTCCTCCTGCCTGACACTTTCCAGACCCTACTCCTGGCTGATGTCATCCTGTGTATGAAAAAGGGACATAGTTTTAGTTTGTGGTTCATAATTTTCACACAAATTATAGCTCATGACTGTTGCAAATTGAATGTAAATCAATAGAAAAGACTATTATTATGACCCCATCAGATTTCATTCTTCTCCCCCAATTTTGGGCCCACTACTGTCTATTGATATTGAGATCACTTTTTGCTCCAAATTTTTGGTGGGATTTACATATTATCTTATTTTTCATGCATTCATTTTCTCACAATACATTTTGAGAAAATACTATACCTGGCTCCAGATGTCCAAATCAGGTTCTTCCAGGATGGCTGCCTCCTCTTGCTCCAGAGAAGGCTCAGGTTGGCTGCAGGGAAGACTGGGGGGAAGACTGGGCAGTGATGGCCTTGCCTCAAGGTGGTTGTTCAGAAAGGACATCCTGCTATAGTACCACAAATTCGGGACATATACATCAGCTGCTGCTGCTCCTGACCTCTGAGAATCCAGGACCCTAAAGCGCTCAGTCCTGTATGTGCCTCTCAAGCTCCCAATTTTGCTGTCCACCTGTTTTGTGGTTGCTGTGGGTACCTTGGTCTGCACAAATGGGAGCAGGGTCTCCAGCGCTGCTTTCCTTACACCTTTCTTCCTGTGAATGGGGTTTTTGGTCTCCCACAGAGCGGGCAGCTCCCTTACCCGGTCTATAAATTCAGCTAGGAATTCCCGGTCGCTGATAAAAGCATTTATTTTGTTTCTGCAAGCCAAAAAACAAGACAAAAAAAGTAATGTCAGTCACACAGTCTAACCTCCTGTAAATCTGATTGCCCATATATATCCTCCAACAATCTCTTGGCATTATAGGCCACCGATTTCACAAAGTATAAAAATCACATACCTTCGTTCTCACGTCCGTCACTTTTCCTCCTCTCTCCGCACACCGAACGTAGTATCGTCACATGTGTGTTTGCTTTATATACACCACCCATGCGTGAAACTCTGCACACGTCGCTCCGCACACGTCGCCCGCCCATGACGTTCAAAGTATCAACTTTTCCCCGCCCCTTCTCTTTCAGCGCACAGATATGGCAGAGTCACAGCAGGTGTCTGCTAATTCATCAAATAACGAAGAGGAGACCAGCCCAGACCGTGAAACATCACGATCAAGGAGGAGATTCAAGGCATCTAATATGTCTTACGCGGAGATGGCGGAGATGGTGGACACATTGCTAAAGTCGGATTATGACGCAATGCATGGGCCGTATACCCACCCTAATCTAAGGAAGTCCAAAATAATGAAGAAAGTAGTGAAAAGTCTGAAGAAGAATTTCGGGGTGAAATGATCAAAGGAGCAGCTTAGAAAGAGGTGGTCTGACCTCAAACTGAGGGAGCCGGAGCAGTTAAAGAGCATTAAGAGAATGCTAGAAAAAAGTAAGTACTTTTTTTCCTGTGTTCCTATTATTGTATTTCAGAACTTGCATGTTGCTCCATGTTGTTGCATTTTACAATTGTACCTTACAAAATGTCATCGTTAGGACTTGGTTTGGCCCAGTAGTCGTTACAGACGCATTGTTCTCCAACTATATACTGTACAATGTTTTGCGATTTTACAGGGTTCCAATAATCTACAGAGATGTCTGTTTTTATTCCATAAATGTTAGTACATTGTTGGCTAGATGATGTGTTTGGAAAGAGAATTAAATGCAAACTTTAATCAGTGTAAATGAGAGGACACTCAGCAGCTGTTTCCACATCTGGACTTCATTTTTGGGGTGCCTCCATGTGTAAAAATTGTCAGCCAAAGTTGAATAGTCAAGAATCTTTTTTTTTTTTAAATAATGTCTTCATCTTGAAATTCCTCCCAAACAGACACTTGTACCCCACTTCCAAGCAATGTATCATGTTCATTTATTTTTACAAAAATATCTGTGTGCTAAGTATACCTTTTGTTTGATTCTCATAGGGGAGAGGAGACTGGGAGGACACCACTCCAGGGAGCACAGGAACCCCACACCTTCTAAACAACCCCAACCTCACCAAGAACCCCAACCTGAGGATGTTGAGGAAGTTAAAGAGGTGGAGGAAGGAGAAGTGGAGGAAGGAGAAGTAGATGACGTGGTGGAACTGGTCACCACAACAGGTCAGTATCTGTCACCACAGCTTCAGGTAAGAGATGTAGGCCTGCAGAGTTCAAATACCTTTTGTATTTTTTTATAGGGGATGAAAATGTTGGGGTGAAAGAAAAAGTACACGTTTTTCTGCTGACAGTGCCCTACGAATCATCCAGCAAGTGATGGAATGTAGTACAGAACTGGACAGAATAAAGCAAAGAATTAATGTGATGGATCAAACCTTTAAGGACATCCTAGATGTTTTGGGGCAAATTGAATAAGGCACCAAACACCCCATTTTTGTTTTCTGATTGTTCTTCCCCCTTTTTTTTGCTTTTTGAAAATCAATCAAGCCAAAATTTGAAGATGCACACAGTGTGTCAACATGTGCCATCTGCCATCAGGGGATATCCATGTACGGGTTTTGGGGGTGCAACCCCTTCCTCGCATCTCAAGTAGGTGAAATGAAGAAGGGGTTGTTAAAAATCCGCTGTAAACTGCTTCTAACCTCAAGAGCCTAGGCTGGACCTGGGTGTATGGAGTCTCTCTGATCGATCGGGTAATTTAAGACACACACAGAGAATATGGTGAATCCCAATTACACTGGTTTATTGTATACAAGCTTATTTTGTACAATCCAAGACGAGAGGAACCGCCCCTGGTTAAACCCACCAAGGAACAGTTCCTTTATTATACAAATTGCATATTAACAGGTTACACAAAGCTAAACTGCCCAGAGATGGCAGAAGGCAAGTTTATCTAAATAGAACTCACCGCAAAATCCGGCCGTTGAGCCAGATCCTGAAACATGGGACACTTCTTTAAGGAAGTAGCCTAACCACACAGCATACATATCCTGTCATTCTGACTCAACTGTGTAAGTGACATATAGCAAGAAAAACATTCTATATACCTTTCTACAATAACAAGTCTTAAAGAATAACTCTAAAGGTGAAATACACTAGGGATAACCTTACAATCCCTCCTTTGATCATGCATACAGAATGTATGTATTGATCAATCACTAATATACCATCTTTGCTTTAGGGCAATCATTGACATTCCAAGTGCAGGGTCTCTTCTTTTTGCTCTTAAGCTAGTTATTTTCCCAAGTGCACAAACCACTAATTTAAAAACTAAATACAAAACAAGGATAAAAACCAGTATCATTACGATGGTCATTACGATATCTTTCAACCAGGAAGAAATTCCATTGAGGCCAAAACCTCCTTCTCCAAAAGGGCTCCATGTCTTAGCAATGTCCCTTGCTTCTTGTTGTAATTTATTTACCTCTTTCCTATGTTGGGAAATTACATCATAGTAATCGGGCACCTCAATAGATGTGTTGTGGACCCAAGTGCAGCACTCATAGTCCTCTGTAACCTCACATAGGCCTGTGAGTGCAGCACTCATACTTTCAATGGCAAGGTCATGGAGTTCTAATTGTTTCCTGATTGCTCTAGTTTCAATATTTAATTTGGTAATATCATCAGAATTCTTTTCCATTACCTCATCAATAATACCCGTGTAATTATTGAGCCTTTTCATTAAATCTATTCCCCAACCTGTACTGGAAGGGAACCAGGCCCAGACCATATCCTCTTTGAGAAATAACTCTATTTTGGTACGATGTTTAAGGGGATACCTAGGGTGAGGGCTAGCTTCTAGAATGTGTCCTCCCCCCTTGTCTCCCAGTATTCCCATTACAGGGACTAGGGCCGCTAGATAACACCATCCCTGCGATTCTAAAGGGATCCAGGGTGGAGCTTGCTACATATACAGCATTTGTCATATCCTGATCTCTGGGCATAAGCATACTTAAATTTTAGCAACAACATTTTGTCAGAAAAGCTTTCATCAGTTTCTCGTTTTGGTCTAATATGACTGAATAACCATGTTGGATCCCTGCTTACTTCGCATGACTCTGACCAATAATATCCTATAATGATTAAGGAAAAAATCAATATTGACACCAAAAATGAGTATAAGAAAAGTTTGCCTGAGGAAACTCCTTCTTTCAAATTTTCAGTCTCTATTGGGGCATTGGGGTTGAGTCCTGGGGGTTCAATGTTGGCTCCTGGGTCGCCGAAAGGGGTGGATCCGGAGTCTGGGGCTTCGTTGGAGCCTTCTTTATTCTTGATGCATGAATCCATTGATGGGTGTAGGAAGTGAGGATTGCAGTTCTTGAAGTCTTCTCTACTTCATATGGTCCTATGTAGACCGGTCCTATGTGCTTCCGGACAGCCAGCTGTTTGATCAGCACCTGATCTCCCGGGATGAATCCGTGTGTCGAATCTGTTGGAAGAGGAGGAAACGTGACAGCCACATTGTCATAGACTTCGCTAAGGCTACTTACCAGATGTTGCACGTGCTCTTCCTGTAAAGAATAAATATCAGGTTCACCTGTTCCCCATTTCACCTTAGCCATTGGTCGCCCCATGAATACCTCATAAGGGGAATAACCTGTTCTAGAATGGGGGGTGCTCCTTATTTGGAATAGGACAGCTGGCAAGAAGTCCAGCCAATTAGTTAGAGTACCTTCTGTTGCCTTTTTAAGTTTGTCTTTAATAGTCCTATTCATCCTTTCTACTATTCCTGCACGCGGATGGTAGGGAATGTGGAGTTTCCACTGTATTCCCAGTAATTTTGCAACTTCTTTTGTCAAAGCTGAGGTAAAAGCGGGGCCTTGATCCGACCATATTGTGGTAGGGATTCCAAACCTGCATATCCATTGGTTAACTAATACCCTAGCTGTGATTTTGGCTGTCTCTCCCGTTGTGGGTACTGCTTCCACCCACCCAGAGAATTTATCCACTATCACTAAAAGATATTTCAAATTAACTTTTTGTCTGGGCATGTGTGTAAAATCAATCTGTAGGTCTGAAAGAGGCCCGCTAGGGGGCGGTAAGTGGCCATGAAGACCTTGTCTTTTACCTTGGACATTGTTTTGTGCACAAGTCAAACATGATTGGACCAGAGTTTCTGCTAATTTAGTTATGCCTGCTGTGTGAAATGTTTGTTTGTACAGTAAAAGCATCGGTTTTGATCCGATATGGCCTGGACCGTGTAGGTATGACAAAAGCAAGGGTGCCGCTGCTGCAGGTTTCCCTATAATTCCCTCCTTGGTTGTCCAAAGGCCCATGTGGTCTTTGGTCAACCCTGCTTGTGCCCATGACGTTATGTCAGTTGGGGTGGCTTGTGCGTGTGCCACCCCAAAAGCATATCTACTATCTTTGTAAATATTAACTGACTTGTCCTTGAAAAGTTGGCATGCACGAATTAAAGCAATTAGGTCAGCTGCCTGTGCAGAGGAACAGGTCGTTCAGGTCGTGAACAGCTGCCATCCACAAAAACATGGTCATAATCCTTGTTAGGGAGATCACCGAGATCAGGACGAGGAAGTGTGGTTTCCAAAAGGAGTTCACCACAATTATGTGCTGTTTGTATACTGTCATCAGTAAGCCACAACAGAGAATGTAAGTAGCGGACCTGTGGTGATGTATCAGAGCAACTTTTAATAGTTAAATTTTGTGTATTGAAAAGTATAACCTCATAACCGCTAGATCTCTGTGCTGACATGTGTTGAGTTGTCATGTTTTTAAGCAGATGTATGACAGAGTGAGTGGTATACAGAGTCATAGGGTGTCCTAACACCAGTTTAGATGCATCTTTTACTGCCATAGCCGAGGCTGCCAGAGACTGCAGGCAGCCCGGCATGCCCTGTACCTGTACTGGAAGGACTTTTGAGAAGTAGGAGACTGGCCTCTGGCTTGTGCCATGTTCTTGGGCCAGAACCGCTGCATATGTTCTACCCGTTACTACACAGTACAGGGAAAAATCCTTTCTGTGATCTATGAGACCCAGTGCAGGTGCCTGCTGTAGAGACTTAATCAAACCCCTGAAAGCGTTGAGCATGTCCTCTGACCATTCCACTAGCTTTGGGGCAGTGATCAATGTGGCCTTCCGCAGGACCGAATCATAATGGGAACAATCGGGAATCCATTGCCTTATGTAGACTATAGACCCTAGAAATGACAGTAGTGCTGCTTTGGGTGGGCTTAGGCTAGTGAGGGCTGTGACTCGGGATGGTGACACCAAGCGCTTGTTACTTTGGATTATACATCCCCAGTACTCCACTACTTGCCTGGACCACTGGATCTTTCTCCTGGACGCCAAGTGGCCCTTAGCAGCTAAGTGGGTCAAAAGGTTCCCTGAGTCTGCCTCGCATTGGCCCTTCTCCTTACTGCATAACAATAGGTCATCTACATATTGGAGCAAAGTGGACCCGCGTGGAGGCACCCAATCGGTCAGTGTTTGATTCAGGACCATTGAATATGCCGCAGGACTGTCCACAAAGCCTTGTGGAAGACGAGTCCAGGTAAGCTGGCCCATCTCCTGGGAAGTACCCCAGGTGAAACCAAACATGTTCTGGGACTCTTGGTCCACTGGAATGCTAAAAAAAAAAAAAAAAAAAAAAAGGTTTGAAAGGTCAACTACAGTATACCAGCTGGAATCTGGGGGTATTGAGGTAAAAATTGAGCTTATATCTGACACCAATGGTGGCAGAGGGATAATAGCTTTATTTACCATTCTCAAATCCTGGACCAGTCTCCAAGTTCCATCAGCCTTCCGTACCGGATTGATGGGGGTGTTCCAAGGACTGATTGTGGGGACTAAAATGCCTCCCTGCATATATACATCTATCTGACCCTGTATACCATCTCTTTTGTTTTGTGCAATAGGATATTGTTTTTGGAAACGTGGTAAGGTGTCAGGTTTACGTGAGGGGACATACGGTGTGCAATTTAACAAGCCCACAGAGGACTTGCGTTTTGCCCAGATTGGGTGATTTTCCTAATGTGCAGGTATGAGCATAAAATAACCTTGGAGATCCCTCTTTTTGGGGTTAGCTAGATCACATTTTGGGGACTGTGCTGTTAGACTGCCATCTGCATTGAATTTGATACAGATGTGTAATACTGACATCAGATCCCGTCCCATTAGGGGAAGGTGACAGCTGGTTAAAACTGCAAAACTCATGTGTGCCAAAATCTCGTCTACACTCATTCTACGCCCGCTGCAATATCTCCGGTAAAATGTAACAGCTTCGGTTGGGCTTTTCCTAGGTTTTGGACAGTTAGTTCTAATGTCCTGGACTGTGTCTATGGGCAACGGTATCTGTATATCCTCACCCCCTACAGTAATGAGTGGGAATTTTAAAAGCTTGTCTCCAAGTTTGGCCCCCGGGCGGAGCGACCTTACCCCCCACTGAAGCATCAAGGGCTTCTGCTAATTCTTGATCTGCTAAAATCTGCTTAGCCTTTTTTTTTTTTTTAACTCCATTTTATTGAGGATTTTACATATGTAACAGGTAATAAAACAAACAGTGAATATTGTATAGTTATACAGGCAGCATTCAAGTCATTACATCAATGGAGGGTCCACCTAGTGTTGGGAGTTAGCTAGGTGAAAGGTCATTCATGGGGGGTATGCAGTTGGGGTGTTTAATCCAAAGGTCCCAGTTCTTTTGGAATCTAGGGAGTTGTAAGTGTGCTTTGGCGTGCATAAATTCCATTAGGCAATGGTTGTTCAAGAGGGCAGTTATTTCCGTGGTAGAGGGGGGGTTGGGAGATTTCCAAGTCTTGGCAATAGCCAGGCGTGTTGCAATGAGTACATGGGAGACAACCGTGCGTGAAGAGCGAGGCCAAAGTTCCATGTCTAGGCCTAATAGTACCATTTGCGGTGTAAGGGGCACAGGGTCCGGAAAAATGGAAAGGAGGAGTTTGGAGAGCTTAGTCCACAATGTTGTGATGATTGGGCAGTCCCACCATATGTGAAGTGGGGTCCCTGGGAATCCACAGTTTCTCCAGCAGAGGTTGGTAGAGTTTGGGTAGATCCGGGCAAGTTTAGATGGTGTAAGGTACCAGTTGTGGAATAATTTTTGGACAGTTTCCCAGTGGAGGAGACATTTGGATATTTTTAGAGGTGCTTGTAACGAGTGATGCCATTGTTGGGGAGTGTAGGAACAGTGCAGCTTTTGCTCCCATTGTAGCATCGTTAGTGACTTTGAAATGGGGCCGGTGTCAGTAAGAAGTTTATAGCAAAAGGAGATTCCACGTCGTCGAGATGTTTTGAGGTTGAAGAATGTGGTCATATGCCATGTCAGTAAATTATCAGTCCATTGTACTTTAGAGAGGATTGAGCGTATTCTCATGTATAAGAAAAAATCTGTGTGTCCAATGTGGTAATCGGTTTGGAGTTTTTGGAAGGACTTAAGGGCGGATCCTTGGTACAGGATTCCAATGTTGGATATGCCATTGCTAATCCAGTCAGAGATGTTGATGTTGGGTGTAAGAATTTGGAGGGCTTCCATTGGTATTTGCTTGAGCAGGCATAGTGGTATACCTCGAGAGGATTGTATGGTGGCTTTCCATATCCTGATGGTAGCATTAATAGTGTCCAGGTATGAATGAGTCCCTGAATGTTGCAGGAGAAGGGCGCAGAGAGTCAGTCTAGGGTGGGACAGTAGCGCTGCTTCTTCTATGTGAAGCCAGGTGGTTTGTTGCAAAGGGTTCCACCAGACTCTGGCTTGATCAAGTATAATCGCTTTGTAATAGACTATTAAGTCCGGTGCTCCCATCCCTCCAGATGTTACTGGTTTGCACATAGTGCTACTCTTGAGACGTGATCGTTTTCCGCCCCATATGAAGGTTGTGATAATAGATTGTAGTTGCAGTAGTTGTTGTTTTAGGAAGGGTATTGGCAGAGTCCGGAACGTATATAAGACATGGGGTAGAAGATACATTTTGGCGAGGGCAATTTTACCTGCCCAAGAGGCAGTAGTATGTCGAAGGTCTTGTATAGTTTTCTGGAGTTTGGTTACAAGATTATTAAAGTTGGTGGAGCGTAAGTGGGTTGAGGGTGCGGTTAATTGTATGCCTAAATATGTGAGTATGGAGTTGGGGGCCCATGAGAAAGACGTGGCATTGGTGATATCAGTTTTGGTGTTTTGGTTCAGTCCTATACTGAGCATGCTGGATTTGGAAAAGTTGATTTTATATAGTGAGGCCTTGCTGAATGCGTCTAAAGTGTGATGGAGAGCAGGGAGTGAGTTGGTAGGGTCAGTCAGGGAGATGATGACATCGTCAGCGTACAGGCCCATCTTGTGAGTTTTATCTGCAGTCGTTATCCCCGAGATGAGTGGGTTGTGTCGAATGGATTGGGCCAGGGGTTCCATAACAAGGGCGAAGATCAAGGGTGAGAGTGGGCACCCCTGACGTGTCCCATTAGAGATGTGGAAGGGGTCGGAGAGTAGTCCAGAAGTCATTACTCTAGCACTGGGCGAGGAGTAGAGGGAGAGTATAGCTTGCAGGATGGTCCCCGTGAAACCAAATTTCTGAAGGACTGCCTGCGGGTAGGACCAGTCTACTCGATCAAACGCCTTCTCCGCATCAAGAGAGATGAGCAGAGAAGGCGTTCGGTAGTGTTCCACCCATTGTATCAGATCAATGAACCTACGGGTACCGTCCGATGCTTGTCTGCCAGCCACAAAACCCACTTGGTCAATATGCACAAGTTGTGGGATGATGTTTGAAAGTCGTGTGGCCAAGATTTTGGCATATAGCTTGGTGTCAGTATTTAGCAGGGAGATGGGTCTGTAGCTGGCAGGGTCATCGGCCGGTTTGCCTGGTTTTGGAATAGTGACAATAGTGGCTTGGAGGGATTCCGGTGGGATGGAGCCAGTACTAGCGGTGAAGTTGAAGGAGTGGCATAGGTGGGGGGTAAGGAGCTTAGAGAATGTTTTGTAGTACTCGTTGCAGAACCCGTCAGGGCCTGGGGCTTTGTGGAGTGGTAGGGTGGCAATGGCTGATTCCACTTCCGTGAGGGAAAACGGGGTGGACAGCTGGTGTAGCTGATCTTGTGAGAGTGAGGGGAGATGTATGTCCTTGAGGAAGTTAGTGATGTCAGTAGAGGAGGGTGGTGGCGCAAGGTTGGAGCTGGTAAGGTTGTATAGTTTAGAGTAGTAAAGGCTAAATTGGTCAGCGATGTCTTTAGGGTTTGTGCGTTTTATGCCGCGGTGGTCGGTAAGGTACGGTATTTTAGTTTGTAAGAGTTTGCGTTTAAGCTGTCTAGCTAGGTATGCCCCAGGTTTGTTGTGTTGAGAGTAGGATTGTAGTCGGAGACGTTTAAGGTGAAAATCAAAGTTTGTGTGTAGGTGGTCACTGAGGGTCTGTCTAGCTATGTGCAATTCGGAACTGAGTAGAGGGGAAGGTTGAGGTTTGTTGGCTCGCTCTAGCAATCGTATACGTTCTAGGAGTTTGTTCGTGGTGGTATTGTGTAGTTTTTTCTCATGGGCTCCCAGTTTAATCAGGAGACCTCGTATGCAGGCCTTGTGGGCGTTCCATAGAATGGTGGGGTTGTCTACCGATCCGGTGTTGGTTGTGAAGTACTGTTGCAGCTCGGATAGGATCTGTTTTTGATACAAGGGACGTGCGATAATGGAGGTGTTAAGCCTCCAGGTGGTGAGGTTTTTATAGGTAGGCGCTGGAAATAGTCTCAGTGATATGGGTGCGTGGTCAGACCACGTAATGAGCCCAATTTTAGACTCCTGTACCATTTGCAGGGTATGTTTGTCAGTCAAAAAGAGATCTATCCGAGAGTAAGCATTTTGCGTGTGGGAGAAGAAGGTGTAATCTCTTTCAGTGCCGTGAAGGCATCTCCAGGGGTCGTATAAATCTTCCGAGTGGAGTAGGGAGGAAAGCGAGGCAGAATGTTTACGAGCAGGATTAGAAGTGTCTAGTGAAGTGTCAACAATTTGGTTGAAGTCGCCGCAGATAACTAAGGGGCCCTGTCTGAAAGGTTCTAGCTTCCTTAGAACGGTCTTGTAGAAGCGGTGTTGTTTGGTGTTAGGGGAGTAGATGTTAGCTATGGTGATGTTATGATTATTGATAGTGGCGTTCAAGATTATATATCTACCCTCAGGGTCTATCTCGGTGTGGAACAGCTGGAGAGAGACCGTGGAACGTATAGCAATCATAACACCTGCTTTCTTTTTTGCAGAATTGGCAAAGTAGTAGTGTGGATACTGTTTATGGGAGCAGGAGGGGGGTTTGGCGGAGGCGAAGTGGGTTTCTTGTACGCATAGTACGTCAGAGGTGAGGGCTAAGGCCTCTTTCCACAGTAAATTTCTTTTGTAAGGGGAGTTTAAGCCTTTGGCGTTAATAGAGGTGATAGTGAATGACATTTTATGAAGTGACTGGTGGGGGGAGATATAGGAATACCGCTGTGAAGTGGTGCGTATAGGTGGAGGTAGACCAGTGATGGTGTTATACAATAAGCAAAATGAAGCTAGCGATTTAAGGTAATCAAGTGAACAGCGCAACAATAGGCACTAATTATGAAAAACAAAAGGTAAAATTTGAAACCTAAAAGGAGATAAACAAGAAACAACAAAAGAATACAGTAATAAAGTGCGTAGCACTTTCCTTTCACCGGGGGAAGAGTGAGGAGCGTAACAGGTGGTGCGCTCATTAGGGACATCGTTGAGGTGTACAATTGCGGGATTGGCATAGTAAATGTTTCCGATGGGCACCCGGAGATTGGGATGAGAGGAGGTGGAGGAAGTCTCTATTTGCGAGTGGTGGTAGAAGCATAACGCCTGGGATCCTGGGCGAAGGTTGGGGGCCTCTGGAGTAGGGGTTCCGGTGGAGGTGAGGAGATTAGGCCCCAGTTGAGCATGCGTTTGATTCCATCTTTGGGAGTCAGGATACTGGTATTCTGGTTTTGGTACGTGACCACTAGTTTAGTGGGGAAGCCCCATTTGTATTGGATGTTGTGCTTTCTAAGAGTAGTGGTGGTCTGGGAGAATTCTCTTCTTTTTTGAGCAGTGGCAGCAGAGATGTCTGTGTACAAGGACACTGTAGAGTAGGGGTCCGGCAGCGGAGAGGAAGACCTGGCAGCCGCCATGATCTTCTCTTTCACTTGAAAGAAATGGATGCGTGCTAGAATGTCTCTAGGTACTGAGGCAGGGAGGTGGTTAGGTTTGACAATGCGGTGTGCCCGGTCAATAATCATGTCAGTTTGACGCAATTGAGGGATAAGCGTGAGGCAGAGTTGCTGGATGTAGGGGATGAGTTTGCGAGGTTTAACGGATTCTGGTACACCCCTAAATTTAATCTTGTTCCTCCTCGAACGGTCCTCTAAATCTGCGATTTTGGCGTACAAATAGTTAATCTCGTCAGTGTGCTGATCATGGGCATCCGCCATTTCATTATAGGCTGTAGTGTGCTCAGTGAGTGTTTTTTCAATAACCTCTGTGCGGTCCTCCACTTGATCTATTCTGGAATGCAACATGGAGATGGAGGACCGTAATTCATTCCGCATATCATGCTGTAATGACATCAGCATAAGTTTGAGTGTGTGCTCAGATGCTGGCTGGTCAGAGGCAGGTAGTGTGGCTAGGGAGTCAGAACAGGGCACTTCAGGGCCTGTGGGTGCGTGGGGATCCCAGTGCTGTTTTTTTAGCTGAGGAGCTTTAGTGGGTGAGAGGGCTGGAGATTGTGCGGCTCTCTTACCTCGGTCAGCAGGTGAGGGCTGAGCGGATTCCGTGTGCGGGGCCGCGCTGTCCATCTCCTCTATGCAGGCAGGGTTTTCCTGCGAGCTCCCGGCGTCCAGCTGTGAGGGATATGTCGCCGCGCCGGCGCCATCTTCAGCAGTCAGCATGTCGGCTCTCCTGAAGTAGTCTGTGAGGCGGCGCGGCTGATACAGGCTGGCGGCTCTCCCCCTGGACATACCGTTCGGGTGCCCACCGGTTCCTCTCCCCTCTGGAGTGTTAGAGAGGGGGGGTGTGCGGTAGATAGATGCTGGCAGTCGCTGAATGTCCCTTGGCTGAGCGGAGCAGAGATTTCAGTCAGCCATCTCACTCCGCGGCCAGCCACGCCCCCCCCCCTGCTTAGCCTTTTTATCTTGTTGTGTCAGTACGGCAATATCTAGGGTGGATTTGGCTTTTTGTGTCTCCTCTCTCTGTCTTAGCTCTTCTACATACTTTCTAAGGGACTCAAGCTCATCCCAAGTTGTTGGGGTTCCTGAGGGTCTAGTACTCGCCTTCCTGTCTACCTGCTCTGTCCCTTCTGTATCACTATCCTGTTCAGTACCTTGCCTAGCTGTCTTTTTTGTTCCTTCTGTCTGTCACTTTCTAGTTTCTACAGCCATGCTATTTCCTGTAGCAACCCTTCTTTCTCTTCCTTTGCCCTTGTTTCTCATACCATGCTGCATCCCATTCCCTTCTTATTCTAGCTTCCTTTTCTGCCTGAGCTCTTTGTCTGTGTAGGGTATGGACTAGAACAGCTGTATTAGCGGTGTCTAGGGAGGGGTACAATTTTGCGGGGGTGGTTGGCATAGGGGTTTTATCTTCTTTTAAAAATACATATAGTGGAGGTGCACTGGGCAGAGGAGTAAATGGGGGTAGCGGGAGTGGCTTATCTGCTTCCCTTGGTTTAAATTTATTTTTATATTCTTTCATCGCTTTTTCCCATATCTTCATAAATTTTTTCATATAATTTTCATCCCAATCACCCGGCGGCTAGTTATACTGATTATGTGTGCCACAGATTTTCTGTATTTCTACCCAGTCTTCTTCCGAACAGGGACCTGCAGGACTTAGATCACTAATCTGTAGCTGTTGGGCTCTGCAGCACACATTTTGCCAAAATGGATCAGTATAACTCGGCCCTCGGGTACCTTTTACAAAATCAACAGGGGAAGGCTGACACTGCTCACCTTCAGGGTCATTCTTCCCTAATTTATTCCCCATTATGCCAAATAGAGGGCTTTATAACCACAAATGGCTACTGATTTAGGGCACACTGTATAACCTTCTTTACCTCTTCTACAGACTGAGGCGAGTCCCCGCGGAGTTAGCCCTTCAAAGAATCTACCGTTTTGGTTGTGGTTATGTATATTAAATCTCAGGACCCAGAACTTAGGGGTGCCTGGATATTGGATTGTAAAGTAAGGACCTTTGCCAATTCTTTCCTTATATCCTCCGGGGACCGTAGCCACCAATGTTGGCACTTGCCCACGGAAAATAAACAGAAGACCTGTTAAACAGTCTGGACAATTTTGAGGCATCTATTTGGCACAAATGTGTATGTATATATTGTGAGGGGGTTAGCTCGGTAGCGGGTGTGTGTGACCCCCTGGATGGGCTCCCCACACAAAAACAGGCCCAGCAGACGGAGGTTGTGGTTTTCAAGATCAAAAGGTGCGGTTTATTTCTCTATTTACAGTGACAAAAACACAGCAAAGCAAAAAGAAACATAAACAAAATAAATCCTGGTCAGCTTGACCTCTGACTAAACATGCAGGTTTCCCTAACTAACAACTGGGATCAGCCTGGTGCTGTCCTAGTCCCTAAGTCCCTGGTTTAGTAAATGTCCAAACAAATAGCCACACAGGCTTTGTCTCACCGCACAGGGGTTCACTCTCCCTAGACAGTCCACACAGGTCTGGTTCCAGGCATGAGCAAACACCTAATGAAGCTGGGAGTTTTTATAGAGGCCTTAAACGAGCTGACAAGCTTCAGCTGGTCTCATCAACTCCCTGCCTGCACGACGCCCAGCACTCTCCCTAGAGGTATGAATCATCCATGAGCCCACTAGCCTCAGCTGGGCTTCATCAACTCTCTCCCTAGTTGTATAAGTCGGCATAAAGCCTGAATCTGGGAGAAATATACCTACCCCCCTGGATGCAACCAGGTGACTTTACCTTCCTGCTGTCACATACCCCCCCCTCTTGTTTTAACCTTGGGGTTGGAACACCAGCAATCAGGCATTCATTTACTCGAGACAAAGCATCCACATTCCCCATTTGAACGCCAGGGCGATGCTTTACTGTGAAGTTGAATTCCTGTAGGGCCAGGAACCACCTATTTACTCTTCTATTTGTCTCCTTGTTTTGAGCCATCCACTTTAACGGAGCGTGATCGGTAACCATGTCAAAGTGCCTACCTAGCAGATAGTACCGAAGGGAATCTAGAGCCCACTTCACCGCTAAACACTCCTTTTCAACCGTGGCGTAATTTACCTCATGGGACTTCAACTTCCTGCTGAGGTAAATGACTGGGTGCTCTTTCCCGTTCCAGACCTGGGACAATACTGCTCCTAACCCCACATCTGACGCATCACTTTGTACGACAAAGTCTTTAGAGAAGTCGGGTGAGTACAACACTGGCTGGCTACATAAGGCTTGTTTCAAGAATTGGAATGCTGCCTCAGCCTCGGGGGTCCATTTAATCATGACCGACCCTTTCGTCAGGTTGGTTAGGGGCACAGCCTTAGAAGCAAAGTGGGGAATGAAGCGCCAATAATAACCCGCGATTCCCAGAAAGGCTCGTACCTGCTTCTTGCTGTTGGGACGTGGCCAACTCTGGATGGCCTCGACTTTGTTGAGTTGGGGTTTTATTACTCCCCTGCCAATGGTGTACCCAAGATATTTGGCCTCCTCCTGCCCAATGGTACACTTCTTGGGGTTAGCCGTAAACCCCGCTTCCCGGATAGAGTCTAGGACTGCTTGCACTTTTGGCAGATGTGAGGCCCAATCTGTGCTATGGACAATTACGTCATCCAGGTAAGCCGCAGCATACTTCCGATGGGGCCTCAGTATCTGGTCCATTTTCCGCTGGAATGTGGCCGGCGCATTCTGTAACCCGAACGGCATTCTCTTATATTGGAACGCCCCGTCTGGGGTTACAAATGCGGTTTTCTCTTTGGCCGACTTGGCCAGGGGAATTTGCCAATACCCTTTTGTGAGGTCAAGAGTCGTCATGTATCGGGCTGTTCCCAGCCGGTCGATCAACTCATCTATACGTGGCATGGGGTAGGTGTCAAATTTTGTAACTTTGTTCAACTGACGAAAATCGTTACAAAATCGCCAGCTCCCATCCGGTTTAGGCACCAACACAATGGGACTAGACCAATCACTTTGGGACTCCTCTATCACCCCTAAGTTCAGCATTTTCTGTACTTCCTCCCGTATTGCCTCCCGTCGGGCCTCTGGGATCCGATAGGGTTTTAACTTCACCCTTTCACCGGGTGGGGTAATAATATCATGCTCTACCCCAGATGTTTGTCCCGGCAGCTCAGAGAACACCTCCTTGTTGCGAAGCACAAACTCCTTAACCTCCTGTTGTTGGGGTTGTGACAAGGTGGCTGCTATTCCAACCTCCGGAATCACGCAACCAGTTTGAGCTGGTGACCAAGTTTCTGCGACTAGGGACTCTCTATCCCTCCAGGCTTTCAACAGATTAACGTGATAGATCTGTTCGGGCTTTCGCCTTCCTGGTTGTCTGACCTTGTAATTCACTTCGCTCACTTTTTCCATTATCTCGTAAGGGCCTTGCCATTTGGCAAGGAATTTACTTTCAACCGTAGGGACAAGTACCAATATCCCATGCCCCGGGGAAAAGGTACGGGTCTTGGCTCCACGGTTGTACACTCTCTGCTGTGCCAACTGCGCTTGGGCCAAATGTTCCTTCACGATGGGCATTACCTGTGCAATTCGATCTTGCATCAGGGCGACATGCTCAATCACACTCCTGTGGGGAGAACTCTCACTTTCCCAAGTTTCCTTGGCAATATCCAACAGCCCTCTTGGGTGTCTCCCATACAGTAACTCAAAGGGGGAGAATCCCGTAGAGGATTGGGGCACCTCCCTAATAGCAAACATCAAATAAGGAAGTAGACAGTCCCAATCCTTTCCATCTCTATCCACCACTTTCTTCAACATTTGTTTTAGGGTTTTGTTGAATCTTTCAACCAGCCCATCGGTTTGGGGGTGATACACAGACGTACGCAATTGCATCACTTTGAACAATTTACACAGCTCTTTCATAACCCGGGACATAAAGGGTGTACCTTGGTCCGTAAGCAGTTCTTTACAAATACCCACCCGGCTAAAAACAAGAGATAGCTCTTTGGCTATGGTTTTGGCCGAGGTATTTCGGAGAGGGATCGCTTCTGGATAACGGGTGGCATAGTCCATTATAACTAATATGTACTGGTGCCCCCTAGCGGACTTGATTATAGGACCTACCAAATCCATTGCGATCCTCTCAAACGGGACCTCAATGATGGGTAGAGGGACCAGCGGGCTACGGAAATGTGGCATCGGGGCCGACCTCTGACACACAGGGCAGGAGGAACAATAATTTTCTATGTCCTTCATCACCCCAGGCCAATAGAATCTCTGTAATACCCTCTCTCGGGTTTTCTCTGTCCCCAGATGACCTCCAAGAATGTGCCCATGGGCCAACTCCAACACCAACTTCCTGTAAGGTTTGGGCACCACAAGCTGCTCAACGGTTTCTTCTGCCCTTTTTGCCACCCGATACAGTAGGTCCTTCTCTACGCTGAAGTATGGGTAAGTGCAGGTATTATCTGGGTTCACTAACTCGCCATCTATTTCCACTACGTTTTCCCGTGCCTTTATTAGGGCGGGGTCTTTTAACTGTTCTGTGGCAAAATTTTCCCTGTGAACCTCAAGATCAGAAAACTCCACAGACGGTAGGTTTTCGTCTGAGGAGGTGGGCTCCTCTCCAGTTTCTTGAGTCTCGCCTGCCAATACTGACAAGGGAAATTCTGGAGAGTCCTCACCACTCTCAGAGGAGTTCTGGCTATCACCTTCCTGGTACATAGGGGCACCAGTGGGGGGCTCAGGATCATCCCACAGTTCCCAGAACTTCGGAAAATCCCTTCCCACAATGGCATCATGCGGTAATTGAGATACTAACCCCACTGGATGAGAGAGGGTACCTTTGGGGGTCTTGAAACACACTGTAGTCACTGGATACTCTCGGGTGTCCCCATGCACACAAATAACAGCTACCTTGCTATTCCCAGAGACCTCTGTTTTAACTAATTCAGCCTTTATCAGGGTCACAAGGCTACCTGAATCCAGTAATACCACAACATTTCTACCATTAATACACATTTTGCATAAATGTTTCTCAGTTCCCCGAATGGCAGTGCATGCGACTGTCGCACACAGCGACTGACGTCTGTCCGTCAGAAAGTCACATTGCATGGGTTCCTCCACAACCGGGCAATTTGCTGCAATATGTCCCGCTTGCCGGCAGCGGTAGCAAACAATCCTTTTGGCTGCCTCTTGAGCCCCCGACTTCCCAGGCTGTTCTCGCCAAACCCTGGGCAGAGCTCCCACCCTCTCACTCTCTCCACCCTCACCCCTTGGAATCATCTTATCCGCCCCTGGGGATGGTCTGGTCTTAGGGTGGAAAGTCCGAGAGTCTCTGGAAGAGGCCGTCAGGTTCTCTGCAGCCAAGTATCTCTCTACACGATCCACAAGTTTACCGGCCGTTTCTGGGTCTCCATGGCTTACCCACTTTTGAATGGCGGTAGGAAGAGCTCTCAAGAAACGATCCATCACAACACGTTCCACAATCTCCGGTGCGGACAAAGTCTCTGGCTGTAGCCACTTCCTGCTCAGGTGAATGAGATCATACATTTGAGACCTGGGGGGTTTTCCAAGCTGGAAAGTCCAGTTATGCACACGCTGAGCCCGGACAGCCAGGGTGACACCCAGCCTTGCCAATATTTCAGCTTTTAGCATCACATAGTCTTTTGCTTGGTCAGGCTTTAGGTCATAGTAAGCTTTCTGCGATTCACCAGTTAACAGAGGAGCCACCAGTCCAGCCCACTGCTCCTCAGGCCACTTTTCTCTTTCAGCAGTCCTTTCAAATGTGGTCAAAAATACCTCTGGATCATCCTCTCCAGTCATTTTTGTCAATAAACGACTCACCCCAAAGGACGTGGTATTAGTGGGACGGCTTTCCTCACTGGTCTGCGGACGTTGCTGCATTACTGCTTCCATCTGTTGTTGTAGTCTCTGCTCTTGCTTCTGCAACAGGTCTATGAAGCGGGCCTCAGATTGCTGCTGGGCTTGTTGCTGGGCTGCGAAGCTCTGTTGTTGAGCTGCAAGGCTCTTTTGCAAACCTGCATTTGTCTGCTGTTGATTGGCATTTGCTAGAGCCAGCTGTTTCAGTATCTCCTCCATGCTGGCTTAAAAAAAAACTGCCTGTATTCTCCACCAACTGTGGGGGGGTTAGCTCGGTAGCGGGTGTGTGTGACCCCCTGGATGGGCTCCCCACACAAAAACAGGCCCAGCAGACGGAGGTTGTGGTTTTCAAGATCAAAAGGTGCGGTTTATTTCTCTATTTACAGTGACAAAAACACAGCAAAGCAAAAAGAAACATAAACAAAATAAATCCTGGTCAGCTTGACCTCTGACTAAACATGCAGGTTTCCCTAACTAACAACTGGGATCAGCCTGGTGCTGTCCTAGTCCATAAGTCCCTGGTTTAGTAAATGTCCAAACAAATAGCCACACAGGCTTTGTCTCACCGCACAGGGGTTCACTCTCCCTAGACAGTCCACACAGGTCTGGTTCCAGGCATGAGCAAACACCTAATGAAGCTGGGAGTTTTTATAGAGGCCTTAAACGAGCTGACAAGCTTCAGCTGGTCTCATCAACTCCCTGCCTGCACGACGCCCAGCACTCTCCCTAGAGGTATGAATCATCCATGAGCCCACTAGCCTCAGCTGGGCTTCATCAACTCTCTCCCTAGTTGTATAAGTCGGCATAAAGCCTGAATCTGGGAGAAATATACCTACCCCCCTGGATGCAACCAGGTGACTTTACCTTCCTGCTGTCACAATATATATATATATATATATATATATATATATATATATAAACAAAAATCTTATCCTAAAATAACAATTAGTCTTTAAATTGTATCAACCATATGAAGGTATAAACAAGCAAAGAAAATACAATAACAATCAGACTTAAAATTGTGTGAACCACATGAAAGTATAAACAAGCAAAGGAAATACAAATTATTTCATAAAATTCAATTGTTAATTTAAGCAAGCTTGCAGTTACCAATTTAAACCTTTAGAGGTCCACACACCCGTCCTTTCTAAAATGAGGAGCGCAATTGCGCTACTCCAAAATTTCCTATAAACCTGTCCGGCCAACCTAGCGGGACTTCTTTAACCTATAATCCACTTTAATTTAAACATACACGTTTACAATTATTCCCAGGGAGGCCAACCTAGCATCCCTCGAGAAAGTTCTTAACTTAAGCAACCAGGAGATAAAAAAAAAAAAAAAATGGGGTAGTCAATCGAGACAGAATAAGTGATTTCACCCCCAAAACACGTCTATTGATCACCCCTGATGGCAGATAGCACATGTTGACAATAGGGATCAGGAGTCAAAAATCCCATTTTAAAATGACTCTAAATTGTGTGCATCTTCAAATTTTGGTTTGGTCAGGGGTGCCAATACCCCATATTATGACGGGCAGATAGAGACATTTTTTGTGAAATTGAATGTCTCATATTGCCGAGAGGTATACAATGTTGTAGTTTGTTGGATGCTATTGATGGTTTTGTATTTTCTAACAAAAAAAAGGCCTGTTTCTGGGCATCCAAAAAAAAAACAAAAAACATAGTGTTCTATTTACCATGTGTGTGAATGTGCACAGAGTAAAATGTTTGAACAACCACAAAGTGTAGCTTCTTTCTCAAATACGCTATAACCTTATTTGTGTATATTTTTGGTGTTACTAGTGAAATGGTTGGTATTTACTAAAGGAAAATACACTTGGCACTACAAATGCACTAAGACAAACTAGGAGACAGCAAAAAAACAAACAAAATACAGATTAAACCAGATTTTTATTTTGTTCTTTCTCAAGAAATATTCAGACATGGACTGGCATAGGAATTGCCCCCCTACCCGTGAAATATTCAAGATATTTCTGGTGAACCTCACGGGCATTTTGGGGGGGCAAGCCAGGAAGGCCAGATTCTAGGCCCGGCAGGGTATTGCCAGTTGGAAGTCCTGCCTCAGGCACAATTGAGGCAATATAATTTGTGGATTTCCTGATAAGAAAATTATGTAGCACACAGCAACAGAAAACAACGTAGTTAATTTTGTACTCCCCCAAGTGAATTGGAGTCATGAAAAGGCGGAACCGGCTGGCCATTATCCCAAAGGCATTCTCCACGACTCTTCGGGCACCCTCTTCTCCGGGGTTAGGGTCCTCTGGGGAAATGGCCTCATCACTCTGGAGATGGAGGCCAAACTCCGTCTCTGGCTGAAGGATCCCCCATCTGACATCCGGCCATTCTTCCCCACATCCACATAGAGGAATTCATACCATGCTGACACCACCGCCATCAGCACAATGCTATGAAACCCCTTGTAGTTGAAGAAGTAGGACCCAGAACGGGGTGGCGGCACGATGCGGACGTGCTTCCCGTCAATGGCTCCACCGCAGTTGGGGAAGTCCCACCGCGTGGCAAACTCCGATGCCACAGTCTGCCATTCCTGTGGTGTGGAAGGAAGCTGTGGAGTCAAACAAGATAAAAAAATATTAGTACTTTTGCACATAACATTGCAAGCAGATTATACTAAAATACATTCTAGCCCAACATCATTCTAAGTTTCCATTTAATGTGTTTTAAAAAACTCAAAGCGAAGGCTCAAGTATCATATTCATCACCCCCTCTGATGGTCCATTCTAAAAATATTTTTGGGGGGGCTAGATGAGTTTGGGAATGCTCAAAAATAAGGAGAACCAACATTTATAGAGAAATTTTAGGGGGTGATTGGGGGGGGGGGGGGGTAAAGCACTACAATGGAGCTGCAGAAATACATTGGGAAGTGACTCGGCTAGGTGTGTTTGGGCACAGGATAGCATTGCAGTGGCGGTGTGTCCATAGTGGGCGCAGGAGTGCTGCCCCCTCTCTCTCCTGCGCCCGTCACAACAATACATAGGTTCATGCCTTGCATGAACCTATGTATTGTCGATGCCGCCCACTATTCAGGTGGATGGCCCCCTGTTGAGCGGCGGACATCTGAATAACAGCGTCTGTTTATTTTTTTGGGAAGTGCCTATCAGAGCCAGTGGCTCTGATAGGCTTGCCGATTACAGCCTGAGGGCTGTAATTGGCTTCCAAAAAGTTAACCAGGGGACGCAGGGGGGGTGCGTTCCATGGTTAAACACTGACAGGCTCCTCTGCCAATCATGTTCACCGAGTCTTTACCGGTAACCTGATTGGCTGATGCAACATCGAGGGCGGGAGAAGACATCGAGGAGAGAAGAAGGACGGCGCAGACAAGAGGAAGGTAAGTGCAGGGCTGGGGGGACAAACTGGCTGCATTTGAGGGGACAAACTGGCTGCATTTGAGGGGACAAACTGGTAACAGGTAACGTAACGTGGCGATGAGCCTCTGCTCAGCACTGATGGCTTCCCGCATAACGGTTTCCTGCCTGAGGGCTGTAATTGGCTTCCAAAAAGTTAACCAGGGGACGCAGGGGGGGGGGGGTGCGTTCCTTGGTTAAACACTGACAGACTCCTCTGCCAATCATGTTCACCGAGTCTGTTTACCGGTAACCTGATTGGCTGATGCAACATCGAGGGTGGGAGAAGACATTGAGGAGAGAAGAATGACGGCGCAGACAAGAGGAAGGTAAGTGCAGGGCTGAGGGGGGGGAACTGGCTGCATTGGAGGGGACAAACTGGCTGCATTTGAGGGGACAAACTGGTGGCGTTTAATAGGCACAGTCGCGGAAATGGATGTTTTTTCCTTTTAAAATTTTGGGGTGGCCCCCCAAACATTTTGAGCACCAGCCGCCACTGCTGGAGAGGTTAGTGAAGGGAAATATGCATGGAGGAGAAAAAAGGGGCATTTAAAAGCTTACAGCATGCATGAGGACGGGAGAAAAAGAAACCCTGGACTGCCGCACTCTGTATAGACAGTTATTTATTCCAAAATTTCAGGTAAAAAATCCAAATTCAAAATAAATCCATGAATCCAAAACAACAGAGCTATGAGTAAGCGTCAATTCGTGACGTGAAACACGTTAGCCACCCTTCCCTGCATGCACACTATCTGCATTTGTTGTTTTGGATTTATGGATTTATTTAGAATTTGGATTTTTTACCTGAGAAAATTAAGTACTGTCCGTGATACTTTTTTTATTTGCACTAACATAGAATTTTTCAGGACAAGCTTTCGGGGTATGTCCCCTTCTTCAAGGTCCAAGCAGTACTGATTCACAATTTTTTTAGCAGAATGTTGAAACAAAACAAGAAAAAAATCTCAGAGGGAAAGGAAAAAAAACACATACAAATCAATGGTAATAAAGATAGCAGCAGAGTTAGTGAGACAAGACAGAGTTAGTGAGATAAGACAGAGGGAGAGCTATAGACTTGAGGGGGGAGATGCTAGTCACAGAGGGGGTCATAAAACCTTAGTATAATGGGTAAGGAAACCAATATCTAAATTTAGGCCATTCGTTTTTGTGTTAAAAAGAATTATCATTCTTAGTTCAAATGTTTTCCTTTCCTGGATAGTTCTGAAATTCCCTTTAAGAACTAAAACATTGAGGTCTTCTATAGTGTGGTCCGGTTGTGAGAAGTGATGTCCCACAGGTGTGCAGAAACTCTCTTCTTTATGTTCCTTGATGGTATGTCTGTGAAAATTCATCCTCGCTTGCAACTTCTGTCCTGTTTCACCAACATAAGATCCTTTGCCACACCTGTTGCATTGGATGAGGTACACAACATTACTGGAGGTACAGTTGTAAGATCCCATGATAGTGAAGGTCCCATTTGTGTGTGTGACACTTTTGGATGGATTGATCTGGTTGCACAGTTTGCAGCGTTTTTTATTGCAGGGTTTGCTTCCATTATTTGTGACTTCATAATCAGAGTGAAGTTTCCTGCTGATTAGTTTGTGTCTGAGGTTGGGTGGTTGTCTGAAAGCCAATAATGGGGGTTGTTGGAATATTTCTTTCAGAGTTTCATCCTCTGTTATAATGGGCTGTAAATCTTTGATTATCTTTTTGATCCCTTCTAGTGTTGGGTTGTATGTGGTGACTAGAGGTACTCGGTTATTTGTTTTTTTCTCTTTGTATTGGAGGAGATTTTCTCTTCGGGTTTTCAAGGCTGTGTTTATGCTGTTGTTGATGGTTTTGTCTTTATATCCTTTCTTCTGGAAAGAGCCTGCCAGTGTTCTGAGATGTTTATCTCTGACTTCTGGGTCTGAACAAATTCGGTGGTATCTGATGGCCTGGCTGGATTTTTTACCTGAAATTTTGGAATAAATAACTGTCTATACAGAGTGCGGCAGTCCAGGGTTTCTTTTTCTCCCATGCATCAGTGCAGAGCAGAGCCAGCACCTGTGTGAGTGACCGGGCGGAAGCAGTTATTTGGTGAATTCTCAAGCTTTTGAGCGGTACGTTTTTCCTTTCCTCTAGCATGCATGAGGACAAAGGGGATATTCTCAGCATATTACAATCATGGTAATTAGCGAAGGATACAAGAAATACAATACATTAGCATACATGAAATACATAGAATGTGATGTTAAAGGAGAAAACTTACCCTAATATAGTCCTCCTGCAGGACTTGGATGATGGCAGAACAGGTGTCTGGGATTATGACGCCCAGAGTCTGGGGGGAGATGCCTGTCGTGAACTTCAAGTCCTGCAGACTTCTCCCTGTCACCAGGTAACGTAACGTGGCGATGAGCCTCTGCTCAGCACTGATGGCTTCCCGCATAACGGTTTCCTGCCTGGTAATATAGGGGGACACCAAAGCCAACAGATGCTGAAAAACGGGGTCAGACATCTGCAGAAAATTCCTGTAGTCCTCAGGATTATTTTCCACAATCTCCCGCAGCAGAGGCATATGGCAGAATTGGTCCCGCTGGAGCAACCAATTCTTGGTCCATGAACTCCTCCTCACCCCGTTCTTGGACTCGTCTTGGTCCAAGACAAGCAGACCAACACCAAGTGCCCGCACAGCATGAACTCGACGACGAGAACGTAGCCGCGACATGGCTAGGAGACGGTCGTCTGATCAGAACGTACTAAACAGAACGCACTTAAGAACAGCAAGGCCTATGAAGAACGAACTGAAATTCAGAAATGAACGGGCAAGAACGCACTGTAAAACAGAAACGACCTGCCTACACGCCCTGAAAGACAAGATATGAACCCACAAGCACAAACTGAACCGCAGAAAACAAACTGAAAGCACGAAGACTGAAAAGCGCGAATCGTTTCTTCCCAAACTTTTACTTCACACGCGGTAACACAAGATCAGCAAAAGCAGCCCAAGGGGTGGCGCCATTGAAATCGATCTTCCCCTTTATACTGCCGTCGTACGTGCTGGACGTGACCGCGCAGAACAATGACGAGATTTGGAATTGACAGTGTGTATGCAAGGAAAGCTTGACAAGAATCTCGTCAAGCTTGACAAGAATCTCGTTGAGAAAAACAACGTGTTTTTAACGACGAAAAACTCGGTCGTGTGTACGAGGCTTTAGAATTCATCAAATCCCATATTCATTTTTTTTTTAGCATTCCTAGAAGGTAGTAAAACTACAGCTTGGTAAGCACTTGTTTATTGTCAATTGTACAAAAATAGGGAGTCATGCTGACTGGTGTCATTATTATACAGCTTCTGCTGGAAGGTCACTTGAGCTATTACTGAATTACTATGTTCAGATCTGCTTGTCTTTTATAAGAAAAATACACAATCAAAGGTAAACCCACATAATTAACTCTTGTTGGTCTTTGGTGGTCTATGACTGTAAATATACAATTGAAAGTATTTTTATTATATCTACCACATAAATGCAAAACATACATAACATTGATCCTGCCAAAAATCTTTTAATGTGATATCTTCCTGTGATTCTTGCCTGTGGTGAATTCTTGTCAGTTACATTGATCCCAGCTCTTTTTGAGGACTACAGAAAACCTACCTAAGACATTTTGAAGACGAGGGGCTGTGTTCTGTAGTCCTGCCCTATACTGAAAAGGAGAAAACAGCACCAATCTAAGTGAAGTATTAAGGTTTACACCATGTCTATTATAGGTAATGCACTACAGAAGGTAGAAGATAATAGGAATGTACAAGCAGGTGACACTTCAGCCAAGTCCATCTGGGTGGAGAGCTAAGGTCCAGGGCGTCCCATATTCCTGGCTGTGCCGGTAGTGTCCGGAGCTCCGAGGTGGGGAGGCAGGTACAGCTCAGACATGGAGGAAACAGGAGGCATCCTGAAGGAGCATGCATGCTCACAACGCGCAGATTTGCCATGCCACCCGCTTCCTCCCAGTGACGTCTGAGCTGTACCTACCTCCCCAACTCAGAGCTCCAGACACCACTGACGTGGCTGGGAAGATGGAACGTCCTGGACCATAGCTCTCCACCTGGATGGACTCGGCTGAAGCGTGACCTGCTTGTACATTGCTATTATATTCTACCTTCTGTGAGTGCATTACCTATAATAAACATGGTGTAAACCTTAATACTGTGCTTAGTTTGCTGCTGTTTTCTCCTCCTAATCTACTTTCACAGAGCTACTTCTAACTCTGCTATGGGCTGCCTATCGCTCAAGTGCCTTTCCTTTTGGGTCCCAAGTACACCAGGATTATTGTTCAATCTTATGGATTAGGAAAAAAGGAAAGACCCCCCCCCCCCCCTGGTGGGATTTTAAAGGCAGCAACACCACTAGCACTAGGTACCCAACGCATTTCTGATTATAAACCCTTCATTACCAGAAACGCGTTGGATACCTTAATCCTATCGGAGCCTGGAGAGTACTATGTTTCAATTGTATTTGTGTACTTGCTACATATTCACGCTATGTTGTGTCTTATTTGTTTTTTGTCTTGTTATGCTTTTTAACCGATCCTTTCATGTGTGAAATGATCTAATTTTATATCATTAATAAACATATTTTTATTCTATGCTAGTGGTGTTGCTGCCTTTAAAAGCCCACCAAGGGGGGTCTTTCCTTTTTTCCTACGAAACAGGAAATCCAGTATTTTCTGCCATGGTGAAAACATATCTATACATAATCTAATGGATTATTGCATCCATCCTAATTTACATATTTGACTATAACACCCTATAGTAGTATTAGTAATTAATGTGCCCCTGTCACACACACTGCAGCTCCCTCCTCTTGAGCGCTTACAAATTTCCCTCCATCTGTTCTATGGTGACCATGCTGATTCTCCATACATTCAGTATGGGAAATGAGGGCTCTTACTCTAGGACAGGAAGTGTGTACTGGCAGGATAACCAGGTAAACAATAAAGAAAAGGCCATGGAAAAAGAAAACAAATGCAGCCACCACATATAAAGACTGGGTATCTGCAATATAATACATTTTGGTTTTGAATTTAGATACAGTTTAACCTGTACTGGGGGAAATATGTAGGAAATATGTAGGCTGCCATTGCTAACCTCTTTTTCTGAAAATACTGGTTGCTGGGTTGCCATACTGTACCTCTTTAGGCCCATCATTTCTGAGTCATCAACTTGTAACAAATATGTAAAAAAGTTAGTGATTTTTTTGTATATGTATTTTGGGCAAGCGACTCAGATTACGGAATCAAGAGGTAAAGCATGACAGCCAGGAAAGTAGCATTTAAAAGGGTTTACATGAAGGTTGCAAAACTGTTGTAATACCAAGTGTAGCGCCCTGCTCCTATTGAGTAGGCGCTATTTGTGAATTTAGTTGTCTGAGCTGTAGTTTAGCTTAGAATAATTGTGTAAATTGCTGGTTTCTGTTTCAGTCCAGCTGTGCTGTGCATTTTTCCACTTGACTGTGGGTGTCGCTGTCACCACAGGTCAAGGTTGGAAATGCAGCAGGCTGGATGTATTGAGTACCTCTTGCCAAGAAACCGCTCAGTGGGATTGGTCTTCCCGCTGTGCATTCTGGGAGAGGGTACTTAAGGGACAGACACCGTCTTCCGGGTCTCTCTGACCTGATGACCCTCCTGGCCTAAGGTGTGCCATAGCAGTTTTCCTGCCTCAGGGCCGGCTGGCCCGAGGCCTCGTTACTGGAAGTAGGCCCGGGAGTTCTGGGGCCTACTAGTCAGGGGTGGTCCTGTGCTGTTATGCCTGTGGGGAGAAGCTGAGCAATTAAAGAAACCAGGGGAGGACTTTTCTCGGAGAGGACAGAGCCAAAAGGGCTGGTATCTCAGGAAGAGCCTGGAGACTCAATTGGAGGACGCATCCCGACTCATCTACCTCACAGTGTCGCCGGGTTGGCTGAAAGAAACTGGTACTGTGGGACTGTACTTAGACTTTGCAAAATGTTCTGGATCATACAATCCTGTGGCAGAGGATTGGTCAGAGACTAAGTGTATTCTTCAAGTCTGTGGCAGAGACTATTTGTATTCTTCAAGTCTGTGGCAGAGACTTTTGACCGAGCACCGCACCGGCTGCTAGGTCAGTGAGAGAGGCCTATCTGGTGGTTTCTATATCCAGTGGAAACTGTTGTCCTCTGGATTGAAGAAAGTACCCGTGATGTGCAAAGCAAGGTACCTGAATCTCCCCTAACCCTCCATCCCTCTAAATTACATTTCTTTAATAAAACCATTGGAAAAGAGACTATGTGTTGGTGCTGACATCTGTGAAAACTCTTCAATGGAACCCCTATGATGGATACGGTGGAACAGACAGATAATGGCATGACCCAAAAATATAACCAGCAGCTCCTATGGGGGTAGTGCTACACGTGGAGGCTCGTCCGGGATTTGCCGTTACCGGTCGCAACTCAAGTGCACTGTTCACCGGGAGTCGGTGCTACAAAGAGGGCTCTGGACTGTGTTATTTCTTTGAAAAAGGGTTGATTTGCGGATCGCTTCTTGGCCGCGTGGGCGGAGCCAAGAAGGGAAAAACCTGCGAACTACGTGACTAAAGAGACAAGTGGGAGGAGTTCTCACCTGCTTGCTATGTGAGATGCCACGTGTGTGTCCAACACTCAACAGAGAGTCGCAATACCGCCATGTCTCTAGTTCCAGTATTGCAGTCTGCTATGGGGCCCAGGATGTCTCCTGTGGATACCGCTGCTGGTGCTATGCTGCCGGGAGCTACGTTGACGGACGCTGACGTTCGGTTGAAGCCGCGTGGGCGGTTCGTGCTTTACGTGATTGGAGATGTGGAAGCATTGGGTATGCTGTGCAACAGGTGTGAGGGACTGGCTGTAGACCCCCGTCCATTTGTTCGGTGCCTGCGTTGCGGGGAGTGCCTGTTTGCCATAGAGCAGCCCGCTGTGCCACCCCGTGCCTACCGGATGGACTGGGCCCTGGGCATCGCTACCGAGGAGGCTGCGGCTTTTGCAGCTAGACCTGCGCTTGCCACATCTGCTACAATGACTATTCCAGAGGGAGATGGCGCTGTTACTGCCATTGAGGAGTCATCAGCGGACATCGCTACTGCTGTTACGTCCGCTACTGTTACCTCCGCTGCCTTTGCTCCCGCTGCCCCTGCCCAAAGGAAGGTGGGATATGTGAAGGCCTCCCGCAGCCGTGATCGAGGCCTACCCCAGAGACTACCTGAACCGTATCCTGAGGAAGGTCTGGTTCCTGGGAAGTCCACGACAGGGGCGGGTGAGAGATCTGGGGAAGGTGTACATGTGGGGACTGTTTGTGGATATGTGCCCACGGAGGAGTTGCGGGACTCTGAAATAGATTCTTTGTCAGACATCTCTGGAGACAATGTTTTTTTTGAGACTATGTCTCAGGAGATGTTGTGGGCCAGTGGAGATGATACTGCTTCGGCCTTCATCTTTTCTGAATGGGCCGCCATGGACTCGGGGAGGACATCACCCAGTGTGGAACCCCCAGTTGCTACTAGTGAAATCCTGGCCAGAGGTACCAATTTGTTTGGGTCAGGAAAGCTGGCTGTTAATACTCTGGTGCAGAGGTCACCAGCTTTGTGCATACCTCCTGGACTTGGAAGCACCAAATCTTTGCCGAGACTTGCCCGGCTACAAAGAGTACTCAACAAAAGGGTAGCCAAGGAGTTCGGCCTGGAATTTCCCTACGTCCCCCGGGAGATCATGCAGGAAATTAAGTCTAGCAGAGAGAGGTGGTGCGGTGAGGCTGTTTGGAACTATTTGTCCATGCCTAAACCTTTTAGGAAAACAGGCTGCTCGGCTACCATGGATGATCATTTTAATGGGTGCCTGCTGCACTGGAGTTACGGCCGGAACATCCACGCTGACAAGGTGGTCATCTGCCGCCCAGGGAAGGACGATGTCGTTTATTTCATCACTACCCTGGATAAACAAGGAAAGCCACTGACTCTGCCTGACCCCCGGTTTTACTGGTGATTGTTTACAGTGACTGTCTGGGTTTTTCAACTTGCTGAGGGAAAATATTTTTCTCTGTTCTGAAGGACTGTGGAGTACATAGCTAGGTAGTGTTGGGTTACCGGAAACTTCGGAGTCAAGATTCCTCTATCTGTTGCAGTTCTTGCGTTCAAGAACTTTGGTTATGTTATTCTTCTGCCACTAGGTGGTGGAAGTTTGCAAAGCAAAACTGGACTCTTAAGCCTCGTACACACGGTCGGACTTCCATCTGACTTTTCCGTGGTTTTTTTGTCCGAACGGAGTTGGTTGGAAACACCCATAGCATACACACGCTCTGACTTTTCTGCAAACTTTCTTAAAACTTCTTACAACATCACGTGTTTTTCTGCTCTTTTCTGATCTTTACTGCCACCCTTTGGTCAACTTCTGCTATTGTTGGTTGATTTTAACATTAGTTGTTTTGTCCATCGGACTAAAGTCCGATGGTTATCTGTACACATGGTCGGACTTTGCTCCATCGGACTTTTGTTGGGCAAAAGTTTGTCCGTTTGCAGACCCAACTTGTCCGATGAAATCCAAAACCAAACAAAAAAGTTTGTCCGATGGAGCGTACACACGGTCGGATTGTTGGTCCAACTTGCTTAAAACGAAGCTTGTTGGGTAAAAGTCAGACCGTGTGTGTACAGGGCTTTACACTTCAGGAAGTGAGGCTTTGCTTCCTGTTGTACATTAATGCTTTATATTGTTGCCTGTGTGTTTTTGTTTTTCAGGTACCCTGGATTTCTGCCAAACTGCTGGAGAGTGGGTGGTTTAGACAGATAGTCAGGGGTGGTAATACATGTTAATGTGACTTTATTGTGTATGTTTAAAAAAATATATATATATATATATATATATATATATATCTGTAATTTCCTTTTCTTACCCCTCCCTTCCCCATCCAAGTTTTCATGGGATTCAGGTATCGACTCTCAGGATTTTTTTGAGACGATGAGGACGTTGTCTGTTGCGGTGGGGGAAGTGTGTAGCACCTTGCTCCTATTGAGTAGGTGCTATTTGTGAATTTAGTTGTATGAACTGTAGTTTAGCTTAGAATAATTGTGTAAATTGCTGGTTTCTGTTTCAGTCCAGCTGTGCTGTGCATTTTTCCACTTGACTGTGGGTGTTGCTGTCACCACAGGTCAAGGTTGGAAATGCAACAGGCTGGATGTATTGAGTACCTCTTGCCAAGAAACCGCTCAGTGGGATTGGTCTCCCCGCTGTGCATTCTGGGAGAGGGTACTTAAGGGACAGACAACGTCTTCCGGGTCTCTCTGACCTGATGGCCCTCCTGGCCTAAGGTGTGCCGTAGCAGTTTTCCTGCCTCAGGGCCGGCTGGCCCGATGCCTCGTTACTGGAAGTAGGCCCAAGAGTTCTGGGGCCTACTAGTCAGGGGTGGTCCTGTGCTGTCTTGCCTGCGGGGAGAAGCCGAGCAATTGAAAAAACCAGGGGAGGATTTTTCTCGGAGAGGACCGAGCCAAAAGGGCTGGTATCTCAGGAAGAGCCTGGAGACGCATCCCGACCCATCTACCTCACAGTGTCGCCGGGTTGGCTGAACGAAACTGGTACTGTGGGACTGTACTTAGACTTTGCAAAAGATTCTGGATCATACAATCCTGTGGCAGAGGATTGGGCAGAGACTAAGTGTATTCTTCAAGTCTGTGGCAGAGACTATTTGTATTCTTCAAGTCTGTGGCAGAGACTTTTGACCAAGCACCGCACCGGCTGCTAGGTCAGCGAGAGAGGCCTATCCGGTGGTTGCTATATCCAGTGGAAACTGTTGTCCTCTGGATTGAAGAAAGTACCCGTGATCCGCAAAGCAAGGTACCTGAATCTCCCTTAACCCTCCATCCCTCTAAATTACATTTCTTTAATAAAACCATTGGAAAAGAGACTATGTGTTGGTGCTGACATCTGTGAAAACTCTTCAATGGAAGCCCTATGATGGATACGGTGGAACAGACAGGTACTGTAACGGCATAACCCAAAAATATAACCAGCAGCTCCTACGGGAGTAGTGCTACACAAGGATAAGGCTTTTCATCTTAATGTATATATCAGTACAAAGAACTATAGTGATGCAACTTACAGCAGCACATAGGAACTAGTGTTAACATTATGATGGTCCAATTAGTGAAAGAGAATCTCTGATTGCCATGGGTTATTGCACAATCATTTCTTTTAATTTCCTAATTTCTTTTTAAAGGATAAGTTCATCTTTCTGGGCAGAATTTCACTTTTCATAATAAATAGAAGAGTTTTTCAATGCCATTACTGGCCCAGCCACCCCAATGTGCTTTTCTCTCACTTACCTCATCCACAGGAGGTTTAAAATCCTGACAGTTTATTGGATTTTTTTTAATGATTTTCAGATTCCATCATTTCCTGTAGATCATCTGTCAGCAGTCACTTCCTGTAGGTCATCTCCCAGAAGCCTTTACTTCCTTGTTGCATCACAGAAGAGGACGTGCTAGAGTGTGCTCACCACTCTGGACCACACCTCCCTCATTACAATCTGCTGCACTCGGGGAGCCTTTAACATGCAATGACAACACAAACACGCTGCACACAGTGTTTCTGAAATGCATGGCAGAGCAATCTCCTTTATATTTACCAAAATTATATAATAGGAGGACACACCATCTATCCAATAACTCTGTATCTAATCAGGCATGCCTTTGCACCACATCAGGGGTGTCCCATGGTCAGGGAGTTTCATGTGGTCTGAGTCTGTCTGGAGGGATTCTGGGGAAGCCAGGCAAATGCACGTATGGAGAGAGGCCTAGGATGCTGTGCAAACGTAGCTGATGGGTGAAGAGAGTGTGCTAATGAGGTCAGCTGGTAAACTCTTTTCTGTGTCTTACTGGTTTCTCTGTCCCAACTCTACATACTGTACCAGCAAATGACGAAGCTTTCTAAGAAATACAGCAAGGGCTAAGGTAAGGCCTTGTTTTCAAAATGAAAGAAAGCTTTTATTTTTCTGCAACCAAGGTACATTAATGGTATATTGATACATCGGGAAGCTGGATTTTAGAAACAAAAAAAAAAAGGTGAACTTAGCCTTTAAATTTTAGTGCACATGATTTACTATTTCAGTGAACAAACTATCTGCTGCAACATTATATAAAGTTTACCTGTGCCTTTTAGACTTTTTTGTGTAATGTTTCTCAGTTTATTTGAAATTGTAAGCATATAGTACTTACACACTTTTCACACTCCTTACAGATGTGAAAAATGTTATTCCAGTATTTTCTTATGTTATTTTTATAGTTGAAAGGAATTGCAGACATTTTCTATAGAAATTGCAAACGTTATCCAGCACTCCATTACTGTTGATTCTTGGCATAAAATATGGCTCGGAGCTCTGAGCTTTACAAAACTGCAATAGTGTGCAGATGCTATTCCCTGCAGCAACAACATAGTAAAAGACATATGCTCCTTTTAGCACAGTGGGGACAAATATAGATACAAAACATAATTTGTTCTTTGCTGCAATCAAACAGCAGTCATTTGATATATAGCATATATAAAAAGGAGAATATATATATATATATATATATATATATATATATATATATATATATATATATAATATAATTTTTTTTTTTTTTCGTCCAGCTGTAAAAAAGTATAAAACTTATTTTTAAAAGAACTTTAATACATCTTTTATTATCTTGAGGGGTGGGATTATATATGTTTTTTTCACATTTTCTTATGCAAGTCTTCTGACAGCTCAATATTAAAATTAACATTTGTAAAATACACCTACAAGTTCATTTACTAGGGGAAAGGCAACATGAATAATAAACAAGAGCAGCACAACCAATTAGAATTTAATTTTCAGTTCTCTGGGTTCAGTAAACTGCAATCTAATTGCTCACGGTTATGGACTACTGCATTTTTCAATTCCGTTTTTTGGCTTTGGCTGTTTGGAATAAGCCAGTTTATATACAGTCCCTGACAAAAGTCTTGTCGCTTCTCTATTTTGTAGAAACTCCTGCTATTAAACTGACTTTTAATTAATCAATTGGTGTTAGAAATAGCTCCTATGAAAAGCTAAAGCCCTCCCAAATGATGTTTAATGCACTGAAATAAATCTTTTTTCAGTGAAACTAATTTATCATTTAATCAAGACAGACAGGTCAAATTTTGGCAAGACAAAAGTTTTGTCGCCTATACAGAAATTGAACAACTTTACAGAAAATCCAAAAATATGTCAGCAAATTTAGTAGTGGTGCTGTGAGATCCAAATTTAATATCTTGTATGACTTCCATGAGCTTGAAGGACAGCATCCATGCGGTTTGGCAAGGTTATTCATACAATTTATTGATGAAGTCATCAGGAATAGCAAAGAAAACAGTCTTGCATGCCTCCCAGAGATCATCAATATTCTTTGGTTTCGTCTTCCATGCTTCATCTTTCATCCTACACCACATATGCTCAATGATGTTCATGTCTGGTGACTGGGCTGGCCAATCCTGGAGCATCTTGATTTTCTTTGCCTTAAGGAACTTTGATGTGGAGATGGAAGTATGCGATGGAGCACCATCCTGCTGCAAAATTTGGCCTTTTTTATGGTTGGGAATATAAGAGGTAGCTAAGATTTCTTGGTATTTTAGACTATTGATGTTGCCTTCCACCCTGCAGATCCCTCGCACACCCCCATACTGGATGTAATCCCAGACCATGATTTTGCCTCCACCAAACTTCACTGTTTTCTGGGTAAATCTCGGCTCCATGCGGGTTCCAGTAGGTCTCCTGCAATATTTGCGGCGACTGTGGTGTAATTCAACAGAAGATTCATCTGAAAAATCCACCTTCTGACACTTTTCCAGAGTCCATCCTTTTAGCAGGCTGTAGCCCTTGGCAAATGCCACACGGTTTTTCAATTGTCTTTTGTTTAGTGCTGGCTTATGGGCACTGATTCGACCATGGAGGCCATTTCGAGACAGAATCCGACAAACTGTTCTGGTTGACACAGGGACTTCAGGTGACCAGGTCTCGTGGAGCTCTGCTGCAGTGGAAAATGGGCTGGCCTTGGATTTTCGAGCCAACAAACGGTCCTCTCGAGCAGTTGTCTTGCGGGGTCGGCCTGACCTGGCCTTGTCCAAAACGTCTCCAGTCTCTTCAAATCTTTTTTTTATCCAATGAACTTGACGCTGAGACACATTGAAGGTGTCTGTCACATCAGCAGTGGATCTGGTCTTCAGCCTTTTAATAATCAACACTTTAGTCTCCGGGTGAATCTTGGGCATGTTTGCAGAGGTCTAGTGTACTGGTGTTCTTTTTATACACACCTGAGACCTAATTGATCCATTATTAGTCACAGGTAAAGCTCATATAACAAGGCGACAACACTTATGTCTTGGCAAAAATTGACTCAATGGGCTTTACCAAGCTGTGAATATTAGAATACTTTTTGTCAGTTTCGTTTTGCACTGAAACATTATTACAAAAGCTGTTGGGATTAAAATGACCCATTTCTTGTAACAAAATCTTGATTAGAAATATATTTTAGCAGCACTTCAGGTCAATTTGTATACAAGCGACAAGACTTTTGTCAGGGACTGTATACTTAACCCCATTTACCTATGGTACATTTGCATTCTTATAAAGCAGAGCAATTGTTTACGTTTATACTATGGGCCTGTTTATTTGGAAATATTTTTGATAGTTTAGCCACTTAAGCCCCGGACCATTTGGTAGCTAAAGGACCAGAGGTGAATTTAGAATTTTGCACTGCGCTGCTTTAACTGTAAATTGAGCGGACATGCAATGTTGTACCCAAACGAAATTTGCGTCCTTTTCTTCCCACAAATAGAGCTTTCTTTTAATGGTATTTGATTGCCTCTGCGATTTTTATTTTTTGCGATATAAACGGAAAAAGACCAAAAATTTTGAAAAAAAATGATATTTTCTACTTTTTGTTGTAAGAAAAATCGAATAAACTCAATTGTAGTCATACATTTAGGCCAAAATGTATTCAGCCACATGTTTTTAGTAAAAAAAATGTCAATAAGCGTATATTTATTGGTTTGCGCAAAAGTTATAGAGTTTACAAACTAGGGTACATTTTCTGAAATTTACACAGCTTTAAATTTATGACTGCCTATCTCATTTCTTGAGGTGCTAAAATGACAGGGCAGTACAAAACTCCCCCAAATGACCCCATTTTGGAAAGTAGACACCCCAAGGAAATTGCTGAGAGGCATGTTGAGCCCATTGAATTTTTTTTTGTCCCAAGTGATTGAATAATGACAAAAAAAAAAAAAATTACAAAAAGTTGTCACTAAATGATATATTGCTCACACATGCCATGGTTATATGTGGAATTACACCCCAAAATACATTTTTCTGCTTCTCCTGAGTACGGGGATACCACATGTGTGGGACTTTTTAGGAGCCTAGCCGCGTACGGGACCCCGAAAACCAAGCACCGCCTTCAGGATTTCTAGGCACAAATTTTTGATTTCACTCCTCACTACCCATCACAGTTTCGAAGGCCATAAAATGCCAAAATCGCACAAAACCCCCCCAAATGACCCCATTTTGGAATATAGACACCCCAAGCTATTTGCTGAGAGGAATGGCGAGTATTTTACAGCTCTCATTTGTTTTTGAAAATGAAGAAAGAAAATATATATATATTTTTTTTTTTTTTTCAATTTTCAAAACTTTGTGACAAAAAGCGAGATCTGCAAAATACTCACAATACCTCTCAGCAAATAGCTTGGGGTGTCTACTTTCCAAAATGGGGTCATTTGGGGGGTTTTGTGCTATCTGGGCATTCCATGGCCTCCGAAACTGTGATAGGCAGTGAGAAGTGAAATCAAAAATTTACACCCTTAGAAAGCCTGAAGGCGGTGCTTGGTTTTTGGGGTCCCGTACGTGGCTAGGCTCCCAAAAAGTCTCACATGTGGTATCCCCGTACTCAGGAGAAGCAACAGAATGTATTTTGGGGTGTAATTCCACATATGCCCATGGCATGTTTGAGCAATATATCATTTAGTGACAACTTTGTGCAAAAAAAAAAAAAAAAAAAAATGTCGTTTTTCCGCAACTTGTGTCAACATATAAAATATTCCATGGACTCGACATGCCTCTCAGTATATAGCTTGGGGTGTCTACTTTCCAAAATGGGGTCATTTGGGGGGTTTTGAACTGTTCTGGCATTTTATACACAACATTAGGAAGCTTACATCCACTCTTCTAACCACTTGAAGACAAAGCCCTTTTTGACACTTTTTGTTTACATGAAAACTTTTTTTTTTTTTGCAAGAAAATTATGTTGAACCCCCAAACATTATATATATATTTTTAAAGCAAAGGCCCTACAGATTAAAATGGTGGGTGTTGCATTTTTTTTTTCTACACAGTATTTGCGCAGCGATTTTTCAAACGCATTTTTTGGGTTAAAAAATACACTTTTTTTAATTTTAATGCACTAAAACACACTATATTGCCCAAATGTTTGATGAAATAAAAAAGATGATCTTAGGCCGAGTACATAGATACCAAACACGACATGCTTTAAAATTTCGCACAAACGCGCATTGGCGACAAACTACATACATTTTTAAAAGCCTTTACAGGTTACCCCAGTAGATTTACAGAGGAGGTCTACTGCTAAAATGATTGCCCTCGATCTGACCTTCGCGGTGATACCTCACATGCATGGTGCAATTGCTGTTTACATATGACGCCAGACCGACGCTTGCGTTCGCCATTGGGCAAGAGCAGGGCAGGACAGGGGTGCTTTTTTTTTTTTTTCTTTTTTATTATTATTAATTTTGCTTTTTTATTTTATTTTTAAATTGTTCCTTCCAAGTATTTTTTTTTAAATCATTTTTATTGTTATCTCAGGGAATGTAAATATCCCCTATGATAGCAATAGGTAGTGACAGGTACTCTTTTTTTGAAAAAACTGGGGTCTTCTAGACCCTAGATTTTTCCTCTGCCCTCAAAACATCTGACCACACCAAGATCGGTGTGATAAAATGCTTTCCCAATTTCCCAACGGCGCTTTTTATATCCGGGGGGGGGGCATTCCCTCCCACTGCTTGTAAAAGCAGTCCAGAGGCTAATTAGCCGCTAGAATTGCTTTTACATGAAAGCCGGCCGCAGGCTGAAAAGAATGATACCAAGATGATACCTAAACCCGCAGGCATCATTCTGGTATAAACATTCAAAGTCCAGCAACATACCAGTACATTGCTGGTCCTTGTTGGACATGTATTGTAATCTTTTTTTTTCATGCAGCCAGTTGGCTGAACGAAAAAAGAGATTGATCGGTGGGTATGCCCACCATTAGAATACCGCCCTTCATCCACCCACTTCCAATGATGGGCATACACGCACCATTTATATATGCCGAAGCATGGGGGCATCCTCCCGCAAAAAAGTTATGCCGCACACACATGGTCGGACTTTTCCACGGGCAAGCCTCCGTCGGAATTTCGACCGTATGTACGCGGCATTAGGAGCAAAATCGCTCCTCCGCCCCTGCTGCCCCAATGCTTCGGCATATTTGCTTTTTTTTTTAACTGTGGTGGTGAAATCACCTCCTACAGCACTGGAGTCGCAGGGATCAGGCCTGTCTCTGCGAACGCTGCAGTTATGTGTGTTTTTGTTTTGTAAGTGACAGTGATCGATTGATACTGCACTTGGGTGGCCTGGGCTGGACGGAGGGGCAAAACGCAGGTGCCAGCAGGTATCTGGGCTGATCCCGCTAACACTGCGTTTTTGGGAACCCTAAACTGCTGGGGACGCTAGTATAGATCTGATCAGATCAGATATTGATCTGTTCAGATACTATACCACTAAGGGGGGTGTATGCTTCACGCGTGGGTGTTAGCGTTACTGGCACTAACCTGACGCTGCCTGGGGTGTGACTCGGACCCTCTCTGATGCTAAAACCTAATTGATATCACCCGCCGGGCGATCAGGGGGTTAAACCTTTATTGGGTTATATACACGGCGGGTGCCCTGACACTATAAAAAGCAAACTAACTAACCAGCGTCACCCGTAACACTTATATGGTGATCACTGGTGAAAGGGTTAACTAGGGGCAATCAGGGGGTTAAAACCTTTATTAGATAATATATGGGGGTACCTGACGCTATAAAAACCTGCGGCGAACCTAAAAATTACCAGCTACCGATCTGCATCACCGACACTAAGACAGCGATCAGAAAAACGATCGCTTAGTGACAGTGGTGATGGGGGTGAAAGGGTTACCCTGGGGGGCGATCAAGGGGGTTAAATCTTTATTAGATAATATATTGGGGTACCTGACGCTATAAAAACCTGCGGCGAACCTAAAAAAAATTACTGGCTACCGATCTGCATAACCGACACTAAGACAGCGTTTAGAAAAACGATTGCTTAGTGACAGTGGTGATAGGGGGTGAAAGGGTTACCTGGGGGGCGATCAAGGGGGTTAAACCTTTATTAGATAATATATTGGGGTACCTGACGCTATAAAAACATGCGGCAAACCTAAAAAAAATTACTGGCTGCCGATCGGCATCACTGACGCTAAGACAGCGATCAGAAAAATGATCGCTTAGCGACAGTGGTGATAGGCGGTGAAAGGGTTATCTGGGGGGTGATCAGGGGGTTAAACCTTTATTAGGGGGGGTTAGGGGGCTACACTGGACCTAAGACTAAACTTTGGTGACACTTTTACAGTCACAAATGTCACTGATTGCAGTGATCACTAAATAAATGGTCACTGCAATCAGTGACACTGTGACTGGGGGCTGGGGGGGTGATCTGGGGGGTGATCTGGGGTGTCTGGGGGGGCGATTTATGTCCCTATGTGTCCTGGTGTCAGTGTAGTGTTGTGTGCACTGACCTGATGTCTTCTCTTGTACGGCGCTCGGTATATGTGAGCGCCGCACCAGAGATGACATCACTTCCTCCTGCTCCCTCTGTCTGACACAGACAGAGGGGGCATTTCCATTCGCCGGGAGCGATCGCGAGGGGGTGGCCAGAAACGAATGGCTGCCCCCTCATCCCGGAACGCTCCCGGACACTTAGCCACCGCTCACTGTATAGGAGGGGGGTCCGATTGGACCCCCCAACTATACAAAGGCAATCACGTACACTCTACATGATTGTGCCTGTCGGTGCCATTCTGCCGACGTATATATACAGTGAGCGGTCGTTAAGTGGTTAGATAAGAAAGTAATACACACATTTTTCGAGGAGGGCAAACCTTTCTTTCGTTTCACAGCATTTCCTTGCAAAAAATATTATATGTTTTAAGTAATCTAAAGACTAAAGTAAAATTGTTGTAAATAAAAAAGTATACTTTTTCTATTTTTTTTTTCTTTTCCTGTTTAAAATTACACCAAAATATTGTCTCTGGTAAAAAAGCATGGCAAAAGTTTTTCTCTATTTTTCACATTTTTATGACACTGAAGAAAATAACAAACATAGGAAATGAAAATGTATTTGTTAAATAAATGTATTGATAAAAAAATAGAACAAAATCAATAAGGACAGAAGGGAAGTACGGAGATAATTAGGGCTGCTTAGGATTCACTGAATTAAACCTCTAAAAAGGGGTCAAATTTTTTTGTGATGGTTCTTTAACTGATGTCATATGCAGATCAAGGGTCACACCATGATCTACAAGTTAATTAAATAGTGAGTACAATGGAAGAATATACTTTCATATTGTATTTATATTTATCGGCATATAACACGCACAGGCGTATAACACGCACCCTAACTTTAAGAGGGAAGTTTCAGGAAAAAAAACTTTCCACAGCCCCCTGCGTATAACACGCAGGCACAGTTTCCCCTCTATTTTAAGGGTAAAAAAGTGAGTGTTATACGCCAATAAATACAGTACTTATTTACATTTGCAAACTATCTGCAAATGGCAGTTTACACAGAAGTGACTGCATGTTGACATCCAACCCTGCACTGCAATACAAAGCAGATCCTAGATGTCATTTTTCCGCCAGTAATTGCCATATCAGTGGTGGGGGAGTGGCAGCAGGAAAAAAGGAACTGAACATTAGAAATCTTAAGAAATCCATCTCAGCCAGTTGAAATGAAAGGGTATTTGTTATACATTTTTCATCATAAAATATTTTTTGTAGTAATTATACATGTTGTATAATTTTATTATATTTATATATTTTTTTCTTATAAAAGTGGAATTGTACTTTTCAAAGTGTTAATAGTGCTATAAATACTCTGTCCATGTTTGTGATGTGGTGCAGTTTACTCCTACTCCTAGTGATCACCATCATTACAGTATAGCGTCTATAGCTGTATAATTTCCAGTATATACCATAGTTTGTAGACACTATAACTTTCGCAAAAAAAAAAACATTATTATAGACTCATTGGGATTTTTTTTTTACCAAAGACATATAGCAGAATACATTTTGGCCTAAATTTATGACAAAATTCGTTTTTTTTTTTATTATTGGATATGTTTAAAACAGAATGTAGAAAATATTGGGGTATTCTTTTTTTTTTTTTTTTTTTTTTTTTTTTTTAATTTTCATTTTATATAATAAAAATAAAAAAACCTAGTGATCGAATACCACCAAAAGAATACTTCTGTGTAAAGTCTTTCATGACTGTGCAATTGCCAGTTAACCACTTGCTGGCCGGGCCATAGCCAAATGATGGCCACAGTGTGGTCTGATAACTCTGGGAGAGCGTACAATGATGTCCCCCCAGACTCGCACTTCTCGTGCACCACCTGAGGCATGCGCATGGATATGAACGTACTTGATGGGTTCACCGAACCCGGCGCATCACGGATCGCGGTAAAGGGCCAATGATAGCGGCCCTTTACCACATGATTTCTCTGTCCAATGAGTGAGTGATCACAATATAAATAATCTGGGTCATGCAGGGGTTCAGGTTCCCCTCCTCACCCTGATACAACGTGCAAGGAGAGAGATCGAGTGAAGCACAGTAAGTCTAATTGATTTTTACTATGCTTCACAGTGCCACTACAGTGCCACATCAGTTCCCCCTGTGCCACTACAGAGCCCATCAGTGCCACACCAGTGCCCACTGTGCCACTGCAGTGCCACATCAGTGCTTCCTGTGCCACTGCATAGCCACATCAGTGCCACCTGTGCCCCTACAGTGCAACATCAGTTCCCCATGTGCCACTACAGTGCCCATTAGTGCCCCCTGTGCCACTACAGTGCCCATTAGTGCCACATCAATAACCCCTGTGCCACTACCGTGCTCATCTGTGCCCTACAGTGCCACTACAATGCTCTACAGTGACACAACAGTGCTCATCTGTGCCATCAGTGGCACTGCAATGCTGTACAGTGCCACATCAGTGCCACCAAGGCTATAACAGTGCTCATCTGTGCCATTAGTGCCACATCAGTGCCACTACAGTGCCACATCAGTGCTCATCTGTGCCCTACAGTACCACTACAGTCCATCAGTGCCACATTAGTGCCACTACAGTGCTCACCTGTGCCCTACAGTGCCCATCAGTGCCACTACAGTGCCCAATAGGGCACATCAGTGTCCATACGTGAGTGCTCATCAGTGCCACCCTATCAGTGGATCCTGGAGTTGCTACTTGCATGTTGGGCATCTGTATGTGGCCAGGCTGTGTAAAAGTCTCACATGTGGTATCCCCATACTCAGGAGGAGTAACAAAATGTATTTTGGGGTGTCATTTGTGGTATGCATATGCTATGTGTTAGAAATGTCTTATAAATGGACAACTAAAAATGCGCTTTCATTTTCTTTCAACATTTTCCAAAAACCAATGGAAAAAAATTACATGTTCAAAAGATTCATTATGCCTCATAGAATATCCACCTCAATACAGGGCACTTTCACCCCCTTCCTGCCCAAGCCATTTTTCAGCTTTCAGCGCTGTCACATTTTGAATGACAATTGCGCGGTCATGCAACACTGTACCCAAATACATTTTTTAACATTTTTTCCCCACAAATAGAGATTTCTTTTGGTGGTATTTGATCACCTCTGCGGTTTTTATTTGTTGCGTTATAAACAAAAGAACAGCGTAAATTTTGAAAAAAAAAATGCATTATTTTGGACTTTTTGCTATAATAAATATCCCTAAAAAATATATAAAATAACACATTTTTTCCTCAGTGGCCGATACGTATTCTTCTACATATTTTTGGTAAAAAAAATCGCAATAAGCGTATATTGATTGGTTCGCGCAAAAGTTATAGCGGCTGCAAAATAGGGGATAGATTTATAGCATTTTTTTTATTATTTTTATGTTTTTACTAGTAATGGAGGCGATCTGCGATTTTTTTTTTTTTTTTTTTATCGTGTCTGCGATATTGCGGCAGACACATTGAACACTTTTGACACATTTTTGGGACCTTTCACATTTATACAGCGATCCGTGCTCTAAAAATGCATTGATTACTGTATAAATATGACTGGCAGGGAAGGGGTTAACACTAGGGGGAGATCAAGGGGTTGAATGTGTTCCCTAGGGAGTGATTCTACCTGTGGGGGGAGGGGACTGATCAGTGTCCCTATGTACAAGGGACACACCATCGGTCTCCTCTCCCTGACAGGACGTGGATCTGTGTGTATACACACACAGATCCACGGTCCTGCTCAGTTACTGGGCAATCGCGGGTGCCCCGGCGGAAATTGCGGCCACCGGGCACGCGCATCGGGTCCCCAGTGATGCGGCGGGCGCACGCGCCGCCTAGTGGCTCGGGAAGGCGAAGATGTCATATGACGGCGGGCGGTAGGCTAGTGTATATACATCGTGGTGTTTACTTTCCAAAATGGGGTCATTTTGTGGGCGTTTCCATTGTCATGGTGCTCCAGACCCTTCAAAATTGTGATCGGTTGTTGGGAAATTAGATACGTAATTTATTTCCCTAGAACACCTGGAAGTGCTACTTGCATATTAGGCCTCTCCATGTAGCCAGGAAAGTAGACACCCCAAGCTATTTGCAGAATGTATTTTGGGTGTAATTTGTGGTATGCACATGCAATGTGAGAGAAATAACCTGATAATATGACGATTTTGTGAAAAAAAAGAATCTTTATTTTGCAAAGAATTGTGGGGGGAAAAAATGACAACTTCAAAAAACTCACCATGCCTCTTACTAGATACTTTGGAATGTCTACTTTCTACAGGTTAAAATTGTGGGTATTGCAATTTTCTTTCACACACTATTTGCGCAGCGATTTTTCAAAAGCAATTTTTTGGGAAATATATTTGATAAAATATAAAAGATGATCTTATGCCGTGTAGATACCAAACACGACATGCTTTTAAATTGCGCACAACCGTGCAGTGGTAACAAACTACATACATTTTTAAAAGCTTTTACAGGTTACCACTTTAGATTCACAGAGGAGGTCTACTGCTTAAATTACTGCCCTCGATCTGACGTTCTCAGTGATACCTCACATGCATGGTGCAATTGCTGTTTACATATGACACTAGACCGACGGTTGCGTTCGCCATTGCACGCAAGCACGGTGGGTCAGGGGTTTATTTTTTTTATTATTGATTTTGCTTTTATTTTTACGCTGTTCCTTTCATTTATTTTTTATTTTTTTTTATCATTTTTATTGTTATCACAGGGAACAGGTACTCCTTTTTTTTTTTTTTTAATTGGGATCCATTAGACTCTAGATCTCTCCTCTCCCCTAAAGCATCTGACGACACCAAGATCGGTGTGATAAGATGTTTTCCCAATTTCCCAATGGCACTGTTTATATCCGGCGAAATCTAAGTCATAAAATGCTTGTAGCTTCAGGTTTCCTAGGCCATAGAGAGGATTGGAGCCATTCTGGTCTTCTATCGGGTCTATGGTCAGCTGGCAGAACCACCAGCTTCATTCTCAGGTTCCCTGATGGGACAGGAGAGCCAGAGAAAACCATAGAAGACGGTGGGAGGGGGGCATTCCCTCCCACTGCTTGTAAAAGCAGTCTAGTGGCTTATTAGCTGCTAGGATTGCCTATACATTAAAGCTGACCGCTGACTGAAAAGAACGATACCAAGATGATACCTATACCTGCAGGCATCATTCTGGTATAACCACTCAAAATCTTAATCCAGCAACATACCAGTATGTTTCTGGTCCTTGCTGGGCATATATTGTAATGTTCTTTTTTTTCATGCAGCCTGTGGGCTGAACGAAAAAAGAGATTTATTGGTGGGTATGCCCACCATTAGAATACTGCCCTTCATCCACCGACTTCTAATGATGGGCATACACCATTTAACTGTGGTGGTGAAATCACCTCCTCCTGCAGTCGCTGATGTATCGTGAGAGAAAACGCTGTTGCTGTCAAGATAAATAAATCAGTGCTGCAGCTGAATTGCGGACCTGAAAAGCAAACAATGGTAACAATAAAACATTAACTCAATAAAACAACAAGAATCTGTGTCAAAAAAAGATTAAAAAATATATATTGAAGGATGGGGGCAATCTGCAAATCGCCCCTCCACCCCTGCCCCATGCTTTTTTTTTTAACTGTAGTGGTGAAATCGCCTCCTACAACGCTGGAGTCGATGATTTCTGTATCGGGAGAGCAAACTTTGTTGTCAAGATAAAAAAAATCAGTGCTGCAGCTGAATGGCGTACCTGAAAATAAAATAATGGTTAACAATAAAACACAGTAAACAGTAAAATATTAAATAATTACATACCTGAAAAGCAAACATGATAAAACGTAGTAACAATAAAACATTGCAGTTAAAAAATACAGTAAAACAGAGCAGAACAATAGAGAGAGAATAGAGAAAGAATAAAACAACCACTATTTTTGGCTTTTTTATTTAATTTTTTGTTTTCAACTTTTTATTTTTTACACTTTTATTTGTGACTGTAACGGTTCCAGGTTTGGGTCTCTAAAAATGCAATGACATCTTTAGAGACCCTGTGTAAGTGTGTCCTAGTCTGTGCAGTGCTGTACCCTATGCTAATACTCCACTAGTGTGTGGTAATGTTCAAAACATTCACCGATGCAGAGACCAGGTTGGTCAGGACAGGAGGGACAACAATAGCGGGTGTCACGCCTAAATCCGCTCTTGCTAGACACTACATCTTCTTTGGGGTGATCATATGGTAAGGGTACTAGGGAGCATATACAGAGAATGCCTCCACTGCATTTACATTGGGAAGTTGGGCCACAGCACTGTCTGGAAATTAAGAAAGAATCCAGACCGTCCTGAAGCTTTGTATAGCACATAAGCATTCAGCAGAGCCAATTGGAATAAGTATACAGACACTTATTTGTACCAGCGTCTGGCCTTACGGGCAATTAAGTATAGCGCCATCAACTGGTCGTTGAGGTCCACCCCTCCCATATTAAGGTTATATTCGTGGACACAGAGGGGTTTCTCCACAACACCAGTCGCCGTTTGAATTTGGACCATCGTGTCTGCGTGAAGGGAGGACAGAATGAAAACATTCTTATTATCCCTCCACTTCACAGCGAGCAAATTATTACACTTCAAGCAGGCTCTCTTCCCCAGCCTAAGACGGGAATCTATATGCCGCTGGGGTAAGCCATATGCGTCAATTCCATGATCAAACAAGTGACTAAAAAGTGGCACGCTCGTGTAATAATTGTCCACATACAAGTGGTACCCCTTTCCGAATAAGGGTGACACCAAGTACCACACAATGTTAACAGCGCTCCCTATGTAGTCTGGGCAGTTCTCCGGCTCTACGTAACTGTCTCTTCCCTCGTAACCATAAAACTATATGATTACCCTGTGACCCTCTCACAGAGCTTCTACATCTTGGCTCCATATCTGGCACGCTTGCTGGGAAGATACTGTTTGAATGACAAGCGGCTAGAAAACTTAATCAGGGACTCATCAATGCAGACAACTTGATCGGGAGTAAACAAGGCTGCAAACTGCTAGTTAAAGTGGTTTACGAGGGGCCAAATTTTGTAGAGCCAATCATATCCAGGGTTCCCCCCAAGGACGACAGAGTTCATTATCATTGAAGTGCATGAACCGCAAGATCTGCTCGTATCGTGTCCTGGTCATGGAGGCAGAGTACACGGGCATATGGTGAATTGGGTCAGTGGACCAATATGACCGCAACTCACTCTTTTTAACTATGCTCATGAGGAGGGATAGGCCCAGGAAGGTCTTATATTCGGAGACCATGATAGGTCTCCAATCTCTGGCAAGGGTCAATTGGGGATTAGTGGCGATTAATTGACCAGCATACAAATTGCTTTGGTCCACAATAGATCTATAGAGATCTTCCGTGAAAAACAACGAATAAAAATCAAGTGATGTAAAATAAACTGTTTCCACCTGAATTCCGGGTTGGCCAGTGAATGGGGGAAGTATGGGTACTGCAGAAGTGGTGGGCTCCCAATTCGGATTGGCAAATGCAGCAGGAAGGGCACTATGGGCTTGACGGGTCTGTCTTTGTCTTCTTGGTGGCAGCGGGACACTAGTTGTGCTAGCCACCTCACCAGCTTAAACTGCACTTATGGACCTCGCCACGTCACCACATGATACTGCAGTGCTGGTTTGACTATGACCAGGATGTACTAGTCCTCTGGTGCTTGCCAGTTCACCAGAAGGATGAGCGACACTAGTACTGGCTCTCTGCTCCATATGAGAGCCTTGCGGTTCTTGCACCTCAACAATAGCTGAAGAACGGGGTCGGGTACGCCTGACCTTGGCAGGGACCACAACTTCGTCATCAGAGCTATCTGTCAGGGTGCCGCTGCTGTCTACAGGATTGTATTCTGAGCCTGAATCTGACAGATGGGTGACTTCCTCTTCACTATCTGTCATGCCCAGAAATGTGTAGGCCTCTTCACTAGTGTACCTTCGATTTGACATCTTGTCATCTAAATTTACTGGTACACTAGTGAGACTCACAGGAAAAATAGCTCCTGACTGTCAGCGACTGATTCAAACGCTACCAAAATAACTGTTAGCGTTCACAGGGATCAGGACTGACTCTGAAAATGCTTCAGTTATATGTTTAGTGTTTTGTAAGTGACAGTGATCAATTGATACTGCACTTGGGTGGGCTGGGCTGGGCTTGGGTGGAGGGGATAAACGCAGTTGCTAGCAGGTATCTGGGCTGATCCCGCTAACACTGCATTTTTGGGGACCCTAATTTGCTGGGGACGCTAGTATAAATCTGATCAGATATTGATCCGTTCAGATACTATACTACTAAGGGAAGTGTATGGTGCGTGCGTTGGTGTTAGCGCTACTGGCACTAATCTGATGCTGCCTGGGGTGACGCAGACCCTAACTGACACTAAAACCTAACTGATATCACCTGCCGGGTGATCAGGGGGTTATACCTTTTTTTAGGTAATATACGGCGGGTACCCTGACGCTATAAAAAATAACTAACTAATTAGCGTCACCCTTAACACTATCACAGTGATCACTGGTGACAGGGGGAGATCAAGGGGTTTAACCTTTATTGGGGGGGGTCAGGGGGGTACCGTAAAGCTATCTGGGCCTACCACTAACTGTCCTAACACTGATTAGTGTCACAAATGACACCAGTGCAGTGATCAGTGAAAAATCTGACAACTGCACTGGGTGACACAGTGACAGACGGTAAAGGGGTTAACTGGGGGGGTGATCAAAGGGTGAAATGTGTACCTGTCATGTACCTGGGTGTGTTTGAACCGGGATCTTCCTGGTCCCACAGCTGCAGCCTTACCTGTTGTGCTACGGAGGAGATCTGGACTTTTGGAAATGTCCTTGCAGTATTAAGCCTTACCTTGGACTCACTAGCCCCACCTGCTGCCAGCTGTGGACAATTTTCAATCAATGCAGCTCATAAATAGGAAGTGCAATCTCTCAGCGCCCGTTTGTGTGGATTAGCTCCCTGGGTGTTCTGACTGCTTGTGATCTTGATTATCGTGTGGAACTTCTGCCTGAATCCCTGACTACTCTCTAGCCTGCTGATCTTGTACTTCACCGCCAGCTCGTGTATAGTGATGTCGCGAACATAAAATTTTCATTTCGCGAACGGCGAACGCGAATTTCCGCAAATGTTCGCGAACCGGGCGAACCACCATAGACTTCAATAGGCAGGCAAATTTTAAATAATAAACACAGACAAAGAAAACTTACTAATGCGCAACCTAGTTCTCTTTATACCCAGCGCTATGGACCTTATTCCAATTCTGAACACACCTTAGATCTCCTTATAATGACACAGACAAGTTCATCTATGTCACTATTTTTATACTAAGCAGCTACATTCAAAATTATATAAACACATATACTAAAAAGACATATATATTTTACCACCCGTCAGTGACAAACAATTGTCTAATGCAGCGCTCTTATTAATATTAAAATCAATAAGGATCCCTATTGTCCTGAAAACAAAAGTGAGAAATCCAGAGCACCCGATAAGGCCAGTAAATCCTGATAGATACAGTTCAATATATCACATCACAGTATTCCTTAGATATTTTCCAATCAACTATGCATCCTCCTCACACGTTACTCCGGAAAGACGTATCACAAGCTCCCCATAGGGATTGCACTCACCAGATCACGGCGGGTAATAAGCCTCCAAAGAAATCCAAACACAGGCTGCAGTGGAGGGATGATTTCTCAAGATATCCGCGGGTCTCGGCTGGTGATAAGCCTCATACGAAATCCCAGTGCAGGATGCGATAGACAAATGATACCTTCTCTGGATATCCTCATGTATCAGATGTTCACCTATCTTCAGATATTTGTAATTTTCAGGATGGAAACAGCCCTAATAACAAGGGACTTGTTTCTCTCTGTGGAGGTATACAAAGCCTCCTGGCCGCATTTGCCGATGCTCTGTTTCTAGTTCCGGCTACTGGAGCCCTTTCAAGACTGCTCACTGCCAGACAGATGTATTGGAGAGGAGCTGTAAGTGTGTGTGGGCCAAATTTTAAAACCCACAGGGACTCTTTCTGGCCACAATAGTGATGGAAAAGTTGTTTCAAGGGGACTAACACCTGGACTGTGGCATGCCGGAGGGGGATCCATGGCAAAACTCCCATGGAAAATTACGTAGTTGACGCAGAGTTGGGTTTTAATCCATAAAGGGCATAAATCACATAACATTCCTAAATTATTTGGAATAACGTGCTTTAAAACATCAGGTATGAAATTGTATCGATCAGGTAGTGTAAGGGTTACGCCCACTTCACAGTGACAGACCAAACTCTGACAGACCAAACTCCCCGTTTAACGCACAGCAAACAACCGCAAACCGTCCATTTGCACAACCACAAGGCTTTAATGATCACCTTAGATGATCACAAAGAAAATTAATGTTTTTTCTGTGCAAAATTATCCAGCCGATCGCTTTTGGTCTGTTCACAATGAAGCAACGACCTATCATCTGGGGTGTGCCAACATTGCCATTGCCAACACACTCATAGAGGTGGTCGCTTCATTGTGATACGCAAGCCCCTTCACCAGTCACCATAACAAGGTAACGATCATGAAGGGGAATTTGACACATGCTTTTTTTTTTTGTTTTGTTTTTGCAGCCACAGTGCAACACCAGAGGCCAGAAAAATTAGGCATGTACACATGCCTGAAAAACTAGGTATTGTTGCAGCCGCTGCTGTAGCAGCGGCAAGAAAAATTTATGTTTTCCAGGCAGAAAGTGCCCTAAAACATTGCGGGTTTGTCATGGATATGCACTAATGTCTGTCTGCCATCTTACCTTTCCTCCTCATGTGTTCATCTTAGAGGCCAGACCCCTTCACCTGGCTTCCTTTATAATCTCCTCCCAGCCTAACTCCACCCCAGGCCCTATCACAGAACACTATATTAACCTGTGCACTGCAAGCCTGCTTTGCTGATCAACGTGTTTGTTAAGCATTGTGTGTTTGGGTTCCTGCCTGCCGTGTGCTACGTCTGTCTCTCTGTTACAATATTGGCTTGTTCCTGACTAACCCTGTCTGCTTGTGACCCTTGACCTTTGGCTTGTCCTTCGTTTATCCTTGTCTGCTTGTGACCCTTGACCTTCGGCTTGTCCTTTGCTATTCTTGTATCCTGTGCTGCTGCTTCCCCTCTTTCCCCCTTACCCTACGGGGTGTGAGCTAGGAGACTCTAGGGGCCGCGACCTGGACCTAGCTGCAGCGCAACAACATCCTCACCACTAGAGGCTCTGGTGAAGACCTGCTGGGTCTTAGACTCCACGCCCTGGGGAATCTCGGCTCTAGCTTCCTGTGGATTCCGGTTGTGCTCCTCTGGTCCCGCTTTCCACAACCTCCCAGTTTCCTATCCGCAGCAGTCAGCCATAGGGTTCAGTATCTTGTGGTGCACTCCTGTCCTCCTACGGTGTGCATCTGTCATCTGGCCACAGATGACCTTACAGGCTTGAACCCTAGTTGGTGGCGGATAAGTCACGCAAGTCATCCGGCATGCAGAGATAAAATTCAGCAGCGTGTGGACCATTTTTAGCCCAAGGCAGCTCATCTCATCAGGCCTTTTTTATTCAAATGTATCGCCCACTTTCAGTCCCTTCGGGATCCATGCCTCATTCATCTTAATAAAGGTGAGGTAATCTAGACTTTTTTGACCTAGGCGACTTCTCTTCTCAGTCACAATACCTCCTGCTGCACTGAAGGTCCTTTCTGAAAGGACACTTGAAGCGGGGCAGGCCAGAAGTTCTATCGCAAATTGGGATAGCTCAGGCCACAGGTCAAGCCTCCACACCCAGTAGTCAAGGGGTTCATCGCTCCTCAGAGTGTCGATATCTGCTGTTAAGGCGAGGTAGTCTGCTACCTGTCGGTTGAGTCGTTCTCTGAGGGTGGACCCCGAAGGGCTGTGGCGATGCGTAAGACTTAAAAAGCTCTGCATGTCCTCCATCAACAACACGTCTGTAAAGCATCCTGTCCTTGCCGGCGTGGTCGTGGTAGGAGGAGGATTACTTTCACCTCTTCCCCTGTTAGATTCCCATTGTGCTGTGACATCACCCTTATACGCTGTGTAAAGCATACTTTTTAATTTATTTTGGAACTGCTGCATCCTTTCCAACTTCCGGGAATTTGGTAACATTTCAGGCGCTTTCTGCTTATACCGGGGGTCTAGTAGCGTGGCCACCCAGTACAGGTCGTTCTCCTTCAGCCTTTTTATACGAGGGTCCCTCAACAGGCACGACAGCATGAAAGACCCCATTTGCACAAGGTTGGAGGCCGAGCTACTCATGTCCCGTTCCTCATCCTCACTGATCTCACTGAAGGTCTGTTCTTCCCCCCAGCCACGTACAACACCACGGTTACCAGATAGGTGACAACGAGCACCCTGGGATGCCTGCTGTGGTTGGTCTTCCTCCTCCTCCTCCTCAAAGCCACATTCCTCCTCTGACTCCTCTTCCTCAGACTCCTCTTTCAGCGATGCCGCAGGTCCAGCAAGCGATGCTGTTAAGGCTGTTTCTGGTGGTGATGGTGACCACAACTCTTCCTCTTCACGCTCATCTACGGCCTGATCCAGCACTCTTCGCAGGGCACGCTCCAGGAAGAAAACAAATGGGATAATGTCGCTGATAGTGCCTTCAGTGCGACTGACTAGGTTTGTCACCTCCTCAAAAGGATGCATGAGCCTACAGGCATTGTGCATGAGCGTCCAGTAACGTGGCAAAAAAATTCCCAGCTGCGCAGAGGCTGTCCTAGCACCCCGGTCATACAAATACTCGTTGACGGCTTTTTCTTGTTGGAGCAGGCGGTCGAACATTAGGAGTGTTGAATTCCAACGTGTCAAGCTGTCGCAAATCAAGCGCCTCACTGGCATGTTGTTTCGCAGTCGGATATCTGAAAAGTGCGCCATGGCCGTGTAGGAACGCCTGAAATGGCCACACACCTTCCTGGCCTGCTTGAGGACGTCCTGTAAGTCTGGGTACTTATGCACAAAGCGTTGTACAATCAGATTCAACACATGTGCCATGCAAGGCACATGTGTCAACTTGCCCAAATTCAATGCCACCAACAAATTGCTTCCGTTGTCACACACCACTTTGCCGATCTCCTCCAGTTGGTGAGGAGTCAGCCATTGATCCACCTGTGCGTTCCGGGCAGTTAGGAGTGCTGGTCCGGTGTGACTCTCTGCTTTTCAGGCAAGTCAACCCCAAGACGTTGTGACACTGTCGTATCCGGGATGTGGAATAGCCCCTGGGGAGCTGGGGGGGTGCAGTTGATGTGGAGCAAGACGCAGCAGCAGAAGAGGACTCAGCCAAGGAGGTTATCGAAGAGGATGGAGTAGGAGGAGTAGAGGAGGTGGCAGCAGGCCTGCCTGCAAGTCGTGGCGGTGTCACCACCAATTCCTCTGCAGAGCCACGCATTACATGCTTGGCAGCCGTCAGCAGGTTTACCCAATGCGCAGTGTAGGTGATATACCTGCCCTGACCGTGCTTTGCAGACCAGGTATCAGTGGTCAGATGGACCCTTGCCCCAACACTGTGTGCCAGACATGCCATGACTTCCTTTTGCACAATAGAGTACAGGTTGGGGATTGCCTTTTGTGAAAATAAATTTCGGCCGGGTACCTTCCACTGCGGTGTCCCAATAGCTACAAATTTTTTGAAGGCCTCAGACTCCACCAGCTTGTATGGTAAAAGCTGGCGGGCTAAGAGTTCTGACAAGCCAGCTGTCAGACGCCGGGCAAGGGGGTGACTCTGTGACATTGGCTTCTTACGCTCAAACATGTCCTTGACAGACACCTGACTATGGGCAGATGAGCAGGAACTGCTCAAGGCGAGAGACGGAGTGGCGGATGGTTGAGAGGGGGCAAGGAGGACAGCAGTGGTTGACGTGGCTGAAGATGCTGGACCAGGAGGAGGATGGTGGCTTTGAGCTTGTGTGCTGCTTGTACTCGTCATCATGTGTTGATCCCATAGGCGTTTGTGATGTGCGATCATGTGCCTTCGCAAAGCAGTTGTACCTAGGTGGGTGTTGGATTTCCCACGACTCTGTTTCTTTTGGCACAGGTTGCAAATGGCATCGCTGTTATCAGAGGCAGACACACAAAAAAATGCCACACTGCTGAGCTTTGCAATGACGGCATTCTGGTGGTGGCAACAGCATGTGTTGATTGGAGTGCTGTCTGGCTGACCCCGGGTGCCGATACATGCTGTCTGACTGTGCCACTAGCTCCTTGCGACGACCTACCCCTGCTTCCAACTCGTCTCCTCCTCCTCTCTGTCTCCCCATCTGAACTTTCCCCCTGTTCTTCTTCTCTTCGAGTGGGCACCCATGTGACATCCACGGACACATCGTCATCAACCGCTTCACTTGTATCTGACAACTCAGCAAAGGAAGCAGCAGCAGGTACAACATCATCATCACACCGTAGGTCCATGTGTGTAATGCTGCCTGACTGAGACATATCCCTTTTATCTACATCCTCTGGCAATAATGCTTGTGCATCAGTCATTTCTTCCAACTCATGTGTAAATAACTCCTCTGACAGATCAAGTGAAGCAGCTGTGGTGCTAGTGTTGGTGGTGGCGGCAGCCGGGCGAGTGGTAACTTGAGAGTTGCCCGAAGCTGAGCTGGAGGAGGATGGTGCGTCAAGCTTCCAAGCGGAAGCTGTAGAAGATTGGGTGTTCTGTGTTAGCCAGTCAACTATGTTCTCAGAACTTTTCGAGTTCAGGGTACGTGGCCTCTGAACACTGGGCATTATTCTAGGGCCAAAGGGAATCACAGCACCACGACTGTCCCTGCGGGGTGGCCTGCCTCTGCCTGTCATTTTTTTTAGATTAGTTTAGTTGTACTATGCGTGCAAGCTACTGTGACCCCAAATATGAGTGGCACTGTGCACTGGCAGAAGTTGGCAGAGTAGACGCTGTAGGCCTGACACACACGCTGGCAAGCAACTGACTGCTATTCTATTGCAGTCAAAATTATTTTTTTTTTAAATGTAATCTACTGTGACACAAGATATATGAGTGGTGACACTGGGCAAGTGGGCACAGTATACGCTGTGAGCCTGATACACACACGCTGGCAGGCAACTTCAATTAGATTACAGAGGGAAAAAAAAAGCAGCCTGATGTACTAGCCCTAAAAAGGGCTTTTTGGGCTGCTGTCAGGACGCTGTCATTACAGCAGAGATCAGATGAGTCAGGACTGGAGTGGACACTGAATACACTGGCCTAGCTATATATTTCCCTATTAAATCAGCAGCAGCTACACTGTCCCTCCTCTCACTAAGACTGCAGCTTCCGAATGAATCTAAAATGGATGCTGTCCAGGAGGTGGGAGGGTATGCTGCTGATTGGCTGGAATGTGTCTGCTGACTGTGAGGTACAGGGTCAAAGTTTGCTCAATGATGATGAATAGGGGGCGGACCCAACATCGCATATGTTCGCCCGCCGCGGCGAACGCGAACAAGCTATGTTCGGGACATCTCTACTCGTGTATGACCTTTGCCTGCCTGACCACTCTTGGATTTAGATTGTGTACCGTTTTGCCTGACCTGTTGCCAACCTAATCTGCCTGACTGAATCCTCAGCACACAAGTTCCACTTCGGACACTACCTATCACAGGTACCTTACAGTACCTACGTGTACTGGTGTTAGTGTAGTGTTGGTGCAACTTACTGTGAGTTGTTCTCTCTCCTCTCTCTGGAACGAAAAGGATTCCACAACATCTCTTCCCCTGTCTTTGTTTACACTTGCACAGGCAGGGGAAGATTTAATTTGCCAGAACTGATCAGCAGGTCCAGGACATAAATCATTGGCCTGGACCCGAAGATTGATCGGTTCTGGGTCGAATCAGATGGTCGCGAGCGCGGCGGGGTGCGAAAGCATGCCCAGTACAGGTACGGGATTTCACTCAGCCGAACTATTGTGCCGCAGTATATGTACACGACATGGTCGGCAAGTGGTTAAGTGCCCAGTGGGCAAGTGGTTGTGCAGTGCTAAATAGAATAAAAAATGCCCTGGTCAAGTGATTTAATTGTCAGTAAGGATAAGCTAATCGTTCAGTTCAATCCTAGGTTCAGACTGAATACCCAAATTTTCCCCTGTTCGACCACATGTTTCTTGATATTTTATATTAGAAAGTAAGGGAAATTGTATTTTTAAAAGTTTGTGGGTCTTTTTTCTCTTACCGTCCATGGACTGACACAGCCTCTTCATTCTTGACAAAGTGGGTTATGTTCCTGCTCATAGGAGAAGACTAGGCAGAATGTTAGATGTTTTAACATACATTCATTTACCAGAGCTGTACAGCCCCTCCCAGGGGGCGGTCCCTCCGGACATAACCCTCTTACCTGCAGCCAGCAGCCTCGGTTTTTTTTTTCTGCCTAGCAGAGGAGAGGACATAGCTCTCTTCAGAGCCAGTCTCTTGAAGAAATATTTTATTATTTTAAAATTGTTGTTTTATCTTTTGAGATCTTCTATCAACAGTCGGCTGGGCAACAGGTTGGGTAGTTCGCTATCCTCGTAGTCTTCCCAGTCCGACCATCGAGCGTGCTGATCCTCGCTCTGCGTGAGATCAGTCCACGACATACCCCGCGACTCCTGGGGTGGCCGGTGAGCTTTTTGCTCCAGGGTCCACGTATGTCTGAACAGTTTTGCTGTATCTTTCACGGTGGACCGGGCTGACAGCTACTCAGTACTGCACTGTGATAGCTCTGTCAGGAACACACTAGTGGATCCTCACTGGATGGGTAAGTACTCTTCCCCCTGCCTCATCAGGTGAGTACATGCTGTGTGTTCCTATGGTAGGGGGGTTTCCATGTCCTCCCCTTGTTTTTTTGCTACTCTCTGTCACCTTCTCTGGCTATGCGCTGACTGGGGGTGTCTGGGGGTCACTCTGCCCCAGGTGGGGTCCGTTTGGGGCCTGCTTTATGTGTGGGGATGCCTCTGGGTCAGCCTGGGCCTTGTGTTTTTTGGGCGCCGCTGGGCGCCGTGTTTACTGTGCGTTTCTATTACTATTGTAAACCGCATTGGCGGCCATTTTGCCGTGGGCGCCCCATGGTGCACTTATAATAGCGGAGGCCATTTTGTTGTAGCCGCACACTTTTTTGCTGCTAGTTTGGCCTCTACTGCTGACTGGGACGGCACAAATCTCCTCAGTCGCCTCGCGGTTCTCTCACTCTAGGAGCGTTGCACAGGCAGCAGAGCTGAGTGGTCCTCTCTGGGTTGGTGAGTCCCCATGGTAACCCCCCATAGTCTGCGCAGCCAGAGGGTGGACTTTTCTCTTTCTTTGACAAAGTCTCAGAGGGTGCTGGTTATTATGGAGTCAGTTTCACCTGCTTCCCCCTTCATGTCAGAGGCAATAGGCAGTGCTCCTGCACCTGCGGTTCCTATGGACCAGTTGTCGGCAGTCCTGGAATCATTTGTGGCCAGGGTGGAAGCGGCATGTCAGCGCAAGGGGGCTAAAAAGCGCCCTCTCCCCACACCATCTCCAGGGGAGTGCTCTGATTCAGAGATGGGCCTTTCTGCGGCACAGGACCCTAGCTCTGAATTTTGGGATATGTTTGACCAGGACATTCCTTGTGAGGAAGGCTCCTTATCTGGGTCAGTGCATGACAGGGCGCTTGTTAGTGAACTCATTGATGCTGTGAGGGACACTCTCAAGCTGGATGCTGCGGCTGAGGAACTTCTGGTGGAGGCAGTCTCCTTTTGGTTAATTTAAAGTGCATCCTTCAAAGAAAGTTTTTCCCTATACACCCTTCTTTGACAAATTCATAGACCAGGTATAGGAAAAATCGCAGAAGACCTTTGCGGTTTGGCGGTTAGGTACCCCTTTGAGGAGAACCTGGTTAAAAAATGGGCCTCTCCTCCGGTTGTCGACGCCCCCCCCCCCCCCCGGTCGGGATCCGCGCTGTGTCCTATTGTAGCGCTGTGCAGGAGCATAATCTTCCTCCAGAATCTTCCTCCGACCAAATGGTACAGGGCCTGGTGTATGTGTGCAATGCCACTTTGGACGCTGCCCCCCTAATCTCTGGGGCCTTAGTGTCTGCACTGGTTTTGCGTCGCCTGATCTGGTTAAAATGCTGGTCTGCTGACATGGCCTCTAAGAAGCTCCTGACGGATTTGCATTTAAAGGGCGGAAGACTTTTTGGTGCTTCCCTGGATGACATTATTAAAAATGTCATGGGGGTGTAAGAGCACCCTTCTTCCTCGGCCTACTAGGGCGAAGGAGCCGCGCCGTAAGCCAGGTCCTTCTTTTCCCACTCAGAACAGGTTTTTTTTGTCAGTCAGATCTCACGGGAAAATTCTCCCAGACTGACAAGGGTGCAGCTGGAGGACAGAAGCGTCCCTGGGTGCGTAAGCCGAACAAGCCGGCAAGTAAACCCGCCACCGCATGAAGTCTTGCCCCCGCCCGACTCTGGGGTGGGGGGATGACTTCACAGGATCACAGATCGGTGGACCTCCCGGATTTCCAACCGGTGGGTATGCGAGGTGGTCACCTCGGGGTACAGGATAGAGTTCCTTTTCTGGCCACCAGACAGATTCTTTCCCTCATTTCCCTCTCCTTCCGGCGCGTCGAGCTGCCCTATCAAGGGCAGTGCAAGACTTGCTGAGGTGCGGAGTGATTGTGCCGGTACCGTCAAGGGAGGGGTTTCAGGGATTTTATTCAAATCTGTTTGTGGTCCCAAAGAAGGCTGGAGTCCATCCAATTCTGGACCTCAAAGCCCTAAATGCCTTTGTGAAGGTTCGGAAATTCCGCATGGAATCCATTCGCTCGGTGATTGCTGCGCTTCACCCGGGGGATTTTCTGCCATCCTTGGACATCAAGGACGCCTACTTGCATGTCCCAATCTGCGTGGGTCACTAGAAGTTTCTGTGCTTCGCGATAGGCGAAGACCACTATCAGTTTGTGGCTCTTCCCTTCGGTTTGGTGTTAGCACCGCGGATTTTCACCAAGGTGCTTGCCCCGATTCTAGCTTTGCTGAGACAGCGAGGCATTGCTATCATGGGCTATCTAGACAATCTTCTTCTGAGAGCAGACTCTGGCTCAGAATTAGAGGAAAATGAGGTGATAACCAGTCAGGCCCTCCGGAAATTCGGCTGGCTGCTGAACGTTCAGAAGTCGGTCCTGGTTCCGACTCAGCGTCTGGAGTACCTAGGCTTGATACTGGACTCCTCGGAGGCGAGGGTCTTTCTACCCTTGGAAAAATTACAGACTTTTCCATCTGCGGTACGGGTGTTGGCGTCCCTGCAAATGGTCGTCACTCCGTTTTTGCACGAGGGTCCTGGGGAAGTCGTTCCTTCCTGTTCAGTGGACTGTGATTATGACGGACACCAGTCTTTCGGGCTGGGGCGGGGTCTGGGGAGTTCTGTCAGCCCAAGGGCTCTGGACTCCAGACGAATCCCGTCTACTGATCAATGTCCTGGAACTCCGGGCAATCAGACTGTGCCTCTCCTCGTGGTTAAGGAGACTGCAGGGACGCTCAGTCAGGATCCAGTCGGACAACACCACGGCGGTGGCTTATGTCAACCATCAGGAGGGGACTCGGAGCTCAGCTGTGGTGTCCGAGGTTGCTCACATCTTAAGATGGGCGGAAAGAAGTGTGCCGGCTCTGTCGGCCGTTTACATTCCAGGCGTAGACAACTGGCAGGCGGACTATCTAAACCGCCAGATGTTGGACCAGGGGGAATGGTCCTTGCATCCAGAGGTGTTTCACCTCCTTTGCCGGAGGTGGGGCATGCCGGATGTGGACCTATTGGCCTCTCGACTCAATCGCAAGGTGTCGAGATTCGAGGCCAGGTCCAGGGATCCCTGGGCAGATGCGTCAGTGGCTCAGTGGGGTCGGTATCGGCTGATTTATGCCTATTCTCCACTGAAGTTGCTCCCTCGTCTTCTTCGCAGGGTGGAGGCCGAGGGGATTCCGGTGATCCTCATTGCGCCAGATTGGCCTCGGCGTCCTTGGTACGCCGATCTTGTGTGCCTAGTGGCGGACCTTCCATTGCGGCTACCTGTGCGGGAGGACCTTCTGTCTCAAGGTCCCATTCTTCATCCCGCTTTTCAGTCGCTGGCTTTAACGGCATGGCTAATGAAAGCCAGGTGCTGAGAGACCGGGGTCTCTTGGATTCGGTCATTTCGACCATGTTAAGTGCACGGAAATATTCCTCCAGGAAGATATATCACTGTACCTGGAGGGCCTACATCGCTATGTGCGAGGAGCTGGATTGGCGTCCACGGACGTATGCCGTTCCCAGGATCCTGCTGTTCTTACAGCATGGTGTGACCCAAAAGCTTGCTTTAAGCACCATTAAGGGTCAGAATTCGGCTTTGGCCGTTCTCTTTCAGCGGCTGCTAGCGGGCCATTCCTTGATTAGTACCTTCGTACAGGGGGTCCGCCATGTGCTCCCCCCTATTGAACCACCTCTTCCTCTTTGGGATTTGAATTTGGTGCTCTCGGTTCTTCAAGAACCTCCTTTCGAAAACATCAGAGAGATTCCTCTCAACTTTATCTCAGAAGGTGGCTTTTCTAGTAGCCATTACTTATGTCAGAATGGTTTCTGAATTGGCGGCCTTGTCTTGCAAGCAGCCATACTTGGTCCTCCATAAGGCCAAGGCGGTGCTACGCCCGCAGCCTTCTTTTCTCCTGAAGGTGGTCTCGGCCTTCCACCTTAATGGGGACATTGTGCTTCCGTCTTTATGTCCTCGTCCATCGCATCCCAGACAGTATGCGCTTCACACGTTAGACGTGGTGCGTGCTTTACGGGTGTACCTGTCTGCTACGGCTTCATTTAGGAAGTGTGACTCGCTGTTTGTGTCTATGTGGGGTCCAAAACGGGGCCAAGCGGTTTCGTCTGCCACCATTTCTAGGTGGATCAGACACAGTCATACAGGCCTATGCCCTTAAGGGGCGGGCGCCTCCCTTTCCGGTTACGGTGCATTCAACCAGGGCAATTGGTGCTTCCTGGGCTTTCCGACATCAAGCGTCTGTTGCACAAGTGTGTAAGGCGGCGACCTGGTCGTCCGCACATACCTTTTCAAAGTTCTATATGGTTGATGTGGCTGCATCTTCTGATGCTTCCTTCGGCCGCAAGGTTTTGCAGGCGGCTGTTTAATGTTGCTACTCCTCCAGTGGGGAGCTCTGCTTGTTTGGGGTGAAGTTTTTTTTTTTTTTTTTTTCCCCTGACATGGTTCCCTACCCTCGTTCTTTGGCACTGCTTTGGGACATCCCACTTTGTCAAGAATAAAGAGGCTGTGTCAGTCCATGGACGGTAAGAGAATATAGGATTTTTGTACTCACCGTAAAATCTGTTTCTCTGATGTCCATGGACTGACACAGCACCCACCCCTTCTTTTTTAGAGTTTGTACTGCTTTGATACAAACTGAGGCTGCTGGCTGCAGGTAGGAGGGTTATATCCGGAGGGACCGCCCCCTGGGCGGGGCTGTACAGGTCTGGTAAATGAATATATGTTAAAACATCTAACATTCTGCCTAGTCTTCTCCTATGAGCAGGAACATAACCCACTTTGTCAAGAATTAAGAGGCTGTGTCAGTCCATGGACGTCAGAGAAACGGATTTTACGCTGAGTACAAAAATCCTATTTTTTACTTTATATAGTAATAAATAAAAAACACAGGGGTAAATAAATACCACCAAGAGAAATCTCGATTTGTAAAAAAAATATATAAAATAATTTGGGTAAATTGTTGCATGACCGTCAAACTATCACTGATAACTGAAAAATGGCCAGGAAGGGGGGTATAACATGTTAGTTGTCTGACTTCTATATTGATGAAAATGTTTTGGCCATTAGTCTAATGTTTTTCCCAGATAAACGTATGTATGACAGACAGGCTTTTTAAATGGGTGCCCCTATCATAAAGGCTAAATATATGCCCATTCTGTATCTGCTTGTTATATGCATATTTTGAACAGTATAATCAGTTCAGCTGAGTATTCCAGCTTTTCTACCTGATTCTTCATTGCATATTACAAGCAAGCATCACTACAGATATATAGATCATAAATGTTAAATGTACATACTAAAGCCCTGTACACACGATCGGATAACCTATGGATTTTCGTCCGATGGATTTGTCCATCGGAAATCCGATGAAACTGTTTTTCATCAGTCTTGCCCACACACCATCAGTCAAAAAACCGACCGTTCCAAACGCGGTGACGTAAAACACTCTGATGAGCCGAGAAAAAATAAGTTTAATGCTTCTGAGCATGCGTCGACTTGATTCTGAGCATGCGAAAAAATTTAAAACATGTTCTATTTTTTAAAACCGATGGAAAAAAGACCGATGGGTCCCATACACGATCGGTTGGTCTGATGAAAACCATCCATCGGACGGTTTTCATCAGTCAAACCGATCGTGTGTACAGGGCTTAAGACTGTAAGGGTCACTTCAAAACTAAGCCCTCAAAAACAGTAACATAAGCTTCTTTAGTAGTGATGAGAGATGCCTATGGCCTAATACAGTGCCGGCCCAAGAAATTGTGCGGCCTGGTACCAAGAATCAAATGCTGCCCCCCCCCCAAAAAAAAATCACGCCTACCAAATACCCCACATTCATTATTTTATTTATTTATTTAATATCATGATAGCTAAAGAGGACCTGTCATGGCTCTATACATGTATAGAAGTATAAAGAGGACCTGTCATGGCACTATACATGTATGTAGGAGTATATCATGGCTCTATACATGTATGTAGGAGTATAAAAGGACCTGTGCGTGGCGGGTGGCCGCGTTGTCAGCCGGCCACCCGCGATCGCTCCAGAGAGCCAGAACGGGGATCTGTCAATGTAAACAGACAGATCCCCATTCTGACAGGGGAGGAGAGACAGATCTGCTGTTCCTGTTCCTAGTGATTAGGAACAGAGATCTCTCTCCTCCTCCAGTCAGTCCCATCCCCCAGGGAACACATTTAACCCCCTTTCCTGCCAGTGACATTTACACAGTAATCAGTGCATTTTTATAGCACAGATCGCTGTCCGATCTGTCTGCCGCAATGTCACAGTCTCGCTAAAAATTGCAGATCACCGCCATTACTAGTAAAAAAATAATAATAATAATAAAAATGCCATAAATCTATCCTCTATTTTGTAGACGCTATAACTTTTGCGCAAACTAATCAATATACACATTGCGTTTTTTTTACCAAACATATGTAGAAGAATACATATCGACCTAAACTGATGAAGAAATGTTTATTTTTTTGGATGTTTATTATAGCAAAAAAAAACTTTTTTTTTTTCAAAATTGACGCTATTTTTTTGTTTATAGCGCAAAAAATAAAAACCGCAGAAGTGATCAAATACCACCAAAAGAAAGCTCTATTTGTGGGGAAAAAAGGACGTCAGTTTTGTTTAGGTACAGCATCGCACGACCGCGCAATTGTCAGTTAAATTGATGCAGTGCCGAATGACAAAAAAAATGATTGAAGTGCATTATTTCTATTATTACATTGTTATATAAAATAAAATAGTTCAACTCACCATAATGCAGAATCAGTGGGAGCCCCGAGTGTGTCACTTGCCATTGTCACTTGCCACATGTTGCGGATTGTCACTTGCCACGATGCCACACATTGTGAATTGTCACTTGCCACGACGTCACCTGCCACACAATGTGGATTGTCACTTGCCACGATGTCACACATTGCAGATTGTCACGGGCACAGCGTGGCTCCCTCTCTGATGGCACAGGCACAGCGTGGCTCCCTCTCTGATGGCACAGGCACAGCGTGGCTCCCTTTCTGATGGCACAGGCACAGCGTGGCTCCCTCTCTGATGGCACAGGCACAGCGTGGCTCCCTCTCTGATGGCACTGGCAAAGCGTGGCTCCCTCTCTGATGGCACGGGAACAGCAAGGCTCCTTCTCTGATGGCACGGGCACAGTGTGGCTCCCTCTCTGATGGCACGGGCACAGCATGGCTCCCTCTCTGATGGCACGGGCACAGCGTGGCTCCCTCTCTGATGGCACAGCGTGGCTCCCTCTCTGATGGCACAGCGTGGCTCCCTCTCTGATGGCACAGCGTGGCTCCCTCTCTGATGGCACAGTGTGGCTCCCTCTCTGATGGCACAGCATGGCTCCCTCTCTGATGGCACGGGCAAAGCGTGGCTCCCTCTCTGATGGCACGGGCACAGCGTGGCTCCTTCTCTGATGGCACAGGCACAGCGTGGCTCCCTCTCTGATGGCACGGGCACAGCGTGGCTCCCTCTGATGGCACGGGCACAGCGTGGCTCCCTCTCTGATGGCACAGCGTGGCTCCCTCTCTGATGGCACGGGCACAGCGTGGCTCCCTCTCTGATGGCACAGGCACAGCATGGCTTCCCCCAGCACAGTCCTCTCTTTTCCCTGTGTCCTGTAGCAATCACTCCCTCAGTTTCTTCCTGGGTTCCAGACTCTCTCTCCCAGCAGAGTGCATGCTGGGGGCTGAAGTCTGCTGGCTGTGCACAACAATGGGGCAGTCAAGCTTCTGGGACTGCATGTCCCATGATGCTCCACTAGACCCTAGTCTCTTTTGATTGGCCAGAGCGCAGCCAATCGGGAGGGAAACAGACTGGGCAAAGAACTAAGCGGCAAACCAGGTGAGAGCCGCTCTCTCTCCACTGCTGACAGGAGAAAGGAGGGGGCGAGCGGGGGAGATATACTGACGTCCCGCAGCTCGCCTCTCTCCCTTGTCACAGCTTCCTTCGCTATAGCGGGGGAGCGGCCGGCGCTTGACAGGTTCATTTCTTTTGTTGTTGTTGCTGAAGGAGGAGCGGTAGCGGCCGGGCCCCTTACAGGAGTACTACTACTGCCTGTACCCCCCTGATGGTGGCCCTGCGGCTGGCTGATAGGCGGCAATTTGCCGCCCCCCTGAAAGTGCCGCCTGGGACCGAGGTACCATCGGGTCCCATGGTAGGGCCGGCCCTGGCCTAATAAGACATTTCAACATGAGATGAGATATTCTGTTTTGGTATTATTATTGTATCAACAAACTGTCATGCAGTATGTTGTCTCATGAGCTTTTCTTTTATATGTGTGTTGTAGTGAAATTACATGATTTTTTTTTTTTCTCTTTTATGTACTCTTTCTTTACTAATGCCTTTCCATGAAAGTTGTATTAACCAGGGATTGGGTTTGTTCAAAGAAAAAGGTATAAAGATAACATCTACCTGAAGCAAATATTTTACAGTTGAAAAAATGATCGATCATGTAGTTCATATATTATATGAAAAAGAAAGGTATCACAGTAGTCACTGTAGGATACATATGTCAACAGGTAATGCCACATTTCTTTGTGTGACATATACTGCACAGTTTATGGATATTGTAAAGCTTTAGAAACATTTAAATGCATAGTGTTATTAAAAATAGCACCATAAAACTATGAATAAATGTATGCTGAATTTTATTGTGCTAAAATTAACAAATAAAGTTTGCTGAAATTGTTTATAAAATATTTAGGTATTGTTCAATCTATAATAAATTAAAAGAAAGATTTTTCTGGCAAGACTGTTAAGGAAAATTTAAGCTTGTCAATCCAGTTATCACTATAATTGTCCCTATTCTCTTTAAATAAAGAAGAAGTAATGCCAGATGTTCAATCCCCCAAGAAACCTAGGGGGTTATTTACTAAAGGCAAATCCACTTTGCACTAAAAGTGCAAAGTGCACTTGAAATTGCATTGAAAGTGCACTTGGAAGTGCAGTCACTGTAGATCCGAGGGGGGCATGCAAGGAAAATAAAAACAGCATTTTAGCTTGCACATGATTGGATGATAAAATCAGCAGAGCTTCCCCTCATTTCAGATCTACCCCTCAGATTTACAGCGACTGCACTTCCAAGTGCACTTTCAGTGCAATTTCAAGTGCACTTTGCACTTGTAGTTTGCACTTGTAGTGCAAAGTGGATTTGCCTTTCGGAAATAACCCCCCTAGTGTACAAAGCACTTAGTCCTGTTGAAACTTGTGCAGTGGTTCCTGAGCAGTTTAACTCTGATGGACAGATCAGAGAGAAGGGGCAGTACAGACAGTCCACACAGAGCCTGCACAATTCCCACATTCCTCCAAAAGCCGGCAATAGGGACATTTGCGACTCTGCATTGTGTTGCAGTCCTATGCCTCCTCTGATTTTATTCTGATGCCAACTTTATGCTGGAAAGAAAGAGCAACTGAGCCCAGATCCACAATCAGTGCAACCCACAGCATTGTCATTCACAACACAAGCTGACAGTTGTACTGATTCTCCTCAAATAGCATGCAGGTAGTTGATGGGTGGGTCTGGGCTCTGTAACTCTTTCTTTACAGTATAAAGAGTAGAATAGATAATGAATAAATTGGGCTTCAGCCTGGGGTGGAGCTATATCCAGCACTGAAGAACAAAAGATTTAATTGAATTTAAAATCACTGCACAGATTTGAATAGGGAAATCAACAGGTTTTAAACTACTAGTGAGTATCCAAGGGGTATTATGTGCACTGTGTACAGATCATCCACAGAAATTTTATTTTCTGGTCATGTGATCAGCTCATTGCTTTTTCCAGGGTTTCCATTATAAAAAGGATTAGGACACAGGTAGCTGATGAAATACCGGTGTCAGTGTTAACCAAACAGCATGAATTAGATCTCAGTTTTACTAACATCCTAGCAATTTATATCACATACCGTATTTATAAGTGTATAACACGCACTTTTTCACCCTGAAAATAGTGTGAAAATCGCGTGTGCGTGTAATACGCCGATATATAGAAAAAAAAAAGCATGGTACATACTGTATTGAGATCGCATGGCTAACGGACACAATCGGAGACAGCCTGGGGGACGTGGGAGTCTCGGGCCACTCAGATCCAGCATTGCAGAAATCCAGCAGCCATCCCCCAGTGCAGTACACAAGCAGGAAGCATGTCTCTCTCACAGCTGTCTAACTCTCATGGCCGTCAGAGCGTAACCATGGTAACCCTCTGCACGGCTCGCGAGAGTTGAGCTGACTGAAAGCATTTGTACCTGTCACCTCAGATTCCTAATGGCAGAGAGGGAAAAAGAGTGAGGGGGTAGGGGGGAGTTGAGCAAAGATACACACTATCTGACACCTCTTGTCCCAGCCCTGAATACAGCCCAGAATTGTGGAAATCAAAATTCCACCTAAATAATGTAAAAGGGAATTGTTAGTTCCCAATAATAGGAGATATGAAATCTGTCATTAATGAAATGAGAAAGATTTTTTACATTCTATCTCAGTGCCAGTTCACATTTGTGCGCTCTGCGATATCGCATGTGATTCGCACCGCACTGCAGTGTAAATCACATGCAATGTCGTTGCAATGCGATTTCAGCCAAACAGATTGTATGGCTGATATCGCATCGCATTCGGACCAAACTTGCACAGGACCCTTTTTGTGGTCCGAACCAGAATCGGATCACACCCATGCGATCCGATTCCTGTCCGAACTGTCAGTTCGCAGTGCGATATGCGAGCTGAAATGGGGGTGTCATTAACTTTGTATTGATACTCCCCACAGATCGCATAGTACAGTGTGAACTGCTGTGCGAGTCCGGTGCGATGTGTGAACCCGCAGTGGATTCACAGGGTTCTCGCATCACACAAGTGTAAACCGGCACTCGCCCTTTATATAATAGTGCTTTTAGACTGTGTAATATTTCTGTCACTCAGCAGTTACCATATATATATATATATATATATATATATATATATATATATATATATACCGGTATTTGATTCAGGTTCAGTTCACACTTGTGCGATGCGGGAACCCTGCGAATCCACTGCGGGTTCCCGCATCGCACCGGACTTGCACAGCAGTTCACACTGTCCTATGCGATCTGTGGGGAGTGTCAATACAAAGTTAATGACACCCCCCATTTCAGCTTGCATATCGCACTGCAAACTGACAGTTCGGACAGGAATCGGATCGCATAGATGTGAACACCCATGCGATCCAATTCTGGTGCAGACCAAAAAAAGCGTCCTGTGCGAGTTTGTTCCGAATGCGATGCAAATTCAGCCAATCTGTATGGCTGAAATCGCATTGCTCGGACATCGCATGTGATCTGCAGTTCTTTATTTAAAATTTAGGTTTTTTTCCTGAAACTTCCCTCTTAAAATTAAGGTACGTGTTATACGCCTGTGCGTGTTATACGCCGATAAATACGGTATATAATTTTTCTTTGACAAAGTGTTGTTTTTTTTAAGGGGGGTCTGTGCTTTGTCCACACAGGGTTTGCTTTGCCCACCACTTTGTTCATCCTCCAGGGGCAAAAGAAATCCCATATAAACTATGTGCTTTCAGGGTCATAGCTTACACTGGTCTTTTTATAAAACATACATAAGTTTATCAGCCCAAGGCTGGCACATGGAGTGGGTCATATGCTCCTCCATACTCAGAAGTACTTACTTTTATTGTATTTTGAATATAAATGTTATTATTTTAAAATTAGACTGCTTGCCAATTTTGTGTAACATCTACAATGTATATATATATATATATATATATATATATATATATATATATATATATATATATATATATATATATTTGCTGGTTGTTTTATTTGATAGCAATTCATAAACAGCTGTGTTTCACCTCCTCTGGCAGATGAGTGTTATTAGCATCATTGCTAAAGGACTGAATTGTTGGAAAGGAGACTGCATTGTACTGCTATTGTACCTGGAACTCACTGATGCACATATGCTGACATGGAGAATCAGCAACACACAATAAACAATATAATAGTTTAAGTTACACATACTGTATGGGAGCCATCCATCACTTTTTCTAGTTTTGGATTACGAGAGTGGGGTAGGGCTCAGTCTACTACTAGTTCTTATTTTCTCCATGATATTCCGCATCTCAACTCTTATGCCGCGTACACACAACCATTTTTCTCGTCGGGAAAAATTTCATTTTTTCTCTTTGACGAGAAAAACGACTGTGTGTGGGCTTTCCATCATTTTTCCCCGACGAGAAAAACGGCAAGAATCACGACGAGAAAAATTATGCCGCATACACACGATCGTTTTTCACGTAGTTAAAAATGCAATTTTTTAAATTGGGCATTAAAAACGATCGTGTGTAGGCTCCAGATCATTTTTAATGACGTTAAAAATGGCCTAAAAAAAATGAGGACCTGCGCTATTTTTTCACATCGTTTTTCACGTCGTTTTTTTTTTAACGACGTGAAAAACGGTAGTGTGTATGCTTTTACGAGGGGAAAAAAAATGCGCATGCTCAGAATCAAGTATGAGATGGGAGCGCTCGCTCTGGTAAAACTAGCGTTCGTAATGGAGACAGCACATTCATCACGCTGTAACAGACTGAAAAGCACGAGGCTGAAAAGCGCGAATCGTCGCTCAACAAACTTTACTAACATGAAGGGTGGCGCCATTCGAATAGAACTTCCCCTTTAGTGCCGTCGTACGTGTTGTACGTCACTGCGCTTTGCTCGAGCGTTTTTTTTAAATGAATGTGTGTACGCAAGACAGGCTTGAGAGGAAACGAGAAAGAAAAATCACGTCGAGAAAAAAGTTGTTTTTGAAAATGACATTAAAAACGATCGTGTGTACGCGGCATTAGAACATGCTCTAATTTTTCTCGTCGTGATTCACGGCATTTTTTTGCGCTGCAGTTTTCCCATAGGGAAACACTGCCAGGGAGCCTACGCATGGTTGTTTTTCTTGACCAAGATAAAAAATGTCATGAAAACCAGCCGTGTGTAGGGGACCAAGCCGTTCCTCGTTTTTCCCGTCGATTTTCTCGACGGTGTTTTCACCGTCGAGAAAATCGATCGTGTGTACACGGCATTATAATAAGAAAAATAATTCTGCTTTGATCTAAAATTAATGGTGTGCCTGTTTGAAAGGCCTTTGTCATACATTTTGGTGGGGAATACACTGATGCATCAGTTACACAATAATGCTGGTGTCATTGGCAGATGAATACACAGAATTGCAAAAAGTGAAAAGGGACTAAGATGGGAAGCAAAACATGGAGATATCACAAAAATATATTGAAAGGCCATTAAGAAGAATCACAGTAAGGACAGACAGGAGGAGTCTGTAGACAGTACTTTCTGAATAAAGTTTGTAATTATAGCATTTGTATATTTTAATAGTTGGCAGCTAGAAAAACATGTATATTTTACTTTAAGTAATATCTTTCCTTTAACATGTATACTTGAAGATTTGGATTCTGTCAGTGTTCACACATAGCATCAGAGAATTAAAACACTTTCCAGCAGAACTTTCTGTAAAGGGAGATTGGGCATTAAAATGGTTGAACAGTGAATTCTACAGACATACTGTAAATGAGTGAATGATAAAAGACAGTGGGCTTGAGGTGAAGGACAATAATTCCTAAAAGACCAAAGATTTTCTGCTTCTATAATCAGAAAATAAATCTCCTGGTTTTAAATCTAATGTACAAGGAAAAAGGTAGATTAACTTTCAAAAGTAGATCAGAGAAGCATTCAAATAAAATATTCAGGAAAATCTTTTCAGCAGGATTGTCACTTATTGCTCAAAATCTGTTACACGTCTATTAAAAAGACTGCTCTGTACTTGACCTTGAGCATTTTGTGCAGATGGGGAAAAAAGGAAGGATATTTTGTAACTATACATTTTTATATTTTATATAGACAATTTGTATTTTCTGCATTAATAATCTTAATTTTTTTATATTGCTTTCTACTAGAAGCTTGCTATATTTTTGTTGTATGTTAACACGTGTATATATAATTTTTTTTCTTTGTTTTTCTGTTGTCAGGACTGATAAAAAATATAATTTTGGTCAGTTTAGTAAATATTTCACATAAACATTTTATATGTTCCCTGTCAGGCAGCTAGCAGGAAAATGGTTAGACTCTTCCCCTTGTTTTTTTTTTTGCTAAAGGAGCTTGTTGCTTACAGAGGTCAATAGTTAAAATACGTGTGAATGAAAGAAAGATTAAAGCTGGTCTTATACCTGTAGGATTTCATTAGAAAATTGTCATGTTCAGAACGTATATTTTATGATCTGAATGTTCCAATGGAAAATTCAGCAATATTTTCAACCAGAGTGAGCAAAAATCTGAATAATGGGAATATTTTGTTGAATCTAATGGGAATGAATAAATGCATTTCTAATTGTGTTTATTTTTTTGTAATTCCTTTATTTTGTAAACGGTCATGTAAAGTATTATTATCAACCAGATACATATAATTATGGTGTAAATAAAATCTCTAGTATAAAAAAGGCTAACAGAGACCGCTAAAGCAATAATCCAGGAAATGATATCCAGCAAAACAGTCGAGTACCGAGACTTAAACATGTACAAACCTGTAGACTTTTTTGCAGGGATGAAGACAACGGTTAACCTTGAAATGAGAGAAGAAAAACATTGCAGGATCAAATAAACATATCAACCATTTAACGCATTGATGAATTTATAATTGTTGAATATGCTCCCACCCAAGGCAAACCATAAGTAATCTTATGCACATGCACTTTTCAGTCTGGAAGTAGAACAGTCATTCTATGAAAATCAAGACATTGACATGGTACTCAAATAAAAAGTTGTTTTAAATTAGTCGAGTCCCTGAAGACATTATTAAATAATTGAGTTTGCAATTTTTATACTTTCTTGACCGAACATTTAAACTAAATTCTACGGGCTTAAGGCCATCATTATACGTATTATCCTTGCCAAGCCGCACCCTTACTTGTTCTGCCTCCATCAAGATCTTCACTATGTGGCCTGTTCAGTGCCAGACAGCTTCTTCTTCAGTATGGGTTTTGCTGCTCTGATGCACATCCATGCACTGTGATGCCTGCTCATTCTCTTAGAAAGTTCATACCCTGCCTATCCACCATAGAAGTCTCATCCTTTTAACAATGCTTTTTCACTGACTGATGTTACAATTCTTGGCAGTTCCTGATGCACAATGTTTTGGAAGGAGTGGGACCAGATACTGTATATAACTTCTGATGATTTTCGATACCTATGCTGACTTTTGAGAGGATTTAAGGACTTTTAAAGTACACACTGATCTTAGGTATAATAGCATTCTTAAATCAAAAAATGGAAAAAAGCACAGACGGAAGATGGGAAAACTTTATCTATACTGTCAATAATTAAAATTAGTTTGCATAATGTAGTAGTAAAGGTAGCCAACTAAAAAAAATCAACATTGTGTTTAGGAGCTGAACATAAAGATTAACAATAAGAGTTAAAGGCTTGAAAGATCAACATCCAAAACAAATAGTGCCCAAGTGATCTTGAACTCAAATGTGTGAATCCAACTGTTATTTCCCAAATGATACATACTCAGCACAAATACTTTAGCTGGATAAATACTGAGTTTGCCTAGTTCTTTTCTCTTCATGAGGATAAAAACAAATAGAGCACATTGGAATCTTTGCAATAAATTATTACATTTAAAAGTCAAATCTATCCTAAAGAAAGTTACCTTTTTGTCCATATCTTATTGAATAGATTGTTGTAAGAAGAAATATGATAGGCAAGGTGTAGTATGAGTCTGACTACAGTAAGAAAAAAAAATAGTTGCTGGGGCTGACATTATTTTGCAAATCATTAGAAATCAACAATTGGGTGTGTCCAAACCACATTTGAGCAGGTGTCTTCTATAACTTCCCAAACCTCTGAGCATGACAACCCTCCTAAAACCCCAGAAAATACAATTAATTGGTAGGACTGAGGGGGCTTAATGCAAAAATTTTGACTAAAGCTGGGCATACATGTATTTATTTATTTTTTTTCAACCTGACAGATCACCACAATAGCACAAGCAATGTTGATGCAGGGATCTCTCCTGCTTTGCTATTGTATTTTGACAGGGAAGACCTCCCCCCATAAGAATACACAGATCAGCCAATGGCTGCAAGTGCTGATCGAATGTTAGTTATCCAGCATCACAAGTCAAACAGTGACATACATGTACCGAAATTCAGCCGATTCCTGCGGAACTGGCCAAATTTTGTAACATGTGTGAAGGCTTGTATGCAAGTCAGTGGCCATAAAAAGGGTATGGGAGCCAGGTACTGCCCTGGGGGACATGTATCAATGCAATTTTTTTTTTTTTTAAAGGAGCAGTGATTTTAATGATGCTTAAAGTGAAACAATAAAAAATGAAACATTCCTTTAAATATAGTGCTGGGGGGGTCTTACCTTTCTTTAAAAAAATAATTATATGTACTTGTCAAACAGGTGCAGAAAAATTGAGCTTTGGGTTTGGTGGTGCCTTCACACCACAACCCTATAGAGGTACTCTTTATGAAATCAAGAATTGACCTTGCTCTAAAAATTTTAAATTATATGCACCTGTCAAACAGGTGTCGAAAAATTGGTCCTTGGGTGTTAATTGTGCCCATAAAACCTATATCAAAAAATTACTTGAAGATGTCCATAATATATTACAGGTCCAACTACCTATGGACACCAACTAGGTATTGATTGAAGTCTTGTATTGGATGAATTGTGAACCGCAAATTACTAGGAAACTTTGAATTATGGCATCGTCCTATGGGTTCAGTGGTTGATATACAGTATATGGCTATTATGATAGATGATATATACAGTAAATATAGATCTGGAAGCTCCATAGTGATCTATATGTCTTTACCTTCCTCATTTCCTCCTTTTTTACCCCCTTCCCCCCATCGCCTCCCCACCTTCTTTTTCTTTTTCCTTTTCCTTCCCCCTCCACTCCCCTCCCTTCCTCTATTTCCCCCTTGACATATTGAATAGAATAGACTGCATCCTGACTGAACGATGACTCTATACCCGATATCCTAGTTGGTGATCTAATTTGGAGTATAATTTGGTTGGGTTCCTTGATACTCCAACGCCCACCCAGGGTGTGATGATGCCGTTGCTTCCTTGTACTTGAGGTGGGTCCCACATAGTGAATGCAAGAAATTATTGAATATATAAATGTATGGATACTGTATAATATGTTATTGTCTTTTCATAGATGAGTGCTGTAATGCAAAATCTGGTGAATATAAGGACGTACCGTATATACTCGAGTATAAGCCGAGTTTTTCAGCACATTTTTTTGTGTTTGAAAATGCCCCCCTCGGCTTATACCGAGTCACCTTTTTGCGCCTGATCTCCCGGACTTTGGGGACCCGGTACCGGCCAGCTGTGGGTCCCCTGGACCCCAAACTTGGCACAGATGTAGCCCCCCTCCTCTACAAGTGTGCAAACTTGATAAAGAAGCGGTGCCCACTATTTCTTGTGGGCACCTCCCATTGTAGTACAGCACATTTTGCAAATTCATGTAAGGGGGTAGAATCCACCAGATGGAAAGGCAGGAGTTGTAAAGCCAGCAATTTGGACAAGCTGGAATTTAGACGCTGGGCATGTCGGTGGCAGGGAGTGTATTCTTTTTTTTTGCTGCAGCAGCTGGGGCAGAGAAATTTGCCTGCTATAATCTACAGCTGGTGGTGTGCTGCTGGCAGACTTGTTGAAAGGACCTGTGATACCCTTTGCTATACCATCCCTGTTAGTGGAGGCTGCTGAGAGGTCATCATCATGAGATATAGCAGGGGTAGAGATGAAAGGTGAGGAGTGAGGAGGAGAAAAAGTGCGTCCCTTTTGTGTGGCTTTCAAGTGCTCTTGCCAATGATCTGAATGGTGGGAGGTTAAATGGCTTTGCAAGCTGATCCTGCTGATCCTTATTATAACAAATTAGGATGTAATAAAAAACAAGTTAGTTTGGTTTAGGAGATCAGCGTATGTGTGTCATATACTGTATATGCTTCTCAGAGCATTTGGAAAGAATAAGTGATGATGTCCCTTTTCTATAAAATTTGTGGCAAACGTTGGTGTTGTATATTTTTTAGGGGTGTGGGCTTTTAGGGTGTGTTACTTCATTTCTGCCAAGATTTTTACTAAAAAAAACACAACATTCCTCCACATCTCATGTTACACCACTGCATTCCTATTTTGTCCACACTCCAATGACACTAGAACTCCCTTCCACAATTTGTGGTGTCTGCGGAGAGTGTCGATAGCTTCAAAAAGCTCTTAGATGGTCATCTTACCTGAATGCAATATGTCAACATGTACATAATAATAATCTCATTAATACATTTTTAAGTTAAATGGTTATTTATGTTCGCTTTTTTTAAAGTGTTTACACAATTTTACATATTGTCCTTGCATTGATGATCCATATCTAATGTTTTAATACCATTGTGCTGTAAAGTTTTTAGAGAGATATGTCTATATCCTCCTCTTGTTTTATTCCTATTGTAATGCCCCTATTTGTATGTATAGAGATAGAGTGCATTTTCAATTTTCCCCCACTGGGTGGCAGCACCACCAAGGCACATAAAAAGGCTGTTTTAAAGCCTAGTCACATCAGCTTGACAAAGGAGCGTGCACTATAGTCATCTCTCTAGTGCGCACGCTCTGAAACGCGTCACTAGTACGTCCGTGACGTCATCCCATCGTATGCTGCATTCCAGCCCTCTCCTGTGATCCATCAGCTGTATTCCAGGCCTCGATCTGGATCCCGCCCGAACTGCTGGACAGAACGCCGGCCGCTCATGGAGTAACAAAAATAGATCACTGCTGACAGCTGAGACGGAGATCGGGTTCACTGGACTCTACTGTGCCTGCTTAAAGATACCACTATGTGAGTCTTTTTAATACGCTTGTCTATTAAATACAAACAGTCTTACTTAAGAGGGGCCTGTTTCTTTTGTTTTCTCTTTACACGTTTGGAGTGTGCTTCAACTCACTCTGCAAGGCTGCCCTGCTATTACAGACTGTTTCTCACACAGAGCTAGAAAGCTCAAAGGACTTTTGCATGGACTCACGTTGCATTTTCATATACTACAGTATAACCACTACAGTATAACCTGCGCCACTACCCACTGTATTTGTTTACAGTTTGGAATAGATGGTTCAATAAAGTTATGCTATATTTGCATCTGGTCAATGGGGTGTAAAGCAATGAAGAAAAATACTCTTATTTTTAGGATATGTGTTGGAATGAGACATGAAAATACCTTTCTGTTTTAAGAAGGCTTTGCTGTGCTAATAGCTATATACAAATCCATCTATTGTACAACTTCACCCAAACCAATCCTCTTTATCCCTCCAAAGACCTCCCTCTCTCTAACCCCCTTTTTCTTCCTCCTTTCATGCTTCCATATAGAACTTCTCCAGATCCTATCCCATCCTCTGAAACTTCCTACATCCACCAGTATGTCTATCTCCTACTCTGTCTGCCTTTTAGGCAATGCCTGAAAACACATACAGTATATCCAGGGAAGCCTATCATGAATTTACCTAAATACTGAAAGGCAGGTTTCCAGACCATGAGTAAGGTTAGGATACTGAATTCAAGCCCCATTGAAATCAATGGAAGCTGAATTTAAAAACACAATAATGTCCATTTTCTAGGCTATTAGGTATGGGAATTCCAGGAATTCTCTTCACTTAAGCAAAACACATGCTAAGTAAGTGGGCACCCCATGCAAATAAACATTAGGGGATCCCCCTAAAAATACATAGCAGACCCCTATGCTTGATGAGTGGCTGGTGTTGATGTCAAGTGGGACTCTATGCAAAAACAGTAAGAACCCTCCTCCAAAATTCATACCAGACCCTTATCAGAGCATGCAGCCTGTAGTTGTGGGGGGTCTGTTGGCAGGGGGTTTAAAGGAATTGATACAGATCTGTGCACTGCGACAGGGCACATAGAAAAAAGTGCCCCAACACGGCAATTTAAAGAATTTAAGCATAGTTTGTTAAGTAAGATGTAAATACAGACTGTAAAATCTCATATAATTTTTAACATGATAAAGTCACGTGAAAACCTATTTTTTTATTTTAATCACTAACTTTCATAAAATAAGAGCTGGTGATTGTGCTTGTTTTGGCACTTTGTGTTATAATTGACAATGCTCTGAGGCTACCAAAATCTTCTGCTCGTAAACCACCTTGGCATATGCTCTCCCAAAGGAAACTAAACACTGTTAGCTCAGCTCTGTGTGTCCATTCATGCACAAAGCCACGGTTCTGCCCCGCCCCCTCTCTCTTTCTTGAGGAGTCAGAGTCCCCAGAGAGCTGAGGCTGTTGTGCACATAGCTGGATTGAAATGGGGCTCAGGTAAATATTAGGGAGGCTGGGGGGGGGGGTACTGCACACATAAGGTTTAAAACCTTAAGCCTTTACAACCGTTTAAATGTAAACTAAACCATGGAATTTGGTTTCTGTGGGCAACTGCTCAACTTTTTTTTATGTTCCTTTGCTCCAGTTTTGATCAGTCAGCTCTCATATAATTTGTTCAGGTTAGAGGGTAAAGTATGAAATGCAAACAGGATTATAATAAGCATTAGGTGGGATTGGTGGAATCTATAGTGTCACTAACAATGTTCTGCTCTTTATCTGTTAAATGTAAGTCTATATACTGTATGTGAAGCTATCTTTAGCTTTTGTGCAGAAACTTTAAGTACTAGTTGTTATGCTTACTGCTTAGCATCCATTTTATTTTATGTGTACAAGTTTATGTAGTTTTATAAAATAAAATAAAATTACTTTCTTTTTCCTTTATCAAAGAGAAGTCATTACAAAGTTGTGCCATGATTAAAAGTATAGCCTAACTTTTCTCAAAGGTGGAACAAGGTCAGAATCATTTTAGACATTGTAAAGAACCTAAGAGCGATCTGGCAGCATTTTTATATGGTATATAAAAGCTTGCTGTATATTTTAACCTTTGCTGGAGTTTCATGACAACAACTGCAGTCACAATGATACTGCAATATTATACTCTGTAGATCACAACCTTAACTTCAGACACAGTATTTGTCAAACAAATGAAAGCTTTTGATACCATGAGTATGAAGTAATTTCTCTGTCAAATGTTAATAAAATCATTATCTAACAACAAACATTTTCGATGATTTAGATGAAAATATTAAGAAAGCAACACTGTTCCTTCAAACCCATTTCTTAAAATGAGTGCAAGAGTAACCAAGTATGTACTAGTTACATGTACTGTACATTTCCGATAATTGGACACGAGAGATTATCAGATTGCTGTTGAATAAAGAGGACCAGATATTACGGAAAAAAAAAACAACATATTATTGATATTTGTTTTCCTGCTAAAGCAAAACAGCAACTCTAAGCAACATGCAAAATCATTTAGTGGACAGCCAATGCAATCCAGGAAAAGCTTATTGCTTTTCTAAAATCAACAGGTCTACACAAAAGCTGAAGTCTAGGCTAAACTGTATTGTCTAAATTACATTAATTTAATTATTACACATTAATATTGGTGTCCTTGATATGTTTTGAAAAAAAAATTGTGCAGTAATTTTTTCATGTTTTCTCTGTGCAATTGTTTTATATAATAAACAACAACCACTGCTGCTCTCTCTTCTTGTGCAGAGTGGCTTGTCTTGTATCTGCTCCCCTGTAATTTCCTGCAAACAAACGGTGGACATACTTTCTATAAAGGCTATGTGCTTTAGAGTGATGCTACTAGTACCAGGTAATTTCTGGGTTTTCAAAGGCATTTGCTGCACAAAAAGTAGATGTACCATATTCATTTTTCAATTTAGCTATACATTTAAATGAAAGATTATGTGTTTGAAATTTCTATTTAAAGCCCAATTGTAGGTAGTTTGAATGTGGAGAAGAGTTAGAAACTCTATTACGTCTGCTTTCAGATACAGAAGATTTATTTTGTCCTTATTGTCCTGATCCCCATCATTATAAAGAAAGCGATCTGTCCAATAGGGACATACACAACATGACAAATTGTGACAGAAGTTTTAAAGTATATGTGAACCCCTACCTTGTAAAACAACCCATTCAGCTTAAAATAGAAATGAAAGGCAAAATGTCTGTTTATGCATGTATGTATGTAAAAAAATTATTAATACATTTTCCTTTTTTATAAGTGATCACATAATCTCCATTCTCAGCTGCATAAGTGGCTTGGAGAAGTGGAGGTGAAAAAAAATTAAGCACATCATCCAGAATGCTACTAAATTAGAGATGGGACAAACACCCCCCGGTTGGCTGCCAATCCCTGTGACGAAACGCGTAGGATGTGCCTGTGTTACTGACATCATCACGCTTTTCCTCCACAGAGGTTGATGGTCACAGTGAGCAGCGTGCATAGGAAGCCTGTGGAGACGCTGCGGCCGTTAATCCATTACATTCACCGCGCTTTATGACCTTCAATTTTGTAACTGCAACTGTTTTAGTTTCATAAACCCTTTTATCTAAATACTACACCATGGAGCCTCTTTGTGTTTCTGTCTTTTGAGCGATACGGACCTTTTAACAGCTTCTGACATCCAGACATCTGCATAGATCTTTGGGAGACCTTAAATCCCTGTGCCTGGTGAGACCGCTGTTATAGCGGTGACCCATATCTGGTAAGGAGACTACATACTCCCTTCATCCACTTAATATGCACCCAGAAGTATCTTTTCTCATGAATCTTCTCTGTCACTTCACTTTTACGCTTGTATGAGAATATATTGGTTATCCTTCAACATGTTTGCTTTTTGGGATTACCTCAATATTGCTGAATTTACTACGTAGTTTATTGATTAGCATGCACAGTGTTTTTTATACATTTTTCCACAGTGGTTTTTGAACATAAGGCTAAACCCTTGTCAGATTTTCTTTCTGTCTGTGTCCCTGTTGCAGGTGTTGTCTCATTTCCTGTCTGATAAAACACTGTCAACAAGACAGGACGTGAGGGTATATCTCCTTAATGGAGCCCTGGACAGAGAAAAAACCCAACAGGGATCCAAACCTAACAAAAATAGTTTGCAGCTTAACATACAATTTATCACAGCCTCTGGTCCAAATCAGTATGCTGTTTCACATGATAACTGCTTTTATGAATGATTTAACACTTATTCCTTTGGAATGCCTGTCTTTCTCACTCTCCAATGCATTCTGTATGCAGTGTTCATGCTCCTGAAAAAAATAAAGATATTATCAAAACTATAAAAATAAAATGCATGTAATTTTTTTTTGAGAATGAAAAAAATAACAGAAAAGGTGAAAGGAAAAAAAAAAAACGAATAAATCACCCCCATAAGAAAAAAAAAAAAAAAAACAGAAAAGGGCAACAATGGCTAATCGGCAACAGAAGTTGATGCTGCCACACACAGAGTAATCTTAACAAAGACTGTTGGGCCTATTTCCCTCCTTTATAGCCAACCTTTGTAACCCCACTGCATAGCTCTAGCAGCACTGTAGTGTATGTTACAGAAGCAATAATAATCTCTTTCTGAAAATGCTGTGATCTGTCCCTATCAGCTTCACAACACAACTGACAACAGGCTGATGGAAGAACATACTCTTTAAGAAGGGGATTGACACTGGGGGTTTGCTGTTCAGGTGTACTGTGAACAACCAAAGTTCCTGGTAAACTCTGCATTGAACCCAACTTGAATCTCATAATATTTCCTTGTAACTGTTATAGTTACATCCTTGCTGTTCCTGCTGATGTTTGCTTGATCAGGGCTCGTAAGACCTTACATAAAATAAAAAATGAAAATGATAAAAAATGCAAATCTGTTAATGATTAAATAAAGACATAAAATGGTGGGAAAATGTTAATGTGGGAGATTATCAGGTTATTAACTACAGTATATAAATGGGGCTGTTTCACCAGCTGGCATTTAAACTATCAGTTGTGAGGTTCTTCCTCTTCTATCTTGTCTCCCATGTGGCTCACTGTGTTCACTCACTGCCTCTGTTATATGATTGAATGTTGAAGGAAGATTTGAGGATGGGTGGGCAGCCTATGACCATTGGACTCTATGGTAATTTTTTTTGCTGCCTGTCACTCTGTCCCATTCACCTGCTGTCCAAAAGTTCCCTGCTATGTAAACAAAAGTTGCCAGTGATAGGTAAAAAAATTTACACGGGGTTCACTCCATAATTCATCAGGCCTTTCAGGTATGTATTAATTTTACGAGGGACAAAAACAAAAAGGTGTGGTGTCCTCCATAATTTTATGCCGGGCCATTATCCAAGCATGCAACCTGTTTGGCCAGAAAAGGGGGGATACGCATGCACCCTAACCTCCTGAAACATGCCAGGTCACAGGGTGAACCCCCTGTTGATAGGGACATGTTACTCTTGCACCCAACCCTGGACTCAGAATCTGGAAGCCTTCTTTAACAATAAGGGGCACCAAAACAATGGCCCTTTTTAATGTAAATGAGTAAGCATAGTACCCCTACTCTTTCACAAAAAAATAAAAGTAAATAAATACACGCACACAGATTTAAAAAAAGACCTTCATATCCTGTACATCCACCATCAATCACATCATCCACATGAGTCATGATGCCCAAAAAAAAAAAAGTAACTGACAGCCCACATGATCTTCACCCATCATACTGCTTGCCTGCAAATGATAGATCCAGTGGACGATCGCTGATTATAAACAAAGGGGTGGGGTCTCCCAGTTGACATCATTGGCCAAATATGGACAATTACGTCAAGGAGAATCTCATCAAGAATAAGGGTCAGAAATGTGTTTTTAGGGGCAACACACATTTTTGTGTGTGGGGTCTCCAATAACATCTACAGTGCCTTGAAAAATATTCATACCCCTTGACATTTTCCACATTTTGTCATATTACAACTAAAAATGTAAATGTATTTTATTGGGATTTTATGTGATAGACCAACACAAAGTGGCACATAATTTTGAAGTGGAAGGAAAATGATAAATGGTTTCTACAAATAAATATGTGAAAAGTGTGACGTGCATTTGTATTCAGCCGCCCTGAGTCAATGCTTTGTAGAACCACCAATTACAGCTGCAAGTCTTTTTGGGGATATCTCTATCAGCTTTGCACATCTAGAGAGTGACATTTTTGCCCATTCTTCTTTGCAAAATAGCTTAGGCTCTGTCACATTGGATGGAGAGTGTCTGTGAACAGCAATTTTCAAGTCTTGCCACAGATTCTCAATTGGATTTAGGGCTGAACTTTGACTGGGCCTTTCTAACACATGAATATGCTTTGATTGAAACATTTTTATTGTAGCTCTGGCTGTATGTTTAGGGTCATTGTCCTGCTGGAAGGTGAACCTCTGCCCCAGTCTCAAGTCTTTTGCAGACTCTAACAGGTTTTCTTCTAAGATTGCCCTGTATTTGGCTCCATCCATCTTCCCATAAACTATTACCAGCTTCCCTGTCCCTGCTGAGGAAAAGCATCCCCACATGATGCTGCCACCGCCATGTTTCACGGTGGGGATGGTGTGTTCAGGGTGATGTGCAGTGTTAGTTTTATGCCACACATAACGTTTTGCTTTTAGGCTAAAAAGTTACATTTTGATCTCATCTGACCAGAGCACCTCCTTCCACATGTTTTCTGTGTCCCCCACATGGCTTCTCACAAACTGCAAACGGGACTTCTTATGGCTTTCTTTCAGCAATGGCTTCTTCTTGCCACTCTTCCATACAGGCCAGATTTGTGGAGTGCACGACTAATAGTTGTCCTGTGGACAGATTCTCGCACCTCAGCTGTGGATCTCTGCAGCTCCTCCAGAGTTACAATGGGCCTCTTGGCTGCTTCTCTGATTAATGCTCTTCTTGTCCGGCCTGTCAGTTTAGGTGGATGCCATATCTTGGTAGGTTTGCAGTTGTGCCATACTCTTTCCATTTTGAGGTGATGGATTGAACAGTGCTCTGTGAGATGTTCAAAGTTTGGAATGTTTTTTTATAACCTAACCCTGCTTTAAACTTCTCCACAACTTCATCCCTGACCTGTCTAGTGTGTTCCTTGGCCTTCACAATACTGTTTGTTTACTAAGGTTCTCTAACAAACCTCTGAGGGCATCACAGAACAGCTGTATTTATACTTAGATAAAATTACACACAGTTGGACTCTTTTTACTAATAAGGTGACTTCTTAAGGCAAATGGTACCACTAGATTTTCATTGGGGGTATAGGAGTAATGGGTGCTGAATACAAATGCATGCCACACTTTCAATATATTTATTTGTAATACATTTTGAAAAACATTTATATTTTTCTTTCCACTTTACAATTATGTGCCACTTTGTGTTGGTCTATTGCATAAAATCCCAATAAGATACATTTAAGTTTTTGGTTGTAACATGACAAAATGTGTAAAATGTCAAGCGGTATGAATACTTTTTTTCAAGGCACTGTATACCAGACCTTCATCTAGGTTAAATGTCTTGCATAGATTAAGGTAATCCCCAGCCATTTGTTTACAATCAGAAGTAAAATAGCTCAAGCTGTCATTTTCTGGCAAACCATTTCTTAATTTTTCATGCAATGAAGAATTGCAGAATATACAGTTTCATCATTGCTCAACACTTTATATCACCCATTAATTTCTGGAAATTTTTTGCAGAAATCAATTTTTTAATCTTAATGCAAACAAAACTCACAGCTGTCAAATGACAGCTACAGGTATATACAATGTTTAACATGTATGTTAATTTACTTACAATTTGTCCTATATAACTATGTTTGGTTGTATCACATGTTATGGTTTTGCAAGACAGAAATACTTGCTCGCCGATGGCACCATCTATCTGATTATAACTTTCAAAACTGTCATTATGAAGTTTATATAATTTTTTTCTGTAGGATTCGTGACCACGTGTCTGCAATTTAAAAAAAAACTGATGGAAACACCCATCAGCCGACACATGGGCCTTTTCCATAACCACAATCTCAAAATGTTAGGCTTTTTTGCCTTGGAACACATTTCCTCCAATGAGAGAGGTGGGGACGTTGATCGACGTTTGCTTCAAATTGAGGCGAAATGGATCTATCGCCTCCAGGCCATCAAATACCCGGGCCTTAACGAAGGCATCAGCTACAAACCCTTTCTGTAACAACCACAAATCAGCATGATGAGCATGGATCTGGGCTCTTTGGCAATACCCCGCAGGCCCCCCTTTTCTCCACTTGCCCCTTCTTGCCCCTGTCTTCCCTGTCTTACACTGTGAGACATATATCTGGTCATATCCATCAACCACAAATGGGTGCCCTCTCCTTCCCCCCCCACCCTTCAACCCTTCCTCATTGAGGGCTACATTTTGGCCAATTTCCTCCCCATGGGAGAGCTATTTGTCACAAGGGATGCACCACTAACATCCTTCCTGTGATCCCTTTTGTTCTCAGAAACAATGATATTAATATCGGAATCATGAATACAATAAATGTTTCTGTTTTAAGAAATTTCATCATTTCCTTTTTCTTTCCATTTCTTAATGTACTTTTGATTGATGTATTTTTCTTGAGAGCTATAAGCAATGCCCCTCTCATCCTGTAAGCCCTATATATATATATATATATATATATATATATATGCCCTGGTATTACAGGGTGCTATATTTCAAAATTTACCCAATTTTTTTCATCTTATTCCCCTGTATTTTGTCCTTTTTCATTTCATTTTCATTTTTATTTTCATCCATATTTATTTTCACAATTAATTTTTTCTTTTTCTTTTTCATTATTTTCCTGTCACTCATTACATCTACCGACATCTGTGAAAAATCTGAGGAAAACGCTTGGACAGCCACACACAAAAAAGGTTCTTTTATTTAAAACAAAAGCACAAACAACATGCCACAGCAAAAAAACAGCAAGTATGAGCTGACGTTTCGCACTGCGATTCAGTGCTTAATCATAGCCAATGTTCGGGCTCATCAGCCTGTGATCTTCCCAGAGATCCACTACGGGCGCTAGGGGGCCCGTGCAGAGGCACGGGTGCTATGTTTGTCCGTATCGTGACCCAGGCCGGCTCGAGGTGTTCACATGCTTTGGGGCAGCGTCGGCAGCATTTGCGCTGTCTTTTTATGGTGGCGCTGCCACGCGCACTGTTTTCCATCTGACGGCCTCCACTGCGCATGTGTCCCCTCCTCCACAGCAGGCCTTCATTCCATCTCCACGTCACCACCTAGTGCCCGTAGAACGCCGCTGACGTAATGACGCCACATGCACCGCCGCCATTCAATCGCACACAGGGGATATAAATAGGACCCATGCTGGTAATGACACCGTCATGGGATCCTTTCTGGGAGCCATGCTACCCACACACAGAAAACAGGTACGTGTCATTATTTACATTAATAAGCCCAATACACCGGGCCGCTCTCTGTCTCTATTATTAATTTGCCTCTATTCATACAGACTAGATCCAGTTTGCTGGCTTGGTTCAGGCCTCCTGGTGTACCCCTGCAATGAACAATTAGAGGCTCTCCCAATCAGCTCTAAGGTAAACGGTCTGCTTGAATGGGCTGCAGGGCCCACTATGTTATTGTTGGACCTTGCAGTGTCTCCGTTTCAAAGTATGGCTGATCCCCACCCCACTTTTTTTTTCTATGTCATTGACAGATATAGAGTATTTCTAATGCAGAGCTTTTTTCGTGTGCCTGTTGTTTGCTGTGTTGTGACATTTTGGCTACCAGAACATGCACCTATTGCTATACCAACATGTAAGCCAACAAAATTATTTTTCTTTGTTATACCTAATTATCGAAAATAGGTCTGTTCACAGACATTTTTTTCTTTTGACAAAGTTTTTCATGGTTTTTCATGTTTTTTTCTCTTTCTTTATATATCCTTCATCAAGGCTGGATCAGCTTAGGTGCTAGTCTAATATCCTCACTTGGACTTTCTGGACATTTCACATGAGCTGGGTTGAACCCGGACACTGTTCAGCGCAGATGCCTGTTACTCTATATAGTGTTCCCAGTATATTTGACCCACTACAGGGACACATTTATGGTTGTAAGGGCGACCAGGATCTCAGAGGTATTGCTCTATATTATTCTAGTAATGTATGTTGTACTTTATCTATGCAACCAATTCAATTTTTATTTTTTTATTTGAAATTTATATGTTAAACATATATTAATGAACTGTTTACATTATTTCTTAGATTAAAATACAGTCTCCAAACGTCCCTGAAGAAGCCTAGATCAGGCGAAACATGTAGGACTGCTACGTTGGTGACTTATAAGGACAGAGTGCACTGCATTGTACTCCCCCTTATATTTTTTAAATGCTTTGTAATTTATGAATACATTTTGTTACTTTTTATATATAAAAAATGTTTCCCCTTTTTTCTCTTTTTTCTTTTTACCTATCTGTACAATTTGTACAAGCACCGTTATAGTCCCATGCACCCCCCATTTATGGGGTTTTCATATAAATCTTTCTATAGGGATGCAGGTGCCGCCTTATATAAAAAATTGGTTTTCTGTGCTAGTTCTATAATTCTATCTTTACTATACTTGTTTCTTACAGCTGTTGCAAAATTGTATAAAGTTACTTAGAAAACAAACCCAAAGGTCAGCTGAAATGAATGGTGAGTAGTAGTAAACAATAATTGTACATGCTGATAGTATAAAACTATTATATACCACAAAAGACAGGTCACAGTAATTTCTGACCATTTCTTATATAAAAACGAATTATTTACCGCTTGAAAGCAAACTGAAGCTGGTATTGGATCTTCACATCAAGATTGTGACAAGACAATGGGTTTGATTTACTAAGGAAAAAAGGCTGTTCACTGAGCATAGTAAGTTCACTTGTAAAGTGTTTGTTAGCTTTGGACATTAAATTTAAAATAACAAGATAAAACTGTTTTCGATTAAATACTTAAATTAAATTACCATTTCTATGCAAAAGAAACTTTAAAAATCAAATCACTTTGAATAGCAAAATTACACTTTACAAACTGTACATTTGAAATGTTATTCCTTTAGTAAAGTATTTAACCACTTGCTGACCAGTCCTTTTCTGGAACTTTTTGTTTATAATAAGTATAATCCTTCCTCCTCCATGCCCACTAACCAGCTAAACATGATGGGGGTGAAATATTACATGTAGATTGATGGAGGAACCACCTCCCTCTTATTCTAAGACACAGGCTGGAGGGGCATGGCACAGGCTGAGACTGGCCGAAATCCACCCACACCATGCTATTGCCAAAAAATAATAAACATTTGGTTTTAAATATATATTTGTATGACAATTTAAAACAGTTATTTTATATTAATTATTTTTACTCTACATTCCAAAGGCCTGAACATGTGACCAGCAGCAGATGACTAGAAGCTCCACCTGCTTATGTTTCCCTACAGAAAGGATGGCAAAGAGCTGGGTCAAGTGACAGCTGTATATTGATTAGAAAAAAGGGTACCGTATATACTCGGGTATAAGCCGACCCGAATATAAGCCGAGGCACCTAATTTTACCACAAAAAAATGGGAAAACTTATTGACTTAAGTATAAGCCTAGGGTGTCCATCTGCATGCCTCACTGTGCCTCACTTTGCCTCACTGTGTCCATGTGCATGCCTCACTGTGCCCATGCCTCACTGTGCCTCACTGTGCCTCACTGTGCCCATGCCTCACTGTGTCCATGCCTCGTTGTGCCCAATCTCCCTACCTGATCTCCGGCGCTGTGTGACTAGACTGACGTTTAACATGGGAGTCTATGGAAGGGGACCTAGGGTCGGCCGGTACCGGGTCCCCAAAATCACCAGAGAAATTACCGTTTAACATTGGAGTCTATGGAAGGGGTGCCCGGCTTTGAAAAATCGGTGCTCCCCAGCCGTAGGTCCCCCACACAACAAACTTTGCACACTTGTAGAGGAAGAGTGGGGCTACATGTGCCAACTTTGGCCGGGATCAGGTGCACAAAGTTGAAGATGGACACAGACTCGAGTATAAGCTGAGGGGGGCATATTCAGCACAAAAAAATGTGCTGAAAAACTTGGCTTATACTCGAGTATATACGGTACCTAGATGTGTTTTTAATTTTTTATTATTAAAATAATTACAGTGCCATCATCCACATACAGAAATAGAAGGGACAATATAAATGAAACATGTGTTTAGTATAACTTTTTAAGTTTTTAGAGCAGACTTCTAAAACTGGAGCAAGCTAAGCTATTGTATTGTCAAGAAAAAATGTATCATTGTGATAAAATTTATACATATCATGATTAATCACATCGGGCTCTGCCTTTGTCCTAGCCTGACTTTGATAAATGGAAGAAAGAATTTAAACCATGGACATAACAAATAGATAGAAACTTTTCACTGTTGAACCCCAATATAGTTTTGGTAATCATAAAGGGGAAAATTAAATGATACAATTACTCTTTCAAAGATTAATTATTCTTGAAACCACACTATTTTTAAAGTGCAAAAGTGGCACACTACTCTGTATTATTCACAACAAAATGCTCTTCATCAAATTCACAACATTTTATATGTTCAAAAGAATAGGAATCACTGTTCATGGTTCTTGTTTTTAGTGTATATAAAATTATGTAAGACTAAGATGCCAATTAATAGATTTTAAAAGTAATCATTGGATTAAATAGCTGCTACGTGTCACTAGCTATAGAATTCCATTATTTCACAACTAAATGTACCCCTAAGCTCATCACGCATGCTGCAATCTGATTGCACAATCTAAATTTGATTTACCAACAACTATGTAGTCCTAGGGCTGCCTGATTAGATATAAACTGATTGGCTAGCATATATTTAATCAGTTTTTATTGAAATTTCCCCTAAGTAAATCAGAGAGAGCATATACAGTTAACAAAGAAAAAGAGACCTTACATTTCTATCCATGAAGTCAGAATCATGGTTAAGAAATGTACCATGCACATTCAGTGATGAGCTGTAGATAAAACTGTGGAAATGAAAACAATTCTGAGAAACCAAAAGTACTGCATATAAAAAGTATACGTATGTATGCATAACATATAATTGGGCTGCAACCCACAAGCAAGGAATCCACAGTTAAAGTACCATAAGATTATTGAAAAGTACACATTGACAGAAGAGCATGATTTCAGAAAAAGAAGGAAGGAAAGAGAGAGAAAGCATGAGAAGAAGAAAAACTAAGATATAAAAAAGTGGAAACGGGGGGGGGGGGTGGGTGTTCCTAGAGCCAGACAGTGCCCATGTCTCTGTCATGAGCTGCAACGGGGAAAACTAATGTATGCTTAAAGGGCAACTCATATAAAAGATGCTAAGTTTGATGATTATCTAAAATCTAACTCCACACTGTTCATGTGATGTGATTTTTAATGCTTCTTCAGCACCCCTTTCCCAAGAGACCATTTGTTCCAAATGGCAGAAAGAATCCATTTTACATGTCCACTCAGACATAGGAGGAGAATGAGGTTCATACCAGTATTTGGCAACAGTTCTTGTTGAGGTTAGGAAATGCTACAGCAATTCCTTTTTAATACTTTCAAAGCGGTATCATAGAAAGTACACCGATTTGAGGGATTTTAGGAACACTATTCTCCTCAAGCGTAAACTATAATTAAAATATTTTATCCCAGATGGGAACAATTAGTGGGCATGTACCCCAGATATGGCTTCAGACTTGCCATTATTAATGTTAAAGTTACTTACACTTTCAGATAGCTCAAATTTTGCGTACAACTGAGAGAATGGGCACATTTGGTTTGTAACATACAAGAAGAGCTCATCTGCATAGAGAGGTAGTTTGTAGCGGCGGGAACACACACATATCCTCATAAAATCTGGATTGTTACATAATGCCACAGCCAAATGCTCAATTGTCAAAATATATAATAACCGGGATGAAGGATACTCCTGGCATGTGCCATTACAGATCTTAATAGGGTTGCACAAGATACTGTTAGAGTGGGCATGTGCCAAAGGATTGTGATAAGGGACTAAGATCTTCTGAAGAATGTTGGGTCCAAAACCCAAATTTGGAAGTGATTCACTCAGTAAATCCCATCATACCCATCAAATGCTTTTCTTAGTATCAACCAATATTAAACAGGCTTGCATCTTTTTTCTTTGGAATACTCCAATAAAGAGATAGTTTGAGGGTCTTTTCCTGGGATTATCTACTAGGGGCAAAGCCCACCTGATCCAAGTGGACAATATTCAAGATTATCGGTGTGATAGGATTAGCTAAGACTTTTGAGTACAAGTGAATGTCAATATTAGTAAGAGATATGGGGCAATAGCTCCCACATAACTTATTATCCTTGCCTAGTTTAGGCAGGACTATAATATGAGCTTCCAGCTCCTCATCTGGAAAGCCTGTGTTCAGAGAGATAACATTATATGTTTTTGCCAGGAATGGTAACATAAAGCCTCAGAACATCTTGTAAAAATAGGTAGAAAAAAGGACTTTTGTTGTTTTTGAGGCCAGAAAGGATGCCTACAAGTTCTTCCTCTGAAAATGGTTGCTCCATTGTTTCCAAATTAGGATCCTAAATGGTAAGCAAGACGAGCAATGTATTCATCAATTAAAATAGATGCCTGATTAGATGACAAAACAGGATGGGAGCTATCTATGTTATATAGTTTATGATAAAAAGAGTGAAATAGTCCAATAAATTATTTTGGGTTGCGAGTTACCATAGGGATGTTTACATTTTGGGATGGATTGCTATTGTTAGTGTAAAGTGCTCTGGCTAATAGCTGCCCAGGTTTATCTTCTTTTTAGAGCAGGTTACAAATTAAACCTTTATTAGGTAGCGAGTAAAAATAAAGGGAGCATGATTAAATCACAAAATATTTCCAATAACATCATTTTAATAACTATAAAGTAGGTTGTACAAAGTTTGAACAGTCAGATTTTAATAGGTATAGTAAGTTGTGCTGTTTAGACATTTTGATTTGACTTGATAAACAGACTTTTATACATGGTTTCAAATTTTTTTGACACTTTGTTTTTTTGCTGACTTATAGGAGACAGAACTTTTGGACTCCACCATAAGCTGAATATTAAGTTAAAGTTATAACAACTTGGGGCGTGGCTTGGACTCCACCGAGATGGCGGTGTGATCCCTGAGCTCCGGCGGACAGCGGGACAATAAGCGGCTAACAGCAAAGAAGGGCACATACAAAGAGTCTAGAAGCAGCGGTTTGACTCCCCACCACCCGACCAACATGACCAGAAAGCGACCAGCTGAACGCAGACCGAAGAAACTGACGGATTATTACATGCTGCCATCGCAGCCTCGAGGACAAGATGGCGCCGGCGCCTCTCCAGCTTCCAGAGCGGCCAGAGGACATCCTCAGAGCGGTAAGGGGATGTCGACCAGAAAGTCCCTCGATAACACTGATGCACCCCAGACTTACCAGACCCCATCTCCACTGAGCGGTAGCCCGGCTAAGACCCGCTTTAGGACGGAAGAGCCTGATCTGCAACAGTGTGAAGTAAGATCCACTGCAGACTCACAGGATGACACTAGGGAGCTTCCAGATTCAATAGTGTCATTCCCCACGCTGCACCAACCAGTGATGGACACTTGTCATGGATATGCATTAATGTCTGTCTGCCATCTTACCTTCCTCCTCATGTGTTCATCTAGAGACCAGACCTCCTTCACCTGGCTTCCTTTATAATCTCCTCCCAGCCTGACTCCACCCCAGGCCCTATCACTGAACACTATATTAACCTGTGCACTGCAAGCCTGCTTTGCTGATCAACGTGTTTGTTAGGCATTGTGTGTTTGGGTTCCTGCCTGCCGTGTGCTACGTCTGTCTCTCTGTTACGTTATTGGCTTGTCCCCGACCATCCCTGTCTGCTCGTGACCCTTGACCTTCGGCTCGTTCTTCGTTATCCTTGTCTGCTTGTGGCCCCTGACCTTCGGCTTGTTATTCGGTTCTCTCTATCGTGTGCTGCTGCTTCCCCTTATCCTACGGGGCGTGAGCTAGGAAACTCCAGGGGCCGCGACCTGGTCCCAGCCTGCAGCGTAACATCCTCACCACTAGAGGCCCTGGAGAAGACCAGCTGGGTCTTAGACTCCGCGCCCTGGGGAATCTTGGCTCTCGCTTCCGTTGGGATCCCGGTTGTGCTCCTCTGGTCCCGCTTTCCACAACCACCCAGTTTCCTATCCACAGAAGCCAGCCATAGGGTTCACTACCTCGCGGTGCACTCCTGTCCCCCTACGGTGTGCATCTGTCACCTGGCCACAGGTGACCCTGACAGTTTGATCAGCCATGAACCCGGCTGACATCCCGCTTCCCGCGGATGATCCATTGCAGGGCATAGTTCGCAGACTTGAGACCCAGGAATCAAATCAGACCCAGGTGATGCGATTCCTCCAGGATCTGGCTTCTCGATTGGAGCAGCTTCAGGTCTCCTTGGGAACCCCGAATCCGCAACCCCAAGTACAACCAGCGGCTGTACCTATCGCACCAGTCGCAGCCTCACACTCACTAAGATTGCCAGCTCCGTTCCGTTTCTCTGGGGACTCCAAGGCCTGCAGGGGGTTTCTCAGCCAATGCACTATTCATTTTGAGCTTCAGCCTCAAAGCTTCCTATCTGACCAGGCTAAGGTAGCCTATATCATTTCCCTCCTCTCCGGTGAAGCTTTGGCCTGGGCTGCCCCCCTGTGGGAGAGGAACGATCCGGTGGTTTCCAGTCTGTCCGAATTCTTGAAGCTCTTTCGTAATATCTTCGAAGAGCCGGCTCGGGCTTCTTCAGCGGCTAGTGCTGTCTTACGTCTTCGCCAAGAATCTAGTTCAGTGGGGCAATATGCTCTTCAGTTCCGTATCCACACAGCTGAATTGAGCTGGAATAATGAGGCCCTGGTCGCTACCTTTTTACATGGCCTCTCTGACCGAGTGAAAGACGAATTAGCAGGAAGAGCCATTCCCGTCGGTCTGGACGATGTAATTTCATTATGCAACCAGATCGACATTCGTTTTCAAGAGAGGTCCTTAGAAAAAAGACGCCAGCACTCTCTGGGTCCTAGCCAGTCTGAGCTCCCCTCCCTTCATTCCGTGGAGCATCCTCTACCTGCTGAAGAACCTATGCAGCTGGGCCGGACCAGACTAACCCCCGAAGAACGTGCTAGGCGCAGAACTCTGGGCTTGTGCCTCTATTGTGGGGGCAAGGGTCATTTTCGTGACTCCTGCTCGCTTCGTCCGGGAAACGCTCGGGTCTAATACATTTGGAAGGTGGAGTATTGGACCCAGAAACATCACCTTCTCGCCTGCTCTTGCCGGTGTCCCTTCATGTAGGCACTTCTCCTCAGTCAACCCTTGCATACCTGGATTCCGGGGCTGCCGGCAATTTCATGGATTGGAGAACTGCTTCTTCTATGAAGCTTACCCTTTCACCTCTCACTACCCCATTGGTAGTCTCGGCAATTGATGGCACTGTTCTCCCAGGGGGCCCTATTCGCTTCCAGACGCTACCCATTAGGATGTCGGTAGGGATTCTCCACCAGGAGTGGATATCCTTTCTTATTCTACCCAAGGCCTCTACCCCAGTTGTATTGGGCCTCCCTTGGCTACAGCTCCACTCTCCACATGTGGACTGGGTCTCTGGGCAGATCCTGGCCTGGGGTTCCTCATGTTTCTCGTCGTGTCTTCTCAAGGTGACCCCCAAGGAGAGTCTTCCGGTTGCTGCCACTTCTGTTTCTTCTGATCTTCCCGCCGCATACAGCGATTACCGGGATGTGTTCTGTAAAAAATCAGCTGAGGTGCTTCCTCCCCACAGGTCTTTTGACTGTGCTATTGATCTTGTCCCCGGAGCAACTCTACCCAGGGGTCGTACCTACCCTCTGTCCATCCCAGAGACCCAGGCCATGTCGGAGTATGTAGCAGAGAATCTGGAGAGAGGGTTCATCCGGAAATCCTCATCGCCTGCAGGGGCAGGGTTCTTTTTTGTTGCCAAAAAGGATGGTACCTTAAGACCCTGCATCGATTATCGGGGTTTAAATGCGGTTACTATTAAAAATCGATACCCCTTACCCTTAATATCTGAGCTATTCGATAGGTTGAAGGGTGCCTCCATTTTCACCAAGTTGGATCTCAGAGGCGCGTACAATCTCATTCGAATACGGGAGGGTGACGAATGGAAGACTGCATTTAACACTAGAGACGGGCATTACGAATATCTGGTGATGCCTTTTGGTCTGTGTAATGCTCCAGCCGTGTTTCAAAACTTTGTCAATGAAATCTTCAGAGATCTGCTGTACCAGTTTGTTGTCATCTATCTGGATGACATTCTGATCTTTTCTGAAAATCTGCTCGTCCACAGAAACCATGTCCGCACTGTACTTCAACGTCTTAGAGAGAACAATCTCTATGCCAAGCTGGAGAAATGTTCCTTTGAATGTTCTGAGGTCCTGTTTTTGGGGTGCTTTGTCTCATGTTCGGGGCTTCGTATGGACCCTGGGAAGGTCTTGGCTATCACCAACTGGCCTCTTCCTGCTAGCCTCAAGGCCACACAGCGCTTTCTTGGCTTCACTAATTATTATAGGCAGTTCATAAGGAATTACTCTTCCATTGCCGCGCCTATTATCGCTTTGACCAAGAAGGGTGTGAATGCCAGAGACTGGCCTCCCGAAGCTGTCTCTGCATTTCACAACCTGAAACAGGCCTTTGTTTCTGGCCCCCTCTTGAGGAGACCAAATCCTGGGAATGCATTTTTTATTGAAGTGGACGCTTCCTCAATGGGGGTGGGAGCTGTGCTTCTTCAAATCTTTGAGAAGAGACGCCAACCATGTGCGTTCTTCTCCAAAAAAAATTCTCAGGCAGAGAGGAATTATGCCATCGGTGATCGGGAACTTCTCGCAATTAAATTGGCGTTAGAGGAGTGGCGTCATCTCTTGGAGGGTTCCCCTCACTCCATAACGATCTTTACCGATCACAAGAATTTACAGTATCTACAGAATGCTAAACGTCTGAATCCTAGACAGGCCAGGTGGAGTCTCTTCTTTGCCCGTTTTAATTTCACGATTACCTACAAACCTGGTTCCTGCAACGGTCGGGCTGATGCGCTCTCTAGGTCATTTGACACTTTGGACGAGGAGTCCGCCCCTGAACCTGAGCCGATCATTCCCACCTCATGCATTGTTGCCCACTCTACCACCCTGAAGTCTAAAATTCCGCCTGGTAAGACCTTTGTCCCCACTGAGCTAAGAGCTAAGATCCTTCGTTGGGGACATGATTCCAAGGTGGCAGGGCATTCTGGATTCCTCCGATCCTTCCTACTCATCAGTCGTCACTACTGGTGGCCTAATCTCCGCTCAGACGTCAAAGACTACGTTAAAGCTTGTCATGTCTGTGCTCAGTCCAAATCCTCCACACAAGCTCCTGCTGGTCTCCTCATGCCCTTGCCTATTCCTAAGGAACCCTGGGCCCATATTGCCATGGATTTTATCACCGATCTCCCACTGTCTGAGAATAATACAGTCATTTGGGTGGTAATCGATCGATTCTCCAAGATGGCTCATTTTGTTCCTCTTCCTGGTCTTCCTTCTGCCCCTGCCTTGGTTCCCATTTTCATTCGAGAAATTCTCCGCCTACATGGGGTCCCTTCTCATATTGTTTCCGACAGGGGAGTCCAATTCACGTCTCGTTTTTGGAGAGCCTTTTGCAAATCCCTCAATATTGTCTTGGATTTTTCTTCTTCTTACCATCCCCAATCCAATGGACAGACTGAGAGGGTTAATCAGGAGTTAGAGGTCTTTCTTCGCACCTTTGTGTCTTCTCACCATGACGATTGGTCCTCTCTACTCCCGTGGGCAGAATTCTCCCATAACAATCATGTGAATACCAGTTCGCAGAAGACACCCTTTTTCACAGTTTATGGAAAACACCCTCAACTTCCTCTTCCTATGATCTGTTCTCCAGACATTCCAGCTTTGGCTTCGGTTCAGGAGTCTCTCAATTCCGTTTGGGGTCACGTTCATGATTCCCTCCGGGCAGCTGCTGAAAAATTCAAAGGCTTTGCCGACCGCCGCAGGCGTAAACCGCCTTCTCTTCAGCCAGGGGACAAAGTCTGGCTCTCTACCAGGAACATCAAGCTCCGAGTTCCTTCTCTGAAGTTTGCTCCACGATTCATCGGTCCATACACGGTATCTGCTAAACTGAATCCGGTTTGTTTCAAACTCCAGATTCCTAAGAGCCTTAAAATCACTAACTCCTTTCATGTTGCTCTTCTAAAGCCTTTAGTCCTCAATAAATTCTCTCGTCCTCTTCCTACCGTGGCGCCTGTCTCTGAGGATAATCAGGAGTACGAGATCAGTCAAATTCTGGACTCCCGACTCTGTAAAGGCGTTCTTCAGTACCTCGTTCATTGGAAAGGGTTTGGTCCTGAGGAGAGGTCTTGGATCACTGCATCTGAGGTCTTTGCACCTCGTCTGTTAAAGGAGTTTCATCTGAAGTTTCCCTCTAAACCTGGGCCCAGGCGGGGAAGGGGGAGGCCTCGTAAGAGGGAGGGTACTGTCATGGATATGCATTAATGTCTGTCTGTCATCTTACCTTCCTCCTCATGTGTTCATCTAGAGACCAGACCTCCTTCACCTGGCTTCCTTTATAATCTCCTCCCAGCCTGACTCCACCCCAGGCCCTATCACTGAACACTATATTAACCTGTGCACTGCAAGCCTGCTTTGCTGATCAACGTGTTTGTTAGGCATTGTGTGTTTGGGTTCCTGCCTGCCGTGTGCTACGTCTGTCTCTCTGTTACGTTATTGGCTTGTCCCCGACCATCCCTGTCTGCTCGTGACCCTTGACCTTCGGCTCGTTCTTCGTTATCCTTGTCTGCTTGTGGCCCCTGACCTTCGGCTTGTTATTCGGTTCTCTCTATCGTGTGCTGCTGCTTCCCCTTATCCTACGGGGCGTGAGCTAGGAAACTCCAGGGGCCGCGACCTGGTCCCAGCCTGCAGCGTAACATCCTCACCACTAGAGGCCCTGGAGAAGACCAGCTGGGTCTTAGACTCCGCGCCCTGGGGAATCTTGGCTCTCGCTTCCGTTGGGATCCCGGTTGTGCTCCTCTGGTCCCGCTTTCCACAACCACCCAGTTTCCTATCCACAGAAGCCAGCCATAGGGTTCACTACCTCGCGGTGCACTCCTGTCCCCCTACGGTGTGCATCTGTCACCTGGCCACAGGTGACCCTGACAACACTACACTAAAAGACATGCTTATTTCACTCAGGAGCTCGATTCACAGTGATATGATGGCCTGCATGAGGAGATTTAGCACTGAGCTTGCAGAAGTGGGTGATAGAGTTGACCATATTGAGACAAAAATGGGGGAATATGCCACCACCATTAATGATTTGGTGGATGCAAACGACACAGTAGAGGATGAACAAGCATGGATGAGAGCAAAATTAGCTGATTTAGAAGACAGTTCTAGGAGACATAACGTTAAGATAAGAGGAATACCTGAAACTGTAACCCCTTCTGACCTGCGCTCTTATGCTACTACCATGCTCACCACGCTCATGCCTGATCTTTCCGCCATTGAACTCTCTATAGACAGAATTCATAGACTACCGAAGCCGTCTTTCATCCCAGATAATGTCCCTAGAGATGTTCTATTCCGAATCAACTTCTACTAAACCAAAGAGAGACTAATGACAATAACACGCAAAGGGGAGCACCGCAACACTGAATACTCCACTTTACAATTTTATGCTGATCTGTCTCAGTTCACGCCACAACTTCGTAAAAATTTGAACAATGTCACCAAGGCATTGAGAAACCATAGTATTGACTACAGGTGGGGATATCCCACGAAGCTATTGGTGACTAAAGATGGTACAACGCATGCAATCACGTCCCCGTCTAAGGGGTACCGATTGCTACAGAAATGGAAAATTCTACCGGAGGGGTCAGATGAACCTCCTAGAGCAGGTAACTCCAGCAGGAGTTCCCGAGATCAAAAACAAAGGGATGACTCCGTATGATAAAAGAGAAACCCTAATGCCTTATAAGAATTGCCCACTCCCATGTTTTACGTTTTAGTTTACGCACTTTTCGTTTTGTTTACCAGTTTTTTTCCAGGAACAGCACCGACCAACTCATCTAAGAGCCAACACTACCTTTCTTCTATTCCATTCCCACTACTGCTACAGCATCGTTACATGGAATCTTCGAATCGGACGGGGATGGGTCCCCCTCAAAAAATCGCCTACTACGAACATTGACTGTAAGTACTTCCACTATACGCCACACATAGCATTCTTAAAGGACCTACATGCCAGTTAAAATTCTCTCAATTAATGCCCATGGCTTAAACCACCCAGCTAAGAGAGCATCCCTTTGGAGAGAAGCTGTATCTTCGCAATGTGATATACTCTGCGCACAGGAGACCCACTTCCACATTAATGCTCCACCTAAATGCACTTACAAGTCTTTCCAGCATTACTTCTTCTCTAACATGGCAGCGAAGCGAAGAGGAGTCCTCATTGCGATTAGAGACACAATTTCTTTCAATTTAATTTCGGAAATCTCTGACCCTCAGGGTCGATATCTAATACTAATTTGTGACATAAACAACACCCGCTATACTCTAGTAACTCTTTATGCGCCCAACAAACGTCAAATTCGATTTCTCAACAGACTCATGCACAAAGTTGAAAAGGTGAAACAGGGCTCCCTTGTACTGTGTGGAGACTTCAATGTAGTTCCTAGCCCAACTCTGGATTCTACCACAATCCAGTCTACCAGGATACCATCTTTGGGGAACTTTCTTTGCTCTCATGACCTATATGATGCGTGGCGTTGTACACACACCAGTGAAAGAGATTATTCATTTTTCTCACATAGACATTGCTCATATTCGAGGATTGATTTGTTTTTATTAGACAGGTGGTTGCTCCAAAAAGTTTCCCAAATAAAAATTGACACGATAACGTGGTCAGACCACGCTCCTATTCTCCTCGAACTGAGAGATTCTTATCCCGACAACACTACCTTTGTTTGGCGTGCCAACGCTCAAATTATTCAAAACCCAACCACTAAAACAATCCTGAAAGACCACCTGTCGGACTATTTCCGAATCAATTCCTCTTCCACAGATGATGCTTTTTTGCTTTGGAATGCCCATAAGGCATACATAAGGGGCATATTTATTCAATTAGGCGCTAGGCTCAAAAGGCAGAGGCAGCTGAAAATCTCTGCATTACTGTCAGAAATTGATTCCTCCCCCGTCAGCGCCAAACTCACTACACTAAGACATGATCTTAGATTACTTCTTCTCCAAACTTTTGAACAAAAAGAAAAAAGAATGAAAATGTCCTTCTACTCCACTAATAACAAAGCAGGGAAAGCACTAGCGAGACGCTTACAGGGACAACGTTTTAAATCTAGGTTAGCTTATATTATTCACCCTACGAGCAAGGAGAAGGTGTATGACCCCCAGGGCATCGCTGATGCCTTCAGCGATTATTATAGCTCCCTTTATAATCTTCATTTAAATAAAGACACCTACCAACCTTCCTTATCAGCCATTGAGGGGTTTCTGGCTGACATTAACTTACCTACCCTGACACAAGAACAGTTACGAGACATAAATTCCGCCTTCACTCTCGACGAAGTTCTGCAAGTCATAAGAACCCTCCATAGTAACAAATCCCCGGGCCCTGACGGACTTATAGGTGATTACTACAAAACATTTCAAACAACCTTGGGACCTCACCTACTAAAAGTTTTTGATACTGCAGCTGCCTCTGCCTCTGCCTCTTTTCCTGCTGAGATGCTGGAAGCTTTGGTGGTCACACTCCCCAAACCGGGGAAGACACCTGATGCACCCCAGAATTTCAGACTGATTTCATTATTAAATGTTGACCTTAAAATATATGCCAAGATGATAGCCTTGAGGTTAATTAATATTTTACCTACTTTGATCGATCCCGACCAATCGGGGTTTACAAAGGGCAGACAGGCATCAGACGCCACGAGACGCTTGATTAATATTACCTATGTTGCCAGGAAATGTCGCACGCCTTCTCTGCTCCTAGCGTTGGATGCGGAGAAGGCGTTCGACAGAGTACACTGGGTGTACCTACAGCAAGCTCTATTAAAATTTGGGTTCAAAGGCCTTCTGCTTTCCGCAATCCTGGCTTTATATACTTCACCATCAGCCAAAGTTTACACGTCAGGTATGCTATCCAGATCCTTTGGGATTACTAATGGCACGAGACAAGGTTGTCCCCTCTCTCCCCTCATTTTTAATCTCCTGATGGAGCCACTTGCAGCTCGCATCAGGCAGACATCAGAGATACAGGGTTTCACAATCAACAATAAAAAACATGTCATCAGCCTTTTTGCTGATGACGTGATTCTAATGCTTACCAATCCAATATCTTCCTTGGAAAAGGTCTCGCAAGTACTCCAGGAATATAGCCAAATATCTTATTACAAGGTGAATGAATCTAAATCTTATATTCTGGATTTGGGGGTGCCCCATCGCGACAAAACTACATTACAATCCAATTATCCATATATCTGGTCGAGTTATGCCATAAGCTACCTGGGGATCCAGCTCACCTCTCACCCTGAACAACTATATAAAGCCAACTACCAATCATTGGTAACACAAATATCGGATAGGCTAGGTATACTGAGCAAACATATATTATCATGGACAGGTCGATTGGCGGCTTTTAAAATGCAGATTCTAGCCCAAATCCTATACATCTTTCGGACAGTCCCTATTCCGATTCCCAAAACTTTCTTTAGCGGTTTACAAAAAATGCTTTCGGGTTTTCTTTGGCAAGGTAAGAAGGCGAGGTGCACTTTCTCCAAACTTAGAAAACACAAAAGGGCAGGGGGGGCGGGCGTACCAGATTTCTCTGACTACCACAAAGCGGCAATACTAGCACAGATTAGGGGGTGGTTTCACATCCAGCCCTTGCCACTATGGGGTCTCCTAGAACAATCCTTAATACCTAATGGAAATTTGAAAGAATTTCTACTCGCCTATCCCCTTGCTAGAACCAAATATAAGAACCTGTCCCCACCAATGACAGCAAGCCTAGTTGCCTGGAAGCAACTAGTGCTGACCAGGACCACCTTAGCACCTAACATCGCCATTGAAGTACCCATCAACACCATAGCACTACTAATACCGGAACTAAATCTTAATAAATGGATCGTGGGAGGACTACATTGGGTCTCGGACCTTTATTTGAATGACACTTTGAAATCTTTCCCTCTCGCACAACAAGAATTTAATCTCCCGGCCTCTGAACAATTCAACTATTTCAGAGTAATTTCATTCCTTAAAAAAGGCCACTTTAGAGCATATAAATTGTTCTGGAAATTACACACATTTATCACTTCAAAAGTTAGCCGTAGAGGGGGTATTTCACTTTTTTACAACTTCTTGAATGATAAATTGGTGTTTGAGAAATCTAACTCAATACTGGCCTGGGAGAGAGAGCTGGAAACCTCATATACAGCTGATCAGTGGGTCAGAGCCCTCCAATATACTCACTCAGCTACTAAGTGTGCGAACCTTTGGGAGCTAGCTCACAAAGTTACGCATAGATGGTACCTAACGCCATCCAGGATAGCCAAATTCGATCCACACACATCCCCATTGTGCTGGAGGCAATGTACACAGGTGGGAACGCTATCCCATATCCTATGGTCCTGTGGGAAATTAGCTAAATTCTGGTCTAATGTATTCCTAATTCTTCAACAGGTCACAGGCCTGCATATAATTCCTTCTCCATCACTAGCCATTTTACATTTAGGCATAGAAGATATACCGCCTTCCCTCAGGAAGTTTACGATACATTTACTTCTAGCTGCTAAATTAGTCATACTTAGACTTTGGAGGTCCCCGGATACACCCAGGGTAGGAGAAGCCATTCGAACGATATCCATCCATTACACATATGAAAGTATGTTAGCATCTATAGAAGGCAGATATGCAGATTTCTATCCACAATGGAACCCGTGGATTGAGTGGTACAAGACCTATAATAGACACCTTCGCTGATTTTTGGGTCCTCATTCTGTCTGTTGGAAGACGAGCATATAATGAAGTATATTGATGACATTGCTCGGTAGTTATAATTTGCATCTTGTGCTGGTTCCGCTGTTCCGTTCCTTTTACTTTAGTTTCACTTATTATTTTTCCCTGTCCAAGTTCTCTACCCCTATATATTTCTATAATATATGATTATCGAAGTGAATGCATAACCACCTTTTGATAGTAATATAAATTGAGTAGATACGCAGTATGATGGTGATTTTCTATAATACTGTTTAGAGAATCCACATTAAGCTGTACAGGTTCAGTTATTTCAGACCACAGTTTGCACCCACTGGGGTGGTCTGATAAAAAACGATATGCCACTTAATATTTCACAGCAATATTATGCAATATACATTCAAACCTGTATTCCTGGACAAATGCTTTTGTCATCTACATTGATGTGAAATTATAAGGTATATGTATTTTATTTCTTGTATCTTGTAAAAACCCAATAAAAATTTATTTACAAAAAAAAAAAAGTTATAACAACTTCCACATAATATTTATTTATTCTGACAAGGTGTCCAAGGGGTTGATTTACAATAAATTGATTGTGCACATTGCAAGTGCAATTGCACTCATTTTCTCCAGATCAGGTGCAAAGAAAAAAAAATATAAGGAATAAAGTGAATTGCGCTAACTTATAATTGTCCAATCCTATATCCCTATGTTTGTCAAACCAATTGGGTGTGTCAATCATGTGAACTTAATACTCTAATGAGGTATCCACAATTACTTGTATCAATGAATACTTGCCATCAACAACACTGTATCGTGCTGCGATTTTTAAAGTGCAATATGCCAAAAAATATGTATGTGTTGTGCCAAAGAAAACTTAACTTATATTATACATCGTTGAGTCCATCACATAAAAATATAAATAAAGGGAGATATGCAGCAAAATATACTCCAATAACCAAAATAGTCACAAAAAAAAACGCAAACAAAATTCACAAAGAGTCCTACAGTATGTGAACAATTCCTCTTTTCACAGGTGACTTGCTGTGCTTCCACCTTCACCGTCTGTGTACCTACACCACCACCAAGTAGAATGGCCACTCACCAGATAGGCTAAATTATGCGCCTTTGGTTCATAAGGATAACCACTCCGTCTCTCAGACTTATCAGCAGTCCCTCCCAATGTGCTGGTAGAAAATCTTGCTCTATGATCGCTCATGGAACATATAAAAAACTATCATGGTGTAGTATGTCATAAAAAATTGAAGTTAAATTCCATCCACTCACATGTAAAAGTGCCTTCAGAGCCGGCACTGAGCTGATCCAGCTGTATATAGAAGATACATGTGTCTGGTCTGCACGTGTGCCCCTGTGTTTCCTTCACATGCTGGCTTGCATCCCAAGCCTCATTTTGATACCAGAAGTGACGAGCAGATAATGATATCACAGCCTCTATGCATTTCGCATCAAGTGCGTCGTCAGGAAGCTGCCTCATCTCTACTTGTCTCCTTTATACCCCCTTGCCCTCCATAGTTAACCCATCCCTGTTTTTTTAGATAAGGAACCGCCGCTCCGTATGACCGGAAACGGCGGATCCGCCATCTTAGTGTAGCGGGGTATTCCCCTTTAATATCCAGAGACTACATTTCCCAAGACATCTTACAACTCCCAGGGTGTATTGCCCCGGAGCAAGGACTGCTGGGGTGGACTTTATAAAGGGGAGGCAGAGTTTATTCTGTCTCTTTGGACACCTCCCGCCTAGCAAGCAAGAACTCTGTCTGAGACTGCTGAAAACCCAGGCCTGAAGCCTGGGCATTTTCTTCCAAAGAGCCCTCCGCCAGCCTAGCGGAACCTGAGAGACATCTTTTCATCCTTGCTGTACTGTACCAGGAGGACCGAAGACCCGGATGTCGATGGATCCATGTGCCTAGACGCATTGGCGGAGGAGATGGACTGGAACTGGTCCGGTTGGTGAGAGAGCACTTGCACAAAGACAAATACTGTATTTCTACTACCCTGTTGGATTACAAAGTTTTGTTCATCAAGTGCACCACCGAGTTTTGCTAGTGAAGATTCCTTTACAGAACTTCCATTTAGTTCAGTCAGGCCTGACTGCATAGTTAGACATTGCTGGGCGTCAGTCTGCCCACGAGGGGAAGTAGCTGAAAAAGGGTATCGGTAGAGTTGCATAGAAATACCTGTCTATTCTGTTTGTTTGAATACTGTTTATTGCAGGGAGCTGCAAATAATCTTATACTCTTTTTTATTACTTGCCCATTAGTCTCAGTAAATATACCTGGGTCAAGTACATTGGTGTCTGTTTCTTTTACTTTATACAGAAGTTTAAACATTTTACTGTGTGTGTTTGCCATAGGACTGTGTCACCCAGAGTTGCCGGTCACGCAGTCCTATCTCCCCTTACTAGCATTGCCACGGGAGGGTAGAGCCGATTGTCAGGGGTTGACAGCGGTGCATTACAGGGCCCAAGAAATCAATACCAGCAGCCCTCTTAACTGGGGGTACCACTATATTAGCTACTGGCGATTCCCCATTGGTTATGACATCTGGTCGGAAGCGCCCTCTCCGTTCTACAGGAAGTAGGCTAACCACCATTTTAACTATTGGCGAGTGTCTATTACAAAAAGGTGTAAACCTACTGGCAATATCAACCCTCGTTTTGGAACTTTGCACATACAATCCCCCTCGGGATTTAATATGTTTTGAGGTATATTTGGACTATCAGCCTTCCCCAAATTTTGTACCGGGGGTCACCCCTATGTACAGCTGGGTCGCTCTTACAATCCATCATTTCTAGCAAAATCATGTTTTAAAACTGCGTTATACAGACGCATCATCTACACTGTCTATTTGTCCATGGCATTCTTGAGGTTTTTAAACCCTTGTTTTAAGTTCACTGCTGTGGTTCGCCCAAATCCAGCCTGCGATTGGCCAGAAAAAACCTCCATTCTCTGCTGCCAGTAAAAGTTTTTACAAAAGTAAAAAATATGAAATGAATATGTTACCAGCGCCAAGATACTTTTTGCTAAGAATAGTTTGCTGCAATTAAATAAACATACAACCAATATAGGTTAAATGAAAATATATAAAGAATAAAGTGAATTGCACTAACTTATAATTGTCCAATCCTATATCCCTATGTTTGTCAAAACAATTGGGTGTGTCAATCATGTGAATACTCAATCATTAATACTCTAATGAGGTATCCACAATTACTTGGGTGATGCCAATACCTGTATCAAATTATACTTGCCATCAACAACACTGTCTGAGAGACGGAGTGGTTATCCTTATGAACCAAAGGCGCATAATTTAGCCTATCTGGTGAGTGGCCATTCTACTTGGTGGTGGTGTAGGTACACAGACGGTGAAGGTGGAAGCACAGCAAGTCACCTGTGAAAAGAGGAATTGTTCACGTAGGACTCTTTTTGTGTACTTTTTTTGCGGGTTTTTTTTTGCGACTATTTTGGTTATTGGAGTATATTTTGCTGCAGATTTGCTGCAAAAAGTATCTTGGCGCCTGTAACATATTCATTGCAAAGAAAAAAAAACATAATTTTTGCTTGCACGTTATTGGCTGATGGCAATCAGCAGAGCTTAAGCACTGTGACAGCAGGAAGGTAAAGTCACCTGGTTGCATCCAGGGGGGTAGATATATTTCGCCCAGATTCAGGCTTTACGCCGACTTATACAACTAGGTGGAGAGTTGTATAAGGCTAGTGGGCTCATGGATGACTCATACCTCTAGGGAGAGTGTGGGGCGTCGTACAGACAGGGAGTTGATGAGGCCAGCTGAAGCTTGTCAGCTCATTTAGGCCTCTATAAGAACTCCCAGATTCATTAGGTGTTAGCTCATGCCTGGAACCAGACCTGTGTGGACTGTCTAGGGAGAGTGAACCCCCGTGCGGTGAGAAAAAGCCTGTGTGGCTATTTGCTTGGACATTTAAAACCAGGGACTTAGGGACTAGGACAGCACTAGGCTGATCCCAGTTGTTAGTTAGGAAACCTGTATGTTTAGTCAGAGGTCAAGTTGACCAGGATTTATTTTGTTTATATGTTTCTTTTGGCTTTGCTGTGTTTTGTCACTGTAAATAGAAAATAAACCGCACCTTTTTTTTGATTTTGAAAACCACAACCTCCGTTTGCTGGGCCTGTTTTTGTGTGGGGAGCCCATCCCGGGGGTCACACACACCCGCTGCCGAGCTAACCCCCTCACAGTTGGTGGAGAACCAGTGGCAGTTTTTTTTAAGCCAGCATGGAGGAGATACTGAAGCAGCTGGCTCTAGCAAATGCCAATCAACAGCAGACAAATGCAGGTTTGCAAAAGAGCCTTGCAGCTCAACAACAGAGCTTCGCAGCCCAGCAGCAAGCTCATCAACAGAGCCTTGCAGCCCAGCAGCAAGCTCACCAACAGAGTCTGGAAGCTCAGCAACAAGCCCAGCAGCAATCTGAGGCCCGCTTCATAGACCTGTTACAGAAGCAAGAGCAGAGACTACAACAAATGGAAGCAGTAATGCAGCAACGTCCGCAGACCAGTGAGGAAAGCCGTCCCACTAATACCGCGTCCTTTGGGGTGAGTCGTTTATTGACAAAAATGACTGGAGAGGATGATCCAGAGGTATTTTTGACCACATTTGAAAGGACTGCTGAAAGAGAAAAGTGGCCTGAGGAGCAGTGGGCTGGACTGGTGGCTCCTCTGTTAACTGGTGAATCGCAGAAGGCTTACTATGACCTAGAGCCTGACCAAGCAAAAGACTATGTGATGCTAAAAGCTGAAATATTGGCAAGGCTGGGTGTCACCCTGGCTGTCCGGGCTCAGCGTGTGCATAACTGGACTTTCCAGCTTGGAAAACCCCCCAGGTCTCAAATGTATGATCTCATTCACCTGAGCAGAAAGTGGCTACAGCCAGAGACTTTGTCCGCACCAAAGATTGTGGAACGTGTTGTAATGGATCGGTTTTTGAGAGCTCTTCCTACTGCCATCCAAAAGTGGGTAAGCCATGGAGACCCAGAGACGGCCGATGGTCTTGTGGATCGTGTGGAGAAATACTTGGCTACAGAGAACCTGACGGCCTCTTCCAGAGACACTCGGACTTTCCACCCTAAGACCAGACCATCCCCAGGGGCGGATAAGAGGATTCCAAGGGGTGAGGGTGGAGAGAGTGAGAGGGTGGGAGCTCTACCCCAAGTTTGGCGAGAACAGCCTGGGAAATCAGCGGCTCAAGAGGCGGCAAGAAGGATCGTTTGCTACCGCTGCCGGCAAGCGGGACATATTGCAGCCAATTGCCCGGTTGTGGAGGAACCCATGCAGTGTGACTTTCTGACGGGCAGACGTCAGTCGCTGTGTGCGACAGTCGCATGCACTGCCATTCGAGGAATTGAGAAACATTTATGCAAAATGTGTGTTAATGGTAGAAATGTTGTGGTATTGCTGGATTCAGGTAGCCTTGTGACCCTGATAAAGGCTGAGTTAGTTAAAACAGAGGTCTCTGGGAATAGCAAGGTAGCTGTTATTTGTGTGCATGGGGACACCCGAGAGTATCCAGTGACTACAGTGTGTTTCGAGACCCCCAAAGGTACCCTCTCTCATCCAGTGGGCTTAGTATCTCAGTTACCGTATGACGCCATTGTGGGAAGGGATTTTCCGAAGTTCTGGGAACTGTGGGATGATCCTGAGCCCCCCACTGGTGCCCCTATGTACCAGGAATGTGATAGCCAGAACTCCCCTGAGAGTGGTGAGGACTCTCCGGAATTTCCCTTATCAGTATTGGCAGGGGAGACTCAAGAAACTGGAGAGGAGCCCACCTCCTCAGACGAAAACCTACCGTCTGTGGAGTTTTCTGATCTTGAGGTTCACAGGGAAAACTTTGCCACAGAACAGTTGAAAGACCCCGCCCTAATAAAGGCACGCGAAAACGTAGTGAAAATAGATGGCGAGTTAGTGAACCCAGATAATACCTGCACTTACCCATACTTCAGCGTAGAGAAGGACCTACTGTATCGGGTGGCAAAAAGGGCAGAAGAAACCGTTGAGCAGCTTGTGGTGCCCAAACCTTACAGGAAGTTGGTGTTGGAGTTGGCCCATGGGCACATTCTTGGAGGTCATCTGGGGACAGAGAAAACCCGAGAGAGGGTATTACAGAGATTCTATTGGCCGGGGGTGATGAAGGACATAGAAAATTATTGTTCCTCCTGCCCTGTGTGTCAGAGGTCGGCCCCGATGCCACATTTCCGTAGCCCGCTGGTCCCTCTACCCATCATTGAGGTCCCGTTTGAGAGGATCGCCATGGATTTGGTAGGTCCTATAATCAAGTCCGCTAGGGGGCACCAGTACATATTAGTTATAATGGACTATGCCACCCGTTATCCAGAAGCGATCCCTCTCCGAAATACCTCGGCCAAAACCATAGCCAAAGAGCTATCTCTTGTGTTTAGCCGGGTGGGTATTTGTAAAGAACTGCTTACGGACCAAGGTACACCCTTTATGTCCCGGGTTATGAAGGAGCTGTGTAAATTGTTCAAAGTGACGCAATTACGTACATCTGTGTATCACCCCCAAACCGATGGGCTGGTTGAAAGATTCAACAAAACCCTAAAACAAATGTTGAAGAAAGTGGTGGATAGAGATGGAAAGGATTGGGACTGTCTACTTCCTTATCTGATGTTTGCTATTAGGGAGGTGCCCCAATCCTCTACGGGATTCTCCCCCTTTGAGTTACTGTATGGGAGACACCCAAGAGGGCTGTTGGATATTGCCAAGGAAACTTGGGAAAGTGAGAGTTCTCCCCACAGGAGTGTGATTGAGCATGTCGCCCTGATGCAAGACCGAATTGCACAGGTAATGCCCATCGTGAAGGAACATTTGGCCCAAGCGCAGTTAGCACAGCAGAGAGTGTACAACCGTGGAGCCAAGACCCGTACCTTTTCCCCGGGGGATAGGATACTGGTACTTGTCCCTACGGTTGAAAGTAAATTCCTTGCCAAATGGCAAGGCCCCTACGAGATAATGGAAAAAGTGAGTGAAGTGAATTACAAGGTCAGACAACCAGGAAGGCGAAAGCCCGAACAGATCTATCACGTTAATCTGTTGAAAGCCTGGAGGGATAGAGAGTCCCTAGTCGCAGACACTTGGTCACCAGCTCAAACTGGTTGCGTGATTCCTGAGGTTGGAATAGCAGCCACCTTGTCACAACCCCAACAACAGGAGGTTAAGGAGTTTGTGCTTCGCAACAAGGAGGTATTCTCTGAGCTGCCGGGACAAACATTTGGGGTAGAGCATGACATCATTACCCCGCCCGGTGAAAGGGTGAAGTTAAAACCCTATCGGATCCCAGAGGCCCGACGGGAGGCAATACGGGAGGAAGTACAGAAAATGCTGAACTTAGGGGTGATAGAGGAGTCCCAAAGTGATTGGTCTAGTCCCATTGTGTTGGTGCCTAAACCGGATGGGAGCTGGCGATTTTGTAACGATTTTCGTCAGTTGAACAAAGTTACAAAATTTGACACCTACCCCATGCCACGTATAGATGAGTTGATCGACCGGCTGGGAACAGCCCGATACATGACGACTCTTGACCTCACAAAAGGGTATTGGCAAATCCCCCTGGCCAAATTGGCCAAAGAGAAAACCGCATTTGTAACCCCAGACGGGGCGTTCCAATATAAAAGAATGCCGTTCGGGTTACAGAATGCGCCGGCCACATTCCAGCGGAAAATGGACCAGATGCTGAGGCCCCATCGGAAGTATGCTGCGGCTTACCTGGATGACGTAATTGTCCATAGCACAGATTGGGCCTCACATCTGCCAAAAGTGCAAGCAGTCCTGGACTCTGTTCGGGAAGCGGGGTTTACGGCTAACCCCAAGAAGTGTACCATTGGGCAGGAGGAGGCCAAATATCTTGGGTACACCATTGGGAGGGGAGTAATAAAACCCCAACTCAACAAAGTCGAGGCCATCCAGAGTTGGCCACGTCCCAACAGCAAGAAGCAGGTACGAGCCTTTCTGGGAATCGCTGGGTATTATCGGCGATTCATTCCCCACTTTGCTTCTAAGGCTGTGCCCCTAACCAACCTAACGAAGGGGAAAGGGTCGGTCATGATTAAATGGACCCCCGAGGCTGAGGCAGCATTCCAATTCTTGAAACAAGCCTTATGTAGCCAGCCAGTGTTGTACTCACCCGACTTCTCTAAAGACTTTGTCGTACAAAGTGATGCGTCAGATGTGGGGTTAGGAGCAGTATTGTCCCAGGTCTGGAACGGGGAAGAGCACCCAGTCATTTACCTCAGCAGGAAGTTGAAGTCCCATGAGGTAAATTACGCCACCGTTGAAAAGGAGTGTTTAGCGGTGAAGTGGGCTCTAGATTCCCTTCGGTACTACCTGCTAGGTAGGCACTTTGACATGGTTACGGATCACGCTCCGTTAAAGTGGATGGCTCAAAACAAGGAAACAAATAGAAGAGTAAATAGGTGGTTCCTGGCCCTCCAGGAATTCAACTTCACAGTAAAGCATCGCCCTGGCGTTCAAATGGGGAATGTGGATGCTTTGTCTCGAGTACATGAATGCCTGATTGCTGGTGTTCCAACCCCGAGGTTAAAACAAGAGGGGGGGGTATGTGACAGCAGGAAGGTAAAGTCACCTGGTTGCATCCAGGGGGGTAGATATATTTCGCCCAGATTCAGGCTTTACGCCGACTTATACAACTAGGTGGAGAGTTGTATAAGGCTAGTGGGCTCATGGATGACTCATACCTCTAGGGAGAGTGTGGGGCGTCGTACAGACAGGGAGTTGATGAGGCCAGCTGAAGCTTGTCAGCTCATTTAGGCCTCTATAAGAACTCCCAGATTCATTAGGTGTTAGCTCATGCCTGGAACCAGACCTGTGTGGACTGTCTAGGGAGAGTGAACCCCCGTGCGGTGAGAAAAAGCCTGTGTGGCTATTTGCTTGGACATTTAAAACCAGGGACTTAGGGACTAGGACAGCACTAGGCTGATCCCAGTTGTTAGTTAGGAAACCTGTATGTTTAGTCAGAGGTCAAGTTGACCAGGATTTATTTTGTTTATATGTTTCTTTTGGCTTTGCTGTGTTTTGTCACTGTAAATAGAAAATAAACCGCACCTTTTTTTTGATTTTGAAAACCACAACCTCCGTTTGCTGGGCCTGTTTTTGTGTGGGGAGCCCATCCCGGGGGTCACACACACCCGCTGCCGAGCTAACCCCCTCACAGCACATTCACTAAGCTCTGGGGAAAATGAGTGCAGCTGCACTTAAAAAAGTGCATAGACAATTTGCCTTCAGTAAATCAAACCCAAAGTTGTATAAAAACTACACTCTTATATAGTGACATAAAAGTAGCACCTCTAGTATTAAAACAAGTTAAAAACAAAACTAAAATGAATGAAATGCTTATGACAGTACTGAATGTAAATAGGAACCCTTGACCCAGAATGTGGTCCTTGACCTCCAAATGGGAATCTCAGCTTCCAGGATATAAATGTTGACAGACAACTACAGAGTTGTCTGTTGCTGGCAGGCAGGGCAGGGGGAATGTCTGTAAAATTATTAGGACTAATGTAAAAATTATAATCATCTGTACACTTATATTGTTTTGACTGTTTTTGGCATTGGTACACTAGCTATTCTAAATATACAATACACTGATGTGAATATACAGTAGGTGCAAAGATTGTGGTCACTATATAGGCCTGGGATTTTTTATGTGAAATACATATTTTTTGCAGATTCATAGAATTGTATCTAACTACTGCAGAAAAGAGGTATTGTAAAACATATACACTATTAAAAACATATACAGGGAGAAGATTATATCTGCTGATGAATAAGATAAGTTTGGGTTAGCAGCACTAATGTCAGGATTCAGCAGCAGCTAGGGAGATCAGACACATGTAGCTACACATGGAAACTGAGACCAAACAATGTAGATATCCTTAAAGTGAGATTTATTTACATTGAAACACAGCAAACAATGAACATAGGAAACTACAGCAAAGAAGAACCAACCCCAATGACAAAAATAACTAATAAACCTAAGAACTGACTATCTATAAATATTTATGTAGCGGGGTCTCTAAATTTAGGTGGGACACCCAAGTGTGTAAGTATGGGATTGGTGGACCATTTGTGTTCGTGGAGGATTGGATGGTGTAATAATCTCCTTGGCCTCTGGGTGGCGGGGTACCTGGAGGCACAGGGTAGATTTGCCATTACAGTGCTAGCCTTTTTGTCCCTCCCGGAGATGGTACAGCGAGGACGGGGAACCTGCCGTGGTGTCGAAGGGAGGAGATAAAAGGGGGAGACGCCCTAACCATGAGGTCTTCTGGAGGAAGTTCTTCACGCGACCAGGCACCTTAGGCCTGGGTGCGGGCGGGTTCTGGATTCCGGCTCAGGTGCCCTAGGCCTGACCGGAATGGAGTTGGAGTCCATCCCAGGCACCTTCAGCCTGGGGTGAGGTACTGAACTAGGAGGTCTGGGGTCCAGTGACTTCGACTGGATCCCGCGAGGGTGGAGACGTCCGAGGGTCCCTGAGGTGGATGGGGCCCATGTCTGAGGTGAGGAGGCCGGGGAGGTTACCCGTCCGGAGAGTCTGGAGCAGCATCAACCCAGTGACGGATGGGCCTCTGGTAACTCCCTTGGAGGGACATCTTCCCCTGATAGGGGCCGCAGCGCAGCGAAGGTACTCCTATCTACGTTCTCTTGAGTCGCTGGTAGAGACTCTCAGATTCTAAGTCCTTTCTAGCTGAATGCTATAGTAACCGCTGGCGAGATCGCAGTGGTTTAGTTGATAACCAGGATAGTGCCTCGACCTGCTCACCCCCGTATCAAAATGTTATCAAGTCGCAACCAGATGGCTACTGAAGCACTGTTTATTGTGAGATGTACAATAAAGCAAGAGTTGGACTGTGATCGGTGTGTGGAACTCTGGTTAATGGGAGCAGAGGGAAGTGTGAACACAGCAGGACTGTATTCTAGAACAAAGCACATAGGCCCGAGGAAATATCTGGTGCTGGCCTTCACCTCACCCACAGCTATGGGGAGGACATGGGCCGTAGCACATCTCACCCTGTCATGTGACATACCCCTAGACCAAGGAGATGGGGTGAGGCCGCTACACGTGGGGGCTCGTGAGTCCGGGATAATATGTGTTTTAACTTTGGAAGAAGGAATGGCTGTGTCTGGACTTTGCTGCCCAGAGGACTTCCGAGCAGGTCGGCCATGTAATTGGCCAAAGTGCATCCCTGCTCAAAGCCGTGGAAATGACCCTAGGACGGGAAAGGCCCATGCAGAGGAGCGAGAAGAGGGAGGAGTCCAGCCATGTGAAGTACTACATGTGGGGGCTTTTATTGCACTGTGCCACGAGGGACCCTGTGACTGTACAGTTCGTGGGCGGAGCTTGATGGAAGCCCGCGAAAACGTGCACATAGGCCCGAGGAAATATCTGGTGCTGGCCTTCACCTCACCCACAGCTATGGGGAGGACATGGGCCATAGCGCATCTCACCCTGTCATGTGACATACCTCTAGACCAAGGAGATGGGGTGAGGCCGCTACATTTACAATATAAGGAACAAGGGCAACAGGGAATACAGGGATGCAAGGAAGGGGGAATCACAACTGAGTACAAGAGCAGAGGGCAGGAGCAAGGCAGCAGGGTAGGGTGCAGGATAGATCAGGAACAATCTGGAAGCAAGGAGGCAATCAGAATAGTGATACACTGGGGAAAGGGAGGAGCAGCCTTAACCACCTGGCAGCTGAACACAGGTGTAACTGATCATAACAGCCTGCTGTATTCGGAGAGACACCTGCTGGTGGATATTGAAACTGCAGCAATCAGCCCAGAGCAGCACAGTGCCACCAGCAGGTGAACTCATCCCAACAACTTGTCCCAATGCGTGGCTGCAGAGATTGGGAAATGTCTCACTGCCTGTGATTAGCGCAGTGCAGTGCCGACTTCCTGGCGGGCTCTGCACATGGACTTTGCGAACACGCCGGAGCTCATCCTTATCTGATACCATTGTAGCATTTACCTTTCTTTTTATACCAGTACACTTTTTGAACTGACTCAAAATTTCAGCAGCTTCAGAAATGTTGCACTTTTTTTGCCTTTCTCCTTCCTTTTTATGCCTGCTAATACACCCCCCCACACCCCCTTTATGTGATTGTCAGTGTCAAACACCTGTAAACCTTTCCTGCTATCTGCACCTGTCATTGTCTGTGCCCTGTCTATTGTCACCTCTTGTACTTAGCCACCAATAGTTCCAACACCTCTCGTCCTCTAAGCACAAGTAGCTGTTGTACCCCCCCCCCCCCCCCACACCTGTTCACAAGCAGAAGCTGTACTTTCTACACTTTTCCTAGCATGGAATGATGCCCTGTACAGTTCACAAGATGCTGCATCTCCTACCCTGTGCAAATCTATTCTGTGTCCACTCCTGTCCCCAGTTCTATTTGTTTAAATGCCTTAAAGCCTAGGTTTACTTAATCACCACAAGGGATATTACTTACTTTCACTTACCCCAACGGTGCCCACCCTTTTTCTCTACAGCTTCTATGAATGAAATATGATCTATGAATAGAGCTGGCAGTCTTTCAGTCATCTACCTGTCTTTCATTCATAGATCAAATTTCATTCACAAAAGCTGTAGTATCAGCTTTGAATGAGCTCAGTGGAGAAGGTAGGTATAGTTGAGCACTCTTGATGAAAACCTGTCACATCTCACTTAGTTGTATTAACCCCCACTGTAGGGGGGGTTATTCGAGGGAGGAAGATTTATGCTGAACTAGTACACAGCAGCACAAAGGATACATTATTTTGAGGCAGAGGCACAACTAGAGCCTTCAGGGCCCCGGTGCAAGAAGCTTTGGAGGGCCCCCTGACCTCCCCCTCATTTCATTGGTCCCAGGGCCCTTTTCTCATGTCCCATGGCCCTGCCCACTTATCCCGGGGGCCCTTTACTCCTGTTGCGGGACCCTCTATTACTACCAAGGTTGCAAAGGTCACACTTGCGACCGAGCCCTGCTGTTCTACCACTGTGGTGGTCCCCAGCCTCCTCTTGCTGTTCTGCCCCTGCTATTGACAGAGCTGGTCTTGTGTCTCTGTCCCCATGGCAGTGGTGGGAGCCTATTAGGACCCAGTGCCGGTTACATTATGGGGCTGATGGGCGCATGCGGGGGAGGGCTGGCACTATTGGTTGTAGACAGCTGAGCCCCCTGCCAGTCACCAAGCAGCGTTAACCCTGCATTTCCTTTTCCATTGATGTGCCAACCAGGATATGATCCAGGTGATGCTCCCAGTCAGATCTAATTTATATACAGTATTTATAAGAATCAAGAGTACAATCACATACTGTATATATCAATCATATGTTCTGTAGTCATGTTGGCTCCATGCCAGTAAGGTGGGGGCTCTAATAAATAAAACCACTATCATATTTAATATTGGGTCTGCCTGAGAGCATCACCTGGATCGCATCCCAATCAGCATGTCAGAGAAGGCTATGCAGTGCTACTGCTGCTAAGCGACCTGCAGGGTTCTCGGCTGACTACAACTGTGCTGGCCCTCCCGTTATAGGCACACATCAGCCCCATAACGTAACCAGCACTTGGTCCTAATACTCTGCTGCTGCCATGAGTAGGAGTAGGGACAGTTCAATGATGTGTAATGCAAAGTGTAAATACAGCGCTCACTCAGTCGAGGGCCGAGCCTGGAAGTTAGTAGCTCAGGCATACATTCAATCCATACAGCTTGGAATGTGTAGCTGTTGTTCTCTATATTTCCCGCGCACATCCCCCCTCTCTCTCCTGCACAGCTGTACGCTGGGATAGGAGAGTGGGCGGGGCTAGCAGACACCGGGGGGACAGGGGTGGATGGAGGAGGAGCAGCTGTATGCATCTCTCCTCTCCTGTCCATTGCTGGGAGGGGGGAGTGAACTTGCAGGGCAGGGCAGAGACACTCTGCTCAGCTGCAGCCATTGGCTCCTAAATGTACAGACTGATTCTCCAGTCCTACGGACAGGAGAACTCAGTCTGTTTTCTCGAACTGTCACTGAGATCATGGGAGGCTGGCAACACTGCTTGGGCCTCCCCACAGCGGTGGAACTCCAGGGCCCAGTCACAAGTGTGACTTGTGCGACCCTGATAGTCCCGCCACTGTGTTGAGGGTAATATCCCTTATGCTGATTTTTGATTTTTTTTTGTAAACTCAGGCTTTTTGGAGCAAACTTTGCATCTCTCATTTTCAACATTTATTTCTCCCACTGTGCTTTTGTAACTTACAAACATAAATACTACAAACCTTGCCCATTCATCATAAATACTGTAGAATATTAATTTAATGTAGGAAGTACAGAACCAATCTGTTGTGAAGGCAATATTCAGTAATGTTTAGCGGTGCTTAGTAAAAGGGTACCTAAATCTCTTGCAAAAATAAAAGTTAGGCTCCTTCTGCTAAAACTTAGTTGCTGGCATGAAACACACTTTCAGTTTATGGTTGTCACTGGCAAGCCACAGATAAGATTTCATCGCTTTTATTCTGGGAAATATAAAAAGTTATATACGATATCACAATTCCAGTGCTTTATAATAATGTACTTTTAAACTCAAATTTATTTTGTCACAAGAAGGTCTGCACAAACTTTCCCTGACATGCCATATTTCAAATGCTTAAGTTAGCTAAACAGTTTTGTGAAAACATGGGAGTAGGTTCTAAAATGTACTTTGCTAACCATTTCCCAGATTTACCCCTGTCATTTTCTTTGTGGTGAGAAAATCCACAGTACCTTACAGATCATACCATTGTGGGTTTTTATAGCAATTTTTATTGGAAAATCAGGAAAAATGTTTGTGTTCACTCCATCTCTAATTTCACCTGAACATACATATGTCTTAAAAAGTATGCAGATAAAAATACTGCTCTGGAAAATTATGCTTTGCTTAGCAGATTACTAAATAATTTTGTTTTGCTTTGGATGGTGGATGTTACTGGGTATCAGGTAACTGACTGATAAATTCAGAACCTGAACCTGAGATAAATTTAGGCGGTTCTAAAGGCTGGGTGTTTTTCACCTTAATGCATCCCCTACATTAGGATAAAAAAAACACCCTGCTAACAATTTCCCTCCCCTCTCTCTAAACACCTACCTGAGCCTGCCAGTGATCCAGTGCTGTGCCCTGCTGCAGTCTTCTCTCCTCTATCTTCCTCTTCTCACAGGGGGGCACTATGGGCAGCTATGGGCAACTATGTGGGCACACAGAGAAGAGGAGGAGTCTGGAGCACCAGCGTGGGATTGGGGAAAAGAATGATTGGTTTTGTTTTATTCAAAATAGTTATTTTAATGGGAAAAAAAAGTAAACTTTACAATAACTTACATTTTGCGTTTTACATTTACCCTGATTTTACTGCAACTCATTCCTCATATTGTCCCAGCAGAATAAACATCTTGTACTCTATTACCTTAAAAATGTTACCTGGATGACTGCCAGTCAAATGCTAATGGACCCCTCCTTCTCTTCACTGGGACCTTTAAGAATCCTTCAACTTTTACACTTTTTATGCTCCTTACCAAAAGCTCATTTATTCAGGTGCCCTCTTACAACGTTTGAACAGGAACGTCAGGCCACAGGTCCCTTTCATCATGCCTTCTCATTCTCCTGTAAACTCTTAATATCAGAATTATCACAGAATACTCCATGTTTCAGAGATCAATTGGAACTTGATCTTCATAGCGATCTTACACCCTAAGCCAGGCCCAAAATTCTTATAGTAGTGTATCACTCATCTATCAATAATATATGCCAGGAATCTGGATGCAAACTAGTCTCAAGATGGAATAACACTACTAAGCACCTACATTCTATGTATCCATCTGTTCTAGATTCCTGCAGGTGGTGTGATGCTCCACAGGCTGACCTAATGCATATCTTCTGGTCATGCCCAAGCTTACATAACTCAAGTGCATACACTAACTCGGGGGTGTCCAAACTTTTTTGAAAGAGGGCCAGATTTTATGAAGTGAACGTGCGTGAGAGCCGACCATTTTGCCTGACAGTCTTTGAACCATTAAAATTCGGTGTAAGTGTGTTCGTTCGAGCACTAATACACTGCCAGCAAGAATTCTCCTACCTTTGTGGCTGTGTGTGGTGAATATATATATCTCCTCTTTGTCCCCCAAAAAATCCCAGAGCTCCGCTCAGGGTAAGGATGAGCTCAGGTTGTAAAAAATATATATTTTCTCTTCTTTATCCCCTGAGAAATTTGGCCTTTATCTCTTCTGTGGCCCCCAAGCTCCACCCAGGGCAAGAATGAGCTAGTTTTTTGTATATTTTATATTCTCTCTGGCCCCCACTTGTAATTTTCCCTTATCTCTTCTGTGGCGCCCAAGCTCCGATCAGGGCAAGGATGTTTGTGTTTTTAAAATTCTTACATATATTAAAATATTCGCTTTATATCCGTTACAGTAGCAAACCCTGAGAAATCCTCGAGTGCAGCACCACAGCCAATCACCGCCGCCAATCACAGGCACTGAGAGCTCTGCAGCTGTGGACCGGTAAATGACTCAATGTCTGTTATTGGCGCTGCATGCTGTCAGCTTTCCAATGGGCTTTAGAACACGCCCAAGCAACACGCCCAGCTGATCAGTGAGAGTGAGATTAGAGAAAATATATATATATATTTTAAACTGAGCTCCTTCTTACCCGGTGCGGAGCTTGGGGGGCCACAAAAGTGATAAAAGCAAATTACAAGTGGGGGTCATATAAAACCGGCACAAATGGCCCGCGGGCCGGACTTTGGACATGCCTGCACTAACTCAAGGGTTCAACAAACATTAAACATGTCAGTTATTATTCATTTGGTTGACGCAGCTTGCCCCTGCATACCAGCCCTATGAAAATCCCCCTCACCACCAACTATACGACAATGGATTGATCAAATTTAAGATATCTAACACATGGAAGACCTAACCAGCTCTCTTAAGGTGAAAACCACAACATTTTGCAATATATAGTTTTAGTGCGCGGATTTCTCCTACACAGATGACTATGAACAGATACTAGCTGGCTCATTTTCCCTGTCACTGGAGAGCCCATAGAAACCCCCTTTCAATAACACTTCTTTTTGACCTCTCAACTCATAAGGCTCATTTGACTGCTAGCAATTGTGATGCCCCCCATCTGGTGCAGCTCCACGTGTCCCCCTCCATGCACTTTCCTTATCACACTTCCCCTCTTTCCCCATCCCAGCTTTAAGGGACAATCCAAGTCTAAATAGGATTTTACTCACAACCTATGTTCTAATAATGTACAGTATGTACCCACGAGATATTGTGTTTTTTTTTTCTGTAATAAGAAACACCATGCTAATGCCCTGTGGACTACCGAAAGATCCAGACTTCTGTCTGATAGTTGCCTACAGTAGGTGCCGCCGATATTGTATATCTATCACGCTCCCATCGCCGAGATTCTCGGCGACAGGAGTGCCGAGATCTCGGCAGCAGGGTGGCGACACGTGTCGCGCTCGCTGCAATAGCGAGGAGACGCGACACTGTATTGAGCGGGGATCCGACGTGGATTCCTGCCAATACCAGGCACTGCGTTTGGTATGAATCCTGAGCGGGAACTCCACGCCAATTTTTAAAGAAAAAAACGGCGTGGGTTCCCCCTCCAGGAGCATACCAGGCCCTTGGGTCTGGTCTGGATTTGAAGGGGAACCCTACACTGAAAAAATGGCATGGGGGTCCCCCTCAAGATCCAAACCAGACCCTTATCCGAGCACGCAACCTGGCAGGCCGCAGGGGAAGAGGGGGGGACGAGAGAGCGGCCCCCCTCAATCCTGAACCATACCAGGCCACATGCCCTCAACATGGGGGGTTTGGTGCTCTGGGGCGACCTGCGGCCCCCCCACCCCAGAGCACCCTGCCCCCATGTTGATGAGGACAGGGCCTCTTCCCGACAACCCTGGCCGTTGGTTGTCGGGGTCTGCGGGCGGGGGGCTTATCGGAATCCGGGAGCCCCCTTTAATAAGGGGGCCCCCAGATCCCGGCCCCCCCACCCTATGTGAATGAGTATGGGGTACATCGTACCCCTACCCATTCACCTGGTGGAAAAAAATGGCAATAAAAACACAACACAGTTTTTAAAAGTATTTTATTGCACCGCTCCGGAGGTCTTCTCCCGACTTCGGGGGTCTCCAGTGTCGTCGCCGCGCTCTCCGGTTCTTTCTTCTGCCGGGCCACCGCTATCTTCTTCCAACTCTTTTGCTAGCGGGGCCCAGTCTTCTCCGTCGCCTTCTCCCCTCTTCTTCTCTCCGGTTCTTTCTTTCTTCCGTCGGGCCTCCGCTAACTTCTTTTTAGCTCTTTTGCTAGCGGAGGCCCGGTCTTCTCCGTCGCCTTCTTCTTCTCCCGCTCTCCGGTTCTTCTCCCGCTCTCCGGTTCTTTCTTCCGCCGGGCCTCCGTTAACTTCTTTTTAGCTCTTTTGCTAGCGGAGGCCCGGTCTTCTCCGTTGTCTCGTCCGGCTCTCCGTTGTCCTTCTGCCGGCCCCTCCACTACCTTCTTGAAGCTCTTTTGCTAGTGGAGGAGCCGGTCTTCCCGTCGTCACCGTCGGCGTCTTCTTCCCTCTTCTCCTCCTCGATGTTGACTCAACGCTTCCTCTCACAGTAATGCTAAATCTTCGGTCCGCAGAGATTAATATAGGCTTCTCATGACGTCACAGTCACATGTTCCCATGACGTCACAGTCACATGCTCCGGGGCACATGGCAGATTTCAGTAACAACTTTTGTGGATTGTTCAAATACATTTGTTTACAGTGTTTCTTGAATATGATGTCAAAAATTTTGGTAAAATTCTTATCTTAAGGGGGGCGTGGCCTTGAACGGCATGGGATAGGACGCTAACGACCTGAGCTCCGCTGGCCGAATATCCTATTAACTCATCCTGAGACCCTATTCACAGCTTTGGACCAGAATCCAGTACCCACGGGAACGGGCAACCTCCGGACACATGTCGCCGTCGAAAAAAAACACGACAGCGGCTGCCAAACTGGCTCAATATCACCATGTGGAGACGGACCCCCCGGACCAAGATGGCGGCACCGCACAGGCAGAAGAGGCATCCTCGGACACTGACAGGGCAAAGCTGCTGGAGGCCATTTCTGCTTGTAGAGAAGCAGTTACAGCGTGCCAGACCAACCTCACTGCAAAGATAGAGGAGGTGAAAGTGGATATTTCGCTGGTGAGACAAGACTTCCAGAAACTCAGGGAGAGAGTCATGGAGGCCGAGGCCCGCCTGAGTACAGTGGAGGATTCCACCCCCCCTCCAGGTCTCCTCTGATGCCATGCAGCTTCAGGTGAATCGGCTCCTGCAAAAGCAGGACGACATCGAAAATAGATTGCGCAGATGTAACCTTCGATTCATCGGTCTGCCAGAGGGGGTGGAGGGGAGGGACCCCCCTATGTTCCTGGAGACATTGCTTTGCGATACATATGGCAGAGCAGCCTTCTCCCCCACCTTTGTTGTGGAGCGTGCACACCGTATGTCGGGCAGACCATCGCCAGCTGGAGCACCCCCCGCACCTTCATAGCAAAAGTCTTACATTTTAGAGGCCGGGATGCTATCCTACGCCTAAGCAGGGAGAAAGGCAATATCCCATTTGGGAATAAGATGGTCGCTGTCTTTCCGGACTTCTCAGCGGAGGTGCAGAGAAAATGCTAAATTTTCACTGAAGTGAAACGTTGCCTGGGGATCAAGAGTGTGAAGTATGCCATGCTGTTTCCAGCTCGCCTGCGTGTAGAAGGGGATGACAGAGCACATTTCTTTGATGACCCTGAGGCAGCCATTGTGTGGCTTGAGCAGCGGGATGCACACAGATAAGTACATTTGCACTCTCTCCTCTTCTTCACCCTCATTTGCACCAACTAATAAATGAATACACCTGCCCCTTCTAAAGTTCCCCATCAGGTCCGCTCAGCCAATGACGTAAGTGTAAGGCTGAGGACCTGATGCGGAACGTGAGAAGGGGCAGTCTATTCATGTATTACACTGTGGAGGAAGTTCCCTAGCAGGTCCGCCCCCTCGTATGTCAGACCCCACCTACGTCATTGGATGAGCGGACCTGATGGGGAACTTCTGCAGTATAATAAATGAATAGACCCGCCCCTTCTCACGTTCCGCATCAGGTCCGCTCAGGCTCAGCCAATGACGTTTCGTGTGGACAGCGCTGGACATTGGATCACTGTGGGACACTGGATTTCATCGCTGGAATGTTTTTTTTAATGAAGGACTTTCCCAATGGTGTCTGTGTTTTTACAATTTTTTTACACTTTCTTTGTAAAATGGTAGGGGTACAATGTACCCCATTACCAATTCACATAGGGGGGGCCAGGATCTGGGGGTCCCCTTTGTTAAAGGGGTCTACCAGATTTCGATAAGCCCCCTGCCCGCAGACCCCCACAACCACCGGGCAAGGGTTGTGGGGATGAGGCCCTTGTCCCCATCAACATGGGGACATCCTCCCCATGTTGAGGGCATGTGGCCTGGTACGGTTCAGGAGGGGGGGGGCGCTCTCTCGTCCCCCCTCTTTTCCTGCGGCCTGCCAGGTTGCGTGCTCGGATAAAGGTAAAAAAGTAAAAGTAAAAAAAACAAAATGCGTGCGGTTCCCCCCAAATATCAATACCAGGCCCTTCAGGTCTGGTCTGGATTTTTGGGGGGAACTCCACGCCATTTTTTTTTATTTGGGGGTGGAGTTCCCCTTAAAATCCATACCTGAAGGGCCTGGTATTGATATTTGGGGGGAACCGCACGCATTTAGTTTTTTTTTACTTGCGGCAGGGTTCCCCTTAATATCCATACCAGAACTGAAGGGCCTGGTAATTGTATTTGGGGGAACCCCCACGCATTTTTTTTTTATCAATGACTTTTCTATGTATTGCCGGGAGCCGACAATTCATTATAGCCGCGAGTGAGTTTTAAATTACTTTTTTTCATTCAGAAATGACATTTTGACATTCACTGGATATCCCTGTGGTCTTCAGATGGTGATGAAGTAACCTCCAATCTAGGAATCCTTTTCAGGACTGAAGGATGGCATGGTGGAAAAAACCTCCAAACAGCAACTCAATCAACCGAAACATGGAAGAAAGGGGGAAAAAAGTTGCGGTGCTCCAATAGTGCAGGTAAATGTGGGTTTATTGAAAAACCGACAAGATTTAAAAGTGATCACAGTACAAAATGATTTTAAAAAGGGCAATAAGTGGAGTGGTGTACCAAGGACCTGCCTGGGTAAATTTTGGTTTGGGACCCAGATTTATAAAATGGGTTCAGCTTCTCTATCAGGACCCAGTGGCAAGGGTTCTGGCCAATGGCTGGCCCTCAGAACAATTTTCTCTCTCCAGGGGTACTAGACAGGGGAGTCCTCTGTTGCCACTGCTGTATGCACTGGCGCAGAACCACTCACCATAGCGGTTCAAGCTCATCCAGGAATAGTGGGACTGCATAGGGGGGAGGTCATGGAAAAAATTAGCACATATGCTGATGATACCCTTTTGTACCTAGATGACTCGGGCAACTCACTACTGTTGGCTTTGGACCTAATAGAATGCTTCTGAGTTTTCTCTGGTCTTCGAATTAATTGGGACAAATCCCAGATACTCCCCCAGTTTCCCACCACCCAGAGATAGAGCCCTGCTCCCCCTACAGAGGGTGGATACTATCAAGTACCTAGGAATTAGGACCACTCGAGACCCAGCGGACTATGTCTCACTCAATATAAGACCGCTGTATGATATGCTCCGGCAAAAAACACAGGTGTGGGCTCACCTCCCATTGGGGGTTATGGGCCGCATAAACCTCATAAAGATGTTTTTTCTGCCGAAGATTTTGTACATGCTCTGGCACTCACCAGTATATCTGATACTCAGGCATTTCAAACTCATGGAAGCTCTACTCAAGCCGTTTGTATGGGGTAACACTAGGCACAAACTTCCGTGGCACAAACTTAAAAATCCCACTGATCTTGCCGGAATGGCCTCACCTGATTTTAATCTTTACTATCTTGCTGCCCAATTGTCCCAAATCTTTCACATATTCAAAGTGGACAAAGAAAAATTTCTCTCCTTCTTGTGCCCAAAGTGGTCTAGGCCAACTTTAGATTCCCTAGTAGTGATAGCTGGGGGAACGGGGGGGAGAGTAGGGCGCCTGACCGCAAGACCCTTTTGTACCAATATAGGAAAGTGTGGACAAATTGCATATACCTTCACTGACTGGCTTTACCCCCCTATGGCATAATGCTGCCCTTCCTGAATTCAATCTAATCCCAGACCTATCCCATATTACCAATAATGGAAAGCTAAAGTCCTTTGATCGTCTGAAGTATGAATTTGAGTTGCCTAACTGAATGTTTTTTAGATACATACAGCTTTGCCATGCCTTTCGTACGCAATTCCCCTTAGACGACCTCTCCTTGGGAAATAATCCTCTAATGGGAGCAATAACGTACCCTGATCCTAAGAAGCTAATCTCTCACTTTTACATTATGCTAACGCTTCTCTCGGCGACAGTGGCGAGGGAGAGGTAGGCCACATTGAAGATGACGAATGGAGTGATGCCCTTGACACATGTAAACTGGTTTCTCCCAAATTGTCCGATCGCTTAACTTAAATATTCATAACACACAGAGCATACCTCACACTGCTAAGAATTTCAAAATATAAGAGCAGCCACCCCAATCTCTGCCCTATGTGCTCTCAAGAGGTGGGCACTTTTTTCCACCTACTGTGGAAATGTCCCAAAATCCAGATGTTCTGGATGCAGGTGGTGAGATTCCTACACGACACGATGGGCTCTCCCATAACACTTAACCCTAAACCTTGTCTCCTGGGAATCTTTCTGGACCCAGAGTTTAATAAATTTACCAAGCTATTCCTACATGAGACACTCTTTTCTGCACAGAAAGTCATAGCCAGAGTATGGATGAGACCCAGCCCTCCAAATGTTTCACATTGGATAGCGGAAGTTAATGCTGCTCTATCTTACAAGAAACTTATATACTCTCATAGAGGGTGTGCCTCCAAATATGAAACAATTTGGGACAGATGGCTCAAGGCCTCCGAAACTTGTGCTTAACCGGTTACAGTATGCTTTGATTCTCTTGTGATCTTTGTTGACCCAGAAGAAGGTGGGGATGGGACCCTAAGCGGTATGGTATGTTATTACCTAAATACCACCTAATGTTTTTGGTACTTATTTTTTTTGTCTTGTGTTTATACATGTATTATTGAGAAATGTTGCTATATGATACTGTTAAGTGATACTGTACAATGCACTTGACGTTTGTCACGTTGGCTTAATGTATGTATTATCCCTTCTTTTGTTCAATAAAAAGACTTTTGTTTTAAAAAAAAAATCTTATCTTAAATAAGGAATGCTTTAAAAAATTGAGAGCCAGAATGACAAACATGACTGGTTCAGTTTTTCAGCCTTTAAAAATTACACATTTTGCTTATATAGAAGAATGTCAAAATGTGTGTCTGCCCAATAGTTTATATTCTATTTAATATTAATTATACTGTTCCACTCTCAAAACACTGACTATGTGTGGTTCTAAACGGACAGCTAAACACTTGTCAGAGACTCCAGTAAACGGAAGCCCAGTGCTTGATTTGTCTACTGAAGTAATCCAACTTTATTTTACTTCTTTGTGAAACTGCAATACAATACAATGACGAGATATCAGTACACATAGAATCACTAGTCTAGCATAAATGACAGATGACACAACAGAAAGGCACTTACAGGTGATGATGTCTCAAACCCCTTGGGAGAGAAACAGACATGCTGCATCCATATAGAATGGCAATCTAAAATGGCTGAATAACTTCCTAAACCAAGTGTCACTTCCTGTCTGAGAAACTTAGATAACTAGATATAAAGCTGCTACAGACTTTGGCCACTAGATGGCAGTGGTAAACTACACATTCTGTATAAGTAACTATAACTAAATTAGCCTGTAAAGGCAGCACACTCCCTGTCTGATATAATACTTATAATTATATCACTACATATACATATCTACTGTACAGGGAAAACACACTAATAAGAAAATACGTTCCCGTCTAAAACTGGTAACATAAACTAAAACATGAGTCCACAATGTTAGTGTCTCTTGGCTATGGTACTTCAAGCTGATGGCCCAAATGAAGAAATAGTTTTGTCCATAAACCTATCTTCGGATTGGAGGAGCCGCACCAGGCCAAACTATCGCCAATGCCAATTGTAATCCACAGGATGGATTTTAACTCATGGCGAATGTCACGTCTGAAAGCCGTCAGTGACAAGCTCTATGTTATGTATTGTGTCAACAACGTAACAGAAATACCTGTTCAAAGGAGAACATTGACATCCGAAACTAGTCTGGCGTACACTTTAACAGTCCCTTGTTTCGTCACTTTGACTTCAACCTTTCTGACATTACCATCTTAACTTGACAACGTATTTGTGACAATTCCCATAGGCAAGTTGTTTCTGCTTTCTTGACTATCTTTCAACAACACAATATCTCCAACTTTAACATTGGGACTGGTCTTAGCCCATTTCCTGTGACTTTGTAAGGTAAACAGGTAATCTCTCCTCCATCTCTTCCAAAATGTATCAGCCAGACACTGGACTTGTTTCCATTGCTTTACATGAAGTTCTGTTGTACTAAAGTCTCCACAAGGGGCCGACAAAGAGTCTACCTTTTGGGTCAAGAGCATAGCAGGAGTAAGAACTGTTGGATTATCTGGATCTGTAGATAGTGGTACCTAAGGTCTTGCATTAATGATGGCCATAACTTCTGCCATGAAAGTACTCAAAGGCTTGTGAAAGTTCTTCTAAACTGACTCTTTCATGGAAAACTCCCCAGCTTCCGGGTCGATCATCATTGGTTTTCTTCTGGAAGCTTTTCACAACATGAATTAATCTTGCTATAGCCCTGCTGAGTTTCTTCCAGTTGGAAAATCTTTTGAAACAATGCGGCTGCAGTCTAGTGTCAAAGGCTTTAGTACTGAATCTTACTACTTCTTCTGACCTAATTTCAGGATCATCTTCAGGGTAAACATTGGTGTTATCAGGATTATCTACAACTGTCTGATACAAAAAAGGTGGGCCTGAGAACCATATAGAGTTCTGAAGACAAGCTATCTGTGTAGGCCTGGTAGCATAATCTGCAGGATTTTGTTCTGAAGGCACATAGAATCATTGCTCTGGACAGGTTGCTTGTCTGAACCTATTCACCGGATTGGAAACATATAAGAAGAATCTCTTTGTAGTGTTGCAGATATAGCCTAATGCCGCGTACCCACGGACGTTTTTAATGTCATTTAAAAAACCAACGTTTTTCTCGACGTGATTTTTCTTGTTTCCTCTCAAGCCTGTCTTGCATACACACGTTCATGAAAAAAAATGCTCGAGCAAAGCGCAGTGACGTACAACACGTACGACGGCACTATAAAGGGGAAGTTCCGTTCGAATGGCGCCACCCTTTGGGCAGCTTTTGCTAATTTTGTGTTACCGCGTGTTAGTAAAAGTTTGGTGAGAGACGATTCGCGCTTTTCAGTCTTCGTGCTTTTAAGATCGTTTTGTGGAGCTCAGTTTGTGCTTGTGGGTTTGTATCTGTCTTTCAGTGCTTGTAGTCAGTTCGTATCTGTTTGTTTATTCAGTGCATTCTTGTCCGCTCGTTACTGTTTTTCAGGTCGTTCTTCATAGGACTTGCTGTTCTTCCATGCGTTCTTTTAGTTCGTTCTGACCAGCCAACCGTTATCTAGCCATGTTGCGGCTACATACTTGTCGTAGAGTTCGTGCTGAGGTTGGAGCTGGGGTTCTTGCTTTATCCTGACTCCAGTCCATGAACAGGGTGAGGAGGAGTTCATGGGCCAAGAATTGGTTGCTCCAACGGCACCAATTCTGTCACATGCCTTTGTTGCGGGAGATCCGGGAGAATAATCCTGAGGACTACAGGAATTTTCTCAGGATGTCGGACCCCGTTTTTCAGCATCTGTTGGCTTTGGTGTCCCCCTATATCACCAGGCAGGACACCGTTATGCGGGAAGCCATCACTGTTGAGCAGAGGCTCATCGCCACGTTGCAAAACCTGGCGACTGGGAGAAGCCTGCAGGACCTCAAGTTCTCAACAGGCATCTCCCCCAGGCTCTGGGGATCATTATACCAGAGACTTGTTCTGCCATCCTTCAAGTTTTGCAGGAGGACTATATTAAGGTAAAAGTTTTCTACTTTAACATCACATTGTATGTATTTAATGCTTAATAATGTATTATATTTCTTTCATTAGTCCCTAATTACCATGATTGCAATATGCTGTGAATGTCCCCTTTGTCCCTATGCATGCTGTAAGTTTTTAATGCTCCTTTATTGGCCTACATGCATATTTCGCCTAACTAACCTCTCCAGCATGCTATCCTGGGCCCATACACACCTAGCCTAGTCACTTCCCAATGTTTTTTGTCTGCTCCATTGTAGTGCTTTACCCTAAACGCCCCCTAAAAATTTCTGATGATTGTTATTTTTTCTTTAAATTCAGACAGAGTGCTACAGCCTTGATTTGTGAGGTCCCCAACTCATCTTCAACCCCCCCCCCATAAAATTAATTAAATGGCTCATCAGAGGGGGAGATGAATCTGATAAGTGACAGTGATAATCATATAATTGTAATTTTTTTGTTTGGATTCAAATCATCTAAAAAACAAAGTTTATCCTGATGTTGGCCAAGGATGTTTTTGTCTAATCTGCTTGCAATGTTTATGTATGAAAGTATTAATATTTTTTTTTTGGTTAACTCCACAGTTCCCTTCTACGCCACAGGAATGGCAGAATGTGGCATCTGTTTTCCCAGCGATGGGACTTTCCAAACTGTGGAGGGGCCATCGACGGCAAGCACGTCCGGGTCGCCACCACCCCATTTGGGATCCTATTACTATAATTATAAGAGATTCCACAGTATCGTCATGATGGCAGTGGTGTCGGCCAACTATGAGTTTCTATACGTGGATGTGGGGAAAAATGGACGGATGTCTGATGGTGGAGTATTTGCTCAGACTGAGTTCGGCCAACGGCTCCTATCTGATGAGCTGGCCTTGCCAATTGCGGCACAGAATGTGGAGGGACTCCCATTCGTTTTTGTCGCGGATGAGGCGTTTGGCCTGGGTCCCCATCTTCTGAGGCCATTTCCACAAAGGACCCTCACCCCTGAGAGGAGGGTGTTTAATTATAGGCTGGCCAGAGCCAGAAGGGTGGTGGAAAATGCCTTTGGCATCATGGCCAGCCGCTTCCGCTTGTTCCTGACCTCCATCCATCTTGCGGAATACAAATGGAACCATGTGGTTATGACATGTTGTGTTCTTCACAATTTCTTATGGGTACATTCCCAAAATTATCTTACTTTTGTTGGGCCTGAGGCCTCAATACAGGACCAAAATCATTTGTTGGCCCTGGAAGCTGGCCGTCCAGGCTTGGCCCCCCAAAGCGGCCGTGATGTGCGGCAACAATATCTCAAATTATTTGTGGGTAGGGGGGCCATTGATATGCCTGTTGAACCTTAATTTTAAATTTTGAAAAAAAAAAAAAATTCTGCTGAAAAAATCATTTATTTTATTTTTGGTTGTGTTTCCTTTATCTTTCTCCTAGGTTCTCCTAGTGCACTTGTAGTGCCATGTGTATTTTCCATTACTAAATACCCATCATTGTCAGTGTAAACACAAAACATAATTTTTGCTTACTTTGGCCAACATTGATATAAGAAGCCACACATTGTTGTGTTTAAAAGCTTTTTACTATTTGCACATTATATTTTTTTAATTTTTTTTTTTTGTTTTTACAAAAGTATGTATAAAATTTTGAGTGTTACAAAATATTATTTTTTGTAAAATGCATGAACAGGCATGCTTAAAAAAATGTACTAAAATGGAACTTCTAATGTTCAACATGTACAATTCTTTAAATAGTAAACAAAAAAAGAACATTACAAACCAAAGCAATTTCCAAGTTATTTTAACCCAAAAAAATTAAACCCGCCCAAGCACAGCCATGATATTTTGGAGCCTTTGCTCCACCCGCTTGGTATTTTGCCTGATCTGTATCAAGTCTCCCTGTATTTTTTCAAGGTTACGACAGCAGACCATTAGGTATTGTATCAGGATCTGTGCACTGTGACTTGAAAAACGTTCTTGCCCTTCAGGCAGAACAGCACCTATAATTGTAAAAAACAACATGTATTATAAATATGCAGGCCTACATCTATTACCTGAATCTGTTGTGGTGCCAGTTTCCACTTCCTCCACTTCTCGTTCCTCTACATCATGTGGTTATGGGTCTCTTGTTGGAGGTGTGGGGTTCCTAGGCTCATGTCTAGAACCTTTTTGAAGCCCTATTGAGATTGCAAGAAAAGGTATACTTTAGTTAATAAATAATAATTTACTAAAAAATTGAGGCCTGAAAGAGGAATGTGAAACATTCTTTGGAAGTGTGGTACAATTGTCTGTTTTGCCACAGTTCCAAGCTGAACACATGATTGTATCCCTTACCAAAACAGGAACATATATATTTTTATCAAGTTTCACACATGGAAACACCCCCAAGTATATAGACTGGTTCACCTGTGTGTGACATCCTAAAAAGGTTGTTCTGTTGGCCCACACTTGTGCTACTGAGTCCTGATGTTTAACCAGCTGCTGAGCATTCTCTCATTTACATTACAATGCATACACTTATATTTTTTAAATATAGTACCCCAAAAATCTATTCAACCATCATGTCCAAAAAATCATCTCACCAAAATAGGCATGGTAACATTTATTTAAATGCTGTATCAGCCAAAAACATTGTATTATTAAGTGAACGTATGAAAGAGGTTTACTACGACCGATTACTGTGCCCACGAATATGAAAGTTGCTATCTTTAACTGTACTACATTAAAGAAAAACACATGCAGCAACATGCAAGTAATAATAATCAGAAGTTCAAAGACATGAAAATTACTTACTTTTTCCTATAACTTTCTTTATTCTTTTGTATTGGTCGGGCTCCCGCAACTTGAGGTCAGATCACTGTTTTCTGAGCTGTTCCTTAGTTCTGCACACCCCGAATTTATGGTGAAGAGTTTTAACCACTTTCCCCATAATTTTGGCCTTGACAAGATTAGGCTTTTTATACGGCCCATGCTTGGCATCATAATCCTCCCTCCTCAAAATGGCGACCATCTCCACCATTTCCTCGAATGTCATGTTGGATGCCTTATATCTCCGGGATCGGGTCTTTGGTTCCTTATGAATTTCATCCTCTGGTGAGGTAATCTCAGCCACCTGTGTCTCCGCCATGTTGTGTAGCACTACGACGAGCGAGAAGGGGCGGGGAAAGTACTATATCGAATGTCAGGGGCGGGAAAAATGTGCAGAGTTTTACGCATGCGCAGTGAATATAAAGCTAATATGCATGTGTCGTAACTACGTTCATTGTGCGGAAGAAGGAGTAAGCAACGAACGTGATAACAAAGGTACGTAACATTTTTTCTGATTTTTGTTTCATCAGTGGATGAGATTGCTGCCTATATATGGTCATAAAGATTATTTGAAGGGTCTTGACTGACACTAGTATTTTTGTGTTTTTGACTTTCAGCAAACATGCAGGCTTTCAAAAGTCCCGAATTTATGGGGGAGTTCCTGGACAGATGGAAGGAACTTTCTGTTCTCTGGCAAACAAAAACAGCTAAAAATAAAAATAAAGCAGCCAGGAAGGCAGCACTGGAGAGCCTGCTAGAATTTGTCAAGACACAGATCCCCACAGCAACCATCCAAGATGTGAACACCAAAATTTCTACCATTAGGGGCACATATAGGACTCAGCGGAATATGGTCCTGAAATCCCAGAGGTCAGGAGCTGCAGCAGAGGAAGTTTATAAACCCAGTCTGTGGTACTACAGCAAATTATGCTTCTGGATGACCATCTGGAAGTCAGGGATTCTCTTTCAACCCTTCCCCCTAGACGTCTCTGCAGCCTTCCCTGCAGCCAACCCTCCAGCCTTCCCTGCAACCCAGCTCTGCCTTCTTCTGAGGAACAACCAGAGGTCCTTGAGGAGCCGGATTTGGACATATGGAGCCAGGTATAATATTGATATCAAGATTTAATATGTAATAAAAGTAATGATGTAAAATAGATGTTAAACTATTGCTAACTATTTAACAAAAAGTGTTTTAAATATCAATAGACAGTAGTGGTCAAAAATGATGGGGACAATAATAAAAAATGCAGGGGTCAGAATCATTGTCTTTTTAATTTCTTTTTGCATTCAATTTGCAAATGTCATGAGGCGAAAAATGTGTGTGTGATTGATGAAGCTAAAAATATTAAGTATGTCCCTTTTTTATACACAGCCAGAGCTGAGCCAGGAAGAGGGTGATGTTGTGGACCAGGAGGAGGCAGGGCCCAGTGGCACACAGGAGGAGGCAGGGCCCAGTGGCACACAGGAGGAGGCAGGTCACAGTGGCACACAGGAGGAGGCAGGGCCCAGTGGCACACAGGAGGAGGCCAGGCCCAGCGCAAGAGCCCAGATGCCTCCCCTCAAAATTCAACCAAGAATGCCCAGGAGGGTTAGGCATGTGGAGGAGGAAACATGTGCCTTTATTTGAGAGGCTACTGCGGCCCTCAGAGAGCCCCCATCCAGTGAAGAGGGCTATGCCGCAGTACTGGCACACAAACTAGTCAGAATAGACATTAGGCAATGGCTCTTTAGTGAGAACCTAATGTTGAAGGTTATCAACAGGGGGTTGATGGGCGAACTAACCCAATTCACTGACCTAGCAGAGGTCGACCCTCCTCCTCCTCCTCCTCCTCCTGCCACAAGCTCTCCTCCTGAGACACAGCCTCCGAGGAAGCGCTTAACGAAGGCTGCAGAGAAGTCTGGAGAGAAGGCTACAAGGAAGAGAAAGAAATAATGGCCTTGCTTCTGGATGGTCTGACAGAAGGCACAGACTGTTCTAGTACCACAGACTGGGGACATATATCTCACTTACCTGCTGCTGTTCCTGACCAGGGATGAGCCGAACACCCCCCTGTTCAGTTCGCACCAGAACCTGCGAACAGACAGAATGTTCGTGTGAACTTTAGAACCCTATTAAATACAATGGACTCGAATGTTCGAAATCTAAATTGCTGGTATGGATTTTTGGGGGGACTCCCCAAATTTAAAAAAAAATGGCGTGGTGGAGTTCCCCTTAAAATCCATGCCAGATCTGAAAGGCCTGGTATGGATATTTAGGGGGAACCGCACGCCATTTTTTTTTTAAATTTGCGGCAGGGTTCCCCTTAATATCCATTCCAGACCTGAAGGGCCTGGTAATTGAATTTGGGAGAACCCCCACGCTTTTTTTTTATTTTTATCAATGACTTTTCTATGTATTGATAAAAGCCGACAATTCATTAATAGCCGCGAGTGAGTTTTAAATGACTTTTTTTCCTTCAAAAATGACACTTTGTGCAGGGACAGTTCTAAGCACGGGAAACATGAGCGACTTTACATGCATATCATACACACCCCCCAGGTATGAAATTTAAAGGAAAATTTCATTTTTATTGTTTCATTTTAAGCATTATTAAAATCACTGCTCCCGTAAAAACGTCTATTTTTTTAAACCTTTTTTTGCATTGATACATGTCCCCTGGGGCAGGACCCGGGTCCCCAAACACTTTTTAGGACAATAAATTGCATATAAGCCTTTATAATTAGCACTTTATATTTCTCCCATAGACTTTTCGAATTTGCCGCGAACACCCCAAATTGTTCGTTGTTCGGCAAACGGGCGAACAGGCAATGTTCAAGTCGAACATGAGTTCGACTCGAACTCGAAGCTCATCCCTATTCCTGACCTCTGGGAGTCCAGGACAAGATTGTGCTCCTAATCTTTTTTTTATTTTTAAAATCCATATTTTGGTGTTCTATTCTTTGATGTTTGCTGTGGGGTCCAAAGGATGCACAAATTCAAGCAGGGTCTCCAGTGCTGCCTTCACCTTTAACTTGTTATGTTGTGCCAGAATAAATGTTTTTTTTTATTTACAGTAAATACTTGACCATGTGTTTTTAATTCAAAAAGAGAGATTGCTAGTGAGTAGGCAGGAACATTTAAAAAATACATTTTATAATGAACAAGGGACACCAACCTCCTTGAGGGGAAATAATACAAATTTATAATGTTGTTGTGGTAACTTGACACACAAAAGAAACCCCCCCAAAAAAAAAAATATTCCAAAATAAAAAAAAAAAAAAAAAAAAGGCTGATCCTTTAATTATGATATTTTAAATTAATTTATAATTTATTACGGAGATCTGGCTTTCCAACAAAAACTAAAATTCATGAGATCACTAAAAATTACTAATAAACAAGTTTGTCATAACGCTGTCTGAATATCATTAGCAAAAGAAGTTCATTATTGTAGCATTATATAAAGAAGAAATGAATGCGCTGCATTAAACGATGCAATAATTTACAGCGTGACGAATGTGCTATCTCCATTACAAACACTAGTTTTACCAAAACGAGCGCTCCCGTCTCATACTTGATTCTGAGCATGCACGTTTTTTTCCCCCTCGTAAAAGCATACACACTACCATTTTTCACGACGTTAAAAAGAACGACGTGAAAAACTACGTGACAAAATAGAGCAGGTTCTAATTTTTTATAGGCCATTTTTCACGTAGTTAAAAATGCTCTGGAGCCTACACACGATTGTTTTTAATGCCCAATTTAAAAAATTGCATTTTTAATGTCATGAAAAACAGTCGTGTGTATGCGGCATAAGACTGTTTTACTGTCTGTAAAGAGTTTCACAGCATCTAGGCTTAGGTCCATCTCATCTCTCACTAGCTCATACAGTTCAAATGCTTGGAGCGCCCTGGATATACACATTTTTCTAGTTCAACCGCTAGTACAGCTGCACATAACTCTAGGCGTGGAGTTGTACTGTATGTGCCGGCCTAGGACTCAGTTTGGATTTTCTCATAACAAATCCAACATGACAGACATTCCTTGCACTGTTTACCTTCTAGTAAGCAACTGCACCTATTGCTGTAACGGATGCATCTGAAAAAATGTACAGTTCTCTTTTGCAGGCTTGTGACAATGAAACAGGAACATAACATCTGGGTATTTGTAAGGCTTATAAAGACTCTGTCCATTGGACCCACTCATGGAGTCTCTCTTGTGGAAGTAAGGCATCCCACTCACTTTCTCCACTTGACAGTTCACGAACTAACGCCTTACCTTTTATGGTGACAGGTGCTACAAACCCGAGAGGATCGTAGAGACTGTTCACAGTGGATAGAATTCCTCTTCTCGTGAATGGCTTTTCTACTGAAGAAAACTGAAAAACAAAACAGTCTTTCTCTATATCCCAGCTTAGGCCTAAACTCTTCTGTAAAGGAAGGGTGTCTGTTCCCAGGCAAAGGTCTTTGAGATCTTTAGCTCTGTCTTCCGCGGTGAAAGCTTCCATGACTTGTTTGCTGTTAGAGGCTATCTTATGTAGTCGCAAGTTAGACTCTGCCAGCATTTGTTTTGCTTTGTTGAGCATGTTGATTTCTCCTTCAGGTGTGTTAGCTGAAACAAGTCCATCGTCTACATAGAAATGTCTCATCACAAGGAGTTTGGCATCTTGACCATAATGTTCTGCACCTTTCTGGGCAGCTTTGCGCATGCAGTATATGGCAACAGCAAGAGAAGGGCTGTTACCAAAAACATGCACCCTCATTCTATACTCTGTCACCTCTTTATCTGTGTCGTTATCCTTGTACCACAGGAAACGCAGGTAATCACGATGGTCCTCTCTCACTAGAAAACAATAAAACATCTGTTGCACATCCCCTGTGAAGGCAATAGGCTCTTTCCTGAAGTGTAAGAGGACACCCAAAAGTGTGTTGTTTAGATCTGGGCCACTCAGCAGAACATTATTTAATGAAACACCTTCATGTTTAGCACTGGAATCGAACACAACTCTTATTTGGTCTGGCTTGTGTGGATGGTAAACGCCAAACATTGTCAGATACCAGTGTTCTTTACCTGCATCCAGTGATGGTGCTACTTCAGCATGATTATTGTCAAGCATCCTTTTGATGAATTCTATAAAGTCTTTTTTTACTTCAGGTTTTCTTTGCAAAGTTTTACGTAGTGCATTCAGGCGCTTCATGGCTTGCTCTCTGTTACTATGTAAATAACACCTGGGTGTGCGAAAAGGTAAAGGAGCTACCCAATTGTTGTTTTCATCTTGGAAAGTCTCTTTATCCATGATATTGAGAAAGGCTTGATCATCTATAGACATTGCTTGTTTGTCATCATCTTTTGTTCTCTGGAACACTGAGTCCCCTAAAGTGTCAGTCTTCATGCCACTACTAATGTCTCTATTGTAATTAGAAGGAGAGTCACAGTATGGTTTTAGGGTTTCTTTAACAACAAAGCTGTTCTGACATGGACTAAGAAGGGATGTGCGCCCATTCACTAGCACAGATGTCTTTGAAGTGTTGATGCTGTCAGGCCGATGTGTTCCTCCTAGGCAAACTTCTCCTACTATAACCCACCCTAGGTCAAGTCTTTGAGCATAGGGGGCATTAAAGGGCCCATTAATTTATTGGCGTACCTTATATACCTGTAGAATGTCTCTTCCAAGAAGTAGAAGAATAGAGGCATCTTTCTGGATAGCTGGAATAAGGTGAGATATTGAATTGAGATGAGGATGATGAAGGGCCACTTCTGGTGAAGGGATCTCTTTTTTATCATCTGGTAATATATCACACTCTATCAAAGTGGGAAGTGAGAGATGGACTCTTTTATCAAGAGACTCGATAGTAAAGTCAGTAGCTCTTCTTCCTGAAGTTTCTATCACTCCTGCACATGTCTTTAGGGTGTATGAAACTGCACTCGATGTAATGTTGAAGGCATCAAAAAAGTCTGACCTTGCCAGTGACCTGTTACTCTGTTCATCCAGAACCACATACATCTTAACTGCTTTTTGCTTTTCCCCTGTGGGGTACACTGTTGCTAGGCAGATCTTGGAACATGAACGTGGATTTATACTGCCCCCATCTTTCAGGGCTTCAGTGACCTCTAGTGGTTGATGTAAAGTATCAGGGTGTAAAGCTGTGATGTGTCTGTTACTGCCACATTCGGAGCAATCCGCTTGTATTTTGCAGTCTTTAGCTACATGTTTAGTGGATTCACAACACTTGAAGCAGATGCTGTTTTGTCTAAGAAAGGCTATCCTTTCCTTGATAGGTTTACTTTTGAACCCTTTGCACTTGTTTAGGGAATGGGGCTTTTTATGAAGTGGGCAAAGTCTGTCAGGTCCTTCAAAGGTGTTTACCTTGTAGCTGCTTAGACAGTCTGGGTCCTCAAATGTTACAGTGGTCTTATGGGTGATCACTGAAGTCCTATTGTAGGATCTAGATGGCTTTTCTGCTTTTGGCAGTTGACTGTTGGCGATGAAGGAAAAGCTGGTATCACACCTGATCTTAGCTTGCTGCTGCACAAACCTAGAAAACACAAAAAATGGGGGAAAGGTGACATCATGATCTTCTTTGTATTTGGCTCCAACACTCAACCATTTTTCTTGTAGGTTGTGAGGTAGTTTCTCCACTATAGGCTTAGTACCGCTGGCGGTATCTAAATGTGCAAGTCCTCTTAAATAGCCTTCTTCTTTGGCACACTGGACTTCCCAAAGAATATCACCCAGCTCTTGCAATTTCAAATTGTCTCTGCTGTTTAGCTTAGGGAAAGACTCCAGTCTTTTCATTAGAGCACCTTCAATTGCTTCTGGTGATCCATATCTTTCCTCTAGCCTTTGCCAGGCCATATCAAATCCTACTGAAGGGTTAAATATGTGTATCCTGCGCATCCTTCTTGCATGCTCTGCTGACTCAGTCCCAAGCCATTTTATCATCAGGTCTAGCATCTCAGCTGCTAGTAAGTCTAATGCCGCGTACACACAACCGTTTTTAATGTCATTGAAAAAAACAACGTTCTTCTCAACGTGATTCTTCTCAAGCCTGCCTTGCCTACACACGATCATGGAAAAAAAATGCTCGAGCAAAGCGCAGTGACGTACGAAATGTATGATGGCACTATAAAGGGAAAGTTCCATTCGGATGGCGCCACCCTTTGGGCTGCTTTTGCTGATCCTTGTGTTAGTAAAGTTTGGTGAGAGACGATTCACGCTTTTCAGCCTCGTGCTCTTCAGTCCGTTACAGCGTGACAAATGTGCTATCTCCATTACGAATGCTAGTTTTACCAGAAAGAGCGCTCCCGCCTCATCACTTGCTTCTGAGCATGCACGTTTTTTTCGATAAGAAAAATTTGAGCATGTTCCAAATTTTTAATGCCCAATTTTTACGTTGTGAAAAATGCTCTGGAGCCCACACACGATCGTTTTTAATGACCAAATAAAAAAATTGAATTTTTCTCGTCATGAAAAACGGTCGTGTGTACGCGGCATAAGTCTTTGACTGCATTCAGAAAAGAAGACTTCCATGCCCAGTAATTCTCGGGGCAGTCATCAAACTTGAGAAAGCCTAAATTAACCATTTCATTACAGATAAGATATTTAGTGACATCTTGTGTGCTCTGGTGGTTGGGTTGCTGTAGTAAGGATTCACTTGGCCTGTTCCTATATGTCTCTAATGGTTCATCTTTAATTTTTCTGGCATTGCTGACTTCATGGGTTTGTTTTCGTACACTCAGGGGTTCTGCTGGTTCTAGTTTAAATTCAGCTGACTCTGGATTGGTAAACTGTTTTGTTGCATTGCTGTTTAAAAGTTCTTGGACCTACTCCTTTTGTTTGTTCTACTGAGGAACGGGGCTTCTCGGGCACATCTGGGCCTTCGTGGATAGGCCCACTTCCAGACCGCTCAATATCGGCATAAGCTGCGGCCTCTGCTGCTGCAGCGGCGGCTGCATACTGACGCTGAAGTATAGGCAACTTTGCTTCCTGTTCTGATTTTTCTTTTTCTTTCTCTGCTCTTTCCTTCATAATGGCAGCCTCTTTCTCAGCAAATTCTAGCTGAACACGAGCTGCCTCTGCTTTGGCACGAGCTCTGACTAAAAGGGCACTTGCTGATGAAATCTGACTGGACCTTGTTGATTTAGACGAGTGTGAGCTTTATCATCTTGCTGGACACTTTGCATGCTCTCCCTGCCTTGATGTGTCCCGGGTAGCTGTTCTTCAGGCTTATACTGTCTTCCTGATCTTAGACTCATTCTGTCTGTGTAGAGACTAATATCTCCAGGCTTGTTGCGCTTCACCTTTTCACTGTTCCGCTCTCAAAACACTGACTATGAAACACTGTTCTAAACGGACAGCTAAACACTTGTCAGAGACTCCAGTAAACGGAAGCCCAATGCTTCATTTGTCTACCAAAGTAGACAAAGTTATTTTTTTATTGTTTCACTGCTTAATCTGAAACACCAGCAGCACTATATGTATACTGTATGTGGTGTTGATGGTGAGGGTGACATCTAGTGGTAAACAGAGAAATTGCAATCTTTATCCACTAGCCGACCAGCCGCCGTCATTATACTGCGGCAGGTTAGCTCTCCTGGGCAAATCACTGTAGCTGTACGTCGGCGCCCTATTTTATAGACGCTATAACTTTTGCGCAAACCAATCAATATACGCTTATTGTGATTTTTACCAAGAATATGTAGAAGAATACATATTGGCCTGAACTGATGAACAAATTTGTTTAAAAAAATTTGGGATATTTATTATAGCAAAAAGTAATAAATATTTTTTTTCAAAATCGTCACTTTTGTTTTGTTTATAGCGCAAAAAATAAAAACCGCAGAGGTGATAAGTTACCACCAAAAGAAAGCTCTATTTGTGGGGAAAAAATGACATAAATTTTGTTTGGGTACAGCGTTGCATGACCGCGCAATTGTCAGTTAAAGTGACGCAGTGCTGTATTGCAAACAAATGGCCTGGTCATTAAGGGGGCAAATCCTTCCAAGGCTGCAGTGGTTCAAAGGTATAAATAGATGATCACTACTGGCCCTCCCATCCCTGAAGTAGCTCATGCTGATTGGGCGAAACATGTCGTGGTCACAACACCACGTAAGTGATGTTTTGACATCACAGATGATGCAGCGTCTGCACATGCACATGCTCCATGTAACTTATGAGGATAGAGGGCACGCTGAGCTGATCCCTTCATACCCCCGAATGAGACCCAAGTAGTTGATGCTGTTCCAACCTTATCCCTCCGAGCCACATGCATGAAGGAACTGGTTCAACTAGGCTATCCGAGACATGAAACTAGTTCCGGTTGCTATAGGGTGGTGGAAAAAATTAACACTTAAACTGCAGGAATCAGAGGTTAAGGAAATAATCAAATTAAGAACGAGCCCCTATGAGAGACTATAAGTGAACATAGAAGTTGACTCAAGTGGAATCCACTAAAACCCAAAGGAACAGTTCCAGGGGGAACAAAGTAGAACAGTACTGTCCTTATTGTGGCCATCCGCATTAGGGGGATGAGAGTCCTTAGACCTTTTTGGCTGCTGTTTCTGTCAGACAGGGATTAGAGTGCTAGGTGGAGATGGTCTTTTTGTGGAGGAGGTACCTCTGCTAGTGGATGGTTGAGGAATCTCTTGAGTGTTCAGTCCCAGATGAATGAGTAGGCTGAAGGATGAGAACCCATAGGCCCTATCCTGAAGAGAGAAATTCAGATGGAAAGGGAGGGCCCATCTATAAGCAATTTCTTTTTGCGTCAAAATCTGGAGAAGATGTTTCAATGAGCGAGTTTTTTGGACAGTGTAAGGAGATACATTATGTCAGCAAAAATCTGAATTTGATGGTCTCGAATTGCGAGTTTGTTTGAGTTTGTTTGAGTTGTGCAACATTTTCATCACTTCTTCCTTAAAAGCGTAGAATGATGTCTCTGGAAGGCCGTCTTTCTGAATTGGCTGTATGGCTCTGTGTGCTCTATCCAGTTCTAACATATGTTCTGGTATTTCCGGTATTAGGTCCCTGAGAAGCAAGCAGGCTGCTGGATGAACTTCTTTAACTGATTCTGGGAGGTCCCGAATTCTGAAGTTGTAACGTCTGGATCTATTTTCCAGGTCATCAATTTTGAAAAGGGCTGTTTCTAATTGATCCTGGAGGTCCTGAATTCTGGCAGAATTCTGATTAATTATAGCTAACAACTGATCCGCTTTCTTCTCAATAGTTTCAATCCGGGCCCCTATACGCTGACGAACAGCATGGATGGATGAGGTGATTTGTTCTGCTGTTTGAGCTAAACCCCTGGTCAACATGTTAGAAAATGTGGATGAAAAGTCTGTAGGGAAGTGAGAGAATGAGTGGGCCCCAAAGTCACAGTTATCTGGGGTGACTAGCAAATCTCTCATGGGTGTTAGATTAATGCCTCCCAGTGATCTTCCGATTAATGATTCGGTGGATGTGGGGGTTAGTGAGGCCATCTGGGGATTACTCACTGCTGTGTTCCCCTGTGTGAGCGATGGAGCAGGAATGGCATCCTGATCTGCTATGGACTCATCCAATTCTGGATCTGTGCCTCGTGGAGCTGCGGCCACCATTTTGGCTAGGCCGGGCTTTTGCAGCGTGGATTCCAGCTGGCAAAGATGTCCTTCCGTGCGCAGCTTACTGACATCAGGGGATTCCTGGGGCTGTCCCTGAGCTATTGGCGGTGGAGCGGACTTAGGCCTCGGGCTCTGTCGGCTGCAGCGGGGTTTAAAGGACCGGGACGGTGCAGAGCTCCGTGGCTATGTGGCCATCTTGATCTTTCTCTTCTATTATCTGCCATGAGGCCTTCTCCTTAGAAACATCCAAAAGGAATTTATTTTTTATTTTTTAGGTATATTGTGTAAATGGGAACATTTAACAGTGTTTTTTTCTCAAATGGACTGTAAAGGTGGAAATGAGCCTTAAAATGTTTTCAAAGTCAAAGCACTTTCTTTTTGTTTAATTTTGTTTTAGACAAAGTAGGGAACAGAGAATAGATAAAATGCCTATCAGTTTATTTTTTACTGTGTCCTGCTGGAGGGATTTCCCTTTATTTACTCTCTTGGCGAAAATAAGGAAATTAAACTAATCTCTCCAAATCAAATGCAAATAATTTATTAGATCTGGTAGAACAACAGGTATCCCTTTCAGAGAATTTTGCATAATTTCTGTTGTAACAGTTCAAAAATGCCAGCTTTCCTTTCATTTCCTGTCTCAGTGACTGTGGTGACCAAGACTAATGCCGCGTACACACGATTGTGATTCACGGCGGTGAAAACACCGCCGTGAATCACGACATGAAATTAAATGACAAACGAGGGAACGGCATTTTCCCCCACACACGACCGTTTTTCCCGTCATTTTTTTCTTTGTCGAGAAAAACGACCGTCTGTGTGCTCCGTGGCAGTGTCTCCCTATGGGAAAACTGCCGCGGAAAAAAATGATGGAAAAAACGATGAGAAAATTTAGAACATGTTCTAATTTTTCTCGTCGTTTTTCCTGCCGTTTTTCTCAACGAGAAAAACGGCATAAAGCCCACAGACGATCGAGAAAAATGTCATTTTTCCCGACGGGAAAAATGATCGTGTGTACGCGGCATAACTGATGCCTTGTACACACGATCGGATTTTCAGATGAAAATAGTCCGATGGACTTTTTTCATCGAAAATTCCGATCGTGTGTGGGCCCCATCTGACTTTTTTCTGTCGGTGTTTAGAAATAGAACATGTTTTATTTTTTTCCGATGGAAAAAAAAAACGATAGGAAATTCCTATCGTCTGTGTACAACTCCGACAGAGAAAAAAACCCACGCATGCTCAGACTAAATTAGGAGACGGGAGCGCTCGTTCTGGTAAAACTAGCGTTCGTAATTGAGATAGCACATTCGTCATGCTGCAAATTATTGCATCGTTTAATGTAGCGCATTCTTTTCTTATTTCTATTGCTAGAATAAAGATTTTTTTTGCTGCTGATATTCACACAGAGTTCTGACGAACTTATTTCTCTATTATTTCTTGTGATCTCATGAATATTCGTATTTGATTATAAAGCCAGATCTCAAAAAAAAAAGGTATTTTGTTACCTCAAGGAGGTTGGTGTTGGTGTCCCTTGTTAATTACACATTGTATTTATGAAATGTACCTTCACACTCACAAACAAACTGTCCTTTTTAAGAAAAACACATAGGCAAGTATTTAAAGTAAATCAAATATCCATTTATTCTGGTAACAAAATAAAGAGGAAGGGCAACAATGGAGAAATTTGTCGAATTTATGCAGCCTGTGAACCCCAAGGCAGACATGAAGTGTACGGAAAATAAAATCAATAACTTGAGGAGTCCATAGAATAGGGAGCACAATCTGGTCCCCAAATCCCAGAAAACAGGAGCAGCAGCAGAAGACATATATGTCCCCAAGCTGTGGTACTACAACAAACTGCGTCTTCTGGCAGAGCAGCTTGAAGCCAGGGAATCACTTTCTGGTCTTCCTTGCAGCGTTCCCTCCAAGGCTCCCTGCAGCGTTCCCTCCAAGGCTCCCTGCAGCGTTCCCTCCACGCTTTCCTGCAGCGTTCCTTCCACGGCTCCCTTCACGCCTCCTTGCAGGCGGTGGCTCTGGTGGTGGAAATGTGGCAGGAGGAGGAGGAGAAGGAGGAGGAGAAGGATGGCCGAGATCACACAGATGGGTGGCCCCTTTAGCTGGCCCCTCACTGCCTTTTGAAGGACCCTAGAAATAAGCTCCACACAGAGGCTACGTTGTCCCTCCTCCACTTTCTTTAGCTTATTGGCCTGATGACTCAGGCTTCACCTGAGTCATCTTCCTGGGCCTTTTTGGTCAAACGTGGAGGGCATGCACCTGTGACTGCTGGCTGCCACTTGGCCCGGCCACCTCCTGGCTGCCACTCACCCCTGCCTCCTCCTGGCTGCCACATTCCTGAGCCTCATCCTCCTTGCTGACCTATTTTTGTGTATAAAAAAGGGACATAGTTTTAGTTTTTGGTTCATCAATCACACACAATTTTCAGCTCATGACTGTTGCAAATTGAATGTTAATAAATAGAAAAGACTATCATTCTGACCCCAGCATTTTTCATTCCTGTCCCAATCATTTCTGGCCACTACTGTCTATTGATATGTAAATTAATTTTTGATTAATCCTTAATTTGGGAATAATAACATCTAGTTCCCAATCCCAACAATAATTATAGAACAATAAATATCTAGAAAAATACCATACCTGGCTATAGGTATTCAGATCCGGCTCTTCCAGGTCAGGTAGCTCCTCGTCACCATCTGCAGGGGTGGAGGGAAGGGTGGAGGAAAGGGTGGAGGGAAGGCTCGAAAGTGATTCCCTGACTTCAAGCTGGTCGTCCAGAAAACGCAAGTGTTGGTAGTACCAAAGTTTGGGGACATGAACTTTGTCTGCTGCTGCTCCTGACCTCTGTGATAGGAGGATTAGATTGTGATGCTTCTTGTGCATATTCCTCAAGTTAGTGACTTTATTATTCACCATGTTATAGTCTGCCTCGGGGATCCATGTCTTCATAAATTCAACAAATTTGTCCATTGTTGCCCTCCTTGCCTCGCAGTTATGATACAAACTGTGTTTGAGCTCCCACAAATTTCTAAATTCCCTGTACTTGTCTATGAATGTTCTCATAATTTCTGGGTCTTTAAATGTCTGCATCTTTGCTGCAAGATAAAACACAAGACAAAAACACTTGGTCAGCCTAAACTGTCCAAATCTTATCCCAATATAGGCCTAAATCATGAAGCAGTGTAGGCCACTGATGCCCCAAGTTTAAATTTTACCTTTGTTTATGACGTTCGGTACTTCCGGTCCTCCTTCCTCCTCACACAGAACGTAGTTACGACACATGCGTGTTAGCATTATATACACTGCGCATGCGTGAAACTCCACCCGCGTCGCCAGCCCCTGACGTTCTTTCTAGTTTATTCCCGCCCCTTCTTTTTCGCCGCGCAGTGGTAGACGACATGGTGGAGACACAGCAGGAGCGTGTTGTTTTAAGTACCGACGAGGAAAGCCCGGAGTCGGAAACGTCCCGATCCAGGACAAGATACAAGGCCAGTAATATGTCCTTTGCTGAAATGGCGGAGATGGTGGAGATCTTGCGGAGGAGAGATTATGATGGGAAGCATGGGCCGTACACCAATCCTAATCTCAGGAAGGCCAAAATAATGAGCAAAGTGGTGAGGAGTCTGCACGATAAATTTGGGGTCCGGAGATCCAAGGAGCAGCTGAGAAAAAGGTGGTCTGACCTGAAGCTGAGGGAGCCGGAGCAGTACAGGAAGATAAAAAAAAAGCTAGCAAAAAGTATTTCTCCTGTGTTATTACTAATTAGATTTTTAGATTTGCATGTTGCATGTGCTTTGATTGGGCATTTTAAAATGGCAAATTTCAGGTTAGTGGCCAAAGTATACTCGTTTGTAGTAAACATCCTGCGTCAACAAAATATAATGTTTTGCGCAGATACAGGTAAATCACATTTGGTCATGCCTATTTGTATTAAAACAACGTTTACAAACATTGTTGTCTAGATGATGTGTTTGGAACTAGAATGTGAAATGCAAACTTGATTCAGTGTAAAGGAGAGGACACGCAGCAGCTGTTTATCTCATCTGGACTCAGGAGCACTATAGTGAGGGACACCAGAGCAACCTTTTTAGGGTGTCCCACACAGGTGCTCCAGTGGATTTTTGGGGTGTCTCCATGTGTGAAACTTGGCCAAAAAAGGTCAGGATTCCAGCTTAGAAAAAAACAAAAAATCATGTCTTCATCTTTGAACTCTGCCAAAACAGACAATTGTACCCCACTTCCAAGCAATGTTTCATATTCCTATTTATGCCCTCACATATCTGTGTGCTAAGTATACCTTTTGTTTCATTCTCATAGGGGAGAGAAGACTGGGAGGACACCACTCAAAAGAGGACACCAGGTACCCCACACCTCCTAAAGAACAAAGGGAACCCCAACCTTAGAAAGAAGGGGACCAGAGAGAACCCCAACCTCAGGATGTGGAGGAAGAAGAGGTGGAGGAAGGAGAGGTGGAGGAAGGAGAGGTGGAGGAAGTGTGCAAGATTGTTACCACAACAGGTCAGTGTCATACACCACAGATTCAGGGAATAGATGCATGCATGCATATTTATAAGACATGTTTTTTTACTTTTTGTTTTTAAGTGATGTGCTGCTTGTTAACCACTTAAGGACCGCCGCACGACGATATACATCGTCAGAATTGCACGGGTGGGCACATGGGCGCACCTGTACGTCCCTGCCTTCCCGCAAATGGGGGGTCCAATCGGACCCCCCTGGTGTCTGCGACGGTCCATTTCGCTTCAGGAGCGATCCGGGATGAGGGGGCGGCTATTGATTTCTGGCCACCCCCTCACGATCGCTCCTGGCGAATGAGATGCTTCCCCTGCCTGTGTAATGTAAACACAGGCAGGAGGAAGTGATGTCATCTCTCCTTGCGGCGGTCTTTTCGTCCGAAGCGCCGAGGAGAGAAGACATCAAGTAAGTGCACTAACAGTACACTGACACCAGTACACATAGGCATACATTTCACCCCCCAGTCACCCCCAGATCACCCCCCAGATCACCCCCCAGCCCCCAGTCACAGTGTCACTGATTGCAGTGATCATTTATTTACTTATCACTGCATTTAGTGTCATTTGTGACAGTAAAAAGTTGCAGGGCAGTTAGCTTTAGGCCCATTTAGGTCCAGGGTAGCCCCCTACCCCCCCTAATAAAGGTTTAACCCCTTGATCGCCCCCCCCAGGTTACACTTTCACCCCTATCGCCAGTGTCACTAAGCGATCATTTTTCTGATCGCTGTAGTAGTGTTGCTGGTGCCGCTAGGTAGCCAGTTATTTTTTTAGGTTCACCGCCAGGTTTTTATAGCGTCAGGTACCCCCATATATTATTCAACGGTTTTAACCCCCTGATTGCCCCTAGAGTTAACCCTTTCACCAGTGATCACCGCATACATGTTACGGGTGACGCTGGTTGGTTAGTTTGCTTTTTATAGCATCAGGGCACCCGCCGTATATAACCTCATAAAGGTTTAACCCCCTGATCGCCCGGCGGGTGATATCAATTAGGTTTTAGCGTCAGATAGGGTCTGCGTTGCTCCAGGCAGCATCAGGTTAGTGCCAGTAGCGCTAACACACACACACAAAGCATATACCTCCCTTAGTGGTATAGTATCTGAACAGATCAATATCTGATCTGATCAGATCTATACTAGCGTCCCCAGCAGTTTAGGGTTCTCAAAAATGCATTGTTAGCGGGATCAGCCCAGATACCTGCTAGCACCTGCGTTTTGCCCCTCCGCCCAGCCCAGCCCACCCAAGTGCAGTATCGATCGATCACTGTCACTTACAAAACACAACACACATAACTGCAGCGTTCGCAGAGACAGGCCTTATCCCTGCAATCGCTAACAGTTTTTTTTTGGTAGCGTTTTTAGACATTTGCTGACAGTCAGGTGCTTTTTTACCTGTGAATCCTTACTAGTGTACCACTAAATTTAGAGCCCAAAATGGCAAAGCGAAGGTACACTAGTAAAGAGGCCTACGAGTTTCTGAGCATGAAAGATAGTGAAGGGGAGATCGCGCATCTGTCAGATTCAGGCTCAGAATACAACCCCGTAGAAGACAGCGGCTCCATGTCAGATAGCTCTGACGACGAAGATGAGGTCCTTGCTAAGGACAGGTGTACCCCACCCCATTCTGCTGTTGTTGAGGAGCAAGAACCGCAGGTCCCTCGTATGGAGCAGAGAGCCAGTACTAGCGCCGCTATTCCTTCTGGTGAACTGGCAAGCACCAGCAGCCTAGTACACCCTGGTCGTACATCCAGCACTGCAGTAACACTTGGTGACGTGGCGAGTCCTATAAGTGCAGTTCAAGCTGGCGAGGTGGCAAGCACGGGTAGTGTCCCGCTGCCACCAAGAAGAAGACAAAGACAGGCCCGTCGTGCCCATAGTGCCCTTCCTGCTGCATTTGCCAATCCTTATTGGGTCCCCACCAATTCTGCAGCACCCGTACTTCCCCCATTCACTGGCCAACCCGGTATTCAGGTGGAAACAGCTGATTTTACGTCACTTGATTTTTATTCGCTGTTTTTCACGGAAGATCTCTAGAGATCTATTGTGGACCAAACTAATTTGTATGCTGGTCAATTCATTTCCACTTGTCCCCAGTCCGCCATTGCCAGAGAATGGAAACCAGTTACGGTTTCTGAATTTAAGATCTTTCTGGGTCTTTCCCTCCACATGGACATACATAAATTCTTGAAGTTGCGGACGTATTGGTCTACATGCCCACATGACCATATGCCCGTGTTTTCTGCCTCCATGGCCAGAAAACGATACAAGGCAATCTTGTGGTTCATGCACTTCAACGACAATGAACTTTGTCGTCCTCGTGGAGACCCTTAATATGATCGGCTCTACAAAATTCGGCCCCTCATTAACCACTTCAACAAACGTTTTGCAGCCTTGTTTACTCCCCATCAAGTTGTCTGCGTTGATGAGTCCCTGATTCAATTTTCTGGCCGCTTGTCTTTCAAACAGTACCTTCCCAGCAAGCGTGCCAGATATGGGGTCAAGCTCTATAAGTTTTGTGACAGGGCAACAGGCTATGTATGGAGCTTTATGTTTTATGAGGGAAAAGATAGTCAGGTAGAGCTGGAGAACTGCCCACCTTACATAGGGAGCGCTGGCAAGATTGTGTGGGACTTGGTGTCACCCTTATTTGGAAAGGGGTACCATTTGTATGTGGACAATTATTACATGAGCGTGACACTTTTTAGTCACTTGTTTGATCATCAGATTGGCGCATGTGGCACTGTGTGATCTAATCGCCGAGGCTTTCCCCAGGGGCTTGTAGATTCCCGTCTTATGCTGGGGGAGAGAGCCTGCTTGAAATGTAATAATTTGCTCGCTGTGAAGTGGAGGGATAATAAGAATGTTTTTGTTCTTACCTCCCTTCACGCAGAAACGACAGTCCAAATTCGTACGGCGACTGGTGTTGAGGAGAAACCCCTCTGTGTCCACGAATATAACCAAAATATGGGAGGGGTGGACCTCAACGACCAGTTGTTGGCACCGTATCACATTGCCCATAAGGCGAGACGCTGGTACAAAAAAGTGTCTCTATACTTCTTTCAATTGGCTTTACTGAACACTCATGTGCTATACAGGGCTTCAGGATCAACTGGATCCTTCCTTCAATTCCAGGATGAGATCGTCACAGCCCTTCTGTATCCAGGCGGTGCTGCACCTCACCATTCTCAACCAAATGCAGTAAGCCGGCTGCATGAGAGGCATTTTCCCTATGTCCTCGAGAGTACCCCTACCCAACGAGCCCCCCAAAGAAAATGTTGTGTCTGTAGAAAGCGTGGATTTAGGTGTGACACCTGTTATTATTGTCCCCACTGTCCTGACAATCCTGGTCTTTGCATTGGTAAATGTTTTAAACGCTACCACACACTAGTGCAGTTTTAGCGTAGAGTAAAGCAATGCACAGAATAGGACACACTTACACAGGGTCTCCCAAGATGCCATCGCATTTTGAGAGACCCAAACCAGGAACTGAAAAGTTTTACAGTTACAAAAAAAAGTGTTAAATAAAAAAGAAGTAAACAAATAAAAAGCACAAAAAAATATAAAATAAAGAAAAACAAAAATAGTTGTCGTTTTTATTGTTCTCTCCCTCTCTATTCTCTCTCTATTGTTCTGCTATTTTTTACTGTATTCTATTCTGCAATGTTTTATTGTTATGTTTTATCATGCTTGTTTTTCCAGGTATGTAATTTTTTTATACTTTACTGTTTACTGTGTTTTATTGTTAACCATTTTTTTGGTTTCAGGTACGCCATTCAGCTTCAGTGCGGATTTATTTATCTTGACAGCAACAGCGTTTGCTCCCATGATACATAAAGCCGTGACTCCAGTGCTGTAGGAGGTGATTTCACCACCACAGTTAAAAAAAGAGCATATATGCCAAAGCATGGGGGCAGCAGGGGCAGAGGAGCGATTTTGCTCCTAATGCCGCGTACATACGGTCGAAATTCCGACGGAGGCTTGCCCGTGGAAAAGTCAGACCGTGTGTACGTGACATAACTTTTTTGCGGGAGGATGCCCCCATGCTTCGGCATATATAAATGGTGCATGTATGCCCATCATTAGAAGTGGGTAGATGAAGGGAGGTATTCTAATGGTGGGCATACCCACCGATCAATCTCTTTTTTTCGTTCAGCCAACAGGCTGCATGAAAAAAAAGATTACAATACATGTCCAACAAGGACCAGCAACGTACTGGTATGTTGTTGGGCTTTGAATGGTTATACCAGAATGATGCCTGCGAGTTTAGGTATCATCTTGGTATCATTCTTTTCAGCCAGCGGTCGGCTTTCATGTAAAAGCAATCCTAGTGGCTAATTAGCCTCTAGACTGCTTTTACAAGCAGTGGGAGGGAATGCCCCCCCCTCATTATAAACAGCACCATTGGGAAAGCATTTTATCACACCGATCTTGGTGTGGTCAGATGCTTTGAGGGCAGAGGAAAGATCTAGGGTCTAATAGATAATAAAAAATAAATATGGAAGGAACAGATTAAAAATAAAATAAAAAAGCAAAATAAATAAAAAATAAAAATAAAAAGCACCCCTGTCCCCCCCTGCTCTTGCGCAAAAGACGAACGCAAGCGTCGGTCTGGCGTCATATGTAAACAGCAATTGCACCATGCATGTGAGGTATCACCGCAAAGGTCAGATCGAGGGCAGTAATTTTAGCAGTATACATCCTCTGTAAATCTAATGTGGTAACCTGTAAAGGCTTTTAAAGGCTTTTAAGAATGTATGTAGTTTGTCGCCACTGCGCGTTTGTGTGCAATTTTAAAGCATGTCGTGTTTGGTATCCATGTACTCGGCCTAAGATAATCTTTTTTATTTCATCAAACATTTGGGCAATATAGTGTGTTTCAGTGCAGTAAAATAAAAAAAAAGTGTATTTTTCCCCCAAAAAATGCGTTTGAAAAATCACTGCGCAAATGCTGTGTGGAAAAAAAATGCAACACCCACCATTTTAATCTGTAGGGCCTTTGTTTTAAAAAAATATATAATGTTTGGGGGTTCAACGTAATTTTCTTAAAAAAAAAAAATGTTTTCATGTAAACAAAGTGTCAGAAAGGGCTTTGTCTTCAAGTGGTTAGAAGAGTGGATGATGTGTGACATACGCTTCTAAATGTTGTTCATAAAATGCCAGGGCAGTTCAAACCCACCAAATGACCCCATTTTGGAAAGTAGACACCCCAAGCTATTTGCTGAGAGGCATGTCGAGTCCATGGAATATTTTATATTTTGACACAAGTTGCGGGAAAAAGAATTATTTTATTTTTTTTGCACAAAGTTGTCACTAAATTATATATTGCTCAAACATGCCATGGGCATATGTGGAATTACACCCCAAAATACATTCTGTTGCTTCTCCTGAGTATGGGGATACCACATGTGTGAGACTTTTTGGGAGCCTAGCTGCGTATGGGACCGCAAAAACCAAGCACCGCCTTTAGGCTTTCTAAGGGTGTAAATTTTTGATTTCACTCCTCACTGCCTATCACAGTTTCGGAGGCCATGGAATGCCCAGATGGCACAACCCCCCCCCAAATGACCCCATTTTGGAAAGTAGACACCCCAAGCTATTTGATGAGAGGTATGGTGAGTATTTTGCAGATTTCACTTTTTGTCACAAAGTTTTGAAAATGTAAAAGAGAAAAAAAAAATATTTTCTTTCTTCATTTTAAAAAACAAATGAGAGCTGTAAAATACTCACCATGCCACTCAGCAAATAGCTTGGGGTGTCTACTTTCCAAAATAGGGACATTTGGTTTTTTTGTGCTATCTTGTCATTTAATGGCTTTCGAAACTGTGATAGGTAGTGAGGAGTGAAATCAAAAATATGCGCCCTTAGAAATCCTGAAGGCGGTGCTTGATTTTCGGGGCCCTGTACGCGGCTAGGCTTCCAAAAAGTCCCACACATGTGGTATCCCCTTACTCAGGGGAAGCAGCAAACAAGATTTTGGGGTGCAATTCCACATATAACTATGGAATGTGTGAGCAATATATCATTTAGTGACAACATTTTTTTGTCATTATTCAATCACTTGGCAATTTATTTTTATATTCAATGGGCTCAACATGCCTCTCAGCAAATAGATTGGGGTGTCTACTTTCCAAAATGCGGCCATTTGGGGGGGTTTTGTGCCATCTTGGCATTTTATGGCCTTCAAAACTGTGATAGGTAGTGAGGAGTGAAATCAAAAATGTATTACCTTAGAAATCTTTAAGGCGGTGCTTGGTTTTCGGGGTCCCGTACGCAGCTAGGCTCCCAAAAAGTACCACACATGAGGTATCCCCGTACTCAGGAGAATCAGCAGAATGTATTTTGGGGTGTAATTCTACATATGCCCATGGCATGTGTGAGCAATATATCATTTAGTGACAACTTTGTGCAAAAAAATAAGTTTATTTTCCCGCAACTTGTGGCAAAATATAAAATATTCCATGGACTCAATATGCCTCTCAGCAAATAGCTTGGGGTGCCTACTTTCTAAAATGGGGTAATTTGGGGGGGGGGGGTTGTGCTATTTTGGCATTTTAGGGCCTTCGAAACTGTGATAGGTAGTGAGGAGTGAAATCAAAAATGTGCGCCCTTAGAAATCCCCCCAAATGACCCCATTTTGGAAAGTAGACACCCCAAGCAATTTGATGAGAGGTATGGTGAGTATTTTGTAAATCTCACTTTTTGTCACAAAGTTTTGAAAATTAAAAAAAAATAAAAAAACATTTTTGAGAGCTGTAAAATACTTACCATGCCACTCCGCAAATAGCTTGGGGTGTCTACTTTCCAAAATGGGGTCATTTGGGGGGGTTTTGTGCTATTTTGGCATTTTATGGCCTTCGAAACTGTGATAGGTAGTGAGGAGTTAAATCAAAAATTTGCGCCCTTAGAAATCCTGAAGGCGGTGCTTGGTTTTTGGGGCCCCATGCATGGCTAGGCTCCCAAAAAGTCCCACACATGTGGTATCCCCGTACTCAGGAGAAGCAGCAAAATTTATTTTGGGGTGCAATTCAACATATAACCATGGCATGTGTGAGCAATATGTCATTTAGTGACAACTTTTTGTAAAAAAAATTTTTTGTCATAATTCAAAATATTCAATGGGCTCAACATGCCTCTCAGCAATTTCCTTGGGGTGTCTACTTTCCAAAATGGGGTCATTTGGGGGGGGGGGGGGGGGGGGTTGTACTGCCCTGCCATTTTAGCACCTCAAGAAATGAGATAGGCAGTCATAAATTAAAAGCTGTGTAAATTCCAGAAAATGTATTCCAGAAAAAGTTTGTAGAAGCTATAACTTTTATAAACCAATAAATATATGCTTATTGACATTGTTTTTACTAACGACATGTGGCTGAATACATTTTGGCCTAAATGCATGACTAAAATTGAGTTTATTAATTTTTCTTATAACAAAAATTAGAAAATATTTATTTTTTCAAAATTTTCGGTCTTTTTCCGTTTATATCGCAAAAAAAAATAATCGCAGAGGCAATCAAATACCATAAAAAGAATGCTCTATTTGTGGGAAGAAAAGGACGCAAATTTTGTTTGGGTACAACATTGCATGACCGCGCAATTTCCACTTAAAGCAGCGCAGTGCCAAATTGTAAAAACACCTCGGGTCCTTAAGCTGCATAATGGTCCGGGTCTTAAGTGGTTAAAGAGCAATCACCACCTTTCTCCAGTGGGAGCGCACAAATCATAATCCAGGACCTCATGGTTATGAGTCGTGAAATCGACCTTATAAGGCACAAACTCAATTGTTTTGATCAAAAAATTAAGAACATGATTGATGTGTTGGAGAGAGTGTAAAGATCGTTGTAATGCCACCATTTCATATTCTTTTTGGCCTACTTTCAGTAATTTTGGTGAAATTTAACAAGACAGATTTTGAAGATGCACACAGTGTGTTAACATGTGCTATCTCCCATCAGGGGATATAAATGTGCTTGTTTTGTGGGTGCAACCCCTTCCTCACAACTCAAGTAGGTGAGGGGAAAGGGTTGCACCCCCAAAACACGTCCATTGATCCCCCATGATGGGAGATAGCACATGTTGACATTTGGCATGGGATCAGGAAGAAAATCCCCATTTTGCCGCACAATTTGTGTGCATCTTCAAAATTTGGCTTGTTCAGGGGTGACATCACCCCATCTCATGAAGGCAATAGCAACTAGGGTTGAGCGAACCCGAACTGTAAAATTCGGGTTCGTACCGGACTTTTTGGTTTTTGGTACCCGGACCCAAACCCGAACAATTTACTGTATGTTCGGGTTCGGTGTTCGGCAATGTAATGGCGCATTTTAAAAAGCTGCAGGGCAGCCAATCAACATTCGTTTAACTCGTGTGGCCTTAGAAACCATCACAGCCATGCCTACTAATGGCATGGCTGTGATTGGCCAGTGCAGCATGTGACCCAGCCTCTATATAAGCTAGAGGCACATAGCACAGCACGTCACTCTGCTTTAGATAGTGTAGGCAAAGGTTGCTGCTGCTGCTGCTGCTTTGAGGGAGAGAATTAGATAGGAGTCCTGATTCAGAAATCAAATTACTCAGCGATCTACCTTGCTTTTGTTGTGTGGGTGCAGTGCACAACCTTTTTATCCTGCCCTGAGCCCAGTGCCAGAGAAAAGATAACTTTTAGCCGTCTGTTAGTTAGGTTGGCGCCGGCGGGCATTTTATGCAAGCTCAGTGCACTAGCACTGCATAGGTTACTGTGAGATACACACTTTAGATACTGTTCTCCTATTCTGCTATTCCAAAAAAAAAATTTAGGGCAATTTTTTTTTTTGGTGCGTTGTCTGCATATCTGTACATGTGAGATACACACTTTAGATACTGTTCTCCTATTCTGCTATTAAAAAATAAATAATTTAGGGCAAAAATTTTTTTTGGGGGTTTGTTTTCTGCCCCAAAAATTTTTTTGCTGCATTTTCTGCATATCTGTACATGTGAGATACACACTTTAGATACTGTTCTCCTATTCTGCTATTCCAAAAAATAATAATTTAGGGCAAAAAAAATTTTTTGGTGCATTTTCTGCATATCTGTATGTGTGAGATACACACTTTAGATACTGTTCTCCTATTCTGCTATTCAAAAAAATAGTAATTTAGGGCAAAAAAAAATTGGTGCGTTTTCTGCATATCTTTACGTGTGAGATACACACTTTAGATACTGTTCTCCTATTCTGCTATTAAAAAAAAAAAATAGGGAAAAAAAAAAATTGTTGCATTTTCTGCATATCTGTACGTGTGAGATACACACTTTAGATACTGTTCTCCTATTCTGCTATTCCAAAAATTATAGTTTGGGGCAAAAAAATTTGGTGCGTTTTCTGCCAAAATTAATTTTTTTGGTGCATTTTCTGCATATCTGTACATGTGAGATACACACTTTAGATACTGTTCTCCTATTCTGCTATTCAAAAAAACAAACAATTTAGGGCAAAATAAAAATTGTGGGTGTGTTTTATGCATATCTGTACCTGTGAGATACACCCTTTAGATACTGTTGCTCTATTCTGCTATTCAAAAAACACCCATTTAGGGCAAGATCCTAAATTTGAGAAATATGAGGAGAACGTCAAATAAGGGACGTTGCCCCGGTCGTGGTGCTGCTGGTGGAGCTCCTGTTGCAGAGAGAGGACGTGGTCGATCTGTGCCAGCTACACGCACATGTGAAACCCCTTCTTCAGGTGCGAGTAGGCGACAGAGCCTGCAGCGATATTTGGTCGGGCCTAATGCGGCTCTACGAATGTTGAGGCCAGGACAAGTACAGGCGATAGTAGATTGGGTTGCTGACAGTGCCTCCAGTTCCTTCACATTGTCTCCCACCCAGTCTACTGCTGAAAGATCAGAGTTTGCACCTGCAGCCGATGTCCATCAGTCTTTCACCTAACCCCCTTGCAAATCAGCCAAGCAGTCTGAGCCCCAAGTCATGCAGCAGTCTCTTCTGCTTTTTGATGACTCTGTTAGCAGGGTTTCCCAGGGCCATCCACCTAGCCCTGCCCCAGAAGTGGAAGAGATTGAGTGCACCGATGCCCAACCACTTATGTTTCAAGATGAGTACATAGGAGGACCATCGCAGCACGTCTCGGATGATGAAGAAACACAGGTGCCAACTGCTGCTTCTTTCGCAATTGTGCAGACCGACAAGGAGGGCAGGGGTGAAGACTGGGTGGAGGATGATGTGGAGGACGATGAGGTCCTTGACCCCACATGGAATCCCCGTTATGCAGGTGACCTGTGTAGTTCGGAGGAAGAGACGGTGGTCGCACAGAGCCACCAGCACAGCAGAAGAGGGAGCAGGGTGCAAAAGCGGAACATCCGTCCCCTAGACAGTACGCCTGCTACTGCCCAACGCAGCAAGGGACCGAGCACACCAAAGCCAGGTCCAAGGAGTTCCCTAGCATGGCAGTTCTTCAGACAATGTGCTGATGACAAGACACAAGTGGTTTGCACGCTGTGCAATCAGAGCCTGAAGCGAGGCATAAATGTTCTCAACCTGAGCACAACCTGCATGACCAGGCATCTAAGTGCAAAGCACGAGCTGCAGTGGAGTAGACACCTCAAAAACCAAGAAAGGTCTCTGGCTCCTCCTGCTTCCTCTTCTGCTGCAGTCTTGGCCTATTCATCCACCTCTGTAGTGACAGTGGCACCTGCCACCCCGCAAACAGAGGATCTGCCAGCAACACTACCACCTGGGTCACCAACCATCTCCACAATGTCCCATGGAAGCGTTCAGCTCTCTATCTCCCAAACACTGGAGCGGAAGAGGAAGTACCCCCCTACCCACCCACAATCCCTGGCCCTGAATGCCAGCATTTCAAAATTCCTGGCCTTTGAAATGCTGTCATTCCGTCTGGTAGAGACACAGAGTTTTAAAAGCCTGATGGCATTAACTGTCCCACAGTACGTCATGCCCAGCCGCCACTACTTTTCCAGGCGAGCCATTTCTTCCCTGCACAACCAAGTGGGGGACAAAATCAGGTGTGCACTGCGCAACGCCATCTGTGGCAAGGTCCACCTAACTACGGATACATGGACCAGTAAACACGGTCAGGGACATTATATCTCCCTAACAGCACACTGGGTAAATGCAGTGGCGGCTGGGTGGGCCTGAGGCGGATAGCAGTTTGGCGCATGTCCTTCCACCACCGAGGATTGCAGGGTGCTTCAGTTTGCCTCTTGTTGCTAACTCGTCCTACTCCGCTTCCTCGTCCTCTACCGCCTCCTCATCTGGTCAGCGTAACACCTTCACCACCAACTTCAGCACAGCCAGTGGTTAACGACAGAAGGCAGTTTTAAAACGTTCCTGTTTGGGGGGAAAACCCCACACCGCGCAGGAGTTGTGGAGGGACATGGAACAACAGATCGATGAGTGGTTGGTGGCAGTGAGCCTCAAGCCCGGCCTGGTGGTGTGCGATAATGGGCAAAATCTCTTAGCAGCTCTGGGCCTAGCCGGTTTGACGCACATCCCTTGCCTGGCGCATTTGCTGAATTTGGTGGTGCAGAGGTTCCTTAACCACTTAACGACCGCCCACCGCCGATTTACGTCGGCAGAATGGCACCGACAGGCAGAATCACGTAGATCTACGTGATCGCCTTTGTGCAGTTGGGGGGTCCATCCGGACCCCCCTTCACTGCAGTGAGCGGCCGTTAAGTGTTCGGGAGCGATCAGGCATGAGGGGGCGGCCACTCGATTCCGCCCCCCCCTCGCGATCGCTCCCGGCGAATGAAATTGCTTCCTCCTGCCTGAAATGTAAACACAGGCTGGAGGAAGTGATGTCATCTCCCTCGCCGCGGTCTTTTCGTTCCCGGCGCCGAGGAGAGAAGAAGCAGGTTAGTGCACCAACAGTCCACTGACACGTAGGTACACATAGGCACACAAATCACCCCCCAGTCACCCCCAGATCACCCCCCAGGTCACCCCAAAGCCCCCAATCACAGTGTCACTGATTGCAGTGATCATTTATTTTACTGATCACTGCATTTAGTGTCATCTGTGATTGTAAAAAGTTGCAGGGCAGTTAGGATTAGGCCCCTTTAGGTCCAGGGTAGCCCCCTAACCCCCCCTAATAAAGGTTTAACCCCTTGATCACCCCCCAGGTAACCCTTTCACCCCCTAACTTCAGCGTCACTAAGCGATTGTTTTTCCGATCGCTGTATTCGTGTCGCTGGTGTTTTAGATAGGCAGTTATTTTTTTTTAGGTTCGCCGCAGGTTTTTATTAGTGTCAGGTACCCCCATATATTATTTTAACCCCCTGATTGCCCCTAGAGTTAACACTTTCACCAGTGATCGCCGTATAAGCGTCACTGGTGTCACTGGTTAGCCAGTAAGTTATTTAGTTATTTAGGTTACCCGTCAGGTTTTTATATAGTGTCAGGTACCCCCATATTTAACCTAATAAAGGTTTTAACCCCCGGATTGCCCCTAGTTAACCCTTTCACCAGTGATCACCATATAAAGGTTACGGGTGACGCTGGTTGATTAGTTTGCTTTTTATAGCATCAGGGCACCCGCCGTATATAACCCAATAAAGGTTTAACCCCCCTGATCGCCCGGCGGGTGAGATCAATTAGGTTTTAGCGCCAGAGAGGGTCTGCGTCGCCCCAGGCAGTGTTAGGTTAGTGCCAGTAACGCTAACACCCACGCGCAAAGCATACACCCCCCTTAGTGGTATAGTATCTGATCAGATCTATACTAGCATCCCCAGCGGTTTAGGGTTCCCAAAAACGCAGTGTTAGCGGGATCAGCCCAGATACCTGCTAGCGCCTGCATTTAGCCCCTCCGCCCAGCCCAGCCCAGCCCACCCAAGTGCAGTATCGATCGATCACTGTCACTTACCAAACACAACACACATAACTGCAGCGTTCGCAGAGACAGGCCTGATCCCTGCGATCGCTAACAGTTTTTTTGTAGCGTTTGATATATTTGCTGACAAAAGTCAGGTGCTTTTTTTCCTGTGAATCTTACTAGTGTACCCCTAAATTTAGAGCCCAAAATGGCAAGACGAAGGTACACTAGTAAAGAGGCCTACGAGATTCTGAGCATGACAGATAGTGAAGAGGAGGTCACGTATCTGTCAGATTCAGGCTCAGAATATCTTCCCGTAGAAGACAGTGACGTCAGCGGCCCCACGTCAGATAGCTCTGACGACGAAGTTGAGGTCCCTGCTAAGGTCAGGTGTACCCGATCCCGATCTTCTGAGGTTGTTGAGGAGCAAGAACCGCAGGTCTCTCGTATCATGGAGCAGAGTAGTACTAGCGCCGCTATTCCTTCTGGTGAACTGGCAAGCACCAGCGGCCTAGTACAGCCTGGACGTACATCCAGCACTGCAGTAACACTTGGTGACGTGGCGAGTCCCATAAGTGCAGTTCAAGCTGGCGAGGTGGCAAGCACAAGTAGTGTCCCGCTGCCACCAAGAAGACAAAGGCAGGCCCGTCGTGCCCATACTGCCCTTCCTGCAGAATTCGCCTATCCTGATTGGGTCCCCACCACTTCTGCAGAACCCGTACTTCCCCCATTCACTGCCCAACCCGGTATTCAGGTGGAAACAGCTGATTTTATTCCAATTGATTTTTATTCGCTGTTTTTCACGGAAGATCTCTATAGATCTATTGTGGACCAGAGTAATTTATATGCTGGTCAATTTATCGCCGCTAACCCCCAGTTGCCTAAAATTGCCAGAAATTGGAAACCAATTACGGTTTCCGAATTTAAGACCTTTCTGGGCCTTTCCCTCAACATGGGCACACATAAATTTCCGTCATTGCGTGCTTATTGGTCCACGCACCCAATTGACCACATGCCCGTGTTCTCTGCCTCCATGTCCAGGGCACGATACGAGCAGATTTTGCGGTTCATGCACTTCAACGACAATGAACTTTGTCGTCCACGTGGGGACCCTGAATACGACCGGCTCTATAAAATTCGGCCCCTCATAAACCACTTCAACGAACGTTTTACAGCCTTGTTTACTCCCGATCAAGTTGTCTGCGTTGATGAGTCCCTGATTAAATTTTCTGGCCGCTTGTCTTTCAAGCAGTACCTTCCCAGCAAGCGTGCCAGATACGGGGTCAAGCTCTACAAGTTCTGTGACAGGGCAACAGGCTATGTAGTGAACTTTGCGGTTTATGAGGGAAAAGATAGTCAGATTGAGTCGGTCAACTGCCCGGATTACATAGGGAGCGCTGGCAAGATAGTGTGGAACTTGGTGTCACCCTTATTCGGAAAGGGGTACCACTTGTATGTGGACAATTATTACACGAGCGTGCCACTGTTTAGTCACTTGTTTGATCATCAGATTGGAGCATGTGGCACCGTGCGACCTAATCGCCGGGGCTTTCCCCAGCGGCTTGTAGATGCCCATCTTAGGCTGGGGGAGAGAGCCTGCTTGAAGTGTAATAACTTGCTCGCTATGAAGTGGAGGGACAATAAGAATGTTTTCCTTCTTACCTCCCTTCATGCAGACACGACAGTCCAAATTCGTACGGCGACTGGTGTTGTGGAGAAACCCCTCTGTGTCCACGAATATAACCAAAATATGGGAGGGGTGGACCTCAACGACCAGTTGATGGCGCCGTATCTAATTGACCGTAAGGCGAGACGCTGGTACAAAAAAGTGTCTCTATCATTATTCCAATTGGCTTTGCTGAACGCTCATGTGCTATACAGAGCTTCAGGCGGGACGTTATCTCTTCTAAAATTTCAGAATGAGATAGTCACAGAACTCCTGTATCCAGGCGGTTCTGCACCTCACCATCCCCTACCAAATGCAGTAAGCCGGCTGCATGAGAGGCATTATTCGTATGTCCTCCCGAGTACCCCTACCCAAAGCCACCCCCAAAAAAGATGTCGTGTCTGTAGCAAGCGCGGATTTAGGCGTGACACCCGTAGTTTTTGTCCACTCTGTCCTGACAAAATACAAACAATATTCGCGCCGCTAACACATATAAGCAGCTATAATACCTGTGGAAAAAGGCAACAACAAACAATATACAAAAATGCAGCGCTATGCGTATAACAATGTAAAACACCCAAGTGCTCGAAATTAAACTAAATCACAAATGATTAAGTATAAGTCCAAATGTATATGAAACTCCAAAGGATGTGAGAAACATAAATTCGAATCAGTTCCAGTTTGAATCAGTCCCAAATTGTAAAGGTGAATCTTCCAAAGTAAAAAAGTGACTTGTAACGTAACCACCACCACGTGAAAGGGAGGCTTACCAGATGTAATGGACCCAATGCACGTATGTGTAAGGGGTCAGACAGGCTGAATATGTATATGTCCATACATATGGAAACCAGGCCGGCACAATGCACCCTTGTGTCCAAGGTTCAAACTCAGGAAAAAACACCGGAAATTCAAGCCAATAGGAGTATTGACTAGGCTCACATAAAGTTCATGTGGAAAAAGAAGGGAGAAGGCACATAGCGTAATAACGCAAAGGAATTTTAATGAATAAAGGCAGATACACTTACATCCAATCCATGAATATAGCGCTTTGCAAAGACACTCAATGGCAGCAATGGAGTCTCCCGACGCGTTTCGCAAAACCTTGCATCGTCTGGGGCATAACTCCACTGTTGCCTGTATGCTATTTATAAAAAACAAGGACCTCCCCCTGATCTGCCCACTGAAACAGCACTTCCTGTAAAATCCAAAATGGCGCCGGAGCTTGCATTCCAAGCCTCTCTATGGAACCCCTCCATAGGTGATTAATGCATATAGGAATCTGTATTGGCCAAAAGGGGAGGTAATAATAAATATGGTCAACTTGTGTAACCACTTACCTATGCATGGTGAGGGTTAAACCCTACAGTCCACGTGTATGTAAAGCCCTCATAGTGTGGGGCCATGACGCTTGGGATGCTGTCATTAGGCCAAATAATGGCCTTGTATGTCTGTCCCGCCACACCACGTCACCCGGCGTGCAAACGCACACAGAGCATCACCTGGCGTGCGGACGTTACCTTCTCCCAAGCGTCGCGTAGCAGCGTCATCCAGCTCCACATGACCGCCACGTGACTCCGCGTCACATGACCGTCACAGGAGCCTGACGTAGCAACGTCATCCAGCTCCACGTGACCGCCACGTGACATCACGTCACATGACCACCACTGAGCATCACACTGCAAGGGGACATCAGTACCTATCAGGAGTGACATGTCGCGTCATCAATGACAGGCACAGCTTCCCCGGAAAGGGGTTGTCCCTGCCTAGCTACGTTGACTGCGCTGCGCTCCAACGCCATATGTTACACAAGGCGTGGAACGCAGCCCAGAATGGAAGTAAGTTAGTTAGGAGTCCACCCTTAACGGTCCGCATAGATGTAATAAATCTACCATTGCGGCCAGAAAAGGGGAAACGAATGTATGCAAACCAAAGGAATGATTGCAATAGTGACTGCCGTTAATAATGATAATAAGACATACTAAAAAAATTTTATTAAAATTTAATATTAGATGATCAAACAAAGGAAAAATTGTACCTCTTGATCATCGCACTGTGTGTGAGGTAGATAACTCACATAAAATGTAAAACTCCTATGGGAGACAGACTGGGAAGCCTAAATTCTCACGAAAAGAATTCCCAATTACAGCAACAGTAAACTGTCCAATGGGCAAACCAGGGGCAGTCCCAATCTAACACATTGACAAATAGAATAATGAATAACATATATAAAAAATTATGCGATTATATTAAAACAAAAATAAAAAGGAAATGGTCATGGGGAATTGGATTTCTCCGTAAAAATCTCCTTCAAGAAAAGGTGAAGGTAGGTCCATGGTCCAATGGAGACCGTCATTATTAGGATTGGTCGATGAAGGAATTAATATCCCACTCGACGTTTAAACCGGATGGCCTGTGCGTTTGTAATTCATATATCCAGTAGGTCTCCAACTGGGACACACCCCTAATTTTGGGGGCACCCCTCCAATGGGGAATAAAATGATCGATGATCAAAAATTGTGTGCCAGCTGGATTCCTACTGTGATATAATCTATAGTGTCTGGGCACCGTATGGTTAACATTACCCCCTAGGATGAGTGAAACATGTTCCCCCACTCTAACCGAAAAAGGCCTGATGGTACGGCCTACATATTGTTTCCCGCAAGGGCAGGTGATAAGGTATACAATGTGTGTGGTGGAGCATGTACAAAATTGTTTGATCGGATACAATTTTCCTGTACTAGTTGACCTAAACTCTAAGGTTTTGCCCCTACCAGATGTATTATACCTACACACACTACACCTCTTGCAGGGATGGTAGCCCACCAATTGGTGAAAGAAGGAGGGACGTACTGGGGGGTTGATGATATTAGGTGCTATTCTACCCCGAAGGGTAGGTGCCCCTCTCAAAATCACTTTGGCCTGATCCGGTAAAACAGAACCGAGGATGTTGTCGTTTTTCAAGATATCCCAGTGCTTTGCTATAATAGCCTTTACTTGTTTATGCTGTAAGGAAAAGGAAGTAAGCATCGCCCATTTGAAAGCATTATTGGGTTCGCCTTTCTGTTTGACCTCCAACAGAGAGCACCTATCAGTCTCTAGTACCTGTCCAAGATCCTTATCTATACTGGCAGGATCATAACCTTTGTCAATAAAACGTTTTTTAAGGATCTCAGCCTGAGTAAGGAAGATGTTCACATCGCTGCAGTTCCTTCTCAGTCTGAGGAACTGACTCCGCGGGACAGATTTGAGCCACGATTGATGGTGGCAGCTATCTTGTGGAATGTACCCATTACGATCAGTTTTCTTGAAGTGTGTTTGAAAACAAAACTGACGGTCATGGATACTAATTTCTAGATCAAGAAACTGAATCATTTCGTGGCTGGCAGTGTATGTAAGGGAAATCCCCCTATCATTAGCATTTAGATGGTCCATGAAGATCTTAAGCGATGTGACACTGCCACTCCATAGGAGGAGGATGTCGTCAATGTACCTAGCCCAAAGCACCAAGTGCTGGGTGTCATAGGTATAGACAACATCCTCCTCCCATTTAGCCATGAATAAATTGTCCTGACAAGCCTGGTCTTTGCCAAGGTGAATGTTTTGAACGCTACCACTCAAAAGTGAAGTTTTAGCGTAGGGTACAGCATTTCACAGACAAGGACACACTTACACAGGGTCTCCCAAGATGCCATTACATTTTGAGAGACCCGAACCATTACAGTTGTAAAGTTACAAAAAAAAGTGTAAAAAAGAAAAAAAAAAACGTAAAAAACAAAACACAAAAAAAATATAAAATAAAAAAACCAAAAATAGTTGTCGTTTTATTGTTCTCTCTCTCTCTATTTTCTCTCTATTGTTCTGCTCTTTTTTACTGTATTCTATTCTGCAATGTTTTATCATGCTTGCTTTTCAGGTATGTAATTTTTTGTTTTCAGGTGCGCCATTCAACTGCAGCGCGGAATTATTTATCTTGACAGCAACAGCGTTTGCTCCCACGATACATAAAGCCGTGACTCCAGTGCTGTAGGAGGTGATTTCACCACCACAGTTAAAAAAAAGAGCATATATGCCGAAGCATGGGGGCAGCAGGGGCGGAGGAGCGATTTTGCTCCTAATGCCGCGTACATACGGTTGAAATTCCGACGGAGGCCTGCCCGTGGAAAATTCCGACCGTGTGTACGCGGCATAACTTTTTTGCGGGAGGATGCCCCCATGCTTCGGCATATATATATTTTAGGCACAGGTTGCGTTAAAACATTTTTTTATTTTTTACTAGGTTTTGTTTTGGTATTTGCTTTGCAGGTATGGCATGGTAAGGTATTACTGTTGTACTGTAATGTTACTTTGTTTTAATGTTAACCACCATTTGCTTAGCAGGTACGCCATTCAGTTGCAGCGCGGATCTATTTATCTTGACAGCAACAGCGTTTGCTCCCACGATACATAAAGCCGTGACTCCAACGCTGTAGGAGGTGATTTCACCACCACAGTTAAAAAAAAGAGCATATATGCCGAAGCATGGGGGCAGCAGGGGCGGAGGAGCGATTTTGCTCTTAATGCCGCGTATATACGGTCGAAATTCCAACGGAGGCTTGCCCGTGGAAAAGTCCGACCGTGTGTACGCGGCATAACCTTTTATGCCGCGTACATACGGTCGAAATTCCGACGAAGGCTTGACCGTGTGTACGCGGCATAACTTTTTTGCGGGAGGATGCCCCCATGCTTCGGCATATATGCCCATCATTAGAAGTGGGTGGATGAAGGGAGGTATTCTAATGGTGGGCATACCCACCAATCAATCTCTTTTTTTCATTCAGCCAATAGGCTGTATGAAAAAAAAGATTACAATACATGTCCAACAAGGACCAGCAACGTACTGGTATGTTGCTGGACTTTGAATGTTTATACCAGAATGATGCCTGCAGGTTTAGGTATCATCTTGGTATCATTCTTTTCAGCCAGCAGCCGGCTTTCATGTAAAAGCAATTCTAGCAGATAATTAGCCTCTAGACTGCTTTTACAAGCAGTGGGAGGGAATGTCCCCCCCCGGATATAAAAAGCGCCATTGGGAAATTGGGAAAGCATTTTATCACACCGATCTTGGTGTGGTCAGATGCTTTGAGGGCAGAGGAAAGATCTAGGGTCTAACCCCCCAATTTTTTTCAAAAAAAGAGTACCTGTCACTACTTATTGCTATCATAGGGGATATTTACATTCCCTGAGATAACGATAAAAATGGTAAAAAAATAAAATATGGAAGGCACAGTTTAAAAATAAAATAAAAAAGCCAAATAAATAATAAAAAAAAAAAAAAAAAAAAAAAAAAGCACCGCTGTCCTCCCCTGCTCTTGCGCAAAGGCGAACGCAAGCGTCGGTCTAGCGTCATATGTAAACAGCAATTGCATCATGCATGTGAGGTATCACCGCGAAGGTCAGATCGAGGGCAGTCATTTTAGCAGTAGACCTCCTCTGTAAATCTAACGTGGTAACCTGTAAAGGCTTTTAAATGCTTTTAAAAATGAATGTAGTTTGTCGCCGCTGCGCGTTTGTGCGCAATTTTAAAGCATGTCGTGTTTGGTATCCATGTACTCGGCCTATGATCATCTTTTTTATTTCATCAAACATTTGGGCAATATAGTGTTTTTAGTGCATTAAAAATAAAAAAAGTGTGTTTTTCCCCCAAAAAATGCGTTTGAAAAATCGCTGCGCAAATACTGTGTGGAAAAAAAAAATGCAACACCCACTATTTTAATCTGTAGGGCCTTTGCTTTAAAAAAATATATAATGTTTGGGGGTTCAACATAATTTTCTTGCAAAAAATTTTTTTTTTTCATGTAAACAAAAAGTGTAAGAAAGGGCTTTGTCTTCAAGTGGTTAGAAGAGTGGATGATGTGTGACATAAGCTTCCTAATGTTGTGCATAAAATGCCAGGACAGTTCAAAACCCCCCCAAATGACCCCATTTTGTAAAGTAGACACCTCAAGCTATTTGCTGAGAGGCATGTTGAGCCCATTGAATATTTTTTTTTTGTCCCAAGTGATTGAATAATGACCAAAAAAAAAAAAATGTACAAAAAGTTGTCACTAAATTATATATTGCTCAAACATGCCATGGGCATATGTGGAATTACACCCCAAAATACATTCTGTTGCTTCTCCTGAGTACGGGGATGCCACATGTGTGGGACTTTTTGGGAGCCTAGTCGCGTACGGGACCCCAAAAACCAAGCACCGCCTTCAGGATTTCTATGGGTGTAAATTTTTGATTTCACTCCTCACTGCCTATCACAGTTTCGGAGGCCATGGAATGCCTAGATGGCACAAAACCCCCCCAAATGACCCCATTTTGGAAAGTAGACACCCCAAGCTATTTGCTGAGAGGTATGTTGAGTATTTTGCAGATCTCGCTTTTTGTCACAAAGTTTTGAAAATGTAAAAAAAGAAAAAAAAAAGAAAAAAAAATGTCTTTCTTAATTTTCAAAAACAAATGAGAGCTGTAAAATACTCACCATGCCTCTCAGCAAATAGCTTGGGGTGTCTACTTTCCAAAATGGGGTCATTTGTGGGGGTTTTGGGCTATTTTTGACATTTTATGGCCTTCAAAACTGTGATAGGTAGTGAGGAGTGAAATCAAATATTTATGCCCTTAGAAACCTTGAAGGCGGTGCTTGGTTTTTGGGGTCCCGTACGCGGCTAGGCTCCCAAAAAGTCCCACACATGTGGTATCCCCGTACTCAGGAGAAGCAGCAGAATGTATTTTGGGGTGTAATTTCACATATAACCATGGCATGTGTGAGCAATATATCATTTAGTGACAACTTTTTGTACATTTTTTTTTTGTCATTATTCAATCATTTGGGACAAAAAAAAAATATTCAATGGGCTCAACATGCCTCTCAGCAAATAGCTTGGGGTGTCTACTTTCCAAAATGGGGTCATTTGGGGGGGTTTTGTGCCATCTTGGCATTTTATGGCCTTCAAAACTGTGATAGGTAGTGAGGAGCGAAATCAAAAATGTATGCCCTTAGAAACCTTGAAGGCGGTGCTTGGTTTTTGGGGTCCCGTAAGCGGCTAGGCTCCCAAAAAGTCCCACACATGTGGTATCCCCGTACTCAGGAGAAGCAGCAGAATGTATTTTGGGGTGTAATTTCACATATGCCCATGGCATGTGTGAGCAATATATCATTTAGTGACAACTTTGTGCAAAAAAAAAAAAGTTTGTCATATTCCCGCAACCTGTGGCAAAATATAAAATATTCCATGGACTCAACATGCCTCTCAGCAAATAGCTTGGGGTGTCTACTTTCCAAAATGGGGTAATTTGGGGGGGTTTTGTGCTATTTTGGCATTTTATGGCCTTCGAAACTGTGATAGGTAGTGAGGAGTGAAATCAAAAATTTACGCCCTTAGAAATCCTGAAGGCGGTGCTTGGTTTTTGGGGCCCTGTACGCGGCTAGGCTCCCAAAAAGTCCCACACATGTGGTATCCCCGTACTCAGGAAAGGCAGCAGAATGTATTTTGGGGTGCAATTCCACATATAACCATGGCATGTGTGAGCAATATATCATTTAGTGACAACTTTTTGTACATTTTTTTTTTCTTTTTGTCATTATTCAATCATTTGGGACAAAAAAAAAATATTCAATGGGGTCAACATGCCTCTCAGCAAATAGCTTGGGGTGTCTACTTTCCAAAATGGGGTCATTTGGGGGGGTTTTGTGCCATCTTGGCATTTTATGGCCTTCAAAACTGTGATAGGTAGTGAGGAGTGAAATCAAAAATGTATGCCCTTAGAAACCTTGAAGGCGGTGCTTGGTTTTTGGGGTCCCGTACGCGGCTAGGCTCCCAAAAAGTCCCACACATGTGGTATCCCCGTACTCAGGAGAAGCAGCAGAATGTATTTTGGGGTGTAATTTCACATATGCCCATGGCATGTGTGAGCAATATATCATTTAGTGACAACTTTGTGCAAAAAAAAAAAAAGTTTGTCATATTCCCGCAACTTGTGGCAAAATATAAAATATTCCATGGACTGAACATGCCTCTCAGTAAATAGCTTGGGGTGTCTACTTTCCAAAATGGGGTCATTTGGGGGGGTTTTGTGCTATTTTGGCATTTTATGGCCTTCGAAACTGTGATAGGTAGTGAGGAGTGAAATCAAAAATTTGCGCCCTTAGAAATCCTGAAGGCGGTGCTTGGTTTCCGGGGTCCTGTACGTGGCTAGGCTCCTAAAAAGTCCCACACATGTGGTATCCCCGTACTCAGGAGAAGCAGCAGAATGTATTTTGGGGTGCAATTCCACATATAACCATGGCATGTGTGAGCAATATATCATTTAGTGACAACTTTTTGTAATTTTTTATTTTTTTTTGTCATTATTCAATCACTTGGGACAAAAAAAAAATATTCAATGGGCTCAACATGCCTCTCAGCAATTTCCTTGGGGTGTCTACTTTCCAAAATGGGGTCATTTGGGGGGGTTTTGTACTGCCCTGCCATTTTAGCACCTCAAGAAATGAGATAGGCAGTCATAAATTTAAAGCTGTGTAAATTTCAGAAAATGTACCCTAGTTTGTAAACGCTATAACTTTTGCGCAAACCAATAAATATACGCTTATTGACATTTTTTTTACTAAAGACATGTGGCTGAATACATTTTGGCCTAAATGTATGACTAAAATTGAGTTTATTCGATTTTTCTTATAACAAAAAGTAGAAAATATCATTTTTTTTCAAAATTTTCGGTCTTTTTCTGTTTATATCGCAAAAAATAAAAATCGCAGAGGCAATCAAATACCATTAAAAGAAAGCTCTATTTGTGGGAAGAAAAGGACGCAAATTTCATTTGGGTACAACATTGCATGTCCGCACAATTTACAGTTAAAGCAGCGCAGTGCCGAATCCCAAAAACAGGCCTGGTCCTAATGGCCCGAAATGGTCCGGGGCTTAAGTGGTTAAAAATTAACTCGATATGCCAGAGCTGCTGCAGAAAGTGCGGGCCGTCTGTGCGCACTTTCAGCGTTCTCACCCTGCTGCTGCTTGCCTGTCAGCGCTGCAGAGTAACTTCGGCCTTCCCGCTCACCGCCTGATATGTGACGTGCCCACAAGGTGGAACTCCACCTTGCACATGCTGGCCAGACTGGGCAAGCAGCAGCAGGGAATAGTGGCGTTTCAGCTGCAGCACGCACGCGTCAGTCGCTCTGCGGAATAGCACCACTTCACCACCAATCACTGGGCCTCCATGCGAGACCTGTGTGCCTTATTGCGCTGTTTCGAGTACTCCACCAAAATGGCCAGTGCCGCTGACGCCGTTCTCAGCGTTACTATCCCAGTTCTATGCCTCCTTGAAAAAATGCTTTGGGCGATGATGGAAGAGGATGTGGCACAGGAGGAGGAGGAGGAAGAGGGATCATTTCCAAGGCTTTCAGGGCAGTCATTCACAAGTGGCTCCGAGGGTGGGTTCCTACACCAACAAACGCCAGGTACACAATTGTCCAGCAAGGGCACAGTTCTGAAGGAAGACGAGGTGGAGGATGATGAGGAGGAGATGGAGGAGGAGGAACCATGTTCACAGAAGGTGGCACCCAGACCAGCTCATGGCCATCACTGGTGCATGGCTTGGGGGATACAGAGGACACAGACGATACACCTCCCACAGAGGACAGCTTTTCGTTGCCTCTGGGCAGCCTGGCACACATGAGCGATTACATGCTGCAGTGTCTCCACAATGACCGCCGAGTTGCCCACATTCTAACTGGTGCTGTTTACTGGGTGGCCACGCTGCTGGATCCCCGTTATAAGGACAACATACCGTCCTTAATTTCCTCACTGGAGCGTGATCGTAAGATGCGCGAGTACAAGCGCACGCTGGTAGACGCGCTGCTGGTGGCATTCCCTCCTGACAGCGGGGGCACAGTGGAAGCACAAGGTGAAGGCAGAGGAGGAGGAAGAGGTCGCCAACGCAGCCGGGGCACCGCCAGCACCTCAGAAGGCAGGGTTAGTATGGTCGAAATGTGTTAAAGCTTTGTCAGCACACCACAACAACCAGCACCACCAGCTGATATGGAATGTCTTAGCAGGAGGCAGCATTTCACCAACATGGTGGAGCAGTATGTGTGCACACGCCTACACGTACTGAATGACGGGTCTGCCCCCTTCAACTTCTGGGTCTCCAAATTGGGCACATGGCCTGAGCTTGCCCTGAGGTGCCTTTGAGGTGCTGGCCTGCCCTGCAGCCAGTGTATTATCTGAACGTGTATTTAACAAGGCAGGGGGCGTTATCACAGACAAGCAGAGCCGCCTGTCCAGAGCCAATGTGGACAAGCTCACGTTCATTAAAATGAACCAGGCATGGATCCCACAGGACTTGTCTGCACCTTGTGCAGATTAGACATGTATACCGGCCTTACCCAGCCATTGTTGTATTTTTGATCTTTCTCTCTCTTTTGAGGTGTACCCTAATTTAAAAATAATAAAATTAAAAACAAAAACCAGTGTTGGCTACCTCGTCCTCCTCCACCGCCGCTTCCACGTACACCGCCACATCCACCGCCACCTCAACCTCCTACTCCATATGGACCTCGTCCTCCTAGGTCAAGATTATTATTTTTTATTTTTATGTATTTTATGTTATTTTAAGTTATTTCCCTATCCACATTTGTTTTCAGAGCACTTGCCATGCTCTTAACAACATTTTGCTACCATTTGCAGCCCTCTAGCCCTTTCCATTACTTTTTTAGAGCCCTTTTAGTGCTCAAAAGTTCGGGTCCCCATTGACTTCAATGGGGTTCGGGTTCGGGGTCAAGTTCGGGTCAAGTTCGGGTCCCAAACTCGAACTTTTTTGCGAAGGTCAGCCGAACCCGTTGAACCCGAACATCCAGGTGTCCGCACAACTCTAATAGCAACACATGTTTTAAACACTACAGGCATACCCCGCTTTAAGTACACTCACTTTACATACACTCGCGAGTAAGTACATACCCACGAGTGTATGTAAAGTGCCTCACAAGTACTGTAAAGACATTTTGCAGCCGCAGTAGAAGGAGCTGAAGCTCTGAGAGCATAGCCCTCCCTGTTCCAGTGTACCCCTGACACCCCCACTACAGCCCCTGAGAACTCAACTACAGCTCCTGACACCCCCACTACAGCCCCTGACCCCCCACTACACCCTAGAAGTGAAAAAAGGTATTGTTTCACTTTAAGTACATTTTCGTTTTACATACATGCTCTGGTCCCATTGTGTACTTAAAAGTGGGGTATGCCTGTATATAATGTCTGATATTGCCTTCAGTTTTTCAAAGGTTGAACTTTGTAAGTTCCATAGTTTTATATGTTTTATTGTTTAAAACATGCCTGTTTATGCAAAACCCCCAAAAAAATTCAAAAATTTTATTTTTTTAAAAGTTTAGATTTTTCAGAGAAATTTTATAACGCACATGTGAATGTGCACAGCGTAAAAATTCTTTTCTAATCTACAACGTGTGGCTTCTTCTTTCTATGCTTAATACCAGTTTGAAAAATAAGTTCTTGTTTACTGTGGCAATGGTGGTTATTTACTAAAGACAAATCCTGGATACGACCAGTATCCAGGCCCGTCAGGGTATTGTCTGAAAGTCTTGCCTCATGCCCAACTGTTGTAATATAATTAGCAGAATTTCTCCTCAAATAATTATGGAGGATGCAGCAGCTGAATATTATGTGGTTCAGTTTGTATTCCGCCATATGTATGTATGTAAGGAACAGGCGGAACCGGCTGGCCATTATCCCGAAGGCATTCTCAACAACCCTTCGGGCTCTGGCCAGCCGGTAATTAAAAACCCTCCTCTCTGGGGTGAGGGTCCTCAAGGGAAATGGCCTCATCAGGTGTGGTCCCAGTCCGAAAGCCTCATCAGCAATAAAGACAAACGGAAGGGCCTCAGCGTTGTCTTCATCAGGTGGCAGTGCCAGGCCACCAGTCTGGAGACGTTGGGCAAATTCTGTGTGTGCAAACACACCACCATCCGACATCCGGCCATTCTTCCCCACGTCCACATACATAAACTCATACTGTGTCGACACCACCACCATTAACACTATACTATTAAAACCTTTATAGTTATAAAATTATGACCCCGAATCGGGTGGCGGCACTATCCGGACATACTTCCCGTCTATTGCCCCTCCGCAGTTGGGAAAGTCCTACCGGTTGGCAAACTGGGATGCCACATTCTGCCATTCCTGTGGCGATGAAGGGAACTGTGGAGTCAAACCAGAAAAATGTATATTAGTACGGTACTTTTGCACATAACATTGCAAGCAGATTACACAAAAACATTCTTGGCCAACATCAGTATAACATTTATTTAAAGGAGTATTTAAAGACAAAAACAGAAGGCCCCCTCTGATGGCCCATTGGAAAAAAATTAGGGGAGGAGGGGCTCTAGCTGAGTTTGGGCCCTCCAAAAAAAGTCTCTGCCACTCTGCCTGAATTTAATGAGGACAAAAAACATTTTTATACATTTTAGGGGGGGGGGGTAAAGCACTACAGTGGAGCTGACAAAATACATTGGTAAGTGACTTGACTAGGTGTGTATGGGCCCAGAATAGCATGCTGAAGAGGTTAGCGAAGGGAAATATGCATGTAGGCCAAAAAAAGGAGCGTTAAAAGCTTACAGAATGCATGAGGACAAAGGGGACATTCACAGCATATTACAATTATGGTAATTAGGGAAGGAGGAAAGAAATAAAATACATTAGCATACATGAATTAAATAGAATGTGATGTTAAAGGAGAAAACTTGCCTTAATATAGTCCTTCTGCAGAACTTGAATTATGGCAGAACAGGTTTCTGGAATAATGATCCCCAGAGCCTGGGGGGAGATGCCTGTCGTGAACTTGAGGACCTGCAGGCTTCTCCCAGTCGCCAGGTATCGCAACGTGGCAACTATCCTCTGCTCGGGAGTGATGGCTTGGCGCATCACAGTGTCCTGCCTCGTGATATAGGGGGGACATCAAATCCAACAGACGATGAAAAACGGGGTCTGTCATCCGGAGATAATTCCTGAAGTCATCAGGATTATTCTCCTGGATTTGCTGCAGCAAAGGCATATGAGAGAATTGGTCCCGCTGAAGCAACCAATTCTTGGTCCATGAACTCCTCCTCACCCTGTTCATGGACTGGACTCAGGTTAAAGTATTAACCGCAACACCAAGCCCAAACACAGCACGAGCTCTACGATGAGAACGCACTTCCAACATGGCTAGAAACCGGTCGGCTTGTCAGACCGAACGAAACAGAACGCACTGAGGAACAGCAAGGCCTATGAAGAACGACCGGAAAAACAGAAAAGAGTGGACAAGAACGCACTGAAAAACAAATACGAACCTACAAGCACAAACTGAAACGCAGAAAAGGATCTGAAAAGGCACGGAGACTGAAAAGCGCGAATCGGCTAACACCAAACTTTTACTAACACACGGTAACACGGAATCAGCAAAAGCAGCCCAAAGGGTGGTGCAGTTGGATTTGAACTTCCCCTTTATAGTCCTGTCGTACGCGTTGTACGTCACCCGCGTTTTGGACGGTCGGAATGTGGTCTAACAGTGTGTATGCAAGACAGCTTGAACGTAATTCCGACAAAAAAATCCATTGGATTTTAGGCCATCGGAAAAAACGATCGTGTGTACAGGGCATGAGGTGCAAATCTCATCAGTTCGGACAAAACCTGGTGCTCCAACCCTATTCAAAACTAAACATCTTTTCATGTCACATTATTGTGACATACAGTTGCAAAAAAAAGTATGTGAACCCTTTTGGAATGATATGGATTTCTGCACAAATTGGTCATAAAATGTGATCTGATCTTCATCTAAGTCACAACAATAGACAATCACAGTCTGCTTAAACTAATAACACACAAAGAATTAAATGTTACCATGTGTTAGGGGCAGCCTGGTCCACACATCTGTTTTTACAGAGAAATTACACTTGATGTCCTCAGAAAGAGTCTCCATAGTAGTATAGCAGGAAAGGGCTTATCTCTAGCCCACCTGCTGTGCGAGAAGATTCAAAGAGGTTGATGACAATGGACTGTCATGCCAGGTATGGCAGGACAATCAATAACAAGACAAGAATCATGAAAGTGCAATGATTGGTCGAGAGATAGATGGGCGGGCAAGGGGAAGGAGCTCGAATGAGTAATGAGTGAGTTTTGTAAAAAGGGTTTGTAACACAGAGCTTGGGCTATTCCTGTTTTGACTGCAAGGCCTTGATCTGACGGCCATTTTGGGGGCCTAAGACATGTGACCTGCAAAAGCCTAGTCCTCTTTTACATCTGGGAGCTCAGCCAGCAGGACCTTTGCCTCGAGGAGAGAATAAGTATCATTTTCATTAGTACTGTTTATATAGGCTGTATAGATATCGGTTGTTAGTATGTAACATTCCTACTTTTAGGAAATAAATGTAATTTCTTTTACTAAGCAACTGTGTCTGTTTTAATAATAACATTGTACCATCAGGCCTAGAATTCTCTTAAGGGTAAGACTAGCAAACAAGGTATACATACAATTAACACATAGTTGCGATAGATATATGTATGATAGATCACAATAGTGATATATATATATATATATATATATTGTGACAGCAGGAAGGTAAAGTCACCTGGTTGCATCCAGGGGGGTAGATATATTTCGCCCAGATTCAGGCTTTACGCCGACTTATACAACTAGGTGGAGAGTTGTATAAGGCTAGTGGGCTCATGGATGACTCATACCTCTAGGGAGAGGGCTGGGCGTCGTACAGACAGGGAGTTGATGAGGCCAGCTGAAGCTTGTCAGCTCATTTAGGCCTCTATAAGAACTCCCAGCTTCATTAGATGTTAGCTCATGCCTGGAACCAGACCTGTGTGGACTGTCTAGGGAGAGTGAACCCCTGTGCGGTGAGGCAAAGCCTGTGTGGCTATTTGTTTGGACTTTTACTAAACCAGGGACTTAGGGACTAGGACAGCACTAGGCTGATCCCAGTTGTTAGTTAGGAAACCTGTATGTTTAGTCAGAGGTCAACTTGACCAGGATTTATTTTGGTTATGTTTCTTTTGCTTTGCTGTGTTTTGTCACTGTAAATAGAAAATAAACCGCACCTTTTTTTGATTTTGAAAACCACAACCTCCGTTTGCTGGGCCTGTTTTGTGTGGGGAGCCCATCCCGGGGGTCACACACACCCGCTGCCGAGCTAACCCCCTCACAGTTGGTGGAGAACCAGTGGCAGTTTTTTTTAAGCCAGCATGGAGGAGATACTGAAGCAGCTGGCTCTAGCAAATGCCAATCAACAGCAGACAAATGCAGGTTTGCAAAGGAGCCTTGCAGCCCAGCAGCAGACAAACGCAACTTTGCAACAGAGTCTGGAGGCTCAGCAACGAGCCCAGCAGCAATCTGAGGCCCGCTTCATAGACCTGTTGCAGAAGCAAGAGCAGAGACTACAACAACAGATGGAAGCAGTAATGCAGCAACGTCCGCAGACCAGTGAGGAAAGCCGTCCCACTAATACCGCGTCCTTTGGGGTGAGTCGTTTATTGACAAAAATGACTGGAGAGGATGATCCAGAGGTATTTTTGACCACATTTGAAAGGACCGCTGAAAGAGAAAAGTGGCCTGAGGAGCAGTGGGCTGGACTGGTGGCTCCTCTGTTAACTGGTGAATCGCAGAAAGCTTACTATGACCTAGAGCCTAACCAAGCAAAAGACTATGTGATGCTAAAAGCTGAAATATTGGCAAGGCTGGGTGTCACCCAGGCTGTCCGGGCTCAGCGTGTGCATAACTGGACTTTCCAGCTTGGAAAACCCCCCAGGTCTCAAATGTATGATCTCATTCACCTGAGCAGAAAGTGGCTACAGCCAGAGACTTTGTCCGCACCAAAGATTGTGGAACGTGTTGTAATGGATCGGTTTTTGAGAGCTCTTCCTACTGCCATCCAAAAGTGGGTAAGCCATGGAGACCCAGAGACGGCCGATGGTCTTGTGGATCGTGTGGAGAAATACTTGGCTACAGAGAACCTGACGGCCTCTTCCAGAGACACTCGGACTTTCCACCCTAAGACCAGACCATCCCCAGGGGCGGATAAGAGGATTCCAAGGGGTGAGGGTGGAGAGAGTGAGAGGGTGGGAGCTCTACCCCAAGTTTGGCGAGAACAGCCTGGGAAATCAGCGGCTCAAGAGGCGGCAAGAAGGATCGTTTGCTACCGCTGCCGGCAAGCGGGACATATTGCAGCCAATTGCCCGGTTGTGGAGGAACCCATGCAGTGTGACTTTCTGACGGGCAGACGTCAGTCGCTGTGTGCGACAGTCGCATGCACTGCCATTCGAGGAACTGAGAAACATTTATGCAAAATGTGTGTTAATGGTAGAAATGTTGTGGTATTGCTGGATTCAGGTAGCCTTGTGACCCTGATAAAGGCTGAGTTAGTTAAAACAGAGGTCTCTGGGAATAGCAAGGTAGCTGTTATTTGTGTGCATGGGGACACCCGAGAGTATCCAGTGACTACAGTGTGTTTCGAGACCCCCAAAGGTACCCTCTCTCATCCAGTGGGCTTAGTATCTCAGTTACCGCATGACGCCATTGTGGGAAGGGATTTTCCGAAGTTCTGGGAACTGTGGGATGATCCTGAGCCCCTCACTGGTGCCCCTATGTACCAGGAATGTGATAGCCAGAACTCCCCTGAGAGTGGTGAGGACTCTCCGGAATTTCCCTTATCAGTATTGGCAGGGGAGACTCAAGAAACTGGAGAGGAGCCCACCTCCTCAGACGAAAACCTACCGTCTGTGGAGTTTTCTGATCTTGAGGTTCACAGGGAAAACTTTGCCACAGAACAGTTGAAAGACCCCGCCCTAATAAAGGCACGGGAAAACGTAGTGAAAATAGATGGTGAGTTAGTGAACCCAGATAATACCTGCACTTACCCATACTTCAGCGTAGAGAAGGACCTACTGTATCGGGTGGCAAAAAGGGCAGAAGAAACCGTTGAGCAGCTTGTGGTGCCCAAACCTTACAGGAAGTTGGTGTTGGAGTTGGCCCATGGGCACATTCTTGGAGGTCATCTGGGGACAGAGAAAACCCGAGAGAGGGTATTACAGAGATTCTATTGGCCGGGGGTGATGAAGGACGTAGAAAATTATTGTTCCTCCTGCCCTGTGTGTCAGAGGTTGGCCCCGATGCCACATTTCCGTAGCCCGCTGGTCCCTCTACCCATCATTGAGGTCCCGTTTGAGAGGATCGCCATGGATTTGGTAGGTCCTATAATCAAGTCCGCTAGGGGGCACCAGTACATATTAGTTATAATGGACTATGCCACCCGTTATCCAGAAGCGATCCCTCTCCGAAATACCTCGGCCAAAACCATAGCCAAAGAGCTATCTCTTGTTTTTAGCCGGGTGGGTATTTGTAAAGAACTGCTTACGGACCAAGGTACACCCTTTATGTCCCGGGTTATGAAAGAGCTGTGTAAATTGTTCAAAGTGACGCAATTGCGTACGTCTGTGTATCACCCCCAAACCGATGGGCTGGTTGAAAGATTCAACAAAACCCTAAAACAAATGTTGAAGAAAGTGGTGGATAGAGATGGAAAGGATTGGGACTGTTTACTTCCTTATTTGATGTTTGCTATTAGGGAGGTGCCCCAATCCTCTACGGGATTCTCCCCCTTTGAGTTACTGTATGGGAGACACCCAAGAGGGCTGTTGGATATTGCCAAGGAAACTTGGGAAAGTGAGAGTTCTCCCCACAGGAGTGTGATTGAGCATGTCGCCCTGATGCAAGATCGAATTGCACAGGTAATGCCCATCGTGAAGGAACATTTGGCCCAAGCGCAGTTGGCACAGCAGAGAGTGTACAACCGTGGAGCCAAGACCCGTACCTTTTCCCCGGGGGATAGGATATTGGTACTTGTCCCTACGGTTGAAAGTAAATTCCTTGCCAAATGGCAAGGCCCCTACGAGATAATGGAAAAAGTGAGCGAAGTGAATTACAAGGTCAGACAACCAGGAAGGCGAAAGCCCGAACAGATCTATCACGTTAATCTGTTGAAAGCCTGGAGGGATAGAGAGTCCCTAGTCGCAGACACTTGGTCACCAGCTCAAACTGGTTGCGTGATTCCTGAGGTTGGAATAGCAGCCACCTTGTCACAACCCCAACAACAGGAGGTTAAGGAGTTTGTGCTTCGCAACAAGGAGGTATTCTCTGAGCTGCCGGGACAAACATCTGGGGTAGAGCATGACATCATTACCCCGCCCGGTGAAAGGGTGAAGTTAAAACCCTATCGGATCCCAGAGGCTCGACGGGAGGCAATACGGGAGGAAGTACAGAAAATGCTGAACTTAGGGGTGATAGAGGAGTCCCAAAGTGATTGGTCTAGTCCCATCGTGTTGGTGCCTAAACCGGATGGGAGCTGGCGATTTTGTAACGATTTTCGTCAGTTGAACAAAGTTACAAAATTTTACACCTACCCCATGCCACGTATAGATGAGTTGATCGACCGGCTGGGAACAGCCCGATACATGACGACTCTTGACCTCACAAAAGGGTATTGGCAAATCCCCCTGGCCAAGTCGGCCAAAGAGAAAACCGCATTTGTAACCCCAGACGGGGCGTTCCAATATAAAAGAATGCCGTTCGGGTTACAGAATGCGCCGGCCACATTCCAGCGGAAAATGGACCAGATGCTGAGGCCCCATCGGAAGTATGCTGCGGCTTACCTGGATGACGTAATTGTCCATAGCACAGATTGGGCCTCACATCTGCCAAAAGTGCAAGCAGTCCTGGACTCTGTTCGGGAAGCGGGGTTTACGGCTAACCCCAAGAAGTGTACCATTGGGCAGGAGGAGGCCAAATATCTTGGGTACACCATTGGGAGGGGAGTAATAAAACCCCAACTCAACAAAGTCGAGGCCATCCAGAGTTGGCCACGTCCCAACAGCAAGAAGCAGGTACGAGCCTTTCTGGGAATCGCCGGGTATTATCGGCGATTCATTCCCCACTTTGCTTCTAAGGCTGTGCCCCTAACCAACCTGACGAAGGGGAAAGGGTCGGTCATGATTAAATGGACCCCCGAGGCTGAGGCAGCATTCCAATTCTTGAAACAAGCCTTATGTAGCCAGCCAGTGTTGTACTCACCCGACTTCTCTAAAGACTTTGTCGTACAAAGTGATGCGTCAGATGTGGGGTTAGGAGCAGTATTGTCCCAGGTCTGGAACGGGGAAGAGCACCCAGTCATTTACCTCAGCAGGAAGTTGAAGTCCCAGGAGGTAAATTACGCCACCGTTGAAAAGGAGTGTTTAGCGGTGAAGTGGGCTCTAGATTCCCTTCGGTACTACCTGCTAGGTAGGCACTTTGACATGGTTACGGATCACGCTCCGTTAAAGTGGATGGCTCAAAACAAGGAAACAAATAGAAGAGTGAATATGTGGTTCCTGGCCCTCCAGGAATTCAACTTCACAGTAAAGCATCGCCCTGGCGTTCAAATGGGGAATGTGGATGCTTTGTCTCGAGTACATGAATGCCTGATTGCTGGTGTTCCAACCCCGAGGTTAAAACAAGAGGGGGGGGTATGTGACAGCAGGAAGGTAAAGTCACCTGGTTGCATCCAGGGGGGTAGATATATTTCGCCCAGATTCAGGCTTTACGCCGACTTATACAACTAGGTGGAGAGTTGTATAAGGCTAGTGGGCTCATGGATGACTCATACCTCTAGGGAGAGGGCTGGGCGTCGTACAGACAGGGAGTTGATGAGGCCAGCTGAAGCTTGTCAGCTCATTTAGGCCTCTATAAGAACTCCCAGCTTCATTAGATGTTAGCTCATGCCTGGAACCAGACCTGTGTGGACTGTCTAGGGAGAGTGAACCCCTGTGCGGTGAGGCAAAGCCTGTGTGGCTATTTGTTTGGACTTTTACTAAACCAGGGACTTAGGGACTAGGACAGCACTAGGCTGATCCCAGTTGTTAGTTAGGAAACCTGTATGTTTAGTCAGAGGTCAACTTGACCAGGATTTATTTTGGTTATGTTTCTTTTGCTTTGCTGTGTTTTGTCACTGTAAATAGAAAATAAACCGCACCTTTTTTTGATTTTGAAAACCACAACCTCCGTTTGCTGGGCCTGTTTTGTGTGGGGAGCCCATCCCGGGGGTCACACACACCCGCTGCCGAGCTAACCCCCTCACAATATATATATATATATATATATATATATATATATATATTTATATATATTAATATATCGCGTTTACAATACCATGTTTTTATTGAACACACCATGTAAACATTCACAGTGCAGGTTGAAAAAGTATCTGAACCCTTGGATTTAATAACTGGTTGAACCTCCTTTGGCAGCAAACGTTTCCTGTAGTTGCAGATCAGACATGCCCAACGGTCAGGAGTAATTCTTGACCATTCCTCTTTACAGAACTGTTTCTGTTCAGTAATATTCTTGGGATGTCTGGTGTCAATCGCTTTCTTGAGGTCATGCCACAGCTCAATCGGGTTGCGGTCAGGACTCTGACTGGGTCACTCCAGAAGGCGTATTTTCTTCTGTTTAAGCCATTCTGTTGCTGATTTACTTCTATGCTTTGGGTTGTTGTCCTGTTGCAACACCCATCTTCTGTTGAGCTTCAGCTGGTGGACAGATGGCCTTAAGTTCTCCTGCAAAATGTCTTGATAAACTTGGGAATTAATTTTTCCTTCAATGATAGCAATCCGTCCAGGCCCTGATGCAGCAAAGCAGCCCCAAACCATATTGCCCCCACCACCATACTTCACAGTTGGGATGAGGTTTTGATGTTGGTGTGCTGTGTAGGGATGAGCTTCGTGTTCGAGTCGAACATACGTTCGACTCGAACATCGGCTGTTCGATCGATCGAACGATTTGGGCCGTTCGCGCCAAATTCGAGTGACGCGAACGGCCCACAATGCACTACGCCATCGCAGTGTCATCCAGGCGCTGTGATTGGCCAAGCATGCACTGTGACCCCGCATGCTTGGCCAATCACAGCGCCGGCAGCGAGGAGAGCAATGATTGGCCACAGGCAGGATGCCTGTGGCCAATTATTGCTGAGGGTGTTTAGTACACGCCCCACACTATAAAAGGCCGCCAGCACGGCGGCCTAGTGTAGTGTGTTCCGGAGCAGGGATAGAGCAGCATAGGCAGGGACAGTGACTTTTATTTCTTTCTTGCTTAACCTGGATTCCTTTAGTTTAGGGAAAGAGAAGGATAGGTAGGGAGAGTGTCAGTGTGTTTTGTGCTTGTGCTATATTGTGCTTAAAAAAAACATTTTTTCTAGGGACAGAAAACTGTAGGTAGGGAGAGTGTGTCAGTTTCTTTTACTGTCAAAGTCCTTGTTTCCAGGGACCTGGAAGGACAGTGAGTGAATTCTCCTTGTGCTAAATTGTGCTTAAAAAAAACATTTTTTCTAGGGACAGAAAACTGTAGGTAGGGAGAGTGTGTCAGTTTCTTTCACTGTCAAAGTCCTTGTTTCCAGGGACCTGGAAGGACAGTGAGTGAATTCTCCTTGTGCTAAATTGTGCTTAAAAAAAACATTTTTTCTAGGGACAGAAAACTGTAGGTAGGGAGAGTGTGTCAGTTTCTTTCACTGTCAAAGTCCTTGTTTCCAGGGACCTGGAAGGACAGTGAGTGAATTCTCCTTGTGCTAAATTGTGCTTAAAAAAAACATTTTTTCTAGGGACAGAAAACTGTAGGTAGGGAGAGTGTGTCAGTTTCTTTCACTGTCAAAGTCCTTGTTTCCAGGGACCTGGAAGGACAGTGAGTGAATTCTCCTTGTGCTAAATTGTGCTTAAAAAAAACATTTTTTCTAGGGACAGAAAACTGTAGGTAGGGAGAGTGTGTCAGTTTCTTTCACTGTCAAAGTCCTTGTTTCCAGGGACCTGGAAGGACAGTGAGTGAATTCTCCTTGTGCTAAATTGTGCTTAAAAAAAACATTTTTTTCTAGGGACAGAAAACTGTAGGTAGGGAGAGTGTGTCAGTTTCTTTCACTGTCAAAGTCCTTGTTTCCAGGGACCTGGAAGGACAGTGAGTGAATTCTCCTTGTGCTAAATTGTGCTTAAAAAAAACATTTTTTCTAGGGACAGAAAACTGTAGGTAGGGAGAGTGTGTCAGTTTCTTTCACTGTCAAAGTCCTTGTTTCCAGGGACCTGGAAGGACAGTGAGTGAATTCTCCTTGTGCTAAATTGTGCTTAAAAAAAACATTTTTTCTAGGGACAGAAAACTGTAGGTAGGGAGAGTGTGTCAGTTTCTTTCACTGTCAAAGTCCTTGTTTCCAGGGACCTGGAAGGACAGTGAGTGAATTCTCCTTGTGCTAAATTGTGCTTAAAAAAAACATTTTTTCTAGGGACAGAAAACTGTAGGTAGGGAGAGTGTGTCAGTTTCTTTCACTGTCAAAGTCCTTGTTTCCAGGGACCTGGAAGGACAGTGAGTGAATTCTCCTTGTGCTAAATTGTGCTTAAAAAAAACATTTTTTCTAGGGACAGAAAACTGTAGGTAGGGAGAGTGTGTCAGTTTCTTTCACTGTCAAAGTCCTTGTTTCCAGGGACCTGGAAGGACAGTGAGTGAATTCTCCTTGTGCTAAATTGTGCTTAAAAAAAACATTTTTTCTAGGGACAGAAAACTGTAGGTAGGGAGAGTGTGTCAGTTTCTTTCACTGTCAAAGTCCTTGTTTCCAGGGACCTGGAAGGACAGTGAGTGAATTCTCCTTGTGCTAAATTGTGCTTAAAAAAAACATTTTTTCTAGGGACAGAAAACTGTAGGTAGGGAGAGTGTGTCAGTTTCTTTCACTGTCAAAGTCCTTGTTTCCAGGGACCTGGAAGGACAGTGAGTGAATTCTCCTTGTGCTAAATTGTGCTTAAAAAAAACATTTTTTCTAGGGACAGAAAACTGTAGGTAGGGAGAGTGTGTCAGTTTCTTTCACTGTCAAAGTCCTTGTTTCCAGGGACCTGGAAGGACAGTGAGTGAATTCTCCTTGTGCTAAATTGTGCTTAAAAAAAACATTTTTTCTAGGGACAGAAAACTGTAGGTAGGGAGAGTGTGTCAGTTTCTTTCACTGTCAAAGTCCTTGTTTCCAGGGACCTGGAAGGACAGTGAGTGAATTCTCCTTGTGCTAAATTGTGCTTAAAAAAAACATTTTTTCTAGGGACAGAAAACTGTAGGTAGGGAGAGTGTGTCAGTTTCTTTCACTGTCAAAGTCCTTGTTTCCAGGGACCTGGAAGGACAGTGAGTGAATTCTCCTTGTGCTAAATTGTGCTTAAAAAAAACATTTTTTCTAGGGACAGAAAACTGTAGGTAGGGAGAGTGTGTCAGTTTCTTTCACTGTCAAAGTCCTTGTTTCCAGGGACCTGGAAGGACAGTGAGTGAATTCTCCTTGTGCTAAATTGTGCTTAAAAAAAAAAAATTTCTAGGGACAGAAAACTGTAGGTAGGGAGAGTGTGTCAGTTTCTTTCACTGTCAAAGTCCTTGTTTCCAGGGACCTGGAAGGACAGTGAGTGAATTCTCCTTGTGCTAAATTGTGCTTAAAAAAAACATTTTTTCTAGGGACAGAAAACTGTAGGTAGGGAGAGTGTGTCAGTTTCTTTCACTGTCAAAGTCCTTGTTTCCAGGGACCTGGAAGGACAGTGAGTGAATTCTCCTTGTGCTAAATTGTGCTTAAAAAAAACATTTTTTCTAGGGACAGAAAACTGTAGGTAGGGAGAGTGTGTCAGTTTCTTTCACTGTCAAAGTCCTTGTTTCCAGGGACCTGGAAGGACAGTGAGTGAATTCTCCTTGTGCTAAATTGTGCTTAAAAAAAACATTTTTTCTAGGGACAGAAAACTGTAGGTAGGGAGAGTGTGTCAGTTTCTTTCACTGTCAAAGTCCTTGTTTCCAGGGACCTGGAAGGACAGTGAGTGAATTCTCCTTGTGCTAAATTGTGCTTAAAAAAAACATTTTTTCTAGGGACAGAAAACTGTAGGTAGGGAGAGTGTGTCAGTTTCTTTCACTGTCAAAGTCCTTGTTTCCAGGGACCTGGAAGGACAGTGAGTGAATTCTCCTTGTGCTAAATTGTGCTTAAAAAAAACCATTTTTTCTAGGGACAGAAAACTGTAGGTAGGGAGAGTGTGTCAGTTTCTTTCACTGTCAAAGTCCTTGTTTCCAGGGACCTGGAAGGACAGTGAGTGAATTCTCCTTGTGCTAAATTGTGCTTAAAAAAAACATTTTTTCTAGGGACAGAAAACTGTAGGTAGGGAGAGTGTGTCAGTTTCTTTCACTGTCAAAGTCCTTGTTTCCAGGGACCTGGAAGGACAGTGAGTGAATTCTCCTTGTGCTAAATTGTGCTTAAAAAAAAACATTTTTTCTAGGGACAGAAAACTGTAGGTAGGGAGAGTGTGTCAGTTTCTTTCACTGTCAAAGTCCTTGTTTCCAGGGACCTGGAAGGACAGTGAGTGAATTCTCCTTGTGCTAAATTGTGCTTAAAAAAAAACATTTTTTCTAGGGACAGAAAACTGTAGGTAGGGAGAGTGTGTCAGTTTCTTTCACTGTCAAAGTCCTTGTTTCCAGGGACCTGGAAGGACAGTGAGTGAATTCTCCTTGTGCTAAATTGTGCTTAAAAAAACATTTTTTCTAGGGACAGAAAACTGTAGGTAGGGAGAGTGTGTCAGTTTCTTTCACTGTCAAAGTCCTTGTTTCCAGGGACCTGGAAGGACAGTGAGTGAATTCTCCTTGTGCTAAATTGTGCTTAAAAAAAACATTTTTTCTAGGGACAGAAAACTGTAGGTAGGGAGAGTGTGTCAGTTTCTTTCACTGTCAAAGTCCTTGTTTCCAGGGACCTGGAAGGACAGTGAGTGAATTCTCCTTGTGCTAAATTGTGCTTAAAAAAACATTTTTTCTAGGGACAGAAAACTGTAGGTAGGGAGAGTGTGTCAGTTTCTTTCACTGTCAAAGTCCTTGTTTCCAGGGACCTGGAAGGACAGTGAGTGAATTCTCCTTGTGCTAAATTGTGCTTAAAAAAAACATTTTTTCTAGGGACAGAAAACTGTAGGTAGGGAGAGTGTGTCAGTTTCTTTCACTGTCAAAGTCCTTGTTTCCAGGGACCTGGAAGGACAGTGAGTGAATTCTCCTTGTGCTAAATTGTGCTTAAAAAAAACATTTTTTCTAGGGACAGAAAACTGGAGGTAGGGAGAGTGTGTCAGTTTCTTTCACTGTCAAAGTCCTTGTTTCCAGGGACCTGGAAGGACAGTGAGTGAATTCTCCTTGTGCTAAATTGTGCTTAAAAAAAAACATTTTTTCTAGGGACAGAAAACTGTAGGTAGGGAGAGTGTGTCAGTTTCTTTCACTGTCAAAGTCCTTGTTTCCAGGGACCTGGAAGGACAGTGAGTGAATTCTCCTTGTGCTAAATTGTGCTTAAAAAAAACATTTTTTCTAGGGACAGAAAACTGTAGGTAGGGAGAGTGTGTCAGTTTCTTTCACTGTCAAAGTCCTTGTTTCCAGGGACCTGGAAGGACAGTGAGTGAATTCTCCTTGTGCTAAATTGTGCTTAAAAAAAACATTTTTTCTAGGGACAGAAAACTGTAGGTAGAGAGAGTGTGTCAGTTTCTTTCACTGTCAAAGTCCTTGTTTCCAGGGACCTGGAAGGACAGTGAGTGAATTCTCCTTGTGCTAAATTGTGCTTAAAAAAAACATTTTTTCTAGGGACAGAAAACTGTAGGTAGGGAGAGTGTGTCAGTTTCTTTCACTGTCAAAGTCCTTGTTTCCAGGGACCTGGAAGGACAGTGAGTGAATTCTCCTTGTGCTAAATTGTGCTTAAAAAAACATTTTTTCTAGGGACAGAAAACTGTAGGTAGGGAGAGTGTGTCAGTTTCTTTCACTGTCAAAGTCCTTGTTTCCAGGGACCTGGAAGGACAGTGAGTGAATTCTCCTTGTGCTAAATTGTGCTTAAAAAAAACATTTTTTCTAGGGACAGAAAACTGTAGGTAGGGAGAGTGTGTCAGTTTCTTTCACTGTCAAAGTCCTTGTTTCCAGGGACCTGGAAGGACAGTGAGTGAATTCTCCTGGTGCTAAATTGTGCTTAAAAAAAACATTTTTTCTAGGGACAGAAAACTGTAGGTAGGGAGAGTGTGTCAGTTTCTTTCACTGTCAAAGTCCTTGTTTCCAGGGACCTGGAAGGACAGTGAGTGAATTCTCCTTGTGCTAAATTGTGCTTAAAAAAAACATTTTTTCTAGGGACAGAAAACTGTAGGTAGGGAGAGTGTGTCAGTTTCTTTCACTGTCAAAGTCCTTGTTTCCAGGGACCTGGAAGGACAGTGAGTGAATTCTCCTTGTGCTAAATTGTGCTTAAAAAAAACATTTTTTCTAGGGACAGAAAACTGTAGGTAGGGAGAGTGTGTCAGTTGCTTTCACTGTCAAAGTCCTTGTTTCCAGGGACCTGGAAGGACAGTGAGTGAATTCTCCTTGTGCTAAATTGTGCTTAAAAAAAACATTTTTTCTAGGGACAGAAAACTGTAGGTAGGGAGAGTGTGTCAGTTTCTTTCACTGTCAAAGTCCTTGTTTCCAGGGACCTGGAAGGACAGTGAGTGAATTCTCCTTGTGCTAAATTGTGCTTAAAAAAAACATTTTTTCTAGGGACAGAAAACTGTAGGTAGGGAGAGTGTGTCAGTTTCTTTCACTGTCAAAGTCCTTGTTTCCAGGGACCTGGAAGGACAGTGAGTGAATTCTCCTTGTGCTAAATTGTGCTTAAAAAAAACATTTTTTCTAGGGACAGAAAACTGTAGGTAGGGAGAGTGTGTCAGTTTCTTTCACTGTCAAAGTCCTTGTTTCCAGGGACCTGGAAGGACAGTGAGTGAATTCTCCTTGTGCTAAATTGTGCTTAAAAAAAACATTTTTTCTAGGGACAGAAAACTGTAGGTAGGGAGAGTGTGTCAGTTTCTTTCACTGTCAAAGTCCTTGTTTCCAGGGACCTGGAAGGACAGTGAGTGAATTCTCCTTGTGCTAAATTGTGCTTAAAAAAAACATTTTTTCTAGGGACAGAAAACTGTAGGTAGGGAGAGTGTGTCAGTTTCTTTCACTGTCAAAGTCCTTGTTTCCAGGGACCTGGAAGGACAGTGAGTGAATTCTCCTTGTGCTAAATTGTGCTTAAAAAAAACATTTTTTCTAGGGACAGAAAACTGTAGGTAGGGAGAGTGTGTCAGTTTCTTTCACTGTCAAAGTCCTTGTTTCCAGGGACCTGGAAGGACAGTGAGTGAATTCTCCTTGTGCTAAATTGTGCTTAAAAAAAAACATTTTTTCTAGGGACAGAAAACTGTAGGTAGGGAGAGTGTGTCAGTTTCTTTCACTGTCAAAGTCCTTGTTTCAAGGGACAGAGAAGGACACCTGAAGGTAGCCCTTATTGCTTTTTTCCCATCTCCCTGCAGGCCATCTATTAGAATGTCTGGAAGGCAAACAAGGAGAGGCAGACAGTCAGGAGGCAATAAAAGAGGGCAAGCAGGCTCTGTGTCTGGGGGCAACAGTGCTGGTCGTGGACGCGGTGCATTGTCATCAGCACATGGCCATGGGACACGCTTGTCCTTCTTTTCGGCAGCTGGACATGTTGAGCCACATCATGCCGAAGACTTGGTAGAGTGGATGACCAAGCCCTCCTCCTCCTCCTCATCCTCTCTCACCCAGGCTCAGGGTACTGGAAAAGCAGCTGCCAAAGCGTCCTCTTCCCTGGTATCAATGTCAGACTCATCATCAGTCACTCCTTCCCTAGACCCACCATGTCCTCCTCCTGAGGAGTCCCCCGAACTGTTTCAGCACAGTGTTGGGTACATGCTCCAGGAGGATGCCCAGCGTTTCGAAGGGTCTGATGATGAAACCCAGCTAGAGGAAGGCAGTAGCGTGAGAGCAGACAGAGGGGATGCTCAAGAAGGACACCAATCTGGCAGTCATGTTCCAGCAGCTGCAGCATACTGCCAGATTGGCTCCAGTGATGAGGAGGGAGGTGATGATGAGGTCACTGACTCCACGTGGGTGCCTAATAGGAGAGAGGAGGAGGAGGAGGATGAGGAGGAGGCACATCTCCAACGAGGCAGGATGCCCTTTGGTGGCCAGCGTAAGGGCAGTACACCGACGGAATCACACCGCAGAGCTCCGCCTGTGCAGGGCGCTGCCTCTGCCCGTCATTCAAAAAGTTCTTTGGTGTGGGCCTTTTTTGAGGCTAGTGCATCAGATCGCACAGCTGCTGTTTGCTGTCAAGCGTATATCGCGTGGCCAAAACATCAGCCGCTTGGGTACCACATGCCTGACCAGACATATGTTGACCTGCCATGCAGCTCGTTGGCAAGCCTACCTCAAAGACCCACACCAAAGAACAAAGCGGACCTCTCCTTGCACCGCATCAGCTGGGATCTCCAACCCCACTATAACTTCAGTCCTCTCTGAAACATGAGGAATGAAGGTGTAGAATTAGGTGTGTCACAGCCAAGTACTTGCGGCCACTCTGCTAGCAGTACACCGACGTCCGATTCTAGCAGGCAAATTTCCCTGCCCCAGCTGCTGGACCGTCGAAAGAAGTTCACTCCCAGCCATCCACATGCCCAGCGGTTGAATGCTAGCTTGGCTAAATTGCTAGCGCTTCAACTGCTGCCTTTTCAGTTGGTAGACTCGGCCCCCTTCCGTGAGTTTGTGCAATGTGCGGTTCCTCAGTGGCAGGTTCCCAAACGCCACTTTTTCTCACGGAAGGCTATTCCGGCTCTCTACCGGCATGTGGAAGGCAATGTCTTGGCCTCGCTGGACAGGGCGGTCAGCGGTAAGGTGCATATTACCGCTGACTCATGGTCCAGCAGGCATGGACAGGGACGTTACCTTTCTTTCACGGCCCATTGGGTCACTCTTTTGGCAGCTGGGAAGGATGCAGGACAAGGTGCAGTAGTGTTGGAGGTTGTCCCACCGCCACGCCTCCAAAATGCTACTACTGGTTGTGACACACCTCTCTCCTCCACCCCCTCCTCTTCTTCTTCCTCCATGGCCTCTTCCTGTGGTTTGTCCTATGAACCAGCGGTGCTCCGTAGCCGTTCACGGGGCTACGCAAGTACGCAGGCAAAAAGATGCCATGCCGTGCTTGCGCTGGTGTGTTTGGGGGACAGAAGCCACACTGGGGCAGAGGTCCTGTCTGCTCTGCAGGGCCAGGCCGAGAGGTGGTTGACGCCACGCCAGCTTAAGCCAGGAATGGTGGTTTGCGACAATGGCACCAACCTCCTCTCCGCCCTCCGACAGGGACAACTGACCCATGTGCCCATGTGTGGCTCACGTCCTTAACCTGGTGGTGCAGCGGTTCTTGGGCAGGTACCCGGGCTTACAGGATGTCCTGAGGCAGGCCAGGAAAGTCTGTGTGCATTTCCGCAGATCTTATAATGCCAGTGCTCGCCTGGCTGAGCTGCAAAAGGAGTTGAACCTGCCCAAGAACCGCCTTATATGTGACATGCCCACCAGGTGGAACTCAACGTTGGCCATGCTGCAGCGGCTGCACACGCAGCAGAGGGCCATCAATGAGTACCTGTGCGACTACGGCACCAGGACAGGGTCAGGGGAGCTTGTTTTTTTTTCTCCACGCCAGTGGGGCATGATCAGGGATGCATGCACTGTCCTGGCACCATTTGAGGAGGCCACGAGGATGGTGAGCAGTGACAGTGCATGCATCAGTGACACTGTACCTCTTGTCCACCTGTTGGAGCACACGCTGCGTGGAATAATGGACAGGGCACTTGAGGCAGAACAGAGGCAGGAAGAGGAGGACTTCCTTGCCTCTCAAGGCCCCCTTTACCCAGACAGTGTTCCTTCTGTCCCACCCATTGCACAGGAAGAGGAGGAGGAGGAGGAGGAGGAGGAGGAGGAGGATTGTGTCAGCATGGAGGTGGAGGCTGGCACTCAGCATCATCAGCAGCAGTCTTTTAGGGATGATTTACAGTCCCAAGAAACCAGTGGACTTGTACGTGGCTGGGAGGAGGTGGCTGCGGATCATGTCGTCCTTAGTGACCCAGAGGACTCCGGAGCGAATGCCTCAGCAAACCTACGCTGCATGGCCTCCCTGATCCTGCAAAGTCTGCGGAAGGATCCTCGTATTCTTCGGATCAAGGAGAGGGACCATTACTGGCTGGCCACTCTCCTTGATCCACGGTACAAGGGTAAGGTTGCGGACCTTATGTTACCGTCGCAGAGGGAGCAGAGGATGAGACAACTCCGGGAGGCCTTGCAGAAAGGTCTGTGCAACGCGTTCCCAGAGACTGGGAGGTTACAAACTCCTGGTCCTGGACAACGAGTTGCTGAGGCTTCGGCCAGTCAAAGAAGGAGCGGTGGGGAAGGTGGCCGTCTGACCGATGCGTTCAGACAATTCTTTAGTCCGCAGCCCCAAAGTATGATCGGTTCCAGCAACCATCGCCAGCGTCTGATAAACATGGTGCAGGATAGGGATGAGCTTCGTGTTCGAGTCGAACATACGTTCGACTCGAACATCGGCTGTTCGATCGTTCGACGAAGATCGAACGATTTGGGCCGTTCGCGCCAAATTCGAGTGACGCGAACGGCCCACAATGCACTACGCCATCGCAGTGTCATCCAGGCGCTGTGATTGGCCAAGCATGCACTGTGACCCCGCATGCTTGGCCAATCACAGCGCCGTCAGCGAGGAGAGCAATGATTGGCCACAGGCAGGATGCCTGTGGCCAATTATTGCTGAGGGTGTTTAGTACACGCCCCACACTATAAAAGGCCGCCAGCACGGCGGCCTAGTGTAGTGTGTTCCGGAGCAGGGATAGAGCAGCATAGGCAGGGACAGTGACTTTTATTTCTTTCTTGCTTAACCTGGATTCCTTTAGTTTAGGGAAAGAGAAGGATAGGTAGGGAGAGTGTCAGTGTGTTTTGTGCTTGTGCTATATTGTGCTTAAAAAAAACATTTTTTCTAGGGACAGAAAACTGTAGGTAGGGAGAGTGTGTCAGTTTCTTTCACTGTCAAAGTCCTTGTTTCCAGGGACCTGGAAGGACAGTGAGTGAATTCTCCTTGTGCTAAATTGTGCTTAAAAAAAACATTTTTTCTAGGGACAGAAAACTGTAGGTAGGGAGAGTGTGTCAGTTTCTTTCACTGTCAAAGTCCTTGTTTCCAGGGACCTGGAAGGACAGTGAGTGAATTCTCCTTGTGCTATATTGTGCTTAAAAAAAACATTTTTTCTAGGGACAGAAAACTGTAGGTAGGGAGAGTGTGTCAGTTTCTTTCACTGTCAAAGTCCTTGTTTCCAGGGACCTGGAAGGACAGTGAGTGAATTCTCCTTGTGCTAAATTGTGCTTAAAAAAAACATTTTTTCTAGGGACAGAAAACTGTAGGTAGGGAGAGTGTGTCAGTTTCTTTCACTGTCAAAGTCCTTGTTTCCAGGGACCTGGAAGGACAGTGAGTGAATTCTCCTTGTGCTAAATTGTGCTTAAAAAAACCATTTTTTCTAGGGACAGAAAACTGTAGGTAGGGAGAGTGTGTCAGTTTCTTTCACTGTCAAAGTCCTTGTTTCCAGGGACCTGGAAGGACAGTGAGTGAATTCTCCTTGTGCTATATTGTGCTTAAAAAAAACATTTTTTCTAGGGACAGAAAACTGTAGGTAGGGAGAGTGTGTCAGTTTCTTTCACTGTCAAAGTCCTTGTTTCCAGGGACCTGGAAGGACAGTGAGTGAATTCTCCTTGTGCTAAATTGTGCTTAAAAAAAACATTTTTTCTAGGGACAGAAAACTGTAGGTAGGGAGAGTGTGTCAGTTTCTTTCACTGTCAAAGTCCTTGTTTCCAGGGACCTGGAAGGACAGTGAGTGAATTCTCGTTGTGCTAAATTGTGCTTAAAAAAAACATTTTTTCTAGGGACAGAAAACTGTAGGTAGGGAGAGTGTGTCAGTTTCTTTCACTGTCAAAGTCCTTGTTTCCAGGGACCTGGAAGGACAGTGAGTGAATTCTCCTTGTGCTAAATTGTGCTTAAAAAAAACATTTTTCTAGGGACAGAAAACTGTAGGTAGGGAGAGTGTGTCAGTTTCTTTCACTGTCAAAGTCCTTGTTTCCAGGGACCTGGAAGGACAGTGAGTGAATTCTCCTTGTGCTAAATTGTGCTTAAAAAAAACATTTTTTCTAGGGACAGAAAACTGTAGGTAGGGAGAGTGTGTCAGTTTCTTTCACTGTCAAAGTCCTTGTTTCCAGGGACCTGGAAGGACAGTGAGTGAATTCTCCTTGTGCTATATTGTGCTTAAAAAAAACATTTTTTCTAGGGACAGAAAACTGTAGGTAGGGAGAGTGTGTCAGTTTCTTTCACTGTCAAAGTCCTTGTTTCCAGGGACCTGGAAGGACAGTGAGTGAATTCTCCTTGTGCTAAATTGTGCTTAAAAAAAACATTTTTTCTAGGGACAGAAAACTGTAGGTAGGGAGAGTGTGTCAGTTTCTTTCACTGTCAAAGTCCTTGTTTCCAGGGACCTGGAAGGACAGTGAGTGAATTCTCCTTGTGCTATATTGTGCTTAAAAAAAACATTTTTTCTAGGGACAGAAAACTGTAGGTAGGGAGAGTGTGTCAGTTTCTTTCACTGTCAAAGTCCTTGTTTCCAGGGACCTGGAAGGACAGTGAGTGAATTCTCCTTGTGCTAAATTGTGCTTAAAAAAAACATTTTTTCTAGGGACAGAAAACTGTAGGTAGGGAGAGTGTGTCAGTTTCTTTCACTGTCAAAGTCCTTGTTTCCAGGGACCTGGAAGGACAGTGAGTGAATTCTCCTTGTGCTAAATTGTGCTTAAAAAAAACATTTTTTCTAGGGACAGAAAACTGTAGGTAGGGAGAGTGTGTCAGTTTCTTTCACTGTCAAAGTCCTTGTTTCCAGGGACCTGGAAGGACAGTGAGTGAATTCTCCTTGTGCTAAATTGTGCTTAAAAAAAACATTTTTCTAGGGACAGAAAACTGTAGGTAGGGAGAGTGTGTCAGTTTCTTTCACTGTCAAAGTCCTTGTTTCCAGGGACCTGGAAGGACAGTGAGTGAATTCTCCTTGTGCTAAATTGTGCTTAAAAAAAACATTTTTTCTAGGGACAGAAAACTGTAGGTAGGGAGAGTGTGTCAGTTTCTTTCACTGTCAAAATCCTTGTTTCCAGGGACCTGGAAGGACAGTGAGTGAATTCTCCTTGTGCTAAATTGTGCTTAAAAAAAACATTTTTTCTAGGGACAGAAAACTGTAGGTAGGGAGAGTGTGTCAGTTTCTTTCACTGTCAAAGTCCTTGTTTCCAGGGACCTGGAAGGACAGTGAGTGAATTCTCCTTGTGCTAAATTGTGCTTAAAAAAACATTTTTTCTAGGGACAGAAAACTGTAGGTAGGGAGAGTGTGTCAGTTTCTTTCACTGTCAAAGTCCTTGTTTCAAGGGACAGAGAAGGACACCTGAAGGTAGCCCTTATTGCTTTTTTCCTATCTCCCTGCAGGCCATCTATTAGAATGTCTGGAAGGCAAACAAGGAGAGGCAGACAGTCAGGAGGCAATAAAAGAGGGCAAGCAGGCTCTGTGTCTGGGGGCAACAGTGCTGGTCGTGGACGCGGTGCATTGTCATCAGCACATGGCCATGGGACACGCTTGTCCTTCTTTTCGGCAGCTGGACATGTTGAGCCACATCATGCCGAAGACTTGGTAGAGTGGATGACCAAGCCCTCCTCCTCCTCCTCATCCTCTCTCACCCAGGCTCAGGGTACTGGAAAAGCAGCTGCCAAAGCGTCCTCTTCCCTGGTATCAATGTCAGACTCATCATCAGTCACTCCTTCCCTAGACCCACCATGTCCTCCTCCTGAGGAGTCCCCCGAACTGTTTCAGCACAGTGTTGGGTACATGCTCCAGGAGGATGCCCAGCGTTTCGAAGGGTCTGATGATGAAACCCAGCTAGAGGAAGGCAGTAGCGTGAGAGCAGACAGAGGGGATGCTCAAGAAGGACACCAATCTGGCAGTCATGTTCCAGCAGCTGCAGCATACTGCCAGATTGGCTCCAGTGATGAGGAGGGAGGTGATGATGAGGTCACTGACTCCACGTGGGTGCCTAATAGGAGAGAGGAGGAGGAGGAGGATGAGGAGGAGGCACATCTCCAACGAGGCAGGATGCCCTTTGGTGGCCAGCGTAAGGGCAGTACACCGACGGAATCACACCGCAGAGCTCCGCCTGTGCAGGGCGCTGCCTCTGCCCGTCATTCAAAAAGTTCTTTGGTGTGGGCCTTTTTTGAGGCTAGTGCATCAGATCGCACAGCTGCTGTTTGCAACATATGTCTCAAGCGTATATCGCGTGGCCAAAACATCAGCCGCTTGGGTACCACATGCCTGACCAGACATATGTTGACCTGCCATGCAGCTCGTTGGCAAGCCTACCTCAAAGACCCACACCAAAGAACAAAGCGGACCTCTCCTTGCACCGCATCAGCTGGGATCTCCAACCCCACTATAACTTCAGTCCTCTCTGAAACATGCACTGAGAGGAATGAAGGTGTAGAATTAGGTGTGTCACAGCCAAGTACTTGCGGCCACTCTGCTAGCAGTACACCGACGTCCGATTCTAGCAGGCAAATTTCCCTGCCCCAGCTGCTGGACCGTCGAAAGAAGTTCACTCCCAGCCATCCACATGCCCAGCGGTTGAATGCTAGCTTGGCTAAATTGCTAGCGCTTCAACTGCTGCCTTTTCAGTTGGTAGACTCGGCCCCCTTCCGTGAGTTTGTGCAATGTGCGGTTCCTCAGTGGCAGGTTCCCAAACGCCACTTTTTCTCACGGAAGGCTATTCCGGCTCTCTACCGGCATGTGGAAGGCAATGTCTTGGCCTCGCTGGACAGGGCGGTCAGCGGTAAGGTGCATATTACCGCTGACTCATGGTCCAGCAGGCATGGACAGGGACGTTACCTTTCTTTCACGGCCCATTGGGTCACTCTTTTGGCAGCTGGGAAGGATGCAGGACAAGGTGCAGTAGTGTTGGAGGTTGTCCCACCGCCACGCCTCCAAAATGCTACTACTGGTTGTGACACACCTCTCTCCTCCACCCCCTCCTCTTCTTCTTCCTCCATGGCCTCTTCCTGTGGTTTGTCCTATGAACCAGCGGTGCTCCGTAGCCGTTCACGGGGCTACGCAAGTACGCAGGCAAAAAGATGCCATGCCGTGCTTGCGCTGGTGTGTTTGGGGGACAGAAGCCACACTGGGGCAGAGGTCCTGTCTGCTCTGCAGGGCCAGGCCGAGAGGTGGTTGACGCCACGCCAGCTTAAGCCAGGAATGGTGGTTTGCGACAATGGCACCAACCTCCTCTCCGCCCTCCGACAGGGACAACTGACCCATGTGCCCTGTGTGGCTCACGTCCTTAACCTGGTGGTGCAGCGGTTCTTGGGCAGGTACCCGGGCTTACAGGATGTCCTGAGGCAGGCCAGGAAAGTCTGTGTGCATTTCCGCAGATCTTATAATGCCAGTGCTCGCCTGGCTGAGCTGCAAAAGGAGTTGAACCTGCCCAAGAACCGCCTTATATGTGACATGCCCACCAGGTGGAACTCAACGTTGGCCATGCTGCAGCGGCTGCACACGCAGCAGAGGGCCATCAATGAGTACCTGTGCGACTACGGCACCAGGACAGGGTCAGGGGAGCTTGGTTTTTTTTCTCCACGCCAGTGGGGCATGATCAGGGATGCATGCACTGTCCTGGCACCATTTGAGGAGGCCACGAGGATGGTGAGCAGTGACAGTGCATGCATCAGTGACACTGTACCTCTTGTCCACCTGTTGGAGCACACGCTGCGTGGAATAATGGACAGGGCACTTGAGGCAGAACAGAGGCAGGAAGAGGAGGACTTCCTTGCCTCTCAAGGCCCCCTTTACCCAGACAGTGTTCCTTCTGTCCCACCCATCGCACAGGAAGAGGAGGAGGAGGAGGAGGAGGAGGAGGAGGATTGTGTCAGCATGGAGGTGGAGGCTGGCACTCAGCATCATCAGCAGCAGTCTTTTAGGGATGATTTACAGTCCCAAGAAACCAGTGGACTTGTACGTGGCTGGGAGGAGGTGGCTGCGGATCATGTCGTCCTTAGTGACCCAGAGGACTCCGGAGCGAATGCCTCAGCAAACCTACGCTGCATGGCCTCCCTGATCCTGCAAAGTCTGCGGAAGGATCCTCGTATTCTTCGGATCAAGGAGAGGGACCATTACTGGCTGGCCACTCTCCTTGATCCACGGTACAAGGGTAAGGTTGCGGACCTTATGTTACCGTCGCAGAGGGAGCAGAGGATGAGACAACTCCGGGAGGCCTTGCAGAAAGGTCTGTGCAACGCGTTCCCAGAGACTGGGAGGTTACAAACTCCTGGTCCTGGACAACGAGTTGCTGAGGCTTCGGCCAGTCAAAGAAGGAGCGGTGGGGAAGGTGGCCGTCTGACCGATGCGTTCAGACAATTCTTTAGTCCGCAGCCCCAAAGTATGATCGGTTCCAGCAACCATCGCCAGCGTCTGATAAACATGGTGCAGGAATATCTAGGGGCAAGGTCAGACTTGGACACCTTCCCCACCGAAAATCCTCTGGCTTACTGGGTCTTGAGGATGGATCACTGGCCAGAGCTTGCACAGTATGCAATTGAGCTACTGGCCTGTCCTGCATCCAGCGTTCTTTCGGAACGCACATTCAGTGCTGCTGGAGGATTTGTCACGGATCACAGGGTGCGCCTGTCCACCGACTCGGTTGATCGACTGACTTTCATCAAGATGAACCAGTCTTGGATCACCACCAGCTACCACACACCTGATGCTGATATAACAGACTAATTGATTTTAACATGTCACATCCCTTCAAGACTGATGCTGATGCTGAGTGCCTGTGCTGTTATGTTGACTGGCTATCCTCCTCCTCCGAGTCCTCAATGATACGATTGATGATGATAGCTTGGAAGATCATTTTTGTTTATGGGTGCCGCCACCAGTGGCTAAGGCCCAATTTTTTAGCCCCTGTTTTACAGGGGCGTGTAATTACAATTTTTTTAGCAATAATTTGCCATAGGGCTCATTGCTGTGCTCCAAGTACAGTATCTGTGAGGGGTTGGAGTGTTGTGGCACCAGTGCCTAAGGCCCAATTTTTCAGCCCCTGTTTAACAGGGGCGTGTCATTACAATTTTTGAAGCAATACTTTGCAACAGGGCTCATTGCTGTGCTCCAAGTACAGTATCTGTGAGGGGTTGTAGTGTTGTGCCACCAGTGCCTAAGGCCCAATTTTTCAGCCCCTGTTCAACAGGGGCATGCAATTACAATTCTTGATCTAATAATTCACAGCAGGGTCCATTGCTGCACCCACCAAGAGTAACTCTGAGGGCTTACAGTCTTGTGGCAACGCCACCACCACCACCACCACGAAAGGCCCAATTTTTCAGCCCCTGTTCAAAAGGGGCATGTAATTACAATTCTTGATCTAATAATTCACAGCAGGGCCCATTGCTGCACCCACCAAGAGTAACTGTCAGGGCTTATAGTGTTGTGGCACCAGCACCACCATCAAAGCCCCAATTTTTACTACCACTGTTCAACAATTATATGTAATTAAAATTCCTGATATAATAGTTGACAGCAGGGCGTTCCAGCACCAACCAAGAGTAACTGAGTGCTTACAGTGTTGTGCCAACACCAACAACTAAGGGGCCTATTTCTGCAGAGTATATACGGCAGGTCCCTACTTTCAAACATCCAACTTACAAACGACTCCTACTTGCAAACGAAAGAAGACAACAGGAAGTGAGAGGAAATCTACCCCTAGAAAGGAAAATTCTCTCCTGTAAGAATAAATATGGGAGAAAGGGGTCTCATCTGTACTGATGCTTTATCAGCAATCCTTGTTTCAAGAAAAACACCACATTTCAAAAACAGTTGTCATTGGGACGGAAAGTGAGGTGAAATGTTCTGAACAGGGGCACAGACAGCAAAACAAATGTTACAGGGGTGATAACCCTTACCTATGTTTCCCAAAAAGTTTAAAAATAGATTTTTTGGCTGGGGCTACACTTCAACAATGTACCTGTTCAAAATTACAAACAGATTCTACATAAGAACAAACCTACAGTCCCTGTCTTGTATGCACCGCCTGTATACGGCTGTTCAGAGTATATAGGGCCTTTTTTATTTTATGTGCGGGGTTCCCCTTAATATCCATACAAGACCCAAAGGGGCTGGTAATGGGCTGGGGTAGGGGGGGGGTCATGGGGTAGCTATGCCATTTTTCTTAAAGAATTTCATCCATATTACCGGGACCAGACATTACATTAAAGCCGCAAGCAGTTTTAAATGGCTTTTTTTTCCTTTAGAAGTGTCATTTTGTGCAGGGACAGTTCTAAACACGGGAAACACGTGGCACTTCACAGGCATACTTTAGACACCCCCCAGGTACGATATTTAAAGGAATATTTGACTTTTTTTTTTTCACTTTATGCATCATTAAAATGACTGCTCCCGAAAAACGACCGTTTTTAAAACTTCTTTTTGCATTGATACATGTCCCCTGGTGCAGAACCCGGGTTCCCAAACCCTATTTATGACAATAACATGCATAATAGTTGTTATAATTAGCACTTTAGAATTCGAACGTTCGCATCCATTGTATTTAATAGGGTTCTAATGTTCGTTCGAACTTTCGGTCCGTTCGCGGGTTCTGGTGCGAACCGAACCCGGGGGTGTTCGGCTCATCACTAGTGCAGGAATATCTAGGGGCAAGGTCAGACTTGGACACCTTCCCCACCGAAAATCCTCTGGCTTACTGGGTCTTGAGGATGGATCACTGGCCAGAGCTTGCACAGTATGCAATTGAGCTACTGGCCTGTCCTGCATCCAGCGTTCTTTCGGAACGCACATTCAGTGCTGCTGGAGGATTTGTCACGGATCACAGGGTGCGCCTGTCCACCGACTCGGTTGATCGACTGACTTTCATCAAGATGAACCAGTCTTGGATCACCACCAGCTACCACACACCTGATGCTGATATAACAGACTAATTGATTTTAACATGTCACATCCCTTCAAGACTGATGCTGATGCTGAGTGCCTGTGCTGTTATGTTGACTGGCTATCCTCCTCCTCCGAGTCCTCAATGATACGATTGATGATGATAGCTTGGAAGATCATTTTTGTTTATGGGTGCCGCCACCAGTGGCTAAGGCCCAATTTTTTAGCCCCTGTTTTACAGGGGCGTGTAATTACAATTTTTTTAGCAATAATTTGCCATAGGGCTCATTGCTGTGCTCCAAGTACAGTATCTGTGAGGGGTTGGAGTGTTGTGGCACCAGTGCCTAAGGCCCAATTTTTCAGCCCCTGTTTAACAGGGGCGTGTCATTACAATTTTTGAAGCAATACTTTGCAACAGGGCTCATTGCTGTGCTCCAAGTACAGTATCTGTGAGGGGTTGTAGTGTTGTGCCACCAGTGCCTAAGGCCCAATTTTTCAGCCCCTGTTCAACAGGGGCATGCAATTACAATTCTTGATCTAATAATTCACAGCAGGGTCCATTGCTGCACCCACCAAGAGTAACTCTGAGGGCTTACAGTCTTGTGGCAACGCCACCACCACCACCACCACGAAAGGCCCAATTTTTCAGCCCCTGTTCAAAAGGGGCATGTAATTACAATTCTTGATCTAATAATTCACAGCAGGGCCCATTGCTGCACCCACCAAGAGTAACTGTCAGGGCTTATAGTGTTGTGGCACCAGCACCACCATCAAAGCCCCAATTTTTACTACCACTGTTCAACAATTATATGTAATTAAAATTCCTGATATAATAGTTGACAGCAGGGCGTTCCAGCACCAACCAAGAGTAACTGAGTGCTTACAGTGTTGTGCCAACACCAACAACTAAGGGGCCTATTTCTGCAGAGTATATACGGCAGGTCCCTACTTTCAAACATCCAACTTACAAACGACTCCTACTTGCAAACGAAAGAAGACAACAGGAAGTGAGAGGAAATCTACCCCTAGAAAGGAAAATTCTCTCCTGTAAGAATAAATATGGGAGAAAGGGGTCTCATCTGTACTGATGCTTTATCAGCAATCCTTGTTTCAAGAAAAACACCACATTTCAAAAACAGTTGTCATTGGGACGGAAAGTGAGGTGAAATGTTCTGAACAGGGGCACAGACAGCAAAACAAATGTTACAGGGGTGATAACCCTTACCTATGTTTCCCAAAAAGTTTAAAAATAGATTTTTGGGCTGGAGCTACACTTCAACAATGTACCTGTTCAAAATTACAAACAGATTCTACATAAGAACAAACCTACAGTCCCTGTCTTGTATGCACCGCCTGTATACGGCTGTTCAGAGTATATAGGGCCTTTTTTATTTTATGTGCGGGGTTCCCCTTAATATCCATACAAGACCCAAAGGGGCTGGTAATGGGCTGGGGTAGGGGGGGGGGGGTCATGGGGTAGCTATGCCATTTTTCTTAAAGAATTTCATCCATATTACCGGGACCAGACATTACATTAAAGCCGCAAGCAGTTTTAAATGGCTTTTTTTTCCTTTAGAAGTGTCATTTTGTGCAGGGACAGTTCTAAACACGGGAAACACGTGGCACTTCACAGGCATACTTTAGACACCCCCCAGGTACGATATTTAAAGGAATATTTGACTTTTTTTTTTTCACTTTATGCATCATTAAAATGACTGCTCCCGAAAAACGACCCTTTTTAAAACTTATTTTTGCATTGATACATGTCCCCTGGTGCAGAACCCGGGTTCCCAAACCCTATTTATGACAATAACATGCATAATAGTTGTTATAATTAGCACTTTAGAATTCGAACGTTCGCATCCATTGTATTTAATAGGGTTCTAATGTTCGTTCGAACTTTCGGTCCGTTCGCGGGTTCTGGTGCGAACCGAACCCGGGGGTGTTCGGCTCATCACTAGTGCTGTGCCTCTTTTTTTCCACACATAGTGTTGTGTGTTTCTTCCAAACAACTCAACTTTGGTTTCATCTGTCCACAGAATATTTTGCCAGTACTGCTGTGGAACATCCAGGTACTCTTGTGCAAACTGTAAACGTGCAGCAATGTTTTTTTTGGACAGCAGTGGCTTCCTCTGTGGTATCCTCCCATGAAATCCATTCTTGTTTAGTGTTTTACATATCGTAGATTCGCTAACGGGGATGTTGGCATATGCCAGAGACTTTTGTAAGTCTTTAGCTGACACTCTAGGATTCTTCTTCACCTCATTGAGCAGTCTGCGCTGTGCTCTTGCAGTCATATTTACAGGACGGCCACTCCTAGGGAGAGTAGCAGCAGTGCTGAACTTTCTCCATTCATAGACAATTTGTCTTACCGCAAGGCTTTTGGAGATACTTTTATAACTCTTTCCAGCTTAATGCAAGTCAATAATTCTTAATCGTACAGTAGGTGCCGCCGATATTGTATTTCTATTGCGCTCCCATCGCCGAGATTCTCGGCGACAGGAGTGCCGAGATCTCGGCAGCAGGGGTGGCGACACGTGTCGCGCTCACTGCAATAGCGAGGAGACGCGACACTGGTTTGAGTGGGGATCCGACGCGGATTCCCGCCAATACCAGGCACTGCGTTTGGTATGAATCCTGAGCGGGAACTCCACGCCAATTTTAAAGAAAAAAACGGCGTGGGTTCCCCCTCCAGGAGCATACCAGGCCCTTGGGTCTGGTCTGGATTTGAAGGGGAACCCTACACCGAAAAAATGGCGTGGGGGTCCCCCTCAAGATCCAAACCAGACCCTTATCCGAGCACGCAACCTGGCAGGCCGCAGGGGAAGAGGGGGACGAGAGCGGCCCCCCCTCCCTCCTGAACCGTACCAGGCCACATGCCCTCAACATGGGGGGTTTGGTGCTCTGGGGCAGGGGGGCGACCTGCGGCCCCCCACCCCAGAGCACCCTGCCCCCATGTTGATGAGGACAGGGCCTCTTCCCGACAACCCTGGCCGTTGGTTGTCGGGGTCTGTGGGCGGGGGGCTTATCGGAATCCGGGAGCCCCCTTTAATAAGGGGGCCCCCAGATACCGGCCCCCCACCCTATGTGAATGAGTATGGGGTACATCGTACCCCTACCCATTCACCTGGTGGAAAAAAAATGGTAATAAAAACACAACACAGTTTTTAAAAGTATTTTATTGCACCGCTCCGTAGGTCTTCTTCCAACTTCGGGGGTTCAGGGTTGTCGGGAAGAGGCCCTGTCCTTATCAACATGGGGGCAGGGTGATCTGGGGTGGGGGGGCCGCAGGTTGCCCCCCTGCCCCAGAGCACCAAACCCCCCATGTTGAGGGCATGTGGCCTGGTACGGTTCAGGAGGGAGGGGGGCCGCTCTCGTCCCCCCCTCTTCCCCTGCGGCCTACCAGGTTGCGTGCTCGGATAAGGGTCTGGTTTGGATCTTGAGGGGGACCCCCACGCCGTTTTTTTTGGCGTAGGGTTCCCCTTCAAATCCAGACCAGACCCAAGGGCCTGGTATGCTCCTGGAGGGGGAACTGACGCCGGTTTTTTCTTTAAAAATTGGCGTGAAGTTCCCGCTCAGGATTCATACCAAACGCAGTGCCTGGTATTGGCGGGAATCTGCGTCGGATCCCCGCCTATCGGCAATGCGTGTCGCTCATCGTGAAAGGAACATTTTTTCCTTTCCCGATGACGAGACAGCTCGGCGCTGGCTCTCGCGACGGAGCTCATAGGTTGTCAATCCCGCCGCTAGAAGCGGCGAGATTGACACAATATCGACGGCACCTACTGTAGGTCTTCTGAGAGCTCTTTTGTGCGAGGCATCATTCACATCAGGCAATGCTTCTTGTGAAAAGCAAACCCAAAACCCAGAACTGGTGTGTGATTTTTATAGGGCAGGGCAGCTGTAATTAACACCTCCAATCTCAACACCTCCAATCTCATCTCATTGATTGGACTCCAGTTGGCTGACACCTCACTCCAATTAGCTCTTGGAGATCTCATTAGTCTAGGGGTTCACATACTTTTTCCACTTGTACTGTGAATGTTTACATGGTGTGTTCAATAAAAACATGGTAACATTTAATTCTTTGTGTGTTATTAGTTTAAGCAGACTGTGATTGTCTATTGTTGTGACTTAGATGAAGATCAGATCACATTTTATGACCAATTTGTGCAGAAATCCATATCATTCCAAAAGGGTGCACTTACTTTTTTTGCAACTGTAAGCAAGAGTATCACAGAAACACTTCAGACCAAGAGATCATTAAAAAATGAAATCTTTTAATTTTCATTACATATGCCTTTTTTCTGTACACAGAATATAGACACATAGTTAACACTTTGTCTAAGCCTACCCTAACGAAAAACGCTATCTATAAACCAGCAACTGACTATACTCTATATGCAACAGACTGACAGACTATAAACATTTTGGTCAGAAGTATGTGTTGTGCAGCACAGTTGCAGAGTGTAGCAGTCAGGGCCATGCAATATACTGCATAGTGTACATTGGTCAGTGGGAGGAAGAGTGCAACAGCATTGGATGTCATTGAACTGCCCTTACATTGGTAGTCAGTGGCAGAGAGAATGCCCCCTTAGGTCGGTATTACAGGAAAAAAAGAAGTGCCCCTTACAATGAGGTCAGTGTGACCAGAAATGTCCCAACATTGGTGTCACTGGAAGACTGTCCCAGATATTAGTGTCATCCAGATGAAGAATGCCCCTAAATGTGGGAGTAGAAATGCTTCTCAAATTAGTATCAGTGAGAGCAGGATGTCCCTTACAATGTGGTCAGTGGAATATTAATGCCCAATAACAAATGGTTACTTACCTGAGATATGGGAAAGGAAGCTCCTTGTACTCAGCCACTTGCTGTGCTTAGTGAAGCCAGTGCTTAAACTATTCAGATGGGAGATTACTTCATTTAAGAGTGTCAGAATAATACAGGCAGTGTTTAGAGGATTGGAAGATTTGTCTGCCAGATAATGCCTAGCAGAGAGGCAGTGTTGTGCATTTTGGTAGGGAAGGCAGGCTGGTCACTGACTGTTTTTTATTTTTTTACCTATATCAGAGAATTCTTACTGATGTGACTGCATGCTGTGTATAAGCACTTAGTTGCTTGATGGCAACCATATTGATCAATCTGGGGGGAAAGTAACCTACCTGGATCATGTGAGAGAAGAAATGAAGGGGACTATAACGGTGCTAATATTGGTATCTAGACAACAGTGGAAGACTCAATTCATTTGATAGAAAAAGTTTTTTTCATTTATTAAACAGTTCGTACAAAACATTTGTTAAAAATATATATATATATATAAGCAATGTCACAATAGAGCATAGCTGATATGGTGGTTATAATGATGTTAAACTGAGGAGATCATACGTGGTCCCAACATGTTTCGCCCATCGGGGCTTCGTCAGGGGAAGTATGTCTCAGATGCTCAAATACATCAAAGTGGCTGTTAAGGTAGACAAAAAAGAATGACAAAAAAGAAAATCAAATTAACATATTAAAATATTGCCAAGAGATTATATAGAATTTTAAAGATCTATCTGTAAACAAATCCACAGTTGACACAAGGATATCGACTTACCACCAAAACAGCCCTAGTTGGAATAGATAGGGGCGAAGGCAAGAGGGGCCCCTACACACTGAAGAGGAAGAGAGAGAATCTCCTCCTCGGTGACAGACGGAACCGAACTCGGGCAAACAAGCCCTCACATTGACCGCTTATATGACCTGGCCAAAAAATAAATCAAAAAATAAATAAATAAGAAAGCCCATTAAAGGTTAAATCAGGAAGATATAATAGATATGTATAGGTAAAGAGCACATATAGTGGTCTATAGATCATAGTCAATTTTGGACTGGTGGTCCAATTGGCCAAATCAGTTATAAGGCAATTTGAATCAAGAATTATTTAGATTATACTCACTTAAAATCAAAGTTATGAAAAATGAAAATAAAACAGGTAGGGGGGTGCCTGGTTGATGTTAAATCCACAGGATATAAAGTACCCAATTGAGATAGGTTTATAGAGCGGAGACCTTCAGGGAACTTGGTCCAATGAAGAAAATGATCCAAGAGATAGGATTATTCTAAAAATAAAATATATTAATTAATTACCCAAAAATAGACATCGTAGTAAAGTGGAGATAATCCATTAATGAGTATACTCATCAGTATGAAATTGGCATTTGAGAATTCAAATTTTATATAATTATATAAAAATGAATGGCAGAGAGGTAACTGCATAACTATCAGTCAAAACAGACTGAAAAGCCCAGAAACAGCGCTAGTTCTTATGTTAAATAAACAAAAAACAATGTATCAATTTGTTAAACACGCAACAGATCAATGCCTTAAATCGAGAAATGTATGAATAAGTAACAGAAAGATGTCTACTAGGATATCAGGCATAGCAGACTAAAAAGCCGGGAAATAGAGAGACTGACTGTGATGTTACGTGAACAAGGGACATTGTATCAGATTCTCAAGTAAGCAACATGTAATTACCTTAAGTCGGAACTGTGGATAAACATCAGGCCGCCTCACTGAACCACTCTGGATCATGTTTTCCTGTAGTATTATTGCATTACAAGAAAAATATCCTTAACAAAATATTTCTTATGCCTTTATATATTATTTGTGAATGACTGTGTTGATGGCTCTTCAATGACTTCAGGCTTCTCATATACCATTTTTATTTTTTGACAATTGATATATATATTTAGTATTTAAATCTGCCATTTCCCAACCTCCTGTATGTAGGACTGAAAAAGACATCAATTTGATTATAGCAAGTGAAACTCTGAGGGAAATTAGCCCAACTTGTTAGACACAAACAACCAAATAGCTTTGACCTATATAGCTGTTAGTTGCCACCAGTTAGGCCTATTACTAGTGTTGAGCGAACCCGAACTGTAAAGTTCGGGTCCGTACCGAACTTTAGCTTTTTCCCGAACCCGAACCCGGACTTTGCGCAAAAGTCCGGGTTCGGGTTCGGGTTTGGCAATCTAATTACGCAGTTAGAAATGCTTCAGGGGCCAGCCAATCACCTTTTGATTAGCTGGTGTGCCCTTAGAAGCCATCATAGCCATGCCTACTAATGGCATGGCTGTGATTGGTCAGTGCAACATGTTACCCAGCTTCTATATAAGCTAGAGGCACACAGCACACACGTCACTCTGCTTCAGAATAGATAGGGAGAGGATCTAGTCTGCTGCTGCTGCTTTTAGGGAGAGATAGAAAAATACATGAGTTAGTCCTGATTCTGGAATCTGAGGGAAAAGATAGAGAGACAGTGTAGTGTAGGGCCAGGTTCCTGTTTTTTGCTTTTAGGGAGAGAGATATATTATATAGGAATAGGAGTCCAGATTCAGAGATATAACTCAGCGATCTGCATAGGTTTACCTGTTTGTGTTGCAGTGCAGTCTTTTTACACTGCTATGAGCCCAGTGTCAGAGAAAATCTACCTTTTATCTGCAAGCTCAGTGCACCAGCACTGCATATATTACGTTGAGAGATACACCGTTTCCATACTGTGGGTGTATTCTGCTCTTGGAAAAAGACCCATTAAGGGCAAAATAAATAAATAAAAAATTTGCACTTTAATGTACGCCTGCAAAAAGACCCATTTAGGGCCACAAAAAATATTTTGCAGTGTGTTATACATATGTGGAGGCGTGTGAAATAAACCATTCCTATATATTTGTCTTCTACTGTCCTATACTAAAAAAACAAAACATTTTTTTAATAGCATTTTCTGCAGTTCTGTAGCTGTGCGATTCAGCGGTTACGTACTGTGGGTGTGTTGTGGTCTTCCAAAAAACGCCATTTAGGGCCACAAAAAATATTTTGCAGTGTGTTATACATATGTGGAGGTGTGTGAAATAAACATTTTCTAAATAGTTTTCTTCTACTGTGCTATACTAAAAAAACAAAATTTTTTTTGAATACCATTTTCTGCAGTTCTGTAGCTGTGCGATTCAGCGGTTACGTACTGTGGGTGTGTTGTGATCTTCCAAAAAACGCTATTTAGGGCCACAAAAAATATTTTGCAGTGTGTTATACATATGTGGAGGTGTGTGAAATAAACAATTTATATACAGTTTTCTTCTACTGTGCTATACTAAAAAAACATTTTTTTTGAATAGCATTTTCTGCAGTTCTGTAGCTGTGCGATTCAGCGGTTACGTACTGTGGGTGTGTTGTGGTCTTCCAAAAAACGCTATTTAGGGCCACAAAAAATATTTTGCAGTGTGTTATACATATGTGGAGGTGTGTGAAATAAACAATTTCTAAATAGTTTTCTTCTACTGTGCTATACTAAAAAAACAATTTTTTTTTTAATAGCATTTTCTGCAGTTCTGTAGCTGTGCGATTCAGCGGTTACGTACTGTGGGTGTGTTCTGTTCTTCCAAAAACACCCATTTAGGGCAAGATCCTAAATTTGGAAAATATGAGGAGAAGGTCAAAGGGACGTGGTGGCCCCGGTCGTGGTGCTGCTGGTGGAGCTCCTGTTGCAGGGAGAGGACGTGGTGGATCTGTGCCAGATACACGCACAAGTGAAACACCTTCCTCAGGTGCGAGTAGGCGACCGAGCCTGCGGCGGTATTTTGTCACGCCTAATGAGGCTGTACGAATATTTAGGCCAGGACAAGTACAGGCGATAGTAGATTGGGTTGCTGACAGTGCCTCGGGTTCCTTCACATTGTCTCCCACCCACTCTTCTGATGAAAGATCAGAGTTGGCACCTGAAACCCATGTCCATCAGTCTTTCACCTCACCCCCTTGCAAATCAGCCAAGCAGTCTGAGCCCCAAATCATGCAGCAGTCTCTTCTGCTTTTCGATGACTCTGTTAGCAGGGTTTCCCAGGGCCATCCACCTAGCCCTGCCCCAGAAGTGGAAGAGATTGAGTGCACCGATGCCCAACCACTTATGTTTCATGATGAGTACATGGGAGGACCATCGCAGCACGTCTCGGATGATGACGAAACACAGGTGCCAACTGCTGCTGCTTTCGCAATTGTGCAGACAGACAAGGAGGGCAGGGGTGAAGACTGGGTGGAAGATGATGTGGAGGACGATGAGGTCCTCGACCCCACATGGAATCAACGTTATGCAGGTGACCAGTGTAGTTTGGAGGAAGAGGCGGTGGTCGCACAGAGCCACCAGCACAGCAGAAGAGGGAGCAGGGTGCAAAAGCGGAGCGTCCGTCTCCTAGACAGTATGTCTGCTACTGCCCAACGCAGCAAGGGACCGAGCACACCAAAGCCAGGTCCAAGGAGTTCCCTAGCGTGGCAGTTCTTCACACAATGTGCTGATGACAAGACACGAGTGGTTTGCACGCTGTGCAATCAGAGCCTGAAGAGAGGCATAAACGTTCTCAACCTGAGCACAACTTGCATGACCAGGCATCTAAGTGCAAAGCACGAGCTGCAGTGGAGTAGACACCTCAAAAACCAAGAAAGGTCTCTGGCTCCTCCTGCTTCCTCTTCTGCTGCAGTCTCGGCCTCTTTATCCACCTCTGTAGTGACAGTGGCACCTGCCACCCCGCAAAGAGAGGATCTGCCAGCAACACTACCACCTGGGTCACCAACCATCTCCACAATGTCCCATGGAAGCGTTCAGCTCTCTATCTCCCAAACATTGGAGCGGAAGAGGAAGTACCCCCCTAGCCACCCGTGATCCCTGGCCCTGAATGCCAGCATTTCAAAACTCCTGGCCTTTGAAATGCTGTCATTCCGTCTGGTGGAGATGCAGAGTTTTAAAAGCCTGATGGCATTGGCTGTCCCACAGTACGTCGTGCCCAGCCGCCACTACTTTTCCAGGCGAGCCATCCCTTCCCTGCACTACCAAGTGTGGGACAAAATCAGGTGTGCACTGCGCAACGCCATCTGTGGCAAGGTCCACCTAACTACGGATGCGTGGACCAGTAAGCACGGTAAGGGACGTTATATCTCCCTAACAGCACACTGGGTAAATGCAGTGGCGGCTGGGCCTGAGGCAGATAGCAGTTTGGCGCATGTCCTTCCACCACCGAGGATTGCAGGGCGCTTCAGTTTGCCTCCTGTTGCTAACTCCTCCTACTCCGCTTCCTCATCCTCTACCGCCTCCTCATCCGGTCAGCAAAACACCTTCAGCACCAACTTCAGCACAGCCAGGGGTAAACGACAGCAGGCAGTTTTAAAACTTTCCTGTTTGGGGGAAAAACCCCACACCGCGCAGGAGTTGTGGAGGGACATGTAACAACAGACCAATGAGTGGTTGCTGTCAGTGAGCCTCAAGCCCGGCCTGGTGGTGTGCGATAATGGGCAAAATCTCGTAGCAGCTCTGGGCCTAGCCGGTTTGACGCACATCGCTTGCCTGGCGCATGTGCTGAACTTGGTGGTCCAGAGGTTCCTTAAAAATTACCCCAATATGCCAGAGCTGCTGCAGAAAGTGCGGGCTGTGTGTGCGCACTTTCGGCGTTCTCACCCTGCTGCTGCTCGCCTGTCAGCGCTGCAGCGTAACTTCGGCCTTCCCGCTCACCGCCTCATATGTGACGTGCCCACAAGGTGGAACTCCACCTTGCACATGCTGGCCAGACTGTGCGAGCAGCAGCAGGCGATAGTGGAGTTTCAGCTGCAGCAATCACGCGTGAGTCGCTCTGCGGAACAGCACCACTTCACCACCAATAACTGGGCCTCCATGCGAGACCTGTGTGCCTTGTTGCGCTGTTTCGAGTACTCCACCAACATGTCCAGTGCCAATGACGCCGTTCTCAGCGTTACTATCCCAGTTCTATGCCTCCTTGAAAAAACGCTTCGGGCGATGATGGAAGAGGATGTGGCACAGGAGGATGAGGAGGAGGAGGAGGAAGCGGGATCATTTCAAAGGCTTTCAGGGCAGTCTTTCACAAGTGGCTACGAGGGTGGGTTCCTGCGCCAACAAACGCCAGGTACACAATTGTCCGGCAGAAAGGGCACAGTTCTGGAGGATGACGAGGTGGAGGAGGAGATGGAGGAGGAGCCATTTTCACAGCAGGGTGGCACCCAGAGCAGCTCGTGGCCATCACTGGTGTGTGGCTGGGGGGATACAGAGGACACAGACGATACACCTCCCACAGAGGACAGCTTTTCTTTGCCTCTGGGCAGCCTGGCACACATGAGCGATTACATGCTGCAGTGTTTCCGCAATGACCGCCGAGTTGCCCACATTTTAACTGGTGCTGATTACTAGGTGGCCACCCTGCTGGATCCCCGTTACAAGGACAACGTACCGTCCTTAATTCCCTCACTGGAGCGGGATCGTAAGATGCGCGAGTACAAGTGCACGCTGGTAGACGCGCTGCTGGTGGCATTCCCACCTGACAGCGGGCGTACGGTGGAAGCACACAGCGAAGGCAGAGGAGGAGGAAGAGGTCGCCAACGCAGCCGGGGCACCGGCAGCACCTCAGAAGGCAGGGTTAGCATGGCTGAAATGTTAAAAAGCTTTGTCAGCACGCCACAACAACCAGCACCACCAGCTGAGATGGAACGTCTTAGCAGGAGGCAGCATTTCACCAACATGGTTGAGCAGTATGTGTCTACAGGCCTACACGTACTGGATGACGGGTCTGCCCCCTTTAACTTCTGGGTCTCCAAATTGGGCACATGGCCTGAGCTTGCCCTTTATGCCTTGGAGGTGCTGGCCTGCCCTGCAGCCAGTGTATTATCTGAACGTGTATTTAGCAAGGCAGGGGGCGTTATCACAGACAAGCGCAGCTGCCTGTCCAGAGCCAATGTGGACAAGCTCACGTTCATTAAAATGAACCAGGCATGGATCCCACAGGACTTGTCCGTACCTTATGCAGAATAGACATGTATACTGGTGTTCTGACAAAAACTGTCCGGCCATCGGATTGTGTCCGGCCCGTACTGCGAAGGCGCAGCGCTTGCGCAGTACAGAGGACAAGGACATTCACAGAATCTCTGAAGATGAACGGCGCCTGCGCCGTGAGTGCAGGTTCAAGCCCCAACATCCAAGTGGACATACGGTAGCACATAGTAACAGGGCCCCTCACGGGCTCGCTTCGATCGCCCAGGCTTCGGGCACGGCCTCACTTGGCTCGGCTTGAACCACGGATGGTGTGGCCTTCACCTGAACTCACCACGCAGGCGCCGTTCATCTTGGGAGATTTTCAAAATCCTCTTGTCCTACATACTGAGCAAGCGCAGTACAGGGTGGACACTATTCGACGGGGGACAGAATTCGACACATCACTGGCCTTACCCAGACATTGTTGTATTTTTGAACCAGTGTTGGCTACCTCGTCCTCCTCCACCGCCGGTTCCACCTACACAGCCACATCCACCGCCACCTCAACCTCCTACTCCATATGGACCTCGTCCTCCTAGGTCAAGATTATAATTTTTATTTTATTTTTTTGTAGCGCACAGATCCTTTCCCCCTTACCTGCCTTTATGTTGTTGGCTCCTCGCAGGAGGGAGAAAGGCACACCGCACTACCAGCCCGTACCCTCCTATATAAAGAGGTTGAGCGGTGTACTTGACGGGCCGTGTCCACAGCCGGAGTCAAAACTCCTCCAGAGGATGATTCTCACCTCTACTGTAGGTAGAGGCAAGTCCTTTAATTCCCAGTAAAGTCAATGTCCACACCAGCTGAAATTACAACTCTTATTCTCTCATGGCAAAATAAACTCTACTCGGATAGAAAAGGTTAGAGCAAAGAAACAGGACAGCTTAAGGTGTGGAGGAGGTCCAGGCACAAACGTAGCACATTCACTTCACTGCTCAGGTTTCTCAAACAGTTTTAGGTGCACAGACCTTGAGGTTGGTCTCTGCCACAGACCGGGTGTACAAGGCCCCTGCCACGGACCTGGAGAACTTTGGTCTCTGCCACAGACCAGGGTGTATAAGGCCCCTGCCACGGGCCGGGTGAATAAGGCCTCTGATACAGTCAAGATGACCTTGAGCTTCTCCTTCTACAAACCTAGCCCATATCAAGGGGAAGACATCTCTCCAGGGAGTCAACAGACCCTTCCTTCACCGTGACTCCCGCATCAGTCCATCAGAATGATCCTCCCTTCCCTGGAACATGGTCCCCTACACGAGGCAGCACCCTAAGACTCCTCGACCCTTAGCGGACTCCAGACGAAGGCTCTGGACTTCAGGCTTTACTCCCGCACCTAGGCCTCCATACCCAGGGCAGCAGGAACTCCAGGATAGTACCTCACCCCGGGCTAAAGGTACCCGAGATGGAACAGGAACACATGCACCCAGGCCGAAGGCACCTGGGCGTGGACCCCACTGGACATCAGCCCCCAGGCCAAAGGTCTGCCCCTTTTATATGCTCTCCCGGCATGCACAGCAGGTTCCCCGCCCCGCTGTACTACTGCCAAGAGGGGACACAAAAGGCACAGCACTGTATCGGCGGTTCAACCCTAGCCTACCATGGCAGCGCCACCTGTAGGCCGCAGGGAACTGCACACCAATACTGTCCCCTGAGGACAAAATGGTCCATGAATCCTACAGAATTAGGGTGTTTGAGCCTATTTACCACTCAAACACTTCCCTTAAATTTAGCACCCCGCTACATTTTTATTTCAAAGTATTTTATTTTCCCACTAGCTTATCCATTAAATTGAATAATTTATTCCAGAAAGGGCGTATTCTGGGGCATTCCCACCATATGTGTGGCATTGTGCCGTTGAGTTTCTGAGGTTCTTAACCACTTAACGCCCGCTCACTGTATATATACGTCGGCAGAATGGCACCGACAGGCACAATCACGTAGAGTGTACGTGATTGCCTTTGTACAGTTGGGGGGTCCAATCGGACCCCCCTTCTATACAGTGAGCGGTGGCTAAGTGTCCGGGAGCGTTCCGGGATGAGGGGGCAGCCATTCGTTTCTGGCCACCCCCTCGCGATCGCTCCCGGCGAATAGAAATGCCCCCTCTGTCTGTGTCAGACAGAGGGAGCAGGAGGAAGTGATGTCATATCTGGTGCGGCGCTCACATATACCGAGCGCCGTACAAGAGAAGATATCAGGTCAGTGCACACAACACTACACTGACACCAGGACACATAGGGACATAAATCGCCCCCCCAGGCCCCCCCAGACACCCCAGATCACCCCCCAGATCACCCCTCAGTGCCCAGTCACAGTGTCACTGATTGCAGTGACCATTTATTTAGTGATCACTGCAATCAGTGACATTTGTGACTGTAAAAGTGTCACCAAAGTTTAGTCTTAGGTCCAGTGTAGCCCCCTAACCCCCCCTAATAAAGGTTTACCCCCTGATCACCCCCCAGATAACCCTTTCACCCCCTATCACCACTGTCGCTTAGCGATCATTTTTCTGATCGCTGTCTTAGCGTCAGTGATGCCGATCGGCAGCCAGTAATTTTTTTTAGGTTCGCCGCAGGTTTTTATAGCGTCAGGTACCCCAATATATTATCTAATAAAGGTTTAACCCCCTTGATCGCCCCCCAGGTAACCCTTTCACCCCCTTTCACCACTATCACTAAGGGATCGTTTTTCTAAACGCTGTCTTAGTGTCTGTGATGCAGATCGGTAGCCGGTAATTTTTTTTAGGTTCGCCGCAGGTTTTTATAGCGTCAGGTACCCCAATATATTATCTAATAAAGGTTTAACCCCCTTGATCGCCCCCCAGGTAACCCTTTCACCCCCTATCACCACTGTCGCTAAGCAATTGTTTTTCTAAACGCTGTCTTAGTGTCGGTGATGCAGATCGTAGCCAGTAATTTTTTTTAGGTTCGCCGCATGTTTTTATAGCGTCAGGTACCCCAATATATTATCTAATAAAGGTTTAACCCCCTTGATCGCCCCCCAGGTAACCCTTTCACCCCCTATCACCACTGTCACTAAGCGATCGTTTTTCTAAACGCTGTCTTAGTGTCTGTGATGCAGATCGGTAGCCGGTAATTTTTTTTAGGTTCGCCGCAGGTTTTTATAGCGTCAGGTACCCCAATATATTATCTAATAAAGGTTTAACCCCCTTGATCGCCCCCCAGGTAACCCTTTCACCCCCTATCACCACTGTCGCTAAGCAATTGTTTTTCTAAACGCTGTCTTAGTGTCGGTGATGCAGTTCGTAGCCAGTATTTTTTTTTAGGTTCGCCGCATGTTTTTATAGCGTCAGGTACCCCAATATATTATCTAATAAAGGTTTAACCCCCTTGATCGCCCCCCAGGTAACCCTTTCACCCCCTATCACCACTGTCGCTAAGCAATCGTTTTTCTAAACGCTGTCTTAGTGTCGGTGATGCAGATCGGTAGCTGGTAATTTTTTTTAGGTTCGCCGCAGGTTTTTATAGCGTCAGGTACCCCCATATATTATCTAATAAAGGTTTTAACCCCCTGATTGCCCCTAGTTAACCCTTTCACCAGTGATCACCATATAAGTGTTACGGGTGACGCTGGTTAGTTAGTTTGCTTTTTATAGTGTCAGGGCACCCGCCGTGTATATAACCCAATAAAGGTTTAACCCCCCTGATCGCCCGGCGGGTGATATCAATTAGGTTTTAGCGTCAGAGAGGGTCTGAGTCACACCCCAGGCAGCGTCAGGTTAGTGCCAGTAACGCTAACACCCACGCGTGAAGCATACACCCCCCTTAGTGGTATAGTATCTGAACAGATCAATATCTGATCTGATCAGATCTATACTAGCGTCCCCAGCAGTTTAGGGTTCCCAAAAACGCAGTGTTAGCGGGATCAGCCCAGATACCTGCTGGCACCTGCGTTTTGCCCCTCCGTCCAGCCCAGGCCACCCAAGTGCAGTATCGATCGATCACTGTCACTTACAAAACAAAAACACATATAACTGCAGCGTTCGCAGAGACAGGCCTGATCCCTGCAACTCCAGTGCTGTAGGAGGTGATTTCACCACCACAGTTAAAAAAAAAAAGCAAATATGCCGAAGCATTGGGGCAGCAGGGGCGGAGGAGCAATTTTGCTCCTAATGCCGCGTACATACGGTCGAAATTCCGACGGAGGCTTGCCCGTGGAAAAGTCCGACCATGTGTGTGCGGCATAACTTTTTTGCGGGAGGATGCCCCCATGCTTCGGCATATATAAATGGTGCGTGTATGCCCATCATTGGAAGTGGGTGGATGAAGGGCGGTATTCTAATGGTGGGCATACCCACCGATCAATCTCTTTTTTCGTTCAGCCAACTGGCTGCATGAAATAAAAAGATTACAATACATGTCCAACAAGGACCAGCAACGTACTGGTATGTTGCTGGACTTTGAATGTTTATACCAGAATGATGCCTGCGGGTTTAGGTATCATCTTGGTATCATTCTTTTCAGCCTGCGGCCGGCTTTCATGTAAAAGCTATCCTAGCAGCAAATTAGCCTCTGGACTGCTTTTACAAGCAGTGGGAGGGAATGCCCCCCCCGGATATAAAAAGCGCCATTGGGAAATTGGGAAAGCATTTTATCACACCGATCTTGGTGTGGTCAGATGCTTTGAGGGCAGAGGAAAAATCTAGGGTCTAGAAGACCCCAGTTTTTTCAAAAAAAGAGTACCTGTCACTACCTATTGCTATCATAGGGGATATTTACATTCCCTGAGATAACAATAAAAATGATAAAAAAAAAAAATACTTGGAAGGAACAATTTAAAAATAAAATAAAAAAGCAAAATTAATAATAAAAAAAAAAAAAAAAAGCACCCCTGTCCTGCCCTGCTCTTGCCCAATGGCGAACGCAAGCGTCGGTCTGGCGTCATATGTAAACAGCAATTGCACCATGCATGTGAGGTATCACCGCAAAGGTCAGATCGAGGGCAATCATTTTAGCAGTAGACCTCCTCTGTAAATCTACTGGGGTAACCTGTAAAGGCTTTTAAAGGCTTTTAAAAATGTATGTAGTTTGTCGCCAATGCGCGTTTGTGCGAAATTTTAAAGCATGTCGTGTTTGGTATCTATGTACTCGGCCTAAGATCATCTTTTTTATTTCATCAAACATTTGGGCAATATAGTGTGTTTTAGTGCATTAAAATAAAAAAAAGTGTATTTTTTAACCCAAAAAATGCGTTTGAAATATCGCTGCGCAAATACTGTGTAGAAAAAAAAAATGCAACACCCACCATTTTAATCTGTGGGGCCTTTGCTTTAAAAATATATATATAATGTTTGGGGGTTCAACATAATTTTCTTGCAAAAAAAAAATGTTTTCATGTAAACAAAAAGTGTCAAAAAGGGCTTTGTCTTCAAGTGGTTAGAAGAGTGGATGTAAGCTTCCTAATGTTGTGTATAAAATGCCAGAACAGTTCAAACCCCCCCAAATGACCCCATTTTGGAAAGTAGACACCCCAAGCTATATACTGAGAGGCATGTCGAGTCCATGGAATATTTTATATGTTGACACAAGTTGCGGAAAAACGACAATTTTTTTTTTTTTTTTGCACAAAGTTGTCACTAAATGATATATTGCTCAAACATGCCATGGGCATATGTGGAATTACACCCCAAAATACATTCTGTTGCTTCTCCTGAGTACGGGGATACCACATGTGTGAGACTTTTTGGGAGCCTAGCCATGTAGGGGACCCCAAAAACCAAGCACAGCCTTCAGGCTTTCTAAGGGTGTAAATTTTTGATTTCACTTCTCACTGCCTATCACAGTTTCGGAGGCCATGGAATGCCCAGATAGCACAAAACCCCCCCAAATGACCCCATTTTGGAAAGTAGACACCCCAAGCTATTTGCTGAGAGGTATTGTGAGTATTTTGCAGATCTCGCTTTTTGTCACAAAGTTTCGAAAATTGAAAAAAAAAAAAATATATATATATATATTTTCTTTCTTCATTTTCAAAAACAAATGAGAGCTGTAAAATACTCGCCATTCCTCTCAGCAAATAGCTTGGGGTGTCTATATTCCAAAATGGGGTCATTTGGGGGGGTTTTGTGCGATTTTGGCATTTTATGGCCTTCGAAACTGTGATAGGTAGTGAGGAGTCAAATCAAAAATTTGTGCCTAGAAATCCTGAAGGCGGTGCTTGGTTTTCGGGGTCCCGTACGCGGCTAGGCTCCCAAAAAGTCCCACACATGTGGTATCCCCGTACTCAGGAGAAGCAGAAAAATGTATTTTGGGGTGTAATTCCACATATAACCATGGCATGTGTGAGCAATATATCATTTAGTGACAACTTTTTGTAATTTTTTTTTTTTTTGTCATTATTCAATCACTTGGGACAAAAAAATTATATTCAATGGGCTCAACAGGCCTCTCAGCAATTTCCTTGGGGTGTCTACTTTCTAAAATGGGGTCATTTGGGGGGGTTTTGTGCTATTTTGGCATTTTATGGCCTTCGAAACTGTGATAGGTAGTGAGGAGAGAAATCAAAAATTTGCGCCCTTAGAAATCCTGAAGGCGGTGCTTGGTTTCCGGGGTCCCGTACGCGGCTAGGCTCCCAAAAAGTCCCACACATGTGGTATCCCCGTACTCAGGAGAAGCAGAAAAATGTATTTTGGGGTGTAATTCCACATATAACCATGGCATGTGTGAGCAATATATCATTTAGTGACAACTTTTTGTAATTTTTTTTTTTTTTTTTTTTGTCATTATTCAATCACTTGGGACAAAAAAATAAAAAATTCAATGGGCTCAACATGCCTCTCAGCAATTTCCTTGGGGTGTCTACTTTCCAAAATGGGATCATTTGGGGGGGTTTTGTACTGCCCTGTCATTTTAGCACCTCAAGAAATGAGATAGGCAGTCATAAATTTAAAGCTGTGTAAATTTCAGAAAATGTACCCTAGTTTGTAAACTCTATAACTTTTGCGCAAACCAATAAATATACGCTTATTGACATTTTTTTTACTAAAAACATGTGGCTGAATACATTTTGGCCTAAATGTATGACTACAATTGAGTTTATTCGATTTTTCTTATAACAAAAAGTAGAAAATATCATTTTTTTCCAAAATTTTTGGTCTTTTTCCGTTTATGTCGCAAAAAATAAAAATCGCAGAGGCAATCAAATACCATTAAAAGAAAGCTCTATTTGTGGGAAGAAAAGGACGCAAATTTCGTTTGGGTACAACATTGCATGTCCGCACAATTTACAGTTAAAGCAGCGCAGTGCAAAATTCTGAATTCACCTCTGGTCCTCTAGCTACCAAATGGTCCGGGGCTTAAGTGGTTAATGACTTCCCGTACCTCTTCTGCTGAAAAGGGGGCCTCCAGCATATTTTTTTATTTTTTTATTTTATTAATGTTATTTTAAGTTATTTCCCTATCCACATTTGTTTGCAGAGCACTTGCCATGCTCGTAACAACATTTTGCTGCCATTTGCAGCCCTCTAGCCCTTTCCATTACTTTTTTAGAGCCTTTTTAGTCCTTAGAAGTCCGGGTCCCCATTGACTTCAATGGGGTTCGGGTTCGGGTTAAAGTTCGGTCCTGAACCTGAACTTTTTTCCGAAGTTCGGCCGAACCCGTCGAACCCGAACATCCAGGTGTCCGCTCAACTCTACCTATTACACAAAACCAACCCCACCACCCAGGTCTCTGAAAAATGTTAGATACTGTTATGCCACGTACACACAACTGTTTTTAATGACGAGAAAAATTAAATTTTTTAAAATGGTCATTAAAAATGATTGTGTGTGGGCTTCATAGCATTTTTCACGACATGAAAAACGGCCATGATTAATTGGAACATGCTCTAATTTTTCACGTCGTTTTTTACATCGTCGTTTTTCTTGTCATGAAAAATGGCCGTGTGTGGGCTTTAACGACGTGAAAAAAATGCGCATGGTCAGAATCAAGTATGAGACGGGAGAGCTCGTTCTGGTAAAACTAGCGTTCATAATGGAGATAGCACATTCATCACACTGTAACGGACTGAAAAGCACGAGGCTGAAAAGCGCGAATCGTCGCTCAACAAACTTTACTAATATGAAGGGTGGCACCATCCGAATGGAACTTCCCCTTTATAGTGCCGTCGTACGTGTTGTACGTCACCTTTACTCAAGCATTTTTTTCCACGATAGTGTGTAGGCAAGGCAGGCTTGAGAAGAATCACGTCGAGAAAAATGCCGTTTTTTTCAATGACATTAAAAACGGTCGTGTGTACGCGGCATTAGACTTTACACCTTGGCAAGAGCCATGTTCCATTTTGCTGGTGGCTCTGAACATCTTTGGCTAATCTAGTTTGTCTGATTTAGTCTAGGATCTTTAACCACTTGTCCACTGCTCACCGTCAAATGACGGCGGGAGGAAGACCCTGTTGTTCTGGGCAGAGGTCATATGACGTTGCACCTTCCAAAGCCACTAGGGGGCGCGCGCACTCCCGCCGCGTCACTGGGGACCCAATGCGCATGCCCGGCGGCCGCGATGGCCGCCGGGCACCCGCGATTGCCCAGAAACTGAGCAGGACCGTGGATCTGTGTGTGTAAACACACAGATCCACATCCTGTCAGGGAGAGGAGACCGATGGAGTGTCCCTTGTACATAGGGACAACCCTCGGTCACCTCCCCCAGTCAGTCCCCTCCCCCACAGGAAGAATCACTCCCTAGGGAACACATTAACCCCTTGATCGCCTTCTAGTGTTAACCCCTTCCCTGCCAGTCATGTTTATACAGTAATCAATGCATTTTTATAGCACGCGTCGCTGTATAAATGTGAATGGTCTCAAAAATGTGTCAAAAGTGTCCGATGTGCCCGCCGCAATATCGCAGTCACAATAAATCGCTGATCGCCGCCATTACTAGTAAAAGAAATAAATAATAAAAATGCTAAAAATCTTTCCCCTTTTTTGTAGCTGCTATAAATTTTGCGCAAACCAATCAATATACGCTTATTGCGATTTTTTTCTACCAAAAATATGTAGAAGAATACATATCGGTCTAAACTGAGGAAAAAAGTTGTTTTAAAAAAAATGGATATTTATTATAGCAAAAAGTTAAAAATATTGTGTTTTTTTCAAACTTGTCCCTCTTCTTTTGTTTATAGCACAAAAAATGAAAACCGCAGAGGTGATCAAATACCACCAAAAGAAAGCTCTATTTGTGGGGAAATTAAAAAAATAATCATTTGGGTACAGAGTAGCATGATCACGCAATTGTCATTCAAAGTGTGACAGCGCTGAAAGCTGAAAAATGGCTTGGGCAGGAAGGGGGTGAAAGTGCCCTGTAGGCAAGTGGTTAAACACATCCCACCTTCAGGTCTCAAGTACAGCTAAATTCTGATATAAATCCATCTTTATTCTAGAGCGGAAAATTATGGCAAGTAGCTGTATAAGTTCAACTGTTGTTTGATATCTGTGAAATAGTATGCCATCAACGCGGAAATAAATAAATTGATTCTAAAATATATTTCTGGAGAACTATTTTCTGGCACATTTATTGTTCCTATGAGGTAATCTATAAAAATGAAATTGCTTATTGAAAGAATGAATTGCTTAAATGAAATAAACATCAGAGGAGCAATGTTAGAACCATTTCTAACTTCATTTGTATGTAATGAGTTCTCACAATGTTCAGGAAATTTTGCATCTGTACCAGTAAATCAATTTGATAGGACACATTCGGCTTCATAAATGTAAGTCCATAGATAACTTATCATCCATAAGTGCAAATGCCATTATTTTAGAGGACAAATACCTCTTCTTCTGTTACATTAAAGCTAGAAATTGCAATGGTTTCCATCTGAATATGAGATACCACAGGAGACTTTTTTAGTACTTTTATAATGTTCAAACATGAGGAATGAAGAAAGAGACATTTATTATTTTCCTAAAAGCTTTACTTAAATTTTTAAGTAAGATTGACCTGAAATTTTAAGATAAAATATAAAAAGGAAAAGTGAACCTTGGTTATTTTGGTACTTGTAAGTGTTATAACTTTGAGGAAAAAAAAAAAACTAATTTTAAAGCAAATGCAATATATAGCTTTTTCCCATTTTATAGGAAAAAAATATTCTAGAAATGGATTGTGCATACAGAAATAAAACAGTGAGCAGCCTAAAGCCCCGTACACACGGTCGGACTTTTGGCCAACAAACTTCATTTTGAGCAAGTTGGACCAAAAATCCGACCGTGTGTACGCTCCATCGGATAAACTTTTTTTTTTTTTTTTTTTTGTGTTTTCATCCGACAAAAGTTGGGTCTGCAAACGAACAAACTTTTGGCCAACAAAAGTCCGATGGAGCAAAGTCCGACCGTGTGTACAGAAAACCATAACTAATGTTAAACTCAACCAACAATAGCAGAAGTTGACCAAAGGGTGGCGGTAAAGAGCAGAAAAGAGCTGAAAAACCACGTGATGTTGCAAAAAGTTTTGGGAAAGTTTGCAGAAAAGTCCTGTGGTGTGTATGCTATGGGTGTGCCCGGTCAACTCCGTTCGGAAAAAATCCACGGAAAAGTCAGATGGAAGTCCGACCGTGTGTACGGGGCTTAACTTGACCAATGTTCATTTTCATTTTCAGGTAATATAACCTTTTAAGAGATAGAAAATAAAAGTGTAGCGCTACCTGGATAAACGGTGTATCAGTCCACAGACTGTTCGTACACATCGCTCTTGTACCTGATATCATGCTTTTAAGACCATCCTAAATGTGAGTGTTACTTTGTTACGCTTTTTTATTAAATCCTTTCCAAACGGTATCATGCTATGTGAGTTTTTTTATATTTTCACACGCATGCATTCTGGATACCGAGCCCCTATATATATTGGTGACTGGCGTGTTGGATACCCCGTGTGATTGAAGTGGCTAAACTCCTTCGATTCCAGAATACCCTCCACTTCCAGACCTTCCATATTGGGTTTAACCAACCCTCAAAGCCTTCTCTGATTTGGGTGGCGTATGCCTCTCCAAGTCCGAGACTTCCGGTAAGCCTCCTTCAACTCACCCTTGGTGGCGGTTTTCACATCTCTTTTCTACACAGAAAAAACTTTTTGGAATGCAAGTTCACATTTTGACCGAACACGTTCTCCAGGATTGAACTTTATTTTTTAGATATATTTTCTCTTTCCATGGACTTTGTGTGATTAGAAAATTTATTTCATGTTGTGTTTACCATCATGGGTTTTACCATTATTTTTTAGTCACCATTACACATGTATCACTTAGCACGTTATTTTGAGTGTTTTCACGTGTTTATTTCATTATAATTGTGTATTTATTCATCATGATACACCGTTTATCCAGGTAGCGCTACACTTTTATTTTCTATCACTTTTACCTTTTTCTATTGGTAGTGTTGGCGGCTCCCTTGGTGCACATATATATATATTTGTCCAGCGCAGTATTACCCCTCTTTTTTTACACTAATATAACCGTTTAACCCATTTATGTGGTAAATAAATATTTTGCAAATGTGTAAAATTATCCGGTTGTAAAATTTTGTAAAACTCAGCATTCATTTATTAATATCTGTTATCATTCTTTGTGCATTGTCTGAGGTTAAATAAATTAATTTCCTGGTGCCTCCATGGCAGCATACCTGTGATAGAGCTCCGCCTCGACTCCTCCCTCAGGACTAGTGAATAGCATAAATTAAAAGGCATAGTCCCTCCCCCAACATTCTCCTTTTTTTCCTCATACCTTCTTGTGCTGGTGAAGAGTAGCAGTATGTCCATACCTCTGCAGTCGGCAGCGTCCGCCGGGTTTAGCCTTTCCCGTGCGCAGTCCCTGTTCTTGGGCCGCTCACAGCGCTGATAAGACTGGGAACCCCTCTGTGGATCTGTTGGGGTCTTTCGCAGAGTTTCCTCACAGGAACGCAATCTGCCATCGCATGTAATCATGAATGAGAAGCGAGTCGCAGAAGGATCAGCTACCGTTTGTCCCCAGGCTTGTAGTTTTTCATTTATTATTATATCAAAGTATAATGATCTCTCCCTTTCTCCCTTTTTTAGGTCCCCCTCTTTCCCCTCTAGCTTCCCTGTAACTTTCCCTGTTGTAGCATACCGGTTATTTACTTTAAAAAAAAAAAAAAAAAAACCTTTGTACACACCTTTTGGGGCTGGTCTATCTTGCCAGGGCAGGGGTTTTCAGGACATGCTTTGGCATCTCTCCTCTCGCTGCTCGGCATGCCGGTATACAGCGGGGGTCCCCGGGCGCACTTTGTCCTTTCCTTCTCCCCTGTTTTTTGTTTTTTCACTTACAGGGAGAAGACGAATGGCGCAGGTCGGCGTCCCCGTATTGCGCAGGCGCGGTCCGGGGCAGGACTCGGCAGTCTAATGCAGGGATTCCTGTGTTACGGACATTGGGCTTCTGCGCATGCGCGGGCGCATGTGCAGTTATCCGACGAGCCAGCGGCTTGGTTCCTGGAAAAAGGGTCCGTTTTGCCCTTTTTCTTTCCAGGATTATTCCAGGGGTGGAGTTTTTGTATTAGCCCACCCACCTGGATTGCATATAAGCACTATTGCTAGGGTTATGGCTGTCAGAGCCATTTCAGATACGCCCTGCAAGGTTCTCCTGACCCAGCTCTGTGGTAGGTTCTTAAAAAAAAAAAAAAAAAAAAGGTGGCAGTATTTTTTTCTTTTTAACGCTCGCCTGTATGTGTTCAGACAGGCAGTTCTGTGTTGTCTATTTCCATGATCCCATAGCCTTTTTTCTATCTATTATTTTCCGCAGCTGATCCTTCTGCCCAACTCCGCAATGAGTCATTCATCTCGTAACAAAGATCCTCACACTTCTATTAGGTATGTGACCAACAATACGTGAGTATAAAAAAAAAAAAAAAGTGCGCTCACTGGTCTAACGTGAGTTCCTTACATCGTAGCCCTGCCCACTCCAAGAGGTCCAGAAAATCTTCAAGACACCGGGATGACGACAGTCCAGACCGCAGGTCTCATTCTTCACTCCACCGGTCCCGCTCATCAGGACATAGGGCCCATTCTTCACGTCATAGATCAGAGAGGACAAGATCCAGAGGACGTGATCGGTCCCCCTCTCCTAGGACCTATAGAAAGAAGAAATGCTGGACATGTGGGGCTACACCACTACCAGACAGAGTGGTCTGTAAGGACTGTTTTACGGACTATGCGTCCAACCGCGAGCTAGAAAATCAGCACGCTGTAGATCTGCTCAAGCGAACAATGAAGGACTCCTTCTCTGAGCTTTTGGCTTCGGTCCCCGCTCAACCACTTCAGCAGATATCCCAGGTTCAGGATACAGAACCTAATCTCCCTGGTCCGTCAGCAGTCAGTACACCTCTGCCTCCGTCAGACCGACCAGTTAGAGATTCAACACCTGAAGACTCTTCAGGGGACTCTTCAGAAGACTCAGAACCTTCCGGCTTCAGTCTCTCCTTAGTAAAGCCGTTCATCCAGGCAGTCAAATCTGCAATCGCCTGGAAAGACGCAGAAGAGCCTCCCCTAGAGTCTACAAACTACTTTCCATTCCTCAAAAGGAAGCAGGTTCTCTTCCCGTTGATGGGCGAAATTAGCCAAATCATTCAGAGTGAATGGTCAAAAACGGATAGAAAGCTTTCATTGGGACGGTTTAATAAACTATACCCCTTACCAGAGTTGGGAACGCAGTCACTAAACTCCATGCCAGTGGTAGACGCGTCGGTGGTACGACTCGCAAAAAATATTAATTTACCAATGGAAGATTCCGCTTCCTTCAAAGACCCTCTAGACAGGCGAATCGACCTGGAGCTGAAGAGGAGCTACTTAGCCGCGGGAGCAGCGTGTAAGCCAGCTATTGCCCTCACATCAGTATCAAATGCTATAAGATCTTGGACAGATAATATCGAGACGGCTTTGTGTCAGGATGTTCCCATGGAGGATATAATTAAAGCCTTGGAAGAGCTGAGATTGTCGGCAGACTTTGTCGGGGTAGCGGCTATTGACACGATCAGGTGCTCAGCAAGATCCATGTTGCATTCAGTAATGGCAAAGAGGGCCTTGTGGCTGAAACCCTGGACGGCTGATTTATCTTCCAAACAAAATTGGTGCAAAATCCCGTTCGATGGTAAAGCCCTATTCGGAGACAAAATGGATAAAGCTATCTCCAGGCTGTCAGGAGGGAAGTCTGGTATGCTTCCACAGGACAGAAGTAGGCGAAGATTCAGAGGTGGTTCCTCTAGGTTCCGCCAATCAAATCCAAGGAATTTTTGGCAGTCAAGACAGCCCAGAGACAACAAAAGACCTTGGAAAGGTACTCAGGGATCCTTTTTGAACAGGAAGATGAAAGCCCTTCTGGCCCCACAGGAGCAGAAGCAGTCTTTTTGACGCCAGAGTAACCCAGGCACTGCCGGTGGGAGCCAGGCTAAAGTTTTTTGTCCCAGTCTGGGCTACCCGCTGCCACGACCCCTGGGTACTGTCAACAATTCAATGGGGGCACTTTTGGAATTTCTCTCACCCCCCACCTCGGAACTCTTTCAAAGGAACAGAGATTCCATCCTCTCCACTGAAAGCTCAAGCTCTAAAGAACTTTCTAACGTCACTCCAGCTTCAGGGGGCGGCTGTTCCGGTTCCCTTGGCAGAGCGCTTCGCAGGCTTCTACTCCACCCTATTTCTGGTCCCAAAGAGGACAGGTGGGTGGAGGCCTGTGATAGACCTAAAGAGGCTCAACCGGTATATCCGTCCCAAAAGCTTCAAAATGGAGTCCCTGCAGACAATTATTCAGGCAGTACAGCCATTAGATTGGATGATTTCGGTCGATCTGCAGGATGCGTACCTACACGTTCCAATTCTACCTGCGTTTCAAAAATATCTGAGATTTGCAGTGGGAAGGACCCACCTACAGTTTCAAGCCCTGCCTTTCGGTCTGTGCACCTCTCCCAGGGTGTTCACCAAGATACTAATATCTGCTTTAGTTCCCCTGCGGGAGAGGGGCATGAGGATATACCATTACTTGGACGACATCCTCCTCCTAGCAAGCAATCCGGATCAGTTGGTACGTCACCGGGAAACTCTTCTACAGACCCTAAGAGAGCTAGGTTGGCTGGTGAATTCCGACAAGAGTCAACTAACGCCAACACAGCAGATGATCTACCTGGGCGCAATGTTCGACACTCAGGAGGGGACAGTGTCATTACCACCACCAAAGGCAAGGATTGTCATCCAGAGAACGATCAAAGTCATCCAGAGCCTGTATCTGACGGCTTCACAATGCCTGAGTCTCATTGGCACAATGTCTTCCTGTATACCCATGGTTCCTTGGGCCCATTGGCACTTGAGGTCTTTCCAGACTGGTTTCTTGGCGCAGTGGAAGAAGCAACAACTATCTCAGACGATCCTGCTAACGGGAAAAATGCGCAGGAGCCTTCACTGGTGGACAGTTCCGGAAAACCTCTCCAAGCCTCATCACCTGGGCTCCCTTCCTTGGATCACAATTACGTCCGATGCAAGCGGACAGGGCTGGGGAGCCCATTGCGGGGAAACCAGAATACAGGGGAGATGGTCATGTTCCACCCAGGGAGTGGTATCCAACATCTTGGAGATGAGGGCAGCCTTCTTGGCACTGACTTCTTTTGCACCCCAAATCAGAGGCCAGAGAATACTCTTACGCCTAGACAACAGGGCAGCTGTCGCTTATCTGCAGAGGCAGGGAGGCACTCACAGCAGGTCACTCCTCAAAGAGGTAGAGCCGATCATGCTCTGGGCAGAGAAGAACATCCTGGACCTCAGAGCGATGTATCTGCCGGGGAAGTTGAACACGGAAGCAGACACATTATCCAGAAACTTCCTGGACAACAACGAGTGGGCTCTCCACCCCCATGTCTTCCTTCAGATTGCCAACATATGGGATCCCCCTCAGGTAGACCTGTTCGCCTCCCGGAAGAACGCCAAGCTGGACAGATTTTTCTCTCGGCTGCCGCATCCACAAGCCGAGGCAGTGGATGCCCTGTCATGCCCCTGGAGGTTCACCACGGCATATGCCTTTCCTCCGAGGCCATTAATATTCAAATTCCTCCTGAGGCTCCTCAGGGAGTCAGTCCAGGTGGTGGCAGTACTTCCATATTGGCCGAAGAGACCCTGGTTCCCTCTAGCCATGCGCCTCAGTGTGGGTTCTCCAATCAAGATCCCTCCTTTCCCTCAACTTCTGTCGCAGGGCAGTCTAGTTCATCCAAACCCTCAGAAGTTGAATCTTCGAATCTGGAGGTTGAGAGGCGAAGGTTCGAGTCCCTAGGGTGTTCTCCAGGAGTCATATCAACCCTTCTAAAAGCTAGAAAACCTACAACTAATGCCATATATTCAAGAATATGGGACAAGTTCTTGTCATTTGCTTCCGGAAATGGATTTGATCCAATCCTTCCCTCTACATCTCATGTTCTAGGATTCCTTCAGACAGGACTTGATCTGGGACTTGGTCTGAGCTCCCTCAAAGTGCAGATAGCAGCAATCTCTGCCGCAACAAATAAGAGATGGGCGGAGGATCCTTTAGTAGTCACTTTCCTCAGAGGTGTATTGAAGATTCGCCCACCTGTCAGACGATCATTTCCTAAGTGGAATCTGTCCCTGGTTCTTGAAGTTCTATCTGACCATCCCTTTGCTCCAGTGGAACAAGTGACAATATGGAACCTGACACTAAAGACAGCTTTTCTGCTAGCCATTACATCTGGCAGAAGGATCTCGGAACTTCACTCTTTAGGGATAGGTGACGACCACATCTCCTTCTTCCCCGACAGAGTGGAACTTCGCCCCCTTCGGGGGTTCACACCTAAGGTTGCTACTCCAAGCCACCTGTTGGAACCCTGGGCATTACCACTGTTTACAGACACGGATTCAGAGTCTTGTCACGAGCTGGACGTATCCAGAGTGCTCAGGGCCTACCTAGAAGCCACTGGCCCCTTCAGAAATTCTGAGAGACTTTTCATCGTACCGTTCGGTAGATACAGGGGAAAAGAAGCTTCCATCAGAACTCTGGCATCTTGGGTTGTAAAGTTAATCCAGAAGGCCTACAGGGTGAAGAATATGGAGCCTCCATCCCGAGTGAATGCTCACTCTACAAGGGCAGTCTCAGCTTCCTGGGCAGCAAGGGCTAATGTTTCGTTGGAGACGGTGTGCAGGGCCGCCACCTGGTCTTCTCACCATACGTTCCTCAGACACTACCATATTGATCCAGGAGCGCTCACGACTGTTGAGTTCGGAAGAAGGACAGTTCAGGCTGCTTTGTCCTCTTCTAATTAAACATTTATTGTTAAGCATTATCCCACCCGTGTCAGCTAGTTATTTATCACAGGTATGCTGCCATGGAGGCACCAGGAAAACGGAAAATTGTATCATACTTACAAGTAATTTTCCTTTCCTGGTGCCTATCCATGGCAGCATACGCTCCCACCCTCGGTATTCTATATTACGGAGAATGTTGGGGGAGGGACTATGCCTTTTAATTTATGCTATTCACTAGTCCTGAGGGAGGAGTCGAGGCGGAGCTCTATCACAGGTATGCTGCCATGGATAGGCACCAGGAAAGGAAAATTACTGGTAAGTATGATACAATTTTCCGTTTTAGCACTCACAATCCAATCAGTCAAATATGGATAATAGCAAGGTATTTATAGGGAAAGTGTAGTGTATTTTTGATGAGCCCATCTTTTAGGTAATTAAGGCATTGTTAATCTTAAAATATTTTTTTATATGAATTTCATGTTTTTATATATATTAAGACATCTAAACCAATAAATAAAATATATATATATTGCAATGTGCTGTCCTGCTGGATGTAGGTGCTTCATTTGTTTCTTTTTAAAATAGATGTCTTTCTTTCATTTTACCAGGAGATTCTTCCAGTGCATCAAAAATGAAAAAAATAAATGCATATTTTCAGTTTCTGAATGAGCAATTTATAATACAAATTGAACCGACCAGAAAAAGTGAAATAACATTAAATGTAGTTTGGTCCAATTTGTGTAGGCTCCAAAATAAATTGTTAACCAGTATTAGTGATGAGCCGAACACCCCCGGGTTCGGTTCGCACCAGAACCCGCGAACGGACCGAAAGTTCGAACGAACATTAGAACCCTATTAAATACAATGGATGCGAACGTTCGAATTCTAAAGTGCTAATTATAACAACTATTATGCATGTTATTGTCATAAATAGGGTTTGGGAACCCGGGTTGTGCACCAGGGGACATGTATCAATGCAAAATGAAGTTTTAAAAACGGTCGTTTTTCGGGAGCAGTCATTTTAATGATGCATAAAGTGAAAAAAAAAAAGTCAAATATTCCTTTAAATATCGTACCTGGGGGGTGTCTAAAGTATGCCTGTGAAGTGCCACGTGTTTCCCGTGTTTAGAACTGTCCCTGCACAAAATGACACTTCTAAAGGAAAAAAAAGCCATTTAAAACTGCTTGCGGCTTTAATGTAATGTCTGGTCCCGGTAATATGGATGAAATTCTTTAAGAAAAATGGCATAGCTACCCCATGACCCCCCCCCTACCCCAGCCCATTACCAGCCCCTTTGGGTCTTGTATGGATATTAAGGGGAACCCCGCACATAAAATAAAAAAGGCCCTATATACTCTGAACAGCCGTATACAGGCGGTGCATACAAGACAGGGACTGTAGGTTTGTTCTTATGTAGAATGTGTTTGTAATTTTGAACAGGTACATTGTTGAAGTGTAGCTCCAGCCCAAAAATCTATTTTTAAACTTTTTGGGAAACATAGGTAAGGGTTATCACCCCTGTAACATTTGTTTTGCTGTCTGTGCCCCTGTTCAGAACATTTCACCTCACTTTCCGTCCCAATGACAACTGTTTTTGAAATGTGGTGTTTTTCTTGAAACAAGGATTGCTGATAAAGCATCAGTACAGATGAGACCCCTTTCTCCCATATTTATTCTTACAGGAGAGAATTTTCCTTTCTAGGGGTAGATTTCCTCTCACTTCCTGTTGTCTTCTTTCGTTTGCAAGTAGGAGTCGTTTGTAAGTTGGATGTTTGAAAGTAGGGACCTGCCGTATATACTCTGCAGAAATAGGCCCCTTAGTTGTTGGTGTTGGCACAACACTGTAAGCACTCAGTTACTCTTGGTTGGTGCTGGAACGCCCTGCTGTCAACTATTATATCAGGAATTTTAATTACATATAATTGTTGAACAGTGGTAGTAAAAATTGGGGCTTTGATGGTGGTGCTGGTGCCACAACACTGTAAGCCCTGACAGTTACTCTTGGTGGGTGCAGCAATGGGCCCTGCTGTGAATTATTAGATCAAGAATTGTAATTACATGCCCCTTTTGAACAGGGGCTGAAAAATTGGGCCTTTCGTGGTGGTGGTGGTGGTGGCGTTGCCACAAGACTGTAAGCCCTCAGAGTTACTCTTGGTGGGTGCAGCAATGGACCCTGCTGTGAATTATTAGATCAAGAATTGTAATTGCATGCCCCTGTTGAACAGGGGCTGAAAAATTGGGCCTTAGGCATTGGTGGCACAACACTACAACCCCTCACAGATACTGTACTTGGAGCACAGCAATGAGCCCTGTTGCAAAGTATTGCTTCAAAAATTGTAATGACACGCCCCTGTTAAACAGGGGCTGAAAAATTGGGCCTTAGGCACTGGTGCCACAACACTCCAACCCCTCACAGATACTGTACTTGGAGCACAGCAATGAGCCCTATGGCAAATTATTGCTAAAAAAATTGTAATTACACGCCCCTGTAAAACAGGGGCTGAAAAATTGGGCCTTAGCCACTGGTGGCGGCACCCATAAACAAAAATGATCTTCCAAGCTATCATCATCAATCGTATCATTGAGGACTCGGAGGAGGAGGATAGCCAGTCAACATAACAGCACAGGCACTCAGCATCAGCATCAGTCTTGAAGGGATGTGACATGTTAAAATCAATTAGTCTGTTATATCAGCATCAGGTGTGTGGTAGCTGGTGGTGATCCAAGACTGGTTCATCTTGATGAAAGTCAGTCGATCAACCGAGTCGGTGGACAGGCGCACCCTGTGATCCGTGACAAATCCTCCAGCAGCACTGAATGTGCGTTCCGAAAGAACGCTGGATGCAGGACAGGCCAGTAGCTCAATTGCATACTGTGCAAGCTCTGGCCAGTGATCCATCCTCAAGACCCAGTAAGCCAGAGGATTTTCGGTGGGAAAGGTGTCCAAGTCTGACCTTGCCCCTAGATATTCCTGCACCATGTTTATCAGACGCTGGCGATGGTTGCTGGAACCGATCATACTTTGGGGCTGTGGACTAAAGAATTGTCTGAACGCATCGGTCAGACGGCCACCTTCCCCACCGCTCCTTCTTTGACTGGCCGAAGCCTCAGCAACTCGTTGTCCAGGACCAGGAGTTTGTAACCTCCCAGTCTCTGGGAACGCGTTGCACAGACCTTTCTGCAAGGCCTCCCGGAGTTGTCTCATCCTCTGCTCCCTCTGCGACGGTAACATAAGGTCCGCAACCTTACCCTTGTACCGTGGATCAAGGAGAGTGGCCAGCCAGTAATGGTCCCTCTCCTTGATCCGAAGAATACGAGGATCCTTCCGCAGACTTTGCAGGATCAGGGAGGCCATGCAGCGTAGGTTTGCTGAGGCATTCGCTCCGGAGTCCTCTGGGTCACTAAGGACGACATGATCCGCAGCCACCTCCTCCCAGCCACGTACAAGTCCACTGGTTTCTTGGGACTGTAAATCATCCCTAAAAGACTGCTGCTGATGATGCTGAGTGCCAGCCTCCACCTCCATGCTGACACAATCCTCCTCCTCCTCCTCCTCCTCCTCCTCCTCCTCTTCCTGTGCGATGGGTGGGACAGAAGGAACACTGTCTGGGTAAAGGGGGCCTTGAGAGGCAAGGAAGTCCTCCTCTTCCTGCCTCTGTTCTGCCTCAAGTGCCCTGTCCATTATTCCACGCAGCGTGTGCTCCAACAGGTGGACAAGAGGTACAGTGTCACTGATGCATGCACTGTCACTGCTCACCATCCTCGTGGCCTCCTCAAATGGTGCCAGGACAGTGCATGCATCCCTGATCATGCCCCACTGGCGTGGAGAAAAAAAACCAAGCTCCCCTGACCCTGTCCTGGTGCCGTAGTCGCACAGGTACTCATTGATGGCCCTCTGCTGCGTGTGCAGCCGCTGCAGCATGGCCAACGTTGAGTTCCACCTGGTGGGCATGTCACATATAAGGCGGTTCTTGGGCAGGTTCAACTCCTTTTGCAGCTCAGCCAGGCGAGCACTGGCATTATAAGATCTGCGGAAATGCACACAGACTTTCCTGGCCTGCCTCAGGACATCCTGTAAGCCCGGGTACCTGCCCAAGAACCGCTGCACCACCAGGTTAAGGACGTGAGCCACACAGGGCACATGGGTCAGTTGTCCCTGTCGGAGGGCGGAGAGGAGGTTGGTGCCATTGTCGCAAACCACCATTCCTGGCTTAAGCTGGCGTGGCGTCAACCAACTCTCGGCCTGGCCCTGCAGAGCAGACAGGACCTCTGCCCCAGTGTGGCTTCTGTCCCCCAAACACACCAGCGCAAGCACGGCATGGCATCTTTTTGCCTGCGTACTTGCGTAGCCCCGTGAACGGCTACGGAGCACCGCTGGTTCATAGGACAAACCACAGGAAGAGGCCATGGAGGAAGAAGAAGAGGAGGGGGTGGAGGAGAGAGGTGTGTCACAACCAGTAGTAGCATTTTGGAGGCGTGGCGGTGGGACAACCTCCAACACTACTGCACCTTGTCCTGCATCCTTCCCAGCTGCCAAAAGAGTGACCCAATGGGCCGTGAAAGAAAGGTAACGTCCCTGTCCATGCCTGCTGGACCATGAGTCAGCGGTAATATGCACCTTACCGCTGACCGCCCTGTCCAGCGAGGCCAAGACATTGCCTTCCACATGCCGGTAGAGAGCCGGAATAGCCTTCCGTGAGAAAAAGTGGCGTTTGGGAACCTGCCACTGAGGAACCGCACATTGCACAAACTCACGGAAGGGGGCCGAGTCTACCAACTGAAAAGGCAGCAGTTGAAGCGCTAGCAATTTAGCCAAGCTAGCATTCAACCGCTGGGCATGTGGATGGCTGGGAGTGAACTTCTTTCGACGGTCCAGCAGCTGGGGCAGGGAAATTTGCCTGCTAGAATCGGACGTCGGTGTACTGCTAGGGAAGGAGTGACTGATGATTTGTCTGACATTGATACCAGGGAAGACGACGCTTTGGCAGCTGCTTTTCCAGTACCCTGAGCCTGGGTGAGAGAGGATGAGGAGGTGGAGGAGGGCTTGGTCATCCACTCTACCAAGTCTTCGGCATGATGTGGCTCAACATGTCCAGCTGCCGAAAAGAAGGACAAGCGTGTCCCATGGCCATGTGCTGATGACAATGCACCGCGTCCACGACCAGCACTGTTGCCCCCAGACACAGAGCCTGCTTGCCCTCTTTTATTGCCTCCTGACTGTCTGCCTCTCCTTGTTTGCCTTCCAGACATTCTAATAGATGGCCTGCAGGGAGATGGGAAAAAAGCAATAAGGGCTACCTTCAGGTGTCCTTCTCTGTCCCTTGAAACAAGGACTTTCACAGTGAAAGAAACTGACACTCTCCCTACCTACAGTTTTCTGTCCCTAGAATAAATGTTTTTTTTAAGCACAATATAGCACAAGGACAATTCACTCACTGTCCTTACAGGTCCCTGGAAACAAGGACTTGCAGAGTGAAAGAAAAAAAACACTCTCCCTACCTACAGTTTTCTGTCCCTAGAAAAAATGTTTTTTTTAATCACAATATAGCACAAGGACAATTCACTCACTGTCCTTACAGGTCCCTGGAAACAAGGACTTGCAGAGTGAAATAAACTGACACTCTCCCTACCTACAGTTTTCTGTCCCTAGAATAAATGTTTTTTTTAAGCACAATATAGCACAAGGACAATTCACTCACTGTCCTTACAGGTCCCTGGAAACAAGGACTTGCAGAGTGAAAGAAAAAAAACACTCTCCCTACCTACAGTTTTCTGTCCCTAGAAAAAATGTTTTTTTTAATCACAATATAGCACAAGGACAATTCACTCACTGTCCTTACAGGTCCCTGGAAACAAGGACTTGCAGAGTGAAATAAACTGACACTCTCCCTACCTACAGTTTTCTGTCCCTAGAATAAATGTTTTTTTTAAGCACAATATAGCACAAGGACAATTCACTCACTGTCCTTACAGGTCCCTGGAAACAAGGACTTGCAGAGTGAAATAAACTGACACTCTCCCTACCTACAGTTTTCTGTCCCTAGAATAAATGTTTTTTTTAAGCACAATATAGCACAAGGACAATTCACTCACTGTCCTTACAGGTCCCTGGAAACAAGGACTTGCAGAGTGAAAGAAAAAAAACACTCTCCCTACCTACAGTTTTCTGTCCCTAGAAAAAATGTTTTTTTTAATCACAATATAGCACAAGGACAATTCACTCACTGTCCTTACAGGTCCCTGGAAACAAGGACTTGCAGAGTGAAATAAACTGACACTCTCCCTACCTACAGTTTTCTGTCCCTAGAATAAATGTTTTTTTTAAGCACAATATAGCACAAGGACAATTCACTCACTGTCCTTCCAGGTCCCTGGAAACAAGGACTTGCAGAGTGAAAGAAAAAAAACACTCTCCCTACCTACAGTTTTCTGTCCCTAGAAAAAATGTTTTTTTTAATCACAATATAGCACAAGGACAATTCACTCACTGTCCTTACAGGTCCCTGGAAACAAGGACTTGCAGAGTGAAAGAAAAAAAACACTCTCCCTACCTACAGTTTTCTGTCCCTAGAAAAAATGTTTTTTTTAATCACAATATAGCACAAGGACAATTCACTCACTGTCCTTACAGGTCCCTGGAAACAAGGACTTGCAGAGTGAAATAAACTGACACTCTCCCTACCTACAGTTTTCTGTCCCTAGAATAAATGTTTTTTTTAAGCACAATATAGCACAAGGACAATTCACTCACTGTCCTTCCAGGTCCCTGGAAACAAGGACTTGCAGAGTGAAAGAAAAAAAACACTCTCCCTACCTACAGTTTTCTGTCCCTAGAAAAAATGTTTTTTTTAATCACAATATAGCACAAGGACAATTCACTCACTGTCCTTACAGGTCCCTGGAAACAAGGACTTGCAGAGTGAAAGAAAAAAAACACTCTCCCTACCTACAGTTTTCTGTCCCTAGAAAAAATGTTTTTTATAATCACAATATAGCACAAGGACAATTCACTCACTGTCCTTACAGGTCCCTGGAAACAAGGACTTGCAGAGTGAAATAAACTGACACTCTCCCTACCTACAGTTTTCTGTCCCTAGAATAAATGTTTTTTTTAAGCACAATATAGCACAAGAACAATTCACTCACTGTCCTTCTAGGTCCCTGGAAACAAGGACTTGCAGAGTGAAAGAAAAAAAAAACTCTCCCTACCTACAGTTTTCTGTCCCTAGAAAAAATGTTTTTTTTAATCACAATATAGCACAAGGACAATTCACTCACTGTCCTTACAGGTCCCTGGAAACAAGGACTTGCAGAGTGAAAGAAAAAAAACACTCTCCCTACCTACAGTTTTCTGTCCCTAGAAAAAATGTTTTTTTTAATCACAATATAGCACAAGGACAATTCACTCACTGTCCTTACAGGTCCCTGGAAACAAGGACTTGCAGAGTGAAATAAACTGACACTCTCCCTACCTACAGTTTTCTGTCCCTAGAATAAATGTTTTTTTTAAGCACAATATAGCACAAGGACAATTCACTCACTGTCCTTACAGGTCCCTGGAAACAAGGACTTGCAGAGTGAAAGAAAAAAAACACTCTCCCTACCTACAGTTTTCTGTCCCTAGAAAAAATGTTTTTTTTAATCACAATATAGCACAAGGACAATTCACTCACTGTCCTTACAGGTCCCTGGAAACAAGGACTTGCAGAGTGAAATAAACTGACACTCTCCCTACCTACAGTTTTCTGTCCCTAGAATAAATGTTTTTTTTAATCACAATATAGCACAAGGACAATTCACTCACTGTCCTTACAGGTCCCTGGAAACAAGGACTTGCAGAGTGAAATAAACTGACACTCTCCCTACCTACAGTTTTCTGTCCCTAGAATAAATGTTTTTTTTAAGCACAATATAGCACAAGGACAATTCACTCACTGTCCTTCCAGGTCCCTGGAAACAAGGACTTGCAGAGTGAAAGAAAAAAAACACTCTCCCTACCTACAGTTTTCTGTCCCTAGAAAAAATGTTTTTTTTAATCACAATATAGCACAAGGACAATTCACTCACTGTCCTTACAGGTCCCTGGAAACAAGGACTTGCAGAGTGAAATAAACTGACACTCTCCCTACCTACAGTTTTCTGTCCCTAGAATAAATGTTTTTTTTAAGCACAATATAGCACAAGGACAATTCACTCACTGTCCTTACAGGTCCCTGGAAACAAGGACTTGCAGAGTGAAATAAACTGACACTCTCCCTACCTACAGTTTTCTGTCCCTAGAATAAATGTTTTTTTTAAGCACAATATAGCACAAGGACAATTCACTCACTGTCCTTACAGGTCCCTGGAAACAAGGACTTGCAGAGTGAAAGAAAAAAAACACTCTCCCTACCTACAGTTTTCTGTCCCTAGAAAAAATGTTTTTTTTTAATCACAATATAGCACAAGGACAATTCACTCACTGTCCTTACAGGTCCCTGGAAACAAGGACTTGCAGAGTGAAATAAACTGACACTCTCCCTACCTACAGTTTTCTGTCCCTAGAATAAATGTTTTTTTTAAGCACAATATAGCACAAGGACAATTCACTCACTGTCCTTACAGGTCCCTGGAAACAAGGACTTGCAGAGTGAAAGAAAAAAAACACTCTCCCTACCTACAGTTTTCTGTCCCTAGAAAAAATGTTTTTTTTAATCACAATATAGCACAAGGACAATTCACTCACTTTCCTTACAGGTCCCTGGAAACAAGGACTTGCAGAGTGAAATAAACTGACACTCTCCCTACCTACAGTTTTCTGTCCCTAGAATAAATGTTTTTTTTAAGCACAATATAGCACAAGGACAATTCACTCACTGTCCTTCCAGGTCCCTGGAAACAAGGACTTGCAGAGTGAAAGAAAAAAAACACTCTCCCTACCTACAGTTTTCTGTCCCTAGAAAAAATGTTTTTTTTAATCACAATATAGCACAAGGACAATTCACTCACTGTCCTTACAGGTCCCTGGAAACAAGGACTTGCAGAGTGAAATAAACTGACACTCTCCCTACCTACAGTTTTCTGTCCCTAGAATAAATGTTTTTTTTAAGCACAATATAGCACAAGGACAATTCACTCACTGTCCTTACAGGTCCCTGGAAACAAGGACTTGCAGAGTGAAAAAAAAAAAACACTCTCCCTACCTACAGTTTTCTGTCCCTAGAAAAAATGTTTTTTTTAAGCACAATATAGCACAAGGACAATTCACTCACTGTCCTTCCAGGTCCCTGGAAACAAGGACTTGCAGAGTGAAAGAAACTGACACTCTCCCTACCTACAGTTTTCTGTCCCTAGAATAAATGTTTTTTTAAGCACAATATAGCACAAGGACAATTCACTCACTGTCCTTCCAGGTCCCTGGAAACAAGGACTTGCAGAGTGAAAGAAACTGACACTGTCCCTACCTACAGTTTTCTGTCCCTAGAATAAATGTTTTTTTTAAGCACACTATAGCACAAGCACAAAACACACTGACACTCTCCCTACCTATCCTTCTCTTTCCCTAAACTAAAGGAATCCAGGTTAAGCAAGAAAGAAATAACAGTCACTGTCCCTGCCTATGCTGCTCTATCCCTGCTCCGGAACACACTACACTAGGCCGCCGTGCTGGCGGCCTTTTATAGTGTGGGGCGTGTACTAAACACCCTCAGCAATAATTGGCCACAGGCATCCTGCCTGTGGCCAATCATTGCTCTCCTCGCTGCCGGCGCTGTGATTGGCCAAGCATGCGGGGTCACAGTGCATGCTTGGCCAATCACAGCGCCTGGATGACACTGCGATGGCGTAGTGCATTGTGGGCCGTTCGCGTCACTCGAATTTGGCGCGAACGGCCCAAATCGTTCGATCTTCGTCGAACGATCGAACAGCCGATGTTCGAGTCGAACGTATGTTCGACTCGAACACGAAGCTCATCCCTAACCAGTATACAAAGGGGGTTATTATAGATGTTTTCACAAAAGCATTACACATTTTTATAATTATTTTCAACTGGAAAGAAATGTGAATCCTGGCTTATAGTTCTGTGAATCTTGCACGAAAACATTTATAAGTAGACCTCTATTAGTTGTTTTGAAGTGATAGTCAGTTTAACTACCTCCCATCCGGCCAATGCACAGATACTGCCGGGTACAGTAAGTAACATACTTGGGGTGTTTTCATTACAATTAATTTGTAAAAGTGAACCTCCTAACAAGAAAGTCTAGCACAGTTTCAATTTTAATTGCCTATAAATGAAAATCTATTCAGAGCCTTATGAGTTAGCAGAGGGCGTGGTTGTGTCCCTCTGACTTGTTTATTGGTGTGTTATGCTTACACCTAACTAGCAAAAAATCACATTACTCAGGATTAGAGTTGAGCGGACACCTGGATGTTCGGGTTCGACGGGTTCGGCCGAACTTCGGAAAAAAGTTTGGGTTCGGGACCGAACTTTAACCCGAACCCGAACCCCATTGAAGTCAATGGGGACCCGGACTTCTAAGTACTAAAAAGGCTCTAAAAAAGTAATGGAAAGGGCTAGAGGGCTGCAAATGGCAGCAAAATGTTGTTAAGAGCATGGCAAGTGCTCTGCAAACAAATGTGGATAGGGAAATAACTTAAAATAACATAAAAAAAATAAAAAAATAAAAAAATATGCTGGAGGCCCCCTTTTCAGCAGAAGAGGTACAGGAAGTCATTAAGAACCTCAGAAACTCAACGGCACGATGCCATGCATATGGTGGGAATGCCCCAGAATACGCCCTTTCTGGAATAAATTATTCAATTTAATGGATAAGCTAGTGGGAAAATAAAATACTTTGAAATAAAAATGTAGCGGGGTGCTAAATTTAAGGGAAGTGTTTGAGTGGTAAATAGGCTCAAACACCCTAATTCTGTAGGATTCATGGACCATTTTGTCCTCGGGGGACAGTATTGGTGTGCAGTTCCCTGCGGCCTACAGGTGGCGCTGCCATGGTAGGCTAGGGTTGAGCCGCCGATACAGTGCTGTGCCTTTTGTGTCCCCTCTTGGCAGTAGTACAGCGGGGCGGGGAACCTGCTGTGCATGCCGGGAGAGCATATAAAAGGGGCAGACCTTTGGCCTGGGGGCTGATGTTCAGTGGGGTCCACGCCCAGGTGCCTTTGGCCTGGGTGCATGTGTTCCTGTTCTATCTCGGGTACCTTTAGCCCGGGGTGAGGTACTATCCCGGAGTTCCTGCTGCCCTGGGTATGGAGGCCTAGGTGTGGGAGTAAAGCCTGAAGTCCAGAGCCTTCGTCTGGAGTCCGCTAAGGGTTGAGGAGTCTTAGGGTGCCGCCTCGTGTAGGGGACCCTGTTCCAGGGAAGGGAGGATCATTCTGATGGACCGATGCGGGAGTCACGGTGAAGGAAGGGTCTGTTGACTCCCTGGAGAGATGTCTTCCCCTTGATATGGGCTAGGTTCGTAGAAGGAGAAGCTCAAGGTCATCTTGACTGTATCAGAGGCCTTATTCACCCGGCCCATTGCAGGGGCCTTATACACCCTGGTCTGAGGCAGAGACCAAAGTGCTCCAAGTCCGTGGCAGGGGCCTTGTACACCCGGTCTGTGGCAGAGACCAACCTCAAGGTCTGTGGCAGAGACCGTGCACCTAAAACTGTTTGAGAAACCTAAGCAGTGAAGTGAATGTGCTACGTTTGTGCCTGGACCTCCTCCACACCTTAAGCTGTCCTGTTTCTTTGCTCTAACCTTTTCTATCCGAGTACAATTTATTTTGCCATGAGAGAATAAGAGTTGTAATTTCAGCTGGTGTGGACATTGACTTTACTGGGAATTAAAGGACTTGCCTCTACCTACAGTAGAGGTGAGAATCATCCTCTGGAGGAGTTTTGACTCCAGCTGTGGACACGGCCCGTCAAGTACACCGGTGTGCCTTTCTCCCTCCTGCGAGGAGCCAACAACATAAAGGCAGGTAAGGGGGAAAGGATCTGTGCGCTACAAAAAATAAAATAAAAATTATAATCTTGACCTAGGAGGATGAGGTCCATATGGAGTAGGAGGTTGAGGTGGCGGTGGATGTGGCTGTGTAGGTGGAAGCGTCGGTGGAGGAGGACGAGGTAGCCAACACCGGTTCAAAAATACAACAATGGCTGGGTAAGGCCAGTGATGTGTCGAATTCTGTCCCCCGTCAAATAGTGTCCACTCTGTACTGCGCTTGCTCAGTATGTAGGACAAGTGGATTTCGAAAATCTCCCAAGATGAACGGCGCCTGCGTGGTGAGTTCAGGTGAAGGCCACACCATCCGTGGTTCAAGCCGAGCCAAGTGAGGCCATGCCCGAAGCGTGGCGATCGAAGCGAGCCCGTGAGGGGCCCTGTTACTATGTGCTACCGTATGTCCACTTGGATGGTGGGGCTTGAACCTGCACTCACGGCGCAGGCGCCGTTCATCTTCGGAGATTTTGTGAATCTCCTTGTCCTCTGTACTGCGCAAGCGCTGCGCCTTCGCAGTACGGGCCGGACACAATCCGATGGCCGGACAGTTTTTATCACAACACCGGTATACATGTCTATTCTGCAGAAGGTACGGACAAGTCCTGTGGGATCCATGCCTGGTTCATTTTAATGAACGTGAGCTTGTCCACATTGGCTCTGGACAGGCGGCTGCGCTTGTCTGTGATAACGCCCCCTGCCGTGCTAAATACACGTTCAGATAATACACTGGCTGCAGGGCAGGCCAGCACCTCCAAGGCATAAAGGGCAAGCTCAGGCCATGTGCCCAATTTGGAGACCCAGAAGTTAAAGGGGGCAGACCCGTTATCCAGTACGTGTAGGCCTGTGGACACATACTGCTCAACCATGTTGGTGAAATGCTGCCTCCTGCTAAGACGTTCCATCTCAGCTGGTGGTGCTGGTTGTTGTGGCGTGCTGACAAAGCTTTTCCACATTTCGGCCATGCTAACCCTGCCTTCTGAGGTGCTGCCGGTGCCCTAAATGGCGTTTTTTGGAAGACCACAATACACCCACAGTACGTAACCGCTGAATCGCACAGCTACAGAACGGCAGAAAATGCTATTCAATTTTTTTTTTTTTTGTATAGCACAGTAGAAGAAAACTATATATAAATTGTTTATTTCACACACCTCCACATATGTATAACACACTGCAAAATATTTTTTGTGGCCCTAAATGGCTCTTTTTGCAAGCGTACATTAAAGTGCAAATTTTTTATTTCTTTTTTTGCCCTAAACGGGTCTTTTTTTGCACAAGCAAAATAGAATGGGAATTTTTTTTTTTTGCCCAATGGGTCTTTTGGAAAAGAGCACAATAAAGTGCCTTTTTTTTTTTTTGTCCTAAATGGATCTTTTTCCAAGAGCAGAATACACCCACAGTATGGAAACGGTGTAGCTCTCAACATAATATATGCAGTGCTGGTGCACTGAGCTTGCAGATAAAAGGTAGATTTTCTCTGACACTGCAACACAAACAGGTAAACCTATGCAGATCGCTGAGTTATATCTCTGAATCTGGACTCCTATTCCTATATAATATATCTCTCTCCCTAAAAGCAAAAAACAGGAACCTGGCCCTACACTACACTGTCTCTCTATCTTTTCCCTCAGATTCCAGAATCAGGACTAACTCATGTATTTTTCTATCTCTCCCTAAAAGCAGCAGCAGCAGACTAGATCCTTTCCCTATCTATTCTGAAGCAGAGTGACGTGTGTGCTGTGTGCCTCTAGCTTATATAGAAGCTGGGTCACATGTTGCACTGACCAATCACAGCCATGCCATTAGTAGGCATGGCTATGATGGCCTCTAAGGGCACACCAGCTAATCAAAAGGTGATTGGCTGGCCCCTGAAGCATTTCTAACTGCGTAATTAGATTGCCGAACCCGAACCCGGACTTTTGCGCAAAGTCCGGGTTCGGGTTCGGGAAAAAGTTAAGTTCGGTACGGACCCGAACTTTACAGTTCGGGTTCGCTCAACACTACTCAGGATGATCACAACATAGCATAAATAACTGCAAACAATTAGTGGAGAAGTAAAATTAATATTAATTTTACAAATAAACAATAAATTCAGGGTGATTCCATTATATTCAATTTTCAGGGGAGAATAAGAAAACCAAGAGCTTTTTAATTGTCTCTGTTTATTTGAAAATCTATAAAAGGACTTATAAACTAGCAGACAGAAGAGAGAGGAGTTGTGTCTCCCTACTACCTCAGCGAGTGTTGAGAGAGCTGGATTTGCTCTCCATTCATCCTCATCCACAGTTGGCTAAAGCAAACCCCCCTCACCCCGGTGTCCTCATGTCTGATTGGCTGTAGTGCTCTATTTAAGCATAACAAATGTGAGAGTTTTAGCTTCCCAGCTCTTGTCTAGTGCTCCAGCTGCCTTTCTTTGTTTTGTCCTGCTGTTACTGACCCCTCTAATAATATGGTATTAATTTTAAGCTCCTATGACCTATGTAACATCAATTTAAATACTAAATATAAAAATAAGTAGCTGCTACACCCCTTCACACTCTCATATAAGCGTGTATACAACTCTAAAACAAAATGGTGCAGCACTAAATTGCTATGTGCTGGCCCTTTAATAAAGCACCATATATTCTAAAAAATAATATATATATATATGTTTTATCAAACAATAAATGTCCACAAAAATTAAAATCATATGTCTCTATATGAACTCCAATCAACACGTCTTCTTGAGCCCATTCACCTGTGATTCCTTTAAATAATTTTTGCTGCAGACTTCATGTGTGCACCACCACCAGTTGTCCTCTCGCCTGAACTTTTTGACCTTACAGCATATGTAGAGTCAAAATTAACATTTGTCCCCTTTAAATGGGGTTGTAGTTTTCCACAGCACTCTTCCAGTTGTCCCAGGAATGTTTAAATACTCCCTCCACAACTGGTCACAGACTTTGGTCTCTCTCTTTTGTATGCAGATGATTTTTCTCTCAATCTCATCTGCTTGACTACATAAAAAAGACTAGATAGTGCTTTATCTTTCAAAGACTTTATTCACACCCCATAAAATACCACTCATATTGCTTAGGTGCTCATCAACACCCAGTTAAAATTGCCTGTGTACCATATATCGTAAACTGTATACATCAGCTGTTTTGTAAAGTTCAAATACTGATATTCCTTGTACTTCCTGCATGTAAAGACATCATCCAGTATCCCTTTCCTTACCCGTTTCATCGTTGGGTCATGTGACTTCATCAGGGGGAATTCACAGGTCATGTGACCTGGTGACGAAACACATAGGGGCGAGGCTACTGGATGATATCATCATGTTCAGGAAGTACTAAGAAAATCGGTATTTGAATTTTGCAAGTTGAAGAATTCATCCCTTCTAAGTCTTCATAAAGCCTTAGGATTTCATAAAGTACCAGTACTAATCCCAGAGAAACACTGAACACCCAGCTAACTGTTTGCCAAACACACAACCCGTATTGATGGGAACCATGGGTGTCACTTAACCCTCTCCGACCATGACAGGACTTTGTACTGATGCTATACAGTATGTACACATACAAAATACTATAAATCTCCTTTAAGTCAAAACATATACATTTTGTATCAGTAGAAATAAAGTACACAAATGTTTGAACAATTTCAGTTTCTATTTAGTTTCCATTTTTCTATTGCTTTTTATTGCCTGCATATTGTGTATTTGTAGAATTATTTACCCAAGTCTTTGTCCATATATTACTTTGTTTATACTTTTGCTGCAGTGAAATTTTACAGCACTATTAACCTCTATTAGAATTTCTTGAGTTTAGTGTAATAAACTTTTTCTGGACAGCTGTATGTCTGGAAGCTATTGGCCTGCTAACTTTTATATTGCTTTTTATGTTAGGTACACACTGCATATGCATATGTTTTTAATGATCCTTTGCTGTTCTTTAAACATTTTAATTAATTAACAGCTTTATTCCTCAAAGTATTTATGGAGCTGAATGTACATAATGCAAATAAAAATCTCAATTTATGTACAATTATAAATGTGTAAACATCTGTAAGCTATGAAGCCTGTTGTTTAAAACATATTTACACATCTCTATTCAAAGTTAAAAGCATATTTTCTTAATTTAGAGTACAGAATATAAAATACACAAAAGAAAAATGTGTTTTATAAATATGACTGTGTTGTTAATTCTTGGGCGAATAATCACATATTTAAAGTGGAGCTCCACCCTAATTTTACACTTATGCTAATCGGATTCCGCCCCCCCTCCGGTGTCACAATTGACACCTTTCAGGGGGGAGGGGGGTGAAGATACCTGTCTAAGACAGGTATTTTCACCCACATCCGGGAGTCCTCTCTGCGGGAATCTGCGGGAGTGACGTAACTCCCCCCAGACTTCCCGTAGTGTTCTGGGAGACACTCGGCTCCCAGAACACAGGAGCACCAATCAGAACAGCGCAGCGCGACATGCGCATGCGCCGTAGGGAACCGGGCATGAAGCCGCAGGGCTTCACTTCCTGGCTCCCTCAGCGAGGATGGCAGAGGGAGCAGCAGAGTGACGAGCGATCGCTCGTCCTCTGCTGCGGACGTCGCTGGACTCCAGGACAGGTAAGTGTCCAAATATTAAAAGCCAGCAGCTGCTGTAGCTGTAGCTGCTGGCTTTTAATATTTTTTTTTCCGGCGGAGCTCCGCTTTAACAAAAAATATACTACACTCAAACCTCAGACAAATTAGCTTAAATAAAATGAGAAAATGTACGTATTTGGTCCAGCTGTCAGAGGTGTTAATTTTAAGAGATTTTTTTGCAAGTTGGAAAATGTATGTCTTTGTAAGACCAGATTATTTTTTTATATATATATATATATATATATATATACATATATATATATATATATATATATATATATATATATATATATATATATATATATATGACACTGTCTTTGTTAGCACAGAAGCACATTGGGTTTATTTAGTAAAGATGTAGAGACTGTTCACAAAGTCAATGGTCACTGAGATTAGTAAATAGGGTAAAGATGTCTTCACTTTAAATTCCCAATCGTGTGTAACGGGAAAAAACACACAAGCATTTCTAGCATATGATTGAATGATTGAAGCGAGCATATAACTTTAGTAAGCATTCACTTTGCTAAGTGAAAAATCTCTACTCCTTTAGTAAATCCACCCCAGTATGTCTTAGCAGTTCAGCAAATCAACCAAAGAGGGAGAAGCAAGGGAGAAGACCAATTCCCCTGACTATCTTAAATTATCACTTTTTTTTCTCCAAATGGAAAAAAAAACAATTACCATAATTTTTCCAACAAAAACGTTTATTTTCTATTCCCCTGAAAGGACATTTAGAGAAATCCGAGCATTATTGCCCTTCCCCATCTCTTTGTATTAGGCTGGTTTCACACTGGGGCGGTGGGGGCGGTGGCGGTATAGCGCCGCTATTTTTAGCGGCGCTATAACGTCGGTATTGTTGAGCTATTCGGCCGCTAGCGGTGCGGTTTTAACCCCCGCTAGCGGCCAATAAAGGGTTAATACTACCCGCAAACCGCGGCTACAGCCGCGGTTTGCGGGCGGTATTACCGCGGTATCCCATGCATTTCAATGGGAAGGAGCGGTGGAGGAGCGGTAAACACACCGCTCCTCTCACCGCTCCAAAGATGCGGCTAGCAGGACTTTTTTTACCGTCCTGCTAGCGCACCGCTCCAGTGTGAAAGCCCTCAGGGCTTTCACATTGGAGAGAAAGGAGCCGCTGTTTAGGCTCGGTTTGCAGGCGCTATTTTTAGCTAAATAGCGCCTGCAAACCGCCCCAGTGTGAAAGGGGCCGAAACATTTTAAAGTTATTTTCAATTAAGGTGGAATGTTTACATAGCTACTGAACAAATTTGAACTTAAAATGTTTTGCATTTGCTTAGCATTGCTGGTTGCATTTGATCATTGCAACTTCCACAGACTTTACAAAGTAGAATATACTTTACTTTTATTCAAATAAAAATAAACAATTTCAGCAGTTTCACTGTGCATTTATTTTAATCTGTCTGAGTTAGTCCAACATGAATATTAGGAAAATATATCTATATTCACAGAAATTAATCATTTGCATTTTCCTGTCAAAAATTCCCAGTAGCCATTCCACCTTAAAATCTTTGGAACCTGAACTATTTATTATACAACTTCCACAGCCTGCAAATGACTACCTAGTTCATTCATGGAGGCATGATCCTTGGATGTTTAAAAAAAAAACAAAAAAAAAAACAAGCCTGATAAAAGTAATCACATCCCTGTAAATATTATTTCCTTTACCACAACAGTAAAAATGTTCACATGATTTTCCGGAGCAGTCACAGGACACCCTTATGTGGAGAGACATTACACCTCTGCTGGCAGTGGATGAAGCAGAAGGTGTCTGTCACTCCAGTGTTAATTTTGTCGACTAAAACGACTAAAAATTTTTAGTCGACTAAATGAATACTATTTTAGTCGACTAAAATATGACTAAAACTAAAAACAATTGAGATGCCTAAAATACGACCAAAACTAAAATGGTATTTTAGTCAAAAGACTAAAATGGGACTAAAACTAAAATGCCATTTTAGTCAAAAGACAAAGGCCTCATACACACGGCCGATTTTCTCGTCCAAAACAGTCAAGAAAAGTGTCGCGAGAGTTTTTTTGTCTAGAAAAACGTTTGTGTGTATGGTTTTATGACGAGAAACTTGACGAGAATCTCGACGAGAAAATAGAGAACCTGCTCTCTATTTTCTCGTCAGGATTCCAGATTTCCTCGTCGTGTTTCTCGTCGGCCTGTTTTGTGACAAGAAAATGGTTCGTGTGTATGCTTTTACGACTCTTCCAAAAGCGCGCATGCTCACAAGCAACTATGAGACGGGAGCGCATCTTCTGGTAAAACAAGCCTTCATAATGGAGAGAGCACATTCGTCACGCTCATAAATATTTCATAGTTTAAATGTTCTGCATTGAAATCTTCGTTAGAATGTTACATTAATCAAAACGAGTGACCTTCTTTTGCTGCTGATATTCACACAGAGTTCTGCCTTATTTTTAACATTTTTCATGCTGCTCTTTATAAGATTTATGTGTATTATATCGTGCAAGTTTTTAGGAATAATTTAAATGGTTAGATTTTTCAAAATGATGTTAATTATAATTTCTCAATGTTTTGATAGCGATCTCCCATTTAATTTTGGAATCTATATTATTAAAATTTCACACCATGTTTTTGTGCTAATCAGATTTAGTTATTCTTTTGGGGGGGTGATATCTGTGCCTTTTATTGTCAGTCAAATGTATCTGCTTACTCCAAAGCTTGATTTTTTTTATTTAAAAATACACATAGTCAAGTATGAACTTAAACAAAAAACACATTTATTCATGTTTATAAATTAAATAAAGAGAAGGCAGCGCTGGAGAAGCTGCTGCCATTTGTGCATCCCAGGGACCCCAGAGCACACAGCAACCCTGTGTGGACACTAAAATTGGGAGCTTGAGAAGGCCCACATTTCAGAACACAATCTGATGCTGGCCTCCCAGAGGTCAGGAACAGCAGCAGGTGAGATATATGTCCCAAGTGTGTGGTACTACAACAGGCTGCCTTCTGTCCGACCACAATGAAGCAAGGCCATCACTTCCTCTTCTTCCTGGCAACCTTCCCTGCAGCCTTTCCTGAAGCCTTTCCTGAAGCCTTTCCTGCAGCCTTCCTTCTTCGTTTGGCTGGAGGCTGGCCCACTGGAGGGGTACTCCTGTCAGGAGGAGGAGGTGGAGGTGTAGCAGAAGGGGGTGGGGCAGAAGAAGAAGGTGGAGGTGTAGCAGAAGGGGGTGGGGCAGAAGAAGAAGGTGGAGGTGTAGCAGAAGGGGGTGGGGCAGAAGGTGGAGGTGTAGCAGAAGAGGGTGGGGCAGAAGGTGGAGGTGTAGCAGAAGAGGGTGGGGCATAAGGTGGAGGTGTAGCAGAAGGGGGTGGGGCATAAGGTGGAGGTGTAGCAGAAGGGGGTGGGGCAGAAGGTGGAGGTGTAGCAGAAGGGGGTGGGGCAGAAGGTGGAGGTGTAGCAGAAGGGGGTGGGGCAGAAGAGGAAGGTGGAGGTGGAGGTTGAGGTTGGGTCAGTTGGGCCACCTCACATATGGCGGTATTGGGGGTAATTTGCTCCATCACCCCCTTGTTGAGCAAGGTGATGAGCAGGGGCTCGCATAGGAGGCGTTGCTCCATGCTCATCACCTTGAACTTAGCCTCCACTAGGCCGGCAATGGCCTCTTCAGGGGATGTGGGCTCCTTGAGGGTGGCATGGGCCTCTTTAATAAGGGCCATTGCTGCCTCACTGGTGGTCCTGTCCCTCCTGCCTCTTTTGTGAAGCCAGATGGGAGGCACCTGGGATCTGGTGCTTCTCCTTTGCCCTGCCACCTCCTGTCTGCCACTGGGCCCTGCCACCTCCTGGCTGCCACTGGGCCCTGCCACCTCCTGGCTGCCACTGGGCCCTGCCACCTCCTGGCTGCCACTGGGCCCTTCCTCCTCCTGCCTGACAGTTTGCAGACCCTCCTCCTGGCTGATTTCATCCTGTGTATGAAAAAGGAACATAGTTTAATATGTTGGTTTAATCTTTGCATCAAACTTTGTAATCCTGATGGAAGCAATTAGAATGTAAATGCATAAATCCTTGCTTTAAATTTACCACTACATCAGCTTGACTATTTAACACACAATTAAGTGCAGAATAATGTCTACAGATCATGATTTCACTTGTGGAATACAAAATAATGTATGTTTCTCATCCTGACATATTTGGGAAACATTAATTTTATCCCACTACATTTTCAGTTAATACTATACCTGGCTCCAGATGGACAAATCAGGATCATCCAGGATGGCTGCCTCCTCTTGCTCCAGAGAAGGCTCAGGTTGGCTGCAGAGAAGTCTGGGGGGAAGAGTGGAGAGTGATGGCCTTGGCTCAATGTGGTCATCCAGGAAGGACATCCTGCTGTAGTACCACAAAATCTGCTGCTGCTCCTGACCTCTGAGAAGCCAGCACCTTAGAGCGTTCAGTCCTGTAGGTACCTCTCAAGCTCCCAATTTTAGTGTCCACTTGTTTTGCTGTGGCTGTGGGCACCTTGGTATGCACAAATGGGAGCAGCTTCTCCAGCGCTGCTTTTCTCACCCCTTTTTTTTATGGATGGGGTTTTTGGTCTCCCACAGAGCCGGCAGCTCCCTTACCCGGTCAATAAATTCCGCCAGGAACTCTTTGTCGCTAATAAAGACATTCATATTGTATCTGCAAGTAAAATAAATTATATTTAAATAATGTGAGGCAAACAGTCTAACCTCCTTCACATCCTAGTCACCATATATATCCTCCACCAATCTCAAGACAGTATAGGCCAACAATTTTTACAAGTCTCACAAAATCACATACCTTCGTTCACACGTCCGTCACTTGAACTCCTCTCTCCGCACACCGAACGTACTATAGTCACATGTGTGTTTGCTATATACACACCACGCATGCGTCAAAATTCGAACACGTCGCTCCGCACACGTCGCCCGCCCATGACGTTCTAACTAACATCTTTTCCCCGCCCCTTCTCTTTCGGCGCGCAGACAGATATGGCAGAGTTACAGCAGGTGTCTGATAATTCCGCAACTAGCGAGGAGACAAGCCCGGAGACCGAGGACACGTCACGATCAAGGAGGAGATTCAAGGCATCGAATATGTCTTTGGCGGAGATGGCGGAGATGGTGGACATCTTGGTCAAGGCTGATTATGATGCCAAGCATGGGCCGTATAGCAAACCAAATAGAAGGAAGGCCAAAATCCTCACTAAAGTTGTGAAGAGTCTGAGGGCGAAGTTCGGGGTGAAACGCTCAAATGAGCAGCTCAGAAAGAGGTGGTCAGACCTCAAACTGAGGGAGCCAGACCAGTTGAGGATCATAAAGAGGATGCTCGCTAAAAGTAAGTAAAATGACGACCTTTCTGCTATTAATCTTTTTAGAAACTGACATTTTTTTTTTATCATATTGGACTCCCTTCCAAAATGTAATATTTTGAACTAGGTTGGGCACAGTAATCGTTCGTTACGTTACCGACACTTCGTTCGGCCACTTTCCGCGGTTTTGGCTTATTTAAGAGCCACAAAAGTAATTAGACATCTGCCATTTTTGATCAAGTATTGTGGATAATTTTTAAGTCTAGATGATGTGTTTGTAAGGAGAGTGAAATGCAAACTTTTATCAGTGTAAAGGAGAGGACACTCAGCAGCTGCTTCCACATCTGTACTTTGGAGCACTATAGTGTGGGCCACCAGACCCGCCTTTTTTGGGTGTCCCACACAGGTGCATCAGAGTTTATTTGTGGTGCCTCCATGTCCAAAAAATTACATCCAAATGTGAATACTAAACATATTTGGGGTCATAAATAATGCATTTTTCTTTAAATTCCGCACAAACACACACTTGTACCCCACTTCCAAACAATTTAGCCTGTTTTTAGTTCAACAATGAGATTTTTACAGTGTGATAAATAGACCTTTGGTTTTATTCTCATAGGGGAGAGAAGACTGGGAGGAGGACACTCCAGGGAGCACATGCACCCCACAACTTCCAAGCAACCCCAAACTCCCAAAGATCCACAACCGAAAGATGTGCAGGAAGTTGAGGTGGAGGAAGGAGAAGTGCAGGAAGGAGAGGTGGATGACGTTGTGGATCTGGTCACCACAACAGGTCAGTATCTGACACCACAGCTTAAGGTAAGCGAGGTAGGCCTGCAGAGTTTTATTAATTTTTTTATGGTTTTTAGGGGATGGAAATGTTGTGAAGGATAGCACACGGTTCTCTGCTGACAGTGCCCTCCGCCTCATCCAGCAAGTGATGGAATGTAGCACGGAACTGGACCTAATTAAACAAAGAATCCATGTGATGGAACAAACATTTAAAGACATTCTCGATGTTTTGGGGAGAATTCAATAAGCCATCCAAACACATTTGTTTTTACATGTTTGTTTTTATATTTTTTTATAATTTTTTGAGTAACAAACCAGCCAAAAATTGAATATGCACACAGTGTGTGAACATGTGCTATCTGCCATCAGGGGATATCCATGTACGTCTTTTGTGGGTGCAACCCCTTCCTCGTATCAAAAGTCGGTGAACTGAGGAAGGGGATGCACCCCCAAAACACGTCCATTGATCACCCCTGATGGCAGATAGCACATGTTGACAATAGGGATCAGGATTGTAAACTTCCTATTTGCAAAAAAGTAAAAATGTGTGCATATTGAATTTTTGGCTGGGCAAGGGGTGGCAGGACCCCATATTAGGACGGGCACATAGAGACATAGTTTGTGTAACTGAATGTCTCAGATTGCTCAGAGGTATCCAATGTTGTAATTTTAGAAATGCAAGTGGTATTTTTGTATTTTCATAAGCCAAAACTTGCCGGGTTGTGGCCAGGCCAACCCCAAAGTAAAACAAAAAAAAAATTAAAAAAGAGAATGTGCAGAGAGTAAAATATTTGACCACAAACAACGTGTAGCTTCTTTTTATAATACTCTCTAAGCTTATTTGGTTCTTTTGTAAGGTAACATAGTGAAATTGGTTGTTATTTACTAAAGTAAAATACACTTGCCACTACAAATGCACAAAGACAAACTAGGAGACAGGAAAGAACAAATAATTAAAGGTTTAAACAAGATTTTTATTGGGATACTTAGACATAGGCTGGCATAGGAATTGCCCCCCTACCCGTGAAATACTCCATGTATTTGTCCCGAACCACACGGGCATTTTGGGGGGGCAAGCCAAGACAGGCAGATTCCAGGCCCGGAAGGGGATTTGCAGGGGAAAGTCCAGCCTCTGGCAAAACTGAGGCCATATAGGAATTAGATTTTTGGCTCAGAAAGTTGTGTAGCACACAGCAGCATAACACTACATAGTTTATTTTGTAGTCCGCCAAGTGGATGGAAGTCATAAAAAGGCGGAACCGGCTGGCCATTATGCCGAAGGCATTTTCAACGACTCTTCGGGCCCTGGCCAGCCGGTAATTGAACACACTCTTCTCTGGGGTCAGGGTCCTCTGTGGAAATGGCCTCATAAGATGCCGTCCGAGTCCGAAGGCTTCATCAGCCAAGAAAACAAAGGGGAGTCCTTCAATATTCCCTGCATCCGGTGGCAATGCAAGGTCATCACTCTGGAGACGGAGGGCAAACTCTGTCTGGATGAAGGATCCCCCATCGGACATCCGGCCATTCTTCCCTACATCAACATAGAGGAATTCATACCGTGCTGACACCACCGCCATCAGCACAATGCTATGAAACCCCTTGTAATTGTAGTAGTAGGACCCAGAACGGGGGTGGCGGCACGATGCGGACGTGCTTCCCGTCTATGGCACCACCGCAGTTGGGGAAGTCCCACCGCGTGGCAAACTCTGAAGCCACAGTCTGCCATTCCTGTGGCGTGGAAGGAAGCTGTGGAGTGAAACAAGATGAAATAATATTAGAAAAACAAAGGTATACATTACAAGGAAATTCTATCCCAAAAAATTAGAGACCAACATCAATCTAATTATACGTTTATTAGGGTGTGTAAAAAAAGTATAATGGAAGGCTCATTTATCATATTCATCACCCCCTCTGATGGGCCATTACTAAATTATTTGGGGGGGGGAGATGTGTTTGGCCACAGGATAGCATTGCAGTGGCGGTGCGTCCAGAGTGGGCGCTGGAGCACTGTCCCCTCTCTCCTGTGCCCATCACTCAGAACAATACATAGGTTCATGCGTTGCATGAACCTATGTATTGTCTATGCCGCACACTATTCAGGTGGATGGCCTCTTGTAAAGCGACCGACATATGAATAATTGCGGCATTTAGGGGGTTAAAATTGCAGAGCAGAAATAGGTATTAAAATAGTCTTGCAAATTACAACCTGAGGGATGTAATTGGCTTCCTCAAAGAAAAATAGGGGACGCAAGGAGGGGGGCATTCCTTGTGTAAACACTGACAGGCTGCTCTGCCAATCATGTTCACCAAGTCTGTTTAATGATAACATGATTGGCTGATGCAACATGAAGGGAAGGAGAAGACATCAAGGACAGAAGAAGGATGGCGCTGACCACAAGAAGGTAAGTGCAGGGCTGGGGGGAAACTGGCTGCATTAGAGGGGACTAAATGGCTGCATTTGAGGGAACAAAATGGCTGCATTGGAGGGGACAACTGGGGGCGTTTATTAGGCAACAGAGCAAAAAAGGAGGAAGTTTATTTCCGAAATTGGGGTTGGAACCCCCCAACATTTGGAGCAACAGGCGCCCCTGCTGGAAAAGTTAGTGAGGGGAAATATTTAGGGAGGATAAAAAAGGGGCAATCTAAAGCTTCCAACATGCATGGGGACAAAGGGGACATTCTCAGCATATTACAATCATGGTAATTAGGGAAGGATGAAAGAAATACAATACATTAGCATACATGTAATACATAAAATGTGATGTTAAGGGAGAAAACTTACCCTAATATAGTCCTCCTGCAGGACTTGTATAATGGCAGAACAGGTGTCTGGGATTATGAGGCCCAGAGCCTGGGGGGAGATGCCTGTGGTGAACTTCAAGTCCTGAAGACTTCTCCCTGTCGCCAGGTAACGCAACGTGGCGATGAGCCTCTGCTCAGCACTGATGGCTTCCCGCATAACGGTGTCCTTCCTGGTAATATAGGGGGACACCAAAGCCAACAGTTCCTGAAAAACGGGGTCAGACATCCTCAGAAAATTCCTGTAGTCCTCAGGATTATTCTCGACGATCTCCCGCAGCAGAGGCATGTGGCAGAATTGGTCCCGCTGGAGCAACCAATTCTTGGTCCATGAACTCCTCCTCACACCATTCATGGACTGGTCTTGGTCCAAATCAAGCAGACCAACACCAAGCGCACGCACAGCACGAACTCGACGACGAGAACGTCCAGGCGACATGGCTAGGAAACGGTCGTCTAATCAGAACGTACAGAACAGAACGCACTTTAGAACAGCAAGGCCTATGAATAACGAACTGAAATTCAGAAACGAACAGGCAAGAACGCACTGTAAAACAGATACGACCTGCCTAGACGCCCTGAAAGTCAAGATACGAACCCACAAGCACAAACTGAACGGCAGAAAACGATCTGAAAAGTACGAAGACTGAAAAGCGCGAATCGTCTCTTCCCAAACTTTAACTTCACACGCGGTAACACGAGATCAGCAAAAGCAGCCCAAGGGGTGGCGCCAAGAAAAAAGATCTTCCCCTTTATAGTGCCGTCGTACGTGCTGGACGTGAGCGCAGAGAACCACGAGGAAATTGGAAAATGACAGTGTGTACGCATAGAAAGCTTGACGAGAAAATCGACAAGCTTAACAAGAATCTCGTCGAAAAAAACGACGTGTTTTTTACGACGAGAAAATCGGTCGTGTGTACGAGGCCTAAGACTAAAACTAAATTGAAATATCACTTCAAAATTAACACTGGTCTGTAGTGCATGTTCATACCTCAATATCATAAATAATAACATATTATATTTTTCACTCCATCAGTATATAATGAGTTTGGAAATGGTAGAGAAATGTTAACGAATGCATTACAATTTAATTACACTCATTAGATTTTAGTCGACTAAAATGAGTTTTAGTCGACTAAAATGTACTGGATATTTTAGTCGACTAAAACGTAGGACATTTTAGTTGACTAAAATGTTCTGGTGATTTAGTCGACTAAATACGACTAAAACTAAAACAATTGCAGAAGACTAAAATGGGACTAAAACTAAAATGCCATTTTAGTCCTAAGACTAAAACTAAATCGAAATTTGCTGCCAAAATTAACACTGTGTCACTCTAGACAACTTTTTACCAAGATCCTGCATATTAGCAGCTTCTTTCCATGTGAATTGTACTTTGAGTAGTGGTCACTGAAGTGAAACAGTTAATACTTGTCAAGAATTCTTCTTGTTAGTTTATAACTCAATAACAGCTCACTATTTAAAGCAAAATAAGAGCACACTTAGAATATACCTTGTAATGCAGTGGTCAAGTGGTAAATGTACTCTTATTACCTTGCCATTCATTATGTGCATCATATGTAATTGGTTAAAAATGCATGGCATGTGTTGCCATCCTTTGGGTAAAAAGGAGACAGTGTCCAATTGATCTTTAGCCCCATTTCCGGATTTTTGATTGGTGTGGTGTATGCTTGAAGGTCACCGATACCGAGCGCAAGATATGGGGTTTTCCTGTTGTTACTTTCTTTTTATATGTCACAGTTATTCTTTTCATATGTAACTTTTTAAATAATCACATTTTTCTGTATGTCTGAGTCTGTTCTTCTTTTCACGCAATATTTTTAACCTATACATACTGTTACAGCAGCAGTGAGGTAATCTGGTAAAATCATAAGACCATTAAGATATGAAGATCCACCAGCTGTACAGCCAAGGTAATAAAACAATTTAGCTGGCTTACCTGTGGGGTTTCAAGCACAAGATTGATAGCTGTATAATATGCAAGGTACTGTCTCTTAAATTTGAAAAGTACAGAATAAATCAATGTACACGAAGGAAACCTGAATAATTCACCCGAATCAAAAAGCATGATGGGCGAAAGGAAAAGGCGATGTTAGCTACACACAGACATAGTAAATGACCAGGAATTTTATGTTGGGTTTTGGCTTGCAGTGCAGTAAAGGCTGGATTCTGTGTTAAATTATAACGTGGACAACAGTGTGATAGATTAACATCCTGGTGCATGTGCTTTCACCTGTGAAAATCACTGATGGCTCATACTGCTCATTGCAATTACTAGGAATTTCAGTGTTGCCCTATTATTATTATTTTTTATCCAAAGCTTGATTAGCTTTTATTTGTATGCTTTGACAGTAATGCTGTACAATTGGTGATCTGTACCTTGTAAAAAAAAAAAAAAAAACTTAGGAAGACAAGAAATGTCAGCATCCATGATTATGGTCTTCGAAATATTGGTTATTATTTTTTTTACCCCAAATAATTACAGATAAATTATATACTGGAAATATTTAAGCCCCTGCAATCTTGATTTGATGCATTCACTTTCTTCAAAAAATGTTTAGCATATTGTTCAGATGTCTTACTTCTTATGCAAATAGTTAATCATAGGCAGAGTATATCACCTTACTGGACCCTCACACCAGTCATAATCTTTCTTCATTGCATAGAGCAGTGTTTCTCAACTCCAGTCCTCAAGGCGCCCCAAAAGGTCATGTTTTCAGGTCTTCCATTATTTTGCACAGGTGATTTGATCTGTTTCACTGCCTTAGTAATTACCACAGCCGTTTCATCTGAGGGAAATCCTGAAAACATGACATGTTGGGGCGCCATGAGGACTGGAATTAAACACTGGCATAGAGAAGCATGGTATGGTATTATGTGGCATCACAGGATCTAAAACTGTGCATGTTTAATTGTTTAAGTGTAATGTACCTCCCTAATGGGAACATAAACAGGATTGCATTTTTTTGCAAATATACATAAAAAAAGTCATAAAAATCGCCTTTTCACTCACAGCACACTTTGCTACGTCTATTGTGTATGGACCCATAATGATTTTACTCACAATAAATTAAATTAAATGCTAATAAAAAACAAAAAGTTTGACCCTTAAATGCTCATGCATTCACCATGCTATGCTGAGTTATGCCCTGTACACACGCTCGTTTTTCCGTCTTTCTGACTTTGTTCATCGGAAAAAACGATTGTGTGTGGGCCCCATCGGACTTTTTTCCATCGGTGTAAAAAAATAGAACATGTTTTAAATTTTTCTGATGGAAAAAAAAACCGATAGGAAATTCTGATCGTCTGTGTGTAACTCCAACGAAGAAAAACCCACGCATGCTCAGAATCAAGTCGACGCATGCTCAGAAGCATTGAGCTTCATTTTTCTCGGCTCGTCAGAGTGTTTTATGTCACCGCGTTTTGGACAGTCAGAATTTTGTCTGATGGTGTGTATGCAAGACTGATGAAAGTCAGCTTCATCGGAATTCCGACAGAAAATTCCATCGGAAATCCGATTGTGTGTACAGGGCATAAGGGATGTGTGTGTAGTAGACTAGGCCCAATGCCATTATACAATGTTTTTTAAAGCCCCAACTTATTACCCACATGTGTATTTCCAGAAATGTTTTTAACATTGCAAAAAGACTGAAGAAGACTGAAGAGAGAAGCAATGCAGTCATATTATTATATAATAACATTATTTGTACTATATTGAGGCCAGGCCAATCTGAGAGAGGGATTCTTATAGAAAGCCCCAACACCCTCAAAGCACTTTCCCTTATCAAAGGCCTTTTCTACATTTACCAAAACAATGCAGGTTGGCAGGGCCGAAACTGGGGGAACACCTGCCCCAGGTGCCACCTTGAGAGGTGCATCGGAAGGCAGAGCTAGGATAAGGGGGCAGAAAGGGCAAAGAGGGCACAATTGAACTCACTGCACAGGAACACGATTGGCCCCTTACTCACCTCCCTTTCGCATTCTCCAGCCATTCCCCTGTGCAAAGTCCAGAGTGGCTGTTCTGCTTACAGCTAAGAAGGTGAGAATGTTTGCTCCCAGCGTGGAGAACAGAGGAAGAAGCAGGAGCAGCAGAGAGAGACCCAGTCGTCCATCACAGCAATGACTATTCAGTGCAGGATTTCTTCCTACTTCAGTCCTGGGAGTCACCCCTTTCCGCTTCTCACTGTGAATGGGGCTGCTGTGTGTGTACAGCTGTGGATGTGTTCACTCACCGTCCATGCACCCCATTCACCTTCTCCAGCAGGGGGAAGGGGAAAGGCGGGGCATGGCATAAAAAATAAAAAAACTCAGTAAATCAGATTTAATCAGATTAAATACCACCAAAAGAAAGCTCTACATGTCTAAAAAAAATGAAAAAATGTTGTTTGGGTACAGCATTGTATGACCACGCTATTGTCATTCAAAATGTGACAGTGCTGAAAGCTGAAAATTGGCCTGGGCAGGAAGGGTGCATAAGTGCCCTCTATTGAAGTGGTTAAGGTAAAACATGTTTTATAGCTTTCTGTCCATCCCTTTCCCTGTGTGAAGTGGAAGAGAGAGGGGAAGAGATCAAGTGCTGTGAAAATCTGCATCTCTTTTCCCCTCTCTTACTCTTCACATAGGGACTGAAGTGAGGTGGAAGCAGGGGGTGGGGCTAAGCCCTGCTGTGTGTGTCTATTGAGTGCGGCTCCACAGACACACACAGCTTGGGAGCAAGCACACACTATGTGCCCCCATTGTCTCCTGCTTCTGTAAATCAAATGCAGTAAGGCTAAGACCTGCTGTGTGTGACTTTAAACCCAGAAGAGAAGGTTCGGTGCCACTCTGTGCAAAACCATTATACAGAGCAGGTAAATAGGCATTCAACTCTGTGGAGTGGAGCTACCTCTGGGAATGCCTGAAAGGCTTTGTTTTTGGCCCTAGTTTTATCAAATGGGTGCAGCTGTTATACTTCTCCCCGGAGGCGCATGTGGCGGTGAATGATTGGACTTCGGACCCCTTCCCTCTTGGGTGTGGTACCCGGCAGGGGTTCCCTCTATCCCCGCTGCTATATGCCGCTGGCCATCTCCCTTAGAGCGAATCCAGACATTCATGGTCTTCGGTTGGGCTCCCTTGTGGAGATGGTGAGCCTATAAGCGGATGATATGATTCTGTATTTAGCGGATACTGGCCCGTCTCTCCAGACTGCCCTCCAGATCATTGAGGAATTTGGAGAACACTCAGAATTGTGCATAAACTGGTCCAAAACACAAATCCTGCCCTTAGACCTCTCCCAACCAACCAGCTGCTCTGCTTCCCTCCCATTAAATAGGGTGTCTTCTATCCAATACTTTAGGAGTTCAAATACTAGAGAGCCCCAAGAATATATCAAATTACTAGAGAGCCCTAAGAATATATCTCTAACAACATAGAACCATTATTCACCTTTCTGAAAGCCTGCACGCAATCCTGGGCAAGACTCCCATTGGGGGTGATGGGGAGGATCAACCTTACCAAAATGATCCTACTGCCCAAGTTTTTATATATGTTTTGGCACTCCCCGGTTTTAATCCCACTAAAAATCTTCAAAACGCTTGATAGTATTCTCAACACTTTTGTTTGGGGACCTAGCAGGCACAAATTAGCATGGTGTACTCTAAAAAACCCAACCTCTGGGCGCATGCGCGGCTCGTGAAGATGGTGGACGTGTAGGACCAGAGCTCCGGCCTCATCCCGTCCCTAAACGACTCCCGCTCCGCTACATCCGCGCCATTCGCCCCGGGAGCAGTCTCAATAGCTCCGGGAACTACTCAGCCATCGAGTGATCCCGTTTATGGGTAAGATCGGAGATCAGCGACGCTTCTACAAGATGACCGCGCCGCAGGCCGCACTTCATCTTTCCCTCATGGATCGCTTCGCGTATAGGCCTCAATCCCCGGCCTCAGGTAATATGACAACCGCGGAGGAAATTCCGGACGCAACTCCATTGGGTGAGCTTTCTCCTACCCTGCCCGTGCAGCAACATCCGCAGATCTCATCACAGCCTCCGATGACAGCCCTGGTGACTGTGGAAGTACTAGATCTCCGGCTCCAGGCCCTGCTCCAAGGCCTCACGGACAACATTACTAAGGCGGTAAGCAAACTAGCCCACGAGCTCAGAGGGGAGATAGATCACCTAGGGGAACGTACAAACACCCTAGAGACTAAGTTTGATGATATGATCAATTATGTTCATGTCATAGAAGACGAGAATGCTTCCCTGAAAAATACAGTGGCGCAGTTACAATTGCAACAAGAAGATCTCGAGAACAGGGAAAGGAGACAGAACCTGAGAATACGTGGGGTCCCAGAAGCAGTTACTGACAAAGACATCCGTTCATATTTGCTGGCCCTATTCATCCATCTAGCCCCTGACATACCAGATATAGACTGGAGGCTTGACAGGGCACACAGGTCTCTGGCTCCAAACCCCCCCAAGGAGCGAACCCTAGAGATATAATAGTGCGCTTCCATTTTTATGAAAGTAAAGAAGCTCTGACCGTAGCCACCCGCAACAGATCAAGAATTGATTTTAAGGGAGCGAAGATTCAGCTGTTTAGTGATTTGTCCCCCATCACTCTGGCTAAACGCCGTGCTTTGAAACCTGTCACAGCTCATCTACAAAATCATCAGGTTCCCTATCGCTGGGGTTTCCCATTCCGTCTCACTGTTACTATGGATGGCTCACAACACTCTCTGAGAGATTTGCAGGAATGTGACCCTTTCATCAGAAGCCTGGGTCTTCCCCCTATTCCTGAAGAGAATTTGCTACCGCAATCAACACTATCCAGACCCCTTTCCACCCCCGGAAAGATATGGACCCCTGCACGCCGGAGACCCCGCAATACTACTTTCACCCCCCAGAGAGCTCCTTCACTGAAAGGTCCATTCTGATCTTACCCACGCTAAAATGTAATTGTATATTCTCTTGAAAAGAGATTTCGATCCATACCTGGATTGTCCTTTCCTGTCATCACTTCCATATTTTCAGTTTTTTTTTTTTTTTATACCTGCGGCCTAAGGCTTGAACGTTTGATTGCGTCTTCTTCCACTAAGTTGACAGTCCCTGTACTGTCCTACGATGACGAACTCCCGTTTAGTTCCATTTAATGCTGACAATGATGTCTGAGGGGGACTGGGGCTGGTGGGATGGTCCCTGCGGGCTGCCGTGCCCTCACCTACTTTTCATGGTCCTTGATTGTGATCATAACCCCCAGGGGGACTTTCCCCCTTCGGGCACTATGCCTTTATGGTTCTTTTTTTTTGTTGTTGCTGGTTTTTTGTTTTCTTTTTTCTGTGCTTCCATTTTCTCCTGGTCCAATTTTTACATGGACACCACGTGAGCTCTATATTTTTTGTCCATTTTTTTTTGGACTCTAACTACCTCCTTCATTGTTGTTGGATCCTATCTGTACTGTTTAAATTTAATTGTTTATGTTCCTGGTATTATCTAACTGTCTATAGGTCCATTTTTGACCTATCCAAGAAACACAGATGTGTTTCCACCTCATTTCAATTTTTTCTAAAATACGAAAGTACTGACCCAGATTCTAGTACCACTGCATTATGGTTAGTGCTCTCGACATGGTATTTAACAATGACATATGCTTTCCTGTTCATACCTCTGAATGGCCATAAATGTATTATCTTACAATGTTAAGGGCCTGGGCTCCATTTCCAAACGCTGGATGGCATTGAAGGAGTTTAGATCTTCAGATGCGGATGTGGTCATGGTCCAGGAGACCCATTTTAAGGCTGATGGCTCATTTAAATTCGCATCTAAGCACTTCCCCACTACTTTTGTGGCCTCTGACCCCTCTGGTAAAGCAGGGGTGGCCATCCTGTTTAGGAAGACTTCGGCCATTCGGGTCAAGTCTTCATTTTTGGATCCACATGGTCATTTTATTCTCCTGGACTGTGACCACATGAACACATCCTTCACACTTGCAAACATATATGCTCCCAACTCGAAACAGATTGGGTTCCTTGAAGTTTTTTTTGAGAAGCTCCAGACTTTCTCCCAACCCTTCATGATAATAGGTGGAGACTTTAATTTGTGTATGTCCCCAACCAAAGATAGGCTCTCCCTGCTTAAAAATCCACCCTCGACACGGGTACAAAAATCCTCTACGGCATTTCGTAGATTACTTAGAACCCACAAGTTGCTAGACTCTTGGAGAGTGAAACATCCGATAGCTAAGCAATTCACTTTTTTCTCACCTCCACACAGGGTATACACGAGATTGGATCATTTCTTTATTTCACCACTGTTGGTGACACATCTGGTTGACTCTAATATTCACCCGATCACATGGTCTGATCATGCACCTATTACCCTAAATCTCATACTGTCCACACCCACACCTAGGACCTGCCACTGACGTCTTAACGAATCTCTCCTGAGTATCCCCGAAACCCACTCACACCTGGAACGCAGCCTGATCGAATTTTTCCAACTCAATGCTGGTTCAGTTTCAAAGACCTCCACCCTTTGGGAGGCTCACAAGGCGGTCTTCAGGGGTGAATGTATAGCCTCTGGATCCCGCCTTAAGAGGGATCGTGCTCTACAGCGCTCGACCCTCTTAGCCGACCTGGTGAGGACTGAAAAAGACCTTCTTGTACATCCCACAGTGGGGAACCTTCGTAAAGTGGTATCTTTGAGAAACCGTATCAAATCTTTGGATAAGAGTGCAACCACTAAATCAATGCTTTGGTCAAAGCAAAAATATTATGAGTTTGCTAATAAACCCCACAGTATCCTGGTCAATCGCCTAAAACCTCGTCCCAACAATTCCATACCGGATTTTATAATTCGGCCAGACGGGGAACCTACTTACTGCCCTAGAACCATGACCAGGGTCTTTGAGTCATATTATAGGAAACTTTATAATTGTATCTCCTCAGAATCTGGATCCCAGTTCGCCCATGAGAAATATGATTCCTTTGTCGAATCCCTAAATTTACCTAAATTATCCCAAGCAGACCGTGAAGGACTTAATTCACCTATCACAGCTGAAGAGATCTCCCAGATAATTAAGCACCTCCCAACACACAAAGCCCCAGGCCCAGATGGTCTCCCTTACTCCTACTACAAGAAGTTTCTCCCAATTTTACTCCCCATATGCTGACCCTTTTTGAATCTCTGATGGCCGGAACAGTCCCCCACCCCCAATTTCTACATGCCTACATTACGGTTATCCCGAAGCCGGGTAAGGACCCCTCTCTACCAGATAATTATCGGCCAATAGCCCTTTTAAATTCCGATTATAAAATATTCACTAAGGTATTGGCAAATAGGTTATCCATTCTCCTCCCTACTTTAATACACAAGGATCAGGTGGGATTTGTTCCTTCTAGACATGCTGGGGATAATACCAGACGAACTATAGATCTCATTGACCTGTTAACCAAGACTGGTAAGCCAGCTCTGATATTAAGCTTGGATGCACAAAAAGCATTCGATCGTTTAAATTGGTCCTTCATGTTTGCTACTCTGTCAACATATGGTTTTTCGGGTCCATTTATCCAAGCTCTTACTGCATTATACTCTACCCCCACTTCCCAGGTCCAGCTGTCTTCTTCTGTCTCTTCGCCATTCCCCCTTAGTAATGGGACTAGACAGGGTTGCCCCTTATCCCCTTTATTGTTTATCCTTAGCCTGGAACCTTTAGCTACTGCCATTAGACTCCATCCCGATATAGGGGGGGTGGCGTTGAGACACAGGGAGTACAAGCTGTCCCTCTTTGCAGATGATATTCTGTTAACCATCACACGCCTACACATATCTCTACCCTCTCTCCACAAACTCCTTGACCTATTTGGCAACCTCTCGGGTTTTAAAGTAAATCCATCCAAAACAGAAGCCTTGCCAATAAATATCCCACCTGATACACTTACTCACCTACAAAACACCTTTAGATACCGTTGGTACACTCAATCCCTTAAATACTTAGGTATACACATATCTCCCTCCTACTCTACCTTAGACCAGGTGAATTTCCCCTCATTGTTCTCAGAAATACATAGATTATTAAAGTCCTGGACAAAACTACCCCTGTCTCTGCTTGGGAGGATAAACATTCTCAAAATGTCCATACTCCCTAAATTACTATATTTCTTTGAGACTCTCCCCATCCCGATCCCGATGACACAGCTGAAAATCATCCATAGATATTTTCTCAATTTTATTTGGAATGATGCCTCCCACAGAATAGCTAGCACAGTCCTTTTGGCTCCACGCTCTCGTGGCGGTCTGGGGGCTCCAGATGTCATAAAGTACTATTATGCCACTCATCTGAGAGCTATAACCTCATGGACATCTAGAAAAGCTCCGAATAGGTGGTCGGAGATTGAGATGGGAATTACTGTCCCTGATCACCCATGCTCCATGTTATGGCCTTCCTCTGATAAATATACTCCTCAACTGCGCAAAATATGTTTGAACCCTATGCTTTTTACCCTCTCCATTTGGAAGAGGTGTTCCAGTAGGTATTCCCTGTCTTCTCCATGCCCCCCCCCCCCCCCCTTACAAATGTGCTTTTTAATCCAGACATCCCTGATAGCCTCTCATATGAATCTATGCTGCCATGGACCCAGGCGGGTATTTTTCAAATCCGCCATCTTGTACACCCGGTAACACGTAAGCTTCTCTCGTTTTCTGATATACAGTCCAAACACCAAGTCCCAAAATCCCTTTTTTTCTCATTTCTTCAAATTAGACATTTTTTTGCTTCCAAGGCCCCCAACCTGACATTGGAACCCCCCACTGCATTTGAAAGGCTGTGTTCCCAGGGACCGTATGAGCCACATCAAATATCTACTATTTACCGAATCATACACTCAGCCCCCCCCCGCTCACCGGACAGATACATTCATATATGAAAAAATGGTCCGACATTTTGGCCAGGCCTATATCATTATTAGATTGGGGGAAAATATGGGTCGCGGCATCTAAGGTCTCCAGATGTGTGGCCCACAAAGAAACCACTTATAAGATACTTATGTTTTGGTATAGGACCCCAGAGTTCCTTGCAGCCCGGAAGTTGACCCCCCACAGCCAGTGTTGGAGGTGTGGTTCCGAAACAGGCACGCATATCCACATTTTTTGGGAATGTTCGATATTAATCCCCTTTTGGACGCAAGTCCATGTTTGTCTGGAAAAGGTTCTTGGGGTCTCTGTCCCTTTCCAACCCCTGCATATGTTATTAGGTCTTCCCCTCCCGAGATTGCCCAAATGTCATCATAAGTTGATGGCCTTTCTCTTGTTAGCTGCCAAGCGAGTTATCCCCCAACGTTGGCGAGATACTGCCCCTCCCACGTTTGCACACTTTCTAGTAGCTGTGGCTGACATTAGGAGGATGGAACGCCTCACCGCTGTGGTCGCTGACAGCCTCCCCATGTTTGAATGCATTTGGGACAGCTGGGACTCCTCGACATACAGTGCTGATCCGGATCCAAACCCTTGCTGATTCCAGGATATTATTCCTGGGTTCCCTATGATTATACGACAGGGAAGGTTTTATACCTTCCCTCTGACCCGTCCCATGTTTGTTCACTCTCAACAAATATACCTATGATTCACTAGTCACATTAGACCTCCGATTCGTTACTTGTGCCTTTGGAGTATGTTCTGATTATACCACTTCCTGTCCTATACCTGGAGATGTATATCCAAGATCTTTGTTGCATTGTTTTCTATGCCTTTTTATGTTTACCATGTATGACTGTATGCTGGAGTCTGGATTACAGGCTTATTATGTTACTTTGAAAAACTATAAATAAACAATAAAAAAAAAAAAAAAAAAAAACCCAACCTCTTTAGGAGGAGCGGCTCTTCCGGACTTCCATTCTTACTATATAGCGGCCCAGCTGTCTCATTTTTACCATCTCCACAAAACTGATGCCCCTAGATACCAAACCCTAATATGCAAGATGCCTAGCCATAGCACACAATCCCCCCTGCAAGTATTATTTAGAGGCAAGTGACGTAGAGTGGCAGCCGACACCCGGAGTCACCTGTTATCCCATCACAAACGCAATGAGAGATTGCACTCAAAATAACAGATGCTGATTTCTTCCACTCACACACACCCTTATGGCACAATCCCCAATTGAAGGAACTGACCTTGCTCCCGGACGTTGACATATGGGCCTCTAAGGGGATATTATTCTTACACCAAGTACTTACCCCACTCTGAGTGCGACACTTTCAATCACTGAAGGATGAGTTTGAGGTACCCACCCATATGCTGTTCCGATATCTAAAGTTAAGGCACGCTCTTCAAACCCAATTCGCTGACGGTTTCCCAATCCGCAAACCTATCCTTAGTAGACGTGATCATCGGTGCAGACCCCTCCAAACTGACATCCACTCTATATAATATCATACAAACTCATTCGATAACATGGATTGCTGATACGGCTAGAACCTGCTGGGAGGGAGATGTAGGCCTCATAGAAGAATCTGACTGGGACAAGATCTTGGAAAACGCCAAGAAGGCTTCTCCTAGGCTCTCTGAGCGCTTGACACAACTGTACATTATACACAAATCATATCTTATCCCGGCGAGAATTGCTAAATACCGCTCTAATTATAGCCCATTATGCCCTAGATGTGGTGGACACCCATGTACATTCTTTCACCTAATATGGTCGTGCCCAGTTATCCAAAACTACTGGACACAAATTATTAAATTCCTACATGACCACATGGGATCACCCCTTCAACTGGACCCAAAGCCATGTTTGTTGGGCCTACTTCCAGACGTCTCTATCTACAAGTTTCTGGCCACCTTCCTTTACGAAACTAATTTTAGTGCTCGGAAGTTGGTGGCCCGACACTGGATGCAGACTACCCACCCCCCCTCACCCTACAGGCCTGGGTTGGGGAAATTAATCTGACTTTACCTTACAAGAAAGTCATCTACTGTCATCAGGGTTGCTCGCCAAATATGATAGGGCTTGGAATAGGTGGCTGGATAGCGTGTACACATGTAGTGAATAGGCCGGGACCCTCGGACTAATGTAGGGGCACGAGCAGGGTCCCGAGTCTTCCCACAGGCCTTATAACATACTGTAATTTTGTACTCGCTCAGGGGAATCTCCAGTGCAGGGAGATGTGATATGACCTGACAAGTGCATATTGGAAATGATTTGCAGATGTATTAAAATGTGTATTGGACTATAAGGGTAATCCACATGCTGGTGTTTAATTATTACCTTGCCTATATGTTTTACATACAAATAAACTTATTTATTTTTTTGTTTTAAAAAATATATATATATATAACATGTTTATTATTTTAATAAAAAAAAAATACCTTTAGTAACACTTTAAGCTTGTTAGCAATTATTTTTAAAGGTGACGTTCACCTTTTCAGGCAGAATTTCACTTTTCATTAAGAAAGCTTTTTGTAGTGTAATTTCTGCCCCAACTATCCCAATGTGCTTATCTCTCATTTACCTCAGTTTTCATCTGTCTATTTAGATTTTTAAAAATGCTTTTTTGTTTAACCACTTGCCGACCGCGCCATGTACAAAAGACGTCCACAGCGCGGTCGAGTTATCCTGAGTGGACGTCCCAGGGACGTCCTCACAGAATCTTGCTCCCGCGCGCCCCCTGGCGCATCACGGATCACGGTAGATGGCCGCTAATCGCGACCGTTTACCACGTGATCGCTCCGTCAAATGACGGAGCGATCACTTGTAAACAGACCGGCGTCATGTGATCCACAGCTGACATGGGGGAGGGAGCGGACATGATCCGCTCCCTCCCCTCTCCTCTCACACTGTACCGATCGGTACAGAGAGGGGAGGGAGCAGATCATGTCCGCTCCCTCCCCCATGTCAGCTGTGGGCTGGATCTGTGACAATTGCAGTCACAGATCCAGCCATCCATCCATCCCTGCTCAGCCATCCCTGTGCAATACTCTGCCAATACTTTGCAATACACCCTGCCAATACTCTGCAATACACCCTGCCAATACTCTGCAATACCCTTGCAATACTCTGCAAAATACCCTGCGCAATACTCTGCAATACCCTGTGCAATACCCTGTGCAATACCCTGTGCAATACTCTGCAATACCCTGTGCAATACTCTGTGCAATACTCTGCAATACCCTGTGCATTACCCTGTGCAATACCCTGTGCAATACTCTGCAATACCCTGTGCAATACTCTGCAATACCCTGCCCATACTGTGCAATACCCTGCCCATACTCTGCCCATACTGTGCAATACCCTGCCATACTGTGCAATACTCTGCCATATTCCGCAATACCCTGCCATACTCCGCAATACTCCTCAATACCCTGCAATACTCCTCAATACCCTGCAATACCCCTCAATACCCGGCAATACTCCACAATACCCGGCAATACTCCACAATACCCGGCAATACTCCACAATACCCTGCAATACTCCACAATACCCTGCAATACTCCACAATACCCTGCAATACTCCTCAATACCCGGCAATACCCCGAAATACTCGGCAATACCCGGCAATACCCGGCAATACCCGGCAATACTCGGCAATACCCGGCAATACCCGGCAATACTCGGCAATACCCGGCAATACTCGGCAATACTCCGCAATACCCGGCAATACTCCGCAATACCCGGCAATACTCCGCAATACCCGGCAATACTCTGCAATACTCCTCAATACCCTGCAATACTCCTCAATACCCTGCAATACTCCACAATACCCGGCAATACTCTGCAATAACCACTTCCCGCCCACCGGCCGTCATATGACGTCCTTAACTTTATGCGGGGATATCTGAATGATGGGAGCAGCTACAGGCATCATTCAGATATTCGCTTTTTCAGCTGGCGATTCCCTGCACCATAAGAACGATCATAGTGGCTGTTCCACCGCTTGATCGCTCTTACGGAAGGTGAGAGGGGATGCCCCCCTCCCGCTGCCCTCCGGTGCTTCTACCGACTCACCGCTGCGATCAAAGCCAAGATTGTTTTTTTTTTTGTTTTTTTTTTCAGGCTTCCCAGCCTAGAGGTGAGATGTGGGGTCTTATTGACCCCATATCTCACTGTAAAGAGGACCTGTCATGCCATATTCCTATTACAAGGGATGTTTACATAATAGGAATAAAAGTGATCAAAAAAAAATTTGGGGCGGAAAAACATGTCAAACTAAAATAAATAAAGTAAAATGAACAATAAAATGCAGAAGTGAACGCATACGTAAGCCCTGCCCACATATGAAAACGGTGTTCAAACCACACATGTGAGGTATCGTTGCGAACGTTAGAGCGAGAGCAATAATTTTGGCCCTAGACCTCCTCTGTAACTCAAAACATGTAACCAATAAAAATATTTAAAGCGTTGCCTATGGGGATTTTTAAGTAGCGAAGTTTGGCGCCATTCCACGAGCGTGTGCAATTTTGAAGGGTGACATGTTAGGTATCTATTTACTCTGCGTAACTTCATCTTTCACATTATGCAAAAACATTGGGCTAACTTTACTGTTTTTTTTTTCTTTTAAGCACAAAACAGTTTTTTTCCATAAAAAACGCGTTAGAAAAATTTCTGCGCAAATACCGTGCAAGATAAAAAGTTGCAATGACCACCATTATATTCTTTAAGGTCTTTGCTAAAAAAACATATATAATGTTTTGGGGTTCTATGTAATTTTCTAGCAAACAAATGATGATTTTTACATGTAGGAGAGAAATGTCAGAATTGGCCTGGGTGCTCCAGAAGGCCTGAAGGTGCTCCCTGCATGTTGGGCCTCTGTATGTGGCCACGCTGTGTAAAAGTCTCACACATGTGGTATCGCCATACTCGGGAGGAATAGCAGAATGTGTTTTGGGGTGTAATTTGTGGTATGCATATGCTGTGTGTGAGAAATAACCTGCTAATATGACAATTTTGTGAAAAAAAAAAAAAAAGAAAAAAAAATCTTGATTTTTGCAAAGAATTGTGGGAAAAAATGACAACTTCAAAAAACTCACAATGACTCTTTCTAAATACCTTGGAATGTCTTCTTTCCAAAAAGGGGTCATTTGGGGGGTATTTGTACTTTTCTGGCATGTTTGGGTCTCAAGAAATTAGATAGGCCGTCAGTACTTCAGGTGTGATCAATTTTCAGATATTGGCACCATAGCTTGTGGACTCTATAACTTTCACAAAGACCAAAAAATATGCACCAATTTGTACTTATTTTTACCAAAGATATGTAGCAGTATAAATTTTGGCCAAAATTTATGAAGAAAAAATACTAATTTGCAAAATTTTATAACGGAAACAAAGAAAAAGTAGGATTTTTAAAACAGCTTACCTGTAAAATCCTTTTCTTGGAGTACATCACGGGACACAGAGCAGCATAGTCATTACTATGTGGGTTATATAGAATTACCTTCAGGTGCTGGCACTGGCAACTTCCAAACAGGAAGTACCCTCCCCTATATAAGCCCCTCCCATCCGGGAGTACCTCAGTTTTGTAGCAAAGCAATACGTGTCCCCAAAAGAGGGGTGGGAGCTCTGTGTCCCGTGATGTACTCCAAGAAAAGGATTTTACAGGTAAGCTGTTTTAAAAATCCTACTTTCTTGTTCATACATCACGGGACACAGAGCAGCATAGTCATTACTATGTGGGACGTCCCAAAGCAATGCCACATGAGGGGGGGGATACACCATACATAAGCTGGGCGCCATCAGGCATGAGGATCTTTTGCGGCCTGCAACACACTGCGCCCAAAGGCGACATCCTCCTGACTTCTCACGTCCACCTGGTAGAACCTAGTAAACGTGTGTACTGAAGACCATGTTGCGGCCTTACAAATTTGCGCCAGGGAGGCCTGGTGATGCACTGCCCATGAAGTTCCAACTGCTCTCGTGGAGTGCGCCCTAACTTTGAACGGAGGCGGTCTACTTTTCAAGCCATAGGCTTGTATTATGACCTGTCGAATCCACTTGGCTAAAGTAGATTTTGATGCTGCCTGACCCTTTCTGGGGCCTTCCGGCAGAACAAACAGAGAATCCGTTCTACGAATCTGAGCAGTGGCTTTTAGATAAGCTTTAACTGCTCTTACTACATCCAAAGAATGCAATAACTTTTCCTCTACCGAGCTTGGTTTGGGGAAAAAAGAAGGAAGAACCACATCCTGGTTCAAGTGAAACCTCGATACCACCTTAGGAAGAAAGGCTGGGTGAGGACGTAATACTACTCTGTCCTTATGGATAACCAGATATGGCTCTTTACAGGACATGGCGGCTAATTCCGACACTCTTCTAGCCGAGCATATGGCTACTAAAAATATCAATTTCCTGGTGAGTAGAACCAAGGAAATGTGCCGCAAAGGTTCAAATGGCTGCTTCTGCAGAACCGACAGAACCAAATTTAGATCCCATGGGCACATGGGAGCCTTAATCGGTGGAATAATACGAGTCACACCTTGCATAAAGGATTTGACAAGTGAATGCATAGCCAGGGGCCTTTGAAATAGTATTGACAAGGCCGAAACCTGGCCCTTGATAGTACTTAAGGCAAACTTCCTGTCTACAGCCCACTGCAGGAAGTCCAGAATTCTGCCTATAACGTACTTACGTGGATGCCATTTTCTGGCCTCGCACCAAGTGATGTACGCCTTCCAAACTCTATAGTAGATCTGCCTGGATACAGGCTTCCTGGCATTGATTATAGTTGATACCACAGAGTTAGAGAGACCTCTCTTCTTTAGGATGTGGGACTCAATAGCCAGGCCGTTAAACTTAGAGTTAGTAAGGAAGGGTGGTATATCGGTCCTTGCAAAAGCAGGTCCGGACGACGTGGAAGGGTCCAAGGACTCCCCACAGACATTTTGATGATCTCCGCGTACCAGGCCCTTCGGGGCCACGCTGGAGCCACCAGGATCACCGGCTTCTTCTCCAACCTGACTCTGCGAAGGAGTCGAGGCAACAATTGTAGCGGAGGGAATGCATATATCAGTCTGAACTGATCCCAAGGGAACACCAGAGCATCCGAGCCGCAAGCGAGGGGATCCCTTGTCCGGGAGACAAATCTGTCCACCTTTGCGTTGAATCTGGATGCTAGCAGATCTACATCCGGTGTTCCCCACCGCTGACATATTGCTCGGAAGACCTCGGGATGAAGGGACCATTCCCCTGGGCATAACTGTTGGCGACTCAGAAAGTCCGCCTTCCAATTCTCCACCCCTGGAATGAAGACAGCTGATATACATGGGACATGCTTTTCTGCCCATTCCAGGATGTGACTTACTTCCCTCTGGGCTGCACGACTCCTGGTGCCTCCCTGATGATTGATATATGCCACTGCTGTGGCATTGTCTGATTGAATTCTGACAGGGGACCCTTGGAGTCTGGATGTCCAGGCTACTAGGGCGTACCGGGCTGCTCGTATCTCTAAGAGATTGATGGGCAGGGTTTTTACTACATTTGACCATCTGCCCTGGAGAGACCATTGCTCCAGTACTGCCCCCCAGCCTGTAAGGCTGGCATCTGTAGTGACCACCTTCCAAGATATCGGGCTGAAGGGTTTTCCCTTCTGGAGATTCTGGGGGATCAACCACCAGCAGAGACTCTTCCGAACGGAAGGGGACAAAGCCATCGGGAAGTATAGAGCCTGAACTTTTCCGTTCCAGGCTGACAATATGGCCCTTTGTAAATTCCTTGAGTGGAATTGGGCGTATGGCACAGCTTCGAATGATGCTACCATCTTTCCTAGCAGCCTCATGCACAGGCGTATGGACGGCTGTCTTTTTGCACAAAGCAGACGGACCAAGCCCCTCAAAGAGGATACCTTGTCTAGAGGTAAGAAAATCTTCCTCTGGTCTGAATCCAGCCGTAGCCCTAGATATACCAGGTTTTTCACTGGCTGTAGGGCTGACTTGTCCAGGTTGATGACCCAACCGTGAGATTCTAGATACTTGATTGTATCGACAATTACCACTTCTAGCTTGGCAACTGAGTGGTCCATCAACAACAGGTCGTCTAGGTATGCCATTATCGTTACACCCCGTGTTCTTAGATCGGCCAACAGTGGGGCCAGAATTTTTGTGAACACTCGTGGTGCTGTGGCCAGACCGAATGGTAAGGCTCTGAACTGAAAATGGCGCCCTTCTACTGCAAAGCGTAGGAATTTTTGATGACCTGGAAAGATGGGAACATGCAAGTAAGCATCTTTGATGTCGATCGAGGCTAACCATTCCTCCCCTTGTAGGGCAGCGGTGACCGATCGGATCGACTCCATCCGGAAAGACCGGACGTTTAGAAATTTGTTTAGACTCTTTAGGTCCAATATGGGTCTTATGTCCCCGTTTGGCTTCGGGACTGTGAAAAGGTTTGAGTAGAAACCCAACCCCCACTCTTCCATAGGAACCTCCATAATTACTCCTTGGAGCAATAGTTGTTCTAACGCCAATAGGAGAGACCGTCTTTTCAGAGGGTCTCTTGGCATGCCTGACCACATAAAATGGGATGGAGGAGACTCTTTTAACTCCAACTTGTATCCCAGAGTTACTGCGGAGAGCACCCATCTGTCTTTGATCGTCTCTGCGAACAACTGAAGTCTTCCCCCCACCCGTTTAAGTGGGGGCAGCCCTTCATAGGCTTGACTTGGAGGCTGGTTTAGTACCTCTTCGGATCCAGGGCTTTTTATTACCCTGTGGCTGTCCCTGATTTTTACCTCCTGAGTTTGACCGAGGAGGCCGTCGGAACTGCTTAGTAGCAGACGTCGCAGGGATAGGAGAGGTAGTCCTCTTAAAAGATGGACCCCTAGACCTCTTCTTACTCGGTAAGAGAGTACTTTTACCACTGGAAATCTTCTGGATATACTTATCCAGGTCTTCGCCAAAAAGGCGTTCCCCATGAAATGGGAAGTTAACTAAGAGCTTCTTACAGGGAGCTTCAGCAGACCAGTTTTTGAGCCACAGAAGCCTAAGCATATGTACCAAAGACAGCGTGAGGCGGGAGGCCTGATGGATAGAATCCTTGATGGCGTCAACCGCAAAGCATAATGCTCTAGGCAGATCAGCCAGAGCCTGGGCCTGTTGGTCTGGCAAATCCCTCAGGACCATTTTCATTTGATCCTTTAAAGCTTGGCAGACTCCAATAGCTGCCACTGCTGGCTGTGTAACAGCCCCTGCTGTGGAAAAAGCAGATTTTAATAAAGATTCCAATTTTTTATCCACTGGATCTTTGAACATTTGAACATTATCTACTGGACATGTCAGTGATTTGTTCACAGAAGAGATGGCTGCATCCACCGTAGGAACATTCCATCTCTGGGTGAACTTTTCCTCCATGGGATAGATCACCGGAAACCTTTTAGGCGGAACAAATAGTTTATCAGGATGTTCCCAGTCCTGGTATATAAGTCCTTCCAATAATGGATGTATTGGAAAGGAGCAATTAACCTGGGGAGCTTTTAGCGACCCCAATGAGGAGACAGCAGTAGTTGATGGTTCAACAAGAGGCATTTTAAATGCAGATCGAACCATGTCAGTTAGGGTCTGGACCCACAATCTTTCAGTCTGTGATGCTGAAAATGGTTCATCTACTGTCGATTCCTCAAAAACAGAGCTAAGACTGTTGCTCTGCCAACAGGCACTCTAATGGAGGTGATGGAGATCTGGCGCGCTTTCTTTCCTGTAGAGAAGAAGCGATCAATGCAGCCAATCTCTGCTCCAATCCCTCCAGAGTTGAGGAAAAAACCTCCTCTGTTATATATGCAGGAGCAGGTGGACTGAGGACAGCCACAGTACCTGCCACTCCCGGGGGTTCCTTATGGGTATTAACCTCTGATTTCTCAGGGGAGGAGGGTGCAGATGACTGCTCCAGATCCTCAGAGCCCGATGGAGACCCCCTACACTTCCTGAGAGGTATATCTCGGAGATTTTTAGGCGGCATATTCCTTAGTTCAAAGCTGAGGTATTCCAGCCGCAATACACCCCTTACTGAAATAGTCTAATGCAATTTGCTGCTATGTACATCAGTGGGTGTCTACTAATGCGTCTTTCTGGGGATGCCTGTATCAACCGCCCGCTGTAAGCCCCTATACCATGCTACCAGCTCCTTTTCATGCTCTGTGTCCATAGCAAGCAGCGTGGACTGAGTCCTTTTATCTTGCTGGGACGCCCGCACATGCGCAGAAGCGCTGGGCGCACAGAGCGCGTCATCCGTCAGGCTCCGCCCCCTTTTTTGAAGCTAAACCTTATAAAAAGAAAGCATGTGTGCGCGCGCGCGTGCACGTGTGCGCCCTTGGCGCCATGTAGGGAGAGGAGCCAGGGTCCCTGTTTCACCAGGACTCGGGGATGGAAGGAAACTACTTGGCAGCATGACAGAGGAATGCAGCTTCCCTGATAGAGAGCTCACTCATCTGCCTGGACTTTCACCATGGAAGGAATAGTCCCAAGAAAAAAGACGTTCCACAGCAGCCTCTAGTGGACAAACACAGGTACCGCACTTTTGTCTTTTTTTTTTTTTTTTTTTTAAAACCAACTTTATGAAAAACATTTCCAGGTTTACCGTTTTTTTAAAACTTCCCTTATGAAAAAACATTTCTAGGATTTCTTAGGCATATACAGCTATTAGCGGGAATACCCTTTAGGTAACAGGCAGAAAGACATATTAGGCTTGGGGGTCCCCTCAATAGAACCAAGTTCCTGAGGGGCCCCCACTTACCTTTTCCCCGCCGCAGGACTTTGTTTGGTCCACAGAAGCCCAAACTTCACCTCTCACGGCAGGCATTGTACTAGACCTTCAGGGACCGGGTTCCCAAGGATTCCACTCCCCTGGACCTGTATAGCACCCTGCACAGATAGCCTCTTGGTTTTGGGTATGACCAGAGCTCTGGATCCCAGGGTCCAGCCCTCCTAAGAGAGGCATTACAGGCAAAACCCTGCTCTTCTCTGCAAGGCCCGGGTACCGACCGTTTAGCTATGAAGCTTTTTTGGTCGGATCCGGAATAGCTTGCTAAGGCCCAGAGAACCTGTACACAAGCCCAGATGAATACATGTTAACCTTGGCCAACACCTTAGACACTGGCAAAAAACTGAGGTACTCCCGGATGGGAGGGGCTTATATAGGGGAGGGTACTTCCTGTTTGGAAGTTGCCAGTGCCAGCACCTGAAGGTAATTCTATATAACCCACATAGTAATGACTATGCTGCTCTGTGTCCCGTGATGTATGAACAAGAAATTCATTTTTTTACAAAATTTTCAGTCTTTTTTCTCTTATAGCGCAAAAAATAAAAAACCCAACAGTGATTAAATACCACCAAAAGAAAGCTCTATTTGTGTGAAAAAAAGGACAAAAAATTCATATGGGTACAGTGTTGTATGACTGAGTAATTGTCATTCAAAATGTGAGAGCACCGAAAGCTGAAAATTCGTCTGGTTAGGAAGGGGGTTTAAGTGCCCAGTTGTCAAGTGGTTAAATAGTTTTTTATTGAAGTTTTCCATTTTATAACAAAGTATAAAAGTAATGCAAGAATACAAAGATATACATTCAGCATTGCATGATATGCATTTTCTGAAGGCACAAATAAATGTACATATGATGTTCAAGGTTAAAAATGCATTTTGATTCCATCACTTCCTGTAGATAATATCCCAGCATGCACTGCCTTGCTGCATCACAGCAGAAGGCGTGATAGGACATGTTCACCACTCTGGACCACTCCCTATTTCCACATACTTTCTGTACAAACTGATTGTGCAATCTCCTTTAGATCTACCACTAGCTATGTAGTGTCAGAGCCTTTCTGATTTGATATCAATTGAATGTATTGTTCAGGTGGGCCCTAGTTTTGGTAAATCTAAAAAAAAATGTACAGAGATTATACAATCAGATTGCATAGTGTATAGCCAGTTTTATGCAAGTACATACAAGGGAGTGGATGGGGACACTCAGATATCAGGCCCAGTTCACATCTCCATGTAACAGAAATTCACATTCCAGCATGAGTTTTTTTTTTGCATTTTGGAAAATTTGCACTCATCACGTATAATGCAGTCTATTCACTAGAATGGGCTGCCCTATGTGCAACAATCACCCCAAAAGATGTGCTGGATTTTTTGGGGGAAAATGTGAATGGAGCCTCATTGTTCTTGTATAAACAAACCAATGTCGCATTCAGGCTCCATTCACACCTTTCACACCATTCACACCTAGCATAATGGGAGCACACATTTTTTTGGCTCTTTTTTCCCGCAACACACACACTGATTTTAATTTGCTGCCCTACACATGGAAAAGTAGCTCATGGGATATTTTTTCGTGTTGCGGTTTGCACATGTTTTACTACGTGTTTTGCTGCATTTGTCACTCTTTTTTTTACATGGCAAAATATGTTATATTGTCAAAAGTATTGGGACACCTGCCTTTACACACACATGAACTTTAATGGCATTCCATAAGTCTTAGTACCTAGGGTTCAATATTGAGTTGGCCCACCCTTTGCAGCTATAAGATCTTCAACTCTTCTGGGAAGGCTATCCACAAGGTTTAGAAGTGTGTCTATGGGAATGTATGACCATTCTTCCAAAAGCGCATTTGTGAGGTCAGACACTGATGTGGATGAGAAGGCCTGGCTTGCAGTCTCTGCTCTAATTCATCCCAAAGGTGTTCTATCGGGTTGAGGTCAGAACACCACCCCAAACTCGATCATCCAGGTCTTTATGGACCTTGCTTTGTGCACTGGTGCAAAGTCATATTGGAACAGGAAGGGGCCATCCCCAAACTGTTTCCACAAAGTTGGGAGCATGAAATTGTCCAAAATGTCTTGGTATGCTGACACCTGCTCCACTGGAACTAAGGGCCATGCCCAACCCCTGAAAAACAACCCCACACCATTATCCCCCTCCAGAAAATGATTTGGACCAGTGCACAAAGCAAGGTCCATGAAGACATGGATGAGCGAGTTTGGGGTGAGGAACTTGACTGGCCTGCACAGTGGTATATTGTATTAATCATAAGCAGGCAGTCATACATCAGAAAACCTTGCCAAAGACACTGCAGTGTCCCAGTCTTCTGATCTAACAGGATCAAATGTGAGTGACTAGATCTTGCAGTGACCCATTCTATTGATGCAGACATAATGGCGATAATAGGAGGATTGGCAACAAGGTCTATTGGAAACTAGTATGCATAGGAGTTCATCAGATCGACTATTAGAACCAAAACCAAGACCATGAGATAAAGTAATTATTACTGGGTCATAAACATATATGCTGAATATATCCAACATTAGCAGTGCTCAAATTAAATGTAGTTAAAATGTGTGAAGTCCATCCATTTATATAGTAATTGAATTATAAAATCCATCGATATATTCACATATGTTGAATTGATAAAACAACAGTTAGAAGTCCATCCATATATTCCTTGTGCGATATGTATCCTAACTGGTTAACCGTCACCACACCTCGTGAGATCTCTCCCCTATGGTAGTGAACTCACAAGATAAACAATAGGAATGTGCCTGTGTTATCATCCATTCAGGGAGCAACGAACCGGTCCTTCCATCTAAATGTCACTCACGACAAAAAGATGCATATACTTAGCGTAATTCCGCAAAGATAAAATGTATTAATTAAATTCCCATCCCCCCATACAGATTGCACTTACAAGAGCAAATAAAAAATAAAATCATTGAACAAAGCAGTCCTGTCACATTCGGTCAAACTCTCACCGCCTAATGGATCTCTCACAGGGTGGCGTACCCGGGTCGGGCTGTCAGCTGATCGTCAGACTGGATGGCTGCGTGATCACATACAGTACCCAGAAATGGTAACTAAACATGTATAGTTAGTGAGATAAGAAAAGGAGAGGTCTATAGACTAGGAGGAGAGTAATGCCTTGTACACACGACCGGGCTCTTTTCATCGGATATTCCGTCCGTGTGTATGCCCCATCAGACTTTTTCCTTCTGAAATTCCGACGGACTTAGATAGAGAACTTGTTCTCTTTTTTTCCGACGGACAAAAATTTCTATCGGAAAGTCTGTTCATCTGTATGCAATTCCGATGGACTAAAAACCATGCATGCTCAGAATCAAGCAGAAGAGCCAAACTGCCTATTGAACTTCATTAATCTCGGCTCATCGTACTTGTTGTACGTCACCGCGTTTTTGACGGTCGGACTTTTGTGCGACCGTGTGTATGCAATACAGCTTAAGCGGAATTCCGTTGGAACGCCGTCGGACAATCCGTCGGACTTTATTCCGACGGACAGTCTGGTTGTGTGTACAAGGCATAACAGTCACAGAGGTGAGGGTGGTCATAAAACTGTTGGCTAGTGATTTAGAAAACCAGGGTCCACATTTAATCTATGCACTTTTGTGGCTATTAGTTCAAATGTTTTCATTTCCTGAGTAGTTTGTCAGTTCCCCTTAAGAATTCAAGCATTCATGTCTTCAATAGTGTGGTCTTGTTTTAAAAAGTAAAATCCCACAGCTGTGCAGAAATCATCTTCATTGGTTTGTGTGAATAAATTAATTCTTGTTTGTACTTTATGCCCTGTTTCACCAACGTAAGATCCTTTGTTGCATTGGAAAAAAGCCCCACAACATTACTTGAGGTTGTGAGATCCTGTGATATTGAAGGTTCCTTTTGTGTGCGTGACACTCTTTAATGGATGTTAGCATAAATAAAAAAAGTATCACAGTGAGTACTCAATTGTTCTTGTTGCAAGTGCACTGATACAGCTACAATCACCTCAGGCATAGTGGGTGTTAGATACTTTATTAAAAAATTAGCTACAGATTGCTTAGGATTGGGGGGGGGGATAATGATTTTTATGGGGTTATAATTGGGCTTTAAAGTCTATAGATATGGGCATGATACAGGTTCAGGCTAGGTTCACACTGCAGCACGCTCCGGTTCACAGCAGGGGTCCGGTGTGTCCCCGTTCACCGTTCCAGGTCCGATTTCAGCCCAAATATTTGGCTGAATTCAGTCCTGAAACGGACCAAAAGAAGCACAGGACTCCTGTGCAATTTGCAAGGGAGCCGCTGCTGAGATGTGTGAACCGGCTCCATAGAGAGACGGTCACAATCTCCTGCTATGCGAATTGGATGCGGGGAAACCTGCATCCAATTTGCAACAGTGTGAACCCAGCCTTAGTTATTAAACTGCAACCCAGATTTATTTGTAAAGATATGAAGTGAGCATGTATGGATAAGGACACCAACATCCCAATAAATTTGAAAAGAAGAGGAGAGGACATGAGGTCACATGCCTCGGGACTTTTAGGGTGTCAATAATAATTTGTGACCAAAAGAGATGATCAACACAAAAAATATGAAAAAATAAAGATAATTTTATTACAAGATAGATAAAAACATGAGATAATACATATTCAAAAAGATTTTTGTTTTTGACACAAAGATGAATGTACAAAACCGTTAGTTCTCAACATGTTTCGCTCCTAGACGAGCTTCTTCAGGAGATAAATTTACAGTGTACTGATGTACTAAAGGTAACAGAAAATTTCTTCTTTTCTGTTACCTTTAGTACATCAGTACATCGTAAATTTATCTCCTGAAGAAGCTTGTTTTTATCTATCTTGTAATAAAATTATCTTTATTTTTTCATATTTTTTGTGTTGATTATCTCTTTTGGTCACAAATTATAATTGACACCCTAAAAGTCCAGAGGCATGTGACCTCTTGTCCTCTCCTCTTCTTTGCAACCCATATTTATATTTGCTATTGTTTTGTAAATAATCAAATAGGCAATTTACCTTCTCTACTTCTAATAAAATCACATTGTCAGTGCCAGTAATTAGAAACTTTGTACCAACTCAGCATTCCAAAACTTTAAATGCCATTAAAGTGCTGGAGATGCTATAATCTTAGCAACAGGTTAAACATATGTAGCGCCCTGCTCCTGATGACAAGGCTCTATGTTTAAATTTAGTGGGTGTCTGAGCTGGTATTTAGCTCAGACTTTGAAAATTAAGGCTAAATCAGTCTCTGTTTCGGCTATGGCTGTGCTTGGAGGGATTTCCCATTGTTTGCCTGAAGGTGGCGTTACCACCACAGGCCAATGTTGGAAAACAGGCAGGCCAGAGCGTATTGGGTGTTTTTCCCCGGGAACAGCTCACTGGGAGTGGTCTCCCCGCTGGGCATGCCGGGGAAGGGTACTTAAGGGGAAAATGCCATTGTTTGGGGCTCTCTTCGCCTCGTGGCCCTCCTGGCTTGAGGTATGTGATGGTGAAATTTCAGCCGCGGAGCCATGTTGGTCCGAGGCTGCATCTCTGCCAGGTAGGCCCAGTTATCCTGACTGGGGCCTGCACTATGAAGGTGATCCTGTGCTGTCTGTCCTGCGGGAGAAAGCCACTCAATGGAGGAAACCAGGGAAGGACCTGTCCTGGAGAGGACCAAGCGGAAGGCTGGTATCTTGGGGAAGGCCTGGTGACCTTATTGGAGGATGCACCGTAGATTATGTTACCTTACAGTGTGCCGGGTCAGCTTAAAGGCTCTAAAACTGTAAGGCTGAATATCCGGGTACTAAAATCCTGTGGCAGAGGATTATTGAATAGTTCATCTTTATCGTCCTAAAGTCTGTGGCAGAGACTGATATTTTTTCATTTTGTTCGTGCATCATCCCAGCTGCTAGGCCAAGTGACAGGGGCCTATCCGGGTGAGCAATACCCACTTGAAGGAGAGTGGTGAGTGTGACTTTTGAAGCTTAGAAGTTTCCCCAGTGATCTGCATCGTGTGCCTGGTAAAACGAAAAGGATTTATAACTTGTGTTGGCATTGAAATTTCTACAGACTCTCATCCCCTAGACAACGAATGGTGAGGTAATGTGCAAGGCCCAAATCTAAACCAGCAGCTCCCCAGGGGGGTAGTGCTACACATATTTTGACCCCAAGTTTTGCACAAACTTCTGGAAAAGGCAGTGATCGAATTACATGAGATGGGGTATAAATATTTATTGGAATAACTGCTGCCTTGATTGCAAGGAAAAGACGTTTGATTTTTGGGCAATTATTGAAAATGATGGATGGTTAAAGCTTGAAATGGAAGGATAATCTTTAATAATCCTGAATTAAAAAACTGTGTGGCAATTAAATATATGTTATTTGAAATGGTTTAACAACAGCAGGGTTTTCCTTTAAGCATACTTAAATTATCATCAGTCAACTTGTCTGTAGTTTACTAGAGTATATATAAATGATTAAGTAGAAATCAATGTTAATTTATTTTTCTTTTTCTGCTAAACTTGGACAGACTTGAAAAGAAAATATTTTGCTTTCATGTGAGCAGTGACAGAATAACAGGCATATCCATAAGAAGGCTTTTGTTTTCTTTTTGTCATTATGTCCGAGGCTCATGAGTCATTCTTCTAAAGTGAAAATTAAAAGTCAGAGATACATGTAACAAAGAAGATAAATTAATTTGTTCAATGGGACCCAAACTTACACAAGAGTGTCTGAATCCTGTCTCATTAGCTTTCAGGATATTATGATTCTATACTGCTCTATGCAGATGCTAATTTATAAAACAGGACAGCTTATTGATAACCTCTAGAAAGTGACTATGATGAAAACTGAAAAAGAAATACTGAACTCTTATCAGTATATGAGCTGCAGCATAATACTGAAATACTGTGCAAGTATTGATAATTCAAAGGTCTAATTTAATAACAAATTCTTTAAAGAAGTGGTGTAAACTGTCCAATTACAACAAGCTGTACTTAGTCTATGAAGAACTAAGAATTAGAAATATGTCACATTTCCTATTACTGAACATAGATGCTGAAGTTGATATATGTGCATTCAGCAGAATGAAAATGTGGTTTAACATGTTCACTTCTTAGTTAAAGCAGCATTAAACACAAAACCAAACAGTTATTATATTGCAGCTTACCAATTCTTAGATGTGATGGCTGCATGTGTTTTCTTTTTTTCAGGCTTTTTTTCTTCTATTTTCATCTAATGATCCAGCCACTAAGTCTGCTGTTTTAAAAAAAAAAAAAGAACAGCCTGTCTTGCATGTTTACTGTGTTCAGACAAACTAACTTTGGCACGGGTGCTTACCCAATGGGCAGTTTTTTTTTATAGGTGTCCAACAAGAAATCAAAAAGGTGCCCATAGATTTTAAGAAGCACTAAATCGTTAATAAACATCCACATGATAGTCCCAAAGGTGTCTCATATAAAAGTCCCCAATAGATAATTTTTATGTGAGACATCTAGTGAGTGATACTCACAGTGGGAGTGGTGGAGCACTTGTGGTGACAGATTTGAGTTTGGTATTCACACTATTAGCCCTATCTACACTATTGAAGCACTTATATTGATTCGGTGAACCATTGGGGACTTTTATATGAGACACTTTTGGGACTTTCATCTGGATATTTATTAATAATTTAGCCCTTCCTGAAATCTATGGACACTGTTTTGATTCCTTTTTTGACATGTGTGCTTTATTATTAAAGTGGATGTAAACCCTCACATATACCCAGTGAAGTGAACAGCCTCAGATGATACACAGAGCTGTATTCAGCTTTATATACTGCTTAACATTTTCTCTTCCTGATTCACCTGTGTGTGTGGATTCTTGACATACACTGTGAGACAATTGATTGGAGGAAAGGCACACACCTCCTCTCCTCATAGGCAGAGACTTACAGAGCTTTGCTATGAATCGACAATCTCTCTGCTAATCTATTTATAGCACCCTCCCGGACACAAAATTCAGCATAGTTTTATCACAGTTGACAGAGAACTTGTCAGAAGTTATCATGCTGATAACAAGAACGAAGCAGGAGAAAACCACAAGATGTAGGGCTTTGAAGAGTGATAAGAAAACACTGCAGATATATGTGCCTTGCTCAAATTTTATGAATTGGGTTTACATCCACTTTAAGGAGGCCGCAGTCAATATATCACATGTGTTTATGAGTTATTAGGATGTTTTATATATTCAGATATTTATTGTATAATTTATTTGATTTGGTGTTTCTCCAATGCGCGGTGTTTAGCAGTGTATAATATTTTATTTCTTCATGTAAAATCTGTATTCTAAATAGAAAAAAAAGCTGTTTGCTGTAACTGACTATTAAGGGTGAGATGGAATTTGTTAGTGTATTTAAATCTGATAGTCCATTGAAAACTACCCCACCCCCTAGTGCTGCTGTCTGCTGCACCCCCTGTGCTCATTCATCCAGAGTAAGGACACACTAATACAGGAGGTGTGTAACTGGCTAGATCAACAGGTGAAAGCATAGGGGAAAAAAGCCTAAAGAAAGAAAACTAATGTAGCCACCACACCTAATGATTGGCAAGCTGCAATATATTACATTTTTGGTTTTGAGTTTATTTGCACATTAATTTCTTCATTGTCATCAGTGTGGATTAGAACTGACCACATTTAATGCATAACTAAAATCTCCTGAGTGGGCACTCACTATAACGTGTAAGTATGCACAGCTTACAGCATGCAGGATGGCACACTTATTTCCCATAGTGCACTCCACCAGCGATGACAGGTACAGATTCAAGTTGTTGCCCTGAACCCCACCTGCACTCCTCTCCTCCTTCTCTGCTTTCAGGTGTCACAACATTTCTCTACAAACATTGGGTAGTCTCTAATGATATAACTCCTGCAAATTCACACAGAAATGTAATCATCTCAAGCCCATGGCTCTGCACATATCATCTTACATGAGTCAGGACTGTACACTAGCCGTCCAGCATACTTAGAAAGTTAAAAACTGCTAAAAAGATTTTGGCAGACTTTGCATGTCTCTTCAGCTCCTAGAATGTTTTATTGTGTGGTTTTAGTTCTGCTTTATTTAGTTAATAGATATCTAAACTAAAGTTCCACAATTCTATAAAGTATATGTCAGCTTACCAATCATTAGATGTGGTGACTACATTTGTTTCCATTTTTCAGTCTAAAACCTTTTTAGCAAGCACAGAAAATACCTGTCCTTCTACAGTGTCTTCGTAATCTTTGAATTAAACTAATATATCAAACAACATTATACAAATTAAACCACTAACCTCACCTCCCTATGTAATGGATATAAAGAGAGAAAGACATTTTTATATCCCTATCCTAGGGTGACAACCTTGGCTACTTCCAAAGATATGGTGAGTGAATTTAAAGTATTCACTGTAAGACATGAGGTGTGTCAGTCACAGGATTAACAGTAGAGTTGGGCGAACAGTTTGAGCCAAGCAAAAGTTCGGCCCGAATATTGACTCTTCGCCAGTTGGCGAACATCCTAATTGGCAGGGCTTTCGGCTGTTTGTTTGCCCGCCAAATGCCTCACAATGCACTGCGTGCCGCACAGTGCATTCTAAGCTCTAATTGGCTGAAGCAATGAAGGCTTTGGCCAATCAGGGCACAGAACACTGTCAGAGCCATGATTGGAGAAAGTCATGATGGCTTAGCCCAATCATGGCTCATTGCTCATAGATCCACCCCACACTATAAAAGTTTATTCCCAGAGAAGCCATTTGCAGTGTGATATTGAAATGGAGATAGATAGAACATGGCTCTGTTCATTGCTACTAGGGAATTAGTGTGCTATAGTGTGCTATTGTGATTCTATTGTGAGTGTGGAGTGTCAGTGTAGTGTGAATATAGTTATAGTGCAGCGTCAGTGTAGTGTGTCTGTGCAGTTTTACTGTAGTGTCAGTGTAGTGGGTCTGTGCAGTTTTACTGCAGTATATTGAAGTGTGTCAGTGTAGTGCGTCCGTGCAATTTTACTGCAGTATATTGAAGTGTATCAGTGTTGTGCATCCGTGGTATTTTTTTTTTTTTCATTTAGGCATTCTTTCTTAAAGAGAAGCAGTTATGGAAGTTTTTTAAGTTTCATACAACAGAAAAAGGCAAAAACAAGTACAAAACCAGGCAGTGTGACCTACAGTATATGAAGAGTTAGACCCCTTTCACACTGTGGCGTTTTTCAGGCACTTTAGAGTTAAAAAAAGCACACTAAAGCGCCTGAAAAACACCCCAGTGTGAAAGGGGTCTTAGTGTTAAAAAAAGCGCCTGAAAGAAGCTGCATCTGCAATCCCAATGTGAAAGCCCGAGTGCTTTCACACTGAGGCGCAAAAAAAGTAATGAAAGCAGCGTCTTTGCAGCGCTTTAGGAGTGTTGAATACACCGCTCCTAAAGCGCCCCTTCCCATTAAGGAGCTTTTTTAATGCCAAAGCGCCTGAAAAACGCCCCAGTGTGAAAGGGGTCTTAGCGGAGCTTTACCAGCGTTTTTCGGGCACTGGCAGTGTGAAAGGGCTCTGAAAGCACTCAGGCTTTCATATTGGGATTGCAGATGAGGCTTCTTTCAGGCACTTTACAAGCACTTTTTTTTTACGCCAAAGCTCCTGAAAAACACCTCAGTGTGAAAGGTGTCTTATAATACACTATTCAATGCCCAGATGCATTTGAAGTAAGACTCCAACATGACCTTAAAATACAGCAGTATGATGTAATGACATGAAAGAGAATAAAAAAAAATGTGGTTGTAAATTAAAGAAATATTAATAAAATATACCTTTTTTTAGACCGAAGCATTACCATGGTCCCCATGATCTTTAAGGAAGATCAGCTATCAATCCTAACGACTTGGTGATCCAAAGAATCTACTGTGGCTAAAGTAGGAGATGCAAGTGTAGGATTGTTTAGCCACTCACACCAGGTTTTCTAAAATTTGGAAAAGCTACCTATACATGCATAGGTTAGGCTTTCCAGGTGCAGGATAGAGTTCACTTTATCCACCCAAAGATGTGTAGTGGGAGGTTAGGGAGATAGCTAATGTTGTGTTATGGTTTTCCTGGATGAACGTTCTTGTGGGTCATCAAAGCAAAGGTTAAAACATTTCAAGAGACCTATCTTTGGCTCAGGAGTACAGTGAAGCTGAAATGCATGGTTGATTTTAAACACCTCATACCAGTACCAGACCAGTGAAAGTCTTACAGAGTGGGGTAGCCTTTGCAGAACTTCAAGCCACGGTTCATCCATACATTGGCCTATATCCAGAGTAAATGTTTTTTAATTTCTTATTGACAGTGGGTTGTGAGAACTAGTAAGCAGAGAGCAATTTTTTTTTTAGATATGAGACCTTTCTTACACTGGGCACTGGCTATGAGCAAGATCACTTCCATTTTATGAAGCAAGGTCAGTAATTATTTGCAGGAAAATCTGAAGATATGTAAAAAAAATCAAAAAATAGAATTTGAGAGAGAACTATCTTTAGATGCTGAAATGATTTAAGTGTGCTACCTTGGTACAAATGGGCAAGATAGGTAATGTCAGCATTTAATCAGCTCTAAAGACATCTATTATCCCATAATGGTGTATATTCATTAAAGCCCTGATAGATAAAAATGAATGTAATATGATGCCAAATTTTTTAGTATAGACTAAAAGTGGGGAGTAGTATATATTTGAAGCAAATAAATGCTAGTCTGCACACAAGTGATGATGTCAGTGCATGGTTAGGATTGTCAAAGATTGGTGCAAGCCCACAAAGTGCTGAAGTTGTACTGCTAAATAATAAAAAGTTGAAGACTGCCAATCCAACTTCCACCGAAGGAGGTATAATTTTTTTTTATTTATTGCAAGGGTCTTTGCTACAGAAGTTTTGTGAAATAGCACACTCAATTTGAAAAACGATTCTTTTGGCATCCAAATAGGAGTGTTGTAAATGATATTAATTAGGGTAGATAACGTTTTATGGGATTCACACTTCCGACTATAGTACAAGGATGTCAAGCCAAACTTTTACATTTTTATTTAAACCTGGGGAACAAGAGGAGTGTACGTTTTATATAGTCTACAGGGGGTGCCAAGATCAATACTCCAAAGTACAAGAAGGTTTCAACAATTCAAATGTATTATGTTCAGAAAGGAATGGAGTATTGGATTGGGTCTAAAGCATTAGGTTTGATTCATACTAATTAAGTTAAGGGAGGGAAGTGGTCTTACTATGGCAGTGTGAAGCTTGTCCTGAGCTCTGTGATCCCGAGGTGGCTCCTATAGTAGATTGGCGCTTCTTTAACATTTACTGGCCTCTAGTACCCCATGCCGAAGCGGGGGAAGACACAAGGAGCTGCCAGAATCCCTCAACACCCATACATTACCCGCTATCTCTCTGGAAGAGGAGCTCTGTTTTGATACGACCCTGGATTTAAATATGGTGCCGCCGTGGCCAGGACAATTGCAGCCAGAGACTTCTCAGCCAACTCACCTCCCGAATAGAGTACTGACACAGGCACAGATACAGTCTCCTACAGAGCAGGGGGATAGAGATGGGCTTGCCTTTGCCATTGCCGTGGCCGGGGGCTACCTTACAATTAGGCAGCACTGAAAATGTAATCACAAACGTAGTCACAACTTTACCTGCCCAGGCTATGGCAGTGCTTCCCTCGATGCTGCCCCGATGGACAAAGAAGCTTTTTCCTCTTCAATCTGGATCCCAGGGCAGCTAGCTGTGGATGCTGTTTCTCAATCTCAGATAGCAATCCCCCAATCTCGATCTCAAATAGCCAGCAGCAGTGGTAATACTGTTAGGGAGGAGGATACTGATATTAAACAGCTCCTCCAGGCTCTCCCAACTAAGGCTGATATACAGCAAATGATTAGTCATTTTACAGGAGTTTTACGGGTGGAGATTTAAACTGTTAAAGTAACAGTATCTGCAGCTGATCAAATAATACAACCCCTCGAGTCTCAACATACAGACTTATTGGCACGTCTGGTGGCAATGGGAAGTAGGCTGCTAGGACATCATAAGCACCTTATTTCTCTACAATTGCAGGCGGAAGATATGCAGAACTGTAGTCACAGCAGCAATTTAAAACTCCAGGGTATTCCAGAAGCCACTATGGGAGCTGACCTACGCTCTACTATAATTACTATCTTTAATTCTTTACTTGACAATACACCGGATACTGTCATTGAACTAGTTTGTGTCCATAGAATTCCTACCATCCGCAATCCCTCTCAAGTGGAACCGCGAGATGTCCTGTGCAGAATTTATTTTTACACTGTAAAAGAAGCGATCCTCAGAGCGGCTTGGAGGCAGGGACTGTTGAATTTCGAGGGAGCCTCAATACAATTGTTTCTGGATCTCTGCAAACACACACTATATCGTCATCGCTTATTAAAACCTTTTCTGGACTGCATCAGAACACTGATGGGTCACTGATATGTCACTTAGGGGCTATCCCCTGGCATTGATCATAACCTGAAATAATCGCAGATTAATGCTACAGAGTCCAGAACACCTTTCACTGGTATTCCAGTTTTTGGGATGTGAAGCAATCAAAGTTCCTGATTGGCTAGCTCTGCAGGATGCTCTGGATGCACAAACTTCTACTGTATAGAGACTATAGCGTATAATAGGATCTCTGTTTAAGAGTTAATACCTGTTTATTCCCTAGGTAGACTGGGAGTCCTGGGAGGTCTATGTGTTAGACCCATGTCCACCATAATCAACCTGCTTTGCTGACTAACTGAGCTTGCCTATACAGTGTCTTGAAAAAGTATTCACACCCCTTGAAATTTTCCACATTTTGTCATGTTACAACCAAAAATGTAAATGTATCTTATTGGGATTTTATGTGATAGACTAACACAAAGTGGCACATACAGTAGTTGTTTAGTGGAAGGAAAATTAAAGGTTTTCAAAATTTAGATTTAGATTTAGATTTAGATATCTGAAAAGTGTGGTGTGTAATGGTATTTAGCCCACTGAGTCAATACTTTGTAGAACCACCTTTCACTGCAATTACAGCTGCAAGTCTTTTTGGGTATGTTTCTACCAGCTTTGCACATCTTGAGAGGGGAATTTGTGCCCATTCTTCTTTGCAAAATAGCTCAAGCTCTGAAAGATTGAAAGGAGAGCCTCTGTGAACAGCAATTTTCAAGTCTTGCCACAAATTCTCAATTGGATTTCAGTTTGGACTTTGACTGGGCCATTCTAACACATGAATAGGGATGAGCTCGGTGATCGAGTCGAACATACGTTCGACTCGAACATCGGCTGTTTGATCGTTCGCCGAACAACGAACGATTTGGGCCGTTCGCGCCTAATTCGCGGCCCACAATGCACTACGCCATCGCAGTGTCATCCAGGCGCTGTGATTGGCCAAGCATGCACTGTGACCCCGCATGCTTGGCCAATCACAGCGCCGGCAACGAGGAGAGCAATGATTGGCCACAGGCAGGATGCCTGTGGCCAATTATTGCTGAGGGTGTTTAGTACACGCCCCACACTATAAAAGGCCGCCAGCACGGCGGCCTAGTGTAGTGTGTTCCGGAGCAGGGAAAGAGAAGCATAGGCAGGGACAGTGACATTTTTTTTTTCTTGCTTAACCTGGATTCCTTTAGTTTAGGGAAAGAGAAGGATAGGTAGGGAGAGTGTCAGTCTGTTTTACTGTGCTAAACCTTGTTTGTAGGGACAGGGAAGGACAGTGAAGGAAATTCTCATTGTGCTATACTGTGCTAAAGCATTCCTCATCAACCATCTTTAAAAAAAAAATATATAGGGACAGAAAACTATAGGTAGGGAGAGTGTCAGTGTGTTTTACTGTGCTAAACCTTGTTTGTAGGGACAGGGAAGGACAGTGAGGGAAATTCTCATTGTGCTATACTGTGCTAAAGCATTCCTCATCAACCATCTTTAAAAAAAAAAAAAATTATAGGGACAGAAAACTATAGGTAGGGAGAGTGTCAGTGTGTTTTACTGTGCTAAACCTTGTTTGTAGGGACAGGGAAGGACAGTGAGGGAAATTCTCATTGTGCTATACTGTGCTAAAGCATTCCTCATCAACCATCTTTAAAAAAAAAAATTATAGGGACAGAAAACTATAGGTAGGGAGAGTGTCAGTGTGTTTTACTGTGCTAAACCTTGCTTGTAGGGACAGGGAAGGACAGTGAGGGAAATTCTCATTGTGCTATACTGTGCTAAAGCATTCCTCATCAACCATCTTTAAAAAAAAATTTTTATAGGGACAGAAAACTATAGGTAGGGAGAGTGTCAGTGTGTTTTACTGTGCTAAACCTTGTTTGTAGGGACAGGGAAGGACAGTGAGGGAAATTCTCATTGTGCTATACTGTGCTAAAGCATTCCTCATCAACCATCTTTTAAAAAAAAAAAATTATAGGGACAGAAAACTATAGGTAGGGAGAGTGTCAGTGTGTTTTACTGTGCTAAACCTTGTTTGTAGGGACAGGGAAGGACAGTGAGTGAAATTCTCATTGTGCTATACTGTGCTAAAGCATTCCTCATCAACCATCTTTAAAAAAAAAAATTTATAGGGACAGAAAACTATAGGTAGGGAGAGTGTCAGTGTGTTTTACTGTGCTAAACCTTGTTTGTAGGGACAGGGAAGGACAGTGAGGGAAATTCTCATTGTGCTATAATGTGCTAAAGCATTCCTCATCAACCATCTTTAAAAAAAAAAATTTATAGGGACAGAAAACTATAGGTAGGGAGAGTGTCAGTGTGTTTTACTGTGCTAAACCTTGTTTGTAGGGACAGGGAAGGACAGTGAGGGAAATTCTCATTGTGCTATACTGTGCTAAAGCATTCCTCATCAACCATCTTTAAAAACATTTTTTTATAGGGACAGAAAACTATAGGTAGGGAGAGTGTCAGTGTGTTTTACTGTGCTAAACCTTGTTTGTAGGGACAGGGAAGGACAGTGAGGGAAATTCTCATTGTGCTATACTGTGCTAAAGCATTCCTCATCAACCATCTTTTAAAAAAAAAAAATTATAGGGACAGAAAACTATAGGTAGGGAGAGTGTCAGTGTGTTTTACTGTGCTAAACCTTGTTTGTAGGGACAGGGAAGGACAGTGAGTGAAATTCTCATTGTGCTATACTGTGCTAAAGCATTCCTCATCAACCATCTTTAAAAAAAAAATTTTATAGGGACAGAAAACTATAGGTAGGGAGAGTGTCAGTGTGTTTTACTGTGCTAAACCTTGTTTGTAGGGACAGGGAAGGACAGTGAGGGAAATTCTCATTGTGCTATACTGTGCTAAAGCATTCCTCATCAACCATCTTTAAAAAAAAAAAATTATAGGGACAGAAAACTATAGGTAGGGAGAGTGTCAGTGTGTTTTACTGTGCTAAACCTTGTTTGTAGGGACAGGGAAGGACAGTGAGGGAAATTCTCATTGTGCTATACTGTGCTAAAGCATTCCTCATCAACCATCTTTTAAAAAAAAAAAATATAGGGACAGAAAACTATAGGTAGGGAGAGTGTCAGTGTGTTTCACTGTGCTAAACCTTGTTTGTAGGGACAGGGAAGGACAGTGAGGGAAATTCTCATTGTGCTATACTGTGCTAAAGCATTCCTCATCAACCATCTTTTAAAAAAAAAAAAATTATAGGGACAGAAAACTATAGGTAGGGAGAGTGTCAGTGTGTTTCACTGTGCTAAACCTTGTTTGTAGGGACAGGGAAGGACAGTGAGGGAAATTCTCATTGTGCTATACTGTGCTAAAGTATTCCTCATCAACCATCTTTGAAATCCTTGTTTTTTGGACAGTCAGGGAAATTGTCATTGTGCTATTCTGTGCGAAAGCAATCATCCTCAACCATATTTAGAAATCCTTAAGTAAAGGGACAGAGAAGGACACCTGAAGGTAGCCCTTATTGCTTTTTTTCCCATCTCCCTGCAGGCCATCCATTAGAATGTCTGGAAGGCAAACAAGGAGAGGCAGACAGTCAGGAGGCAATAAAAGAGGGCAAGCAGGCTCTGTGTCTGGGGGCAACAGTGCTGGTCGTGGACGCGGTGCATTGTCATGGCCATGGGACACGCTTGTCCTTCTTTTCGGCAGCTGGACATGTTGAGCCACATCATGCCGAAGACTTGGTAGAGTGGATGACCAAGCCCTCCTCCTCCTCCTCATCCTCTCTCACCCAGGCTCAGGGTACTGGCAAAGCAGCTGCCAAAGCGTCCTCTTCCCTGGTATCAATGTCAGACTCATCATCAGTCACTCCTTCCCTAGACCCACCATGTCCTCCTCCTGAGGAGTCCCCCGAACTGTTTGAGCACAGTGTTGGGTACATGCTCCAGGAGGATGCCCAGCGTTTCGAAGGGTCTGATGATGAAACCCAGCTAGAGGAAGGCAGTAGCGTGAGAGCAGACAGAGGGGATGCTCAAGAAGGACACCAATCTGGCAGTCATGTTCCAGCAGCTGCAGCATACTGCCAGATTGGCTCCAGTGATGAGGAGGGAGGGGATGATGAGGTCACTGACTCCACGTGGGTGCCTAATAGGAGAGAGGAGGAGGAGGAGGATGAGGAGGAGGCACATCTCCAACGAGGCAGGATGCCCTTTGGTGGCCAGCGTAAGGGCAGTACACCGACGGAATCACACCGCAGAGCTCCGCCTGTGCAGGGCGCTGCCTCTGCCCGTCATTCAAAAAGTTCTTTGGTGTGGGCCTTTTTTGAGGCTAGTGCATCAGATCGCACAGCTGCTGTTTGCAACATATGTCTCAAGCGTATATCGCGTGGCCAAAACATCAGCCGCTTGGGTACCACATGCCTGACCAGACATATGTTGACCTGCCATGCAGCTCGTTGGCAAGCCTACCTCAAAGACCCACACCAAAGAACAAAGCGGACCTCTCCTTGCACCGCATCAGCTGGGATCTCCAACCCCACTATAACTTCAGTCCTCTCTGAAACATGCACTGAGAGGAATGAAGGTGTAGAATTAGGTGTGTCACAGCCAAGTACTTGCGGCCACTCTGCTAGCAGTACACCGACGTCCGATTCTAGCAGGCAAATTTCCCTGCCCCAGCTGCTGGACCGTCAAAAGAAGTTCACTCCCAGCCATCCACATGCCCAGCGGTTGAATGCTAGCTTGGCTAAATTGCTAGCGCTTCAACTGCTGCCTTTTCAGTTGGTAGACTCGGCCCCCTTCCGTGAGTTTGTGCAATCTGCGGTTCCTCAGTGGCAGGTTCCCAAACGCCACTTTTTCTCACGGAAGGCTATTCCGGCTCTCTACCGGCATGTGGAAGGCAATGTCTTGGCCTCGCTGGACAGGGCGGTCAGCGGTAAGGTGCATATTACCGCTGACTCATGGTCCAGCAGGCATGGACAGGGACGTTACGTTTCTTTCACGGCCCATTGGGTCACTCTTTTGGCAGCTGGGAAGGATGCAGGACAAGGTGCAGTAGTGTTGGAGGTTGTTCCACCGTCACGCCTCCAAAATGCTACTACTGGTTGTGACACACCTCTCTCCTCCACCCCCTCCTCTTCTTCTTCCTCCATGGCCTCTTCCTGTGCTTTGTCCTCTGAACCAGCGGTGCTCCGTAGGCGTTCAAGGGGCTACGCAAGTACGCAGGCAAAAAGATGCCATGCCGTGCTTGCGCTGGTGTGTTTGGGGGACAGAAGCCACACTGGGGCAGAGGTCCTGTCTGCTCTGCAGGGCCAGGCCGAGAGGTGGTTGACGCCACGCCAGCTTAAGCCAGGAATGGTGGTTTGCGACAATGGCACCAACCTCCTCTCTGCCCTCCGACAGGGACAACTGACCCATGTGCCCTGTGTGGCTCACGTCCTTCACCTGGTGGTGCAGCGGTTCTTGAGCAGGTACCCGGGCTTACAGGATGTCCTGAGGCAGGCCAGGAAAGTCTGTGTGCATTTCCGCAGATCTTATAATGCCAGTGCTCGCCTGGCTGAGCTGCAAAAGGAGTTGAACCTGCCCAAGAACCGCCTTATATGTGACATGCCCACCAGGTGGAACTCAACGTTGGCCATGCTGCAGCGGCTGCACACGCAGCAGAGGGCCATCAATGAGTACCTGTGCGACTACGGCACCAGGACAGGGTCAGGGGAGCTTGGTTTTTTTTCTCCACGCCAGTGGGGCATGATCAGGGATGCATGCACTGTCCTGGCACCATTTGAGGAGGCCACGAGGATGGTGAGCAGTGACAGTGCATGCATCAGTGACACTGTACCTCTTGTCCACCTGTTGGAGCACACGCTGCGTGGAATAATGGACAGGTCACTTGAGGCAGAACAGAGGCAGGAAGAGGAGGACTTCCTTGCCTCTCAAGGCCCCCTTTACCCAGACAGTGTTCCTTCTGTCCCACCCATCGCACAGGAAGAGGACGAGGAGGAGGAGGAGGAGGAGGAGGAGGAGGAGGATTGTGTCAGCATGGAGGTGGAGCCTGGCACTCAGCAGCATCAACAGCAGCAGTCTTTTAGGGATGATTTACAGTCCCAAGAAACCCGTGGACTTGTACGTGGCTGCGAGGAGGTGGCTGCGGATCATGTCGTCCTTAGTGACCCAGAGGACTCCGGAGCGAATGCCTCAGCTAACCTACGCTGCATGGCCTCCCTGATCCTGCAAAGTCTGCGGAAGGATCCTCGTATTCTTCGGATCAAGGAGAGGGACCATTACTGGCTGGCCACTCTCCTTGATCCACGGTACAAGGCTAAGGTTGCGGACCTTATGTTACCGTCGCAGAGGGAGCAGAGGATGAGACAACTCCGGGAGGCCTTGCAGAAAGGTCTGTGCAACGCGTTCCCAGAGACTGGGAGGTTACAAACTCCTGGTCCTAGACAACGAGTTGCTGAGGCTTCGGCCAGTCAAAGAAGGAGCGGTGGGGAAGGTGGCCGTCTGACCGATGCGTTCAGACAATTCTTTAGTCCGCAGCCCCAAAGTATGATCGGTTCCAGCAACCATCGCCAGCGTCTGATAAACATGGTGCAGGAATATCTAGGGGCAAGGTCAGACTTGGACACCTTCCCCACCGAAAATCCTCTGGCTTGCTGGGTCTTGAGGATGGATCACTGGCCAGAGCTTGCACAGTATGCAATTGAGCTACTGGCCTGTCCTGCATCCAGCGTTCTTTCGGAACGCACATTCAGTGCTGCTGGAGGATTTGTCACGGATCACAGGGTGCGCCTGTCCACCGACTCGGTTGATCGACTGACTTTCATCAAGATGAACCAGTCTTGGATCACCACCAGCTACCACACACCTGATGCTGATATAACAGACTAATTGATTTTAACATGTCACATCCCTTCAAGACTGATGCTGATGCTGAGTGCCTGTGCTGTTATGTTGACTGGCTATCCTCCTCCTCCGAGTCCTCAATGATACGATTGATGATGATAGCTTGGAAGATCATTTTTGTTTATGGGTGCCGCCACCAGTGCCTAACGCCCAATTTTTCAGCCCCTGTTTAACAGGGGCGTGTAATTACAATTTTTGAAGCAATACTTTGCAACAGGGCTCATTGCTGTGCTCCAAGTACAGTATCTGTGAGGGGTTGCAGTGTTGTGCCACCAGTGCCTAAGGCCCAATTTTTCAGCCCCTGTTTAACAGGGGCGTGTAATTACAATTTTTGAAGCAATACTTTGCAACAGGGCTCATTGCTGTGCTCCAAGTACAGTATCTGTGAGGGGTTGCAGTGTTGTGCCACCAGTGCCTAAGGCCCAATTTTTCAGCCCCTGTTCAACAGGGGCATGTAATTACAATTCTTGATCTAATAATTCACAGCAGGGCCCATTGCTGCACCCAACAAGAGTAACTCTGAGGGCTTACAGTGTTGTGGCAACGCCACCACCACCACCACCACGAAAGGCCCAATTTTTCAGCCCCTGTTCAAAAGGGGCATGTAATTACAATTCTTGATCTAATAATTCACAGCAGGGCCCATTCCTGCACCCACCAAGAGTAACTCTGAGGGCTTACAGTGTTGTGGCAACACCACCACCACCACCACGAAAGGCCCAATTTTTCAGCCCCTGTTCAACAGGGGCATGCAATTACAATTCTTGATCTAATAATTCACAGCAGGGCCCATTGCTGCACCCACCAAGAGTAACTGTCAGGGCTTACAGTGTTGTGGCACCGGCACCACCATCAAAGGCCCAATTTTTACTACCACTGTTCAACAATTATATGTAATTACAATTCCTGATATAATAGTTGACAGCAGGGCGTTCCAGCACTCACCAAGAGTAACTGTGCGTGCTTACAGTGTTGTGCCAACACCAACAACTAAGGGGCCTATTTCTGCAGAGTATATACGGCAGGTCCCTACTTTCAAACATCCAACTTACAAACGACTCCTACTTGCAAACGCAAGAAGACAACAGGAAGTGAGAGGAAATCTACTGTCAGGATCACCTGTGGCCAGGTGACAGATGCACACCGTAGGGGGACAGGAGTGCACCGCGAGGTAGTGAACCCTATGGCTGGCTTCTGCGGATAGGAAACTGGGTGGTTGTGGAAAGCGGGACCAGAGGAGCACAACCGGGATCCAAACGGAAGCTAGAGCCAAGATTCCCCAGGGCGCGGAGTCTAAGACCCAGCTGGTCTTCTCCAGGGCCTCTAGTGGTGAGGATGTTAGCTGCAGGCTGGGACCAGGTCGCGGCCCCTGGAGTTCCCTAGCTCACGCCCCGTAGGATAAGGGGAAAAGAGGGGAAGCAGCAGCACACGATAAGAGAGAACCGAATAACAAGCTGAAGGTCAGGGGCCACAAGCAGACAAGGATAACGAAGAACGAGCCGAAGGTCAAGGGTCACGAGCAGACAGGGATAGTCGGGGACAAGCCAATAACGTAACAGAGAGACAGACGTAGCACACGGCAGGCAGGAACCCAAACACACAATGCCTAACAAACACGTTGATCAGCAAAGCAGGCTTGCAGTGCACAGGTTAATATAGTGTTCTGTGATAGGGCCTGGGGTGGAGTCAGGCTGGGAGGAGATTATAAAGGAAGCCAGGTGAAGGAGGTCTGGTCTCTAGATGAACACATGAGGAGGAAGGTAAGATGGCAGACAGACATTAATGCATATCCATGACAGTACCCTCCCTCTTACGAGGCCTCCCCCTTCCCCGCCTGGGCCCAGGTTTAGAGGGAAACTTCAGATGAAACTCCTTTAACAGACGAGGTGCAAAGACCTCAGATGCAGTGATCCAAGACCTCTCCTCAGGACCAAACCCTTTCCAATGAACGAGGTACTGAAGAACGCCTTTACAGAGTCGGGAGTCCAGAATTTGACTGATCTCGTACTCCTGATTATCCTCAGAGACAGGCGCCACGGTAGGGAGAGGACGAGAGAATTTATTGAGGACTAAAGGCTTTAGAAGAGCAACATGAAAGGAGTTAGTGATTTTAAGGCTCTTAGGAATCTGGAGTTTGAAACAAACCGGATTCAGTTTAGCAGTTACCGTGTATGGACCGATGAATCGTGGAGCAAACTTCAGAGAAGGAACTCGGAGCTTGATGTTCCTGGTAGAGAGCCAGACTTTGTCCCCTGGCTAAAGAGAAGGCGGTTTACGCCTGCGGCGGTCGGCAAAGCCTTTGAATTTTTCAGCAGCTGCACGGAGGGAATCAGGAACGTGACCCCAAACGGAATTGAGAGACTCCTGAACCGAAGCCAAAGCTGGAATGTCTGGAGAACAGATCATGGGAAGAGGAAGTTGAGGGTGTTTTCCATAAACTGTGAAAAAGGGTGTCTTCTGCGAACTGGTATTCACATGATTGTTATGGGAGAATTCTGCCCACGGGAGTAGAGAGGACCAATCGTCATGGTGAGAAGACACAAAGGTGCGAAGAAAGACCTCTAACTCCTGATTAACCCTCTCAGTCTGTCCATTGGATTGGGGATGGTAAGAAGAAGAAAAATCCAAGACAATATTGAGGGATTTGCAAAAGGCTCTCCAAAAACGAGACGTGAATTGGACTCCCCTGTCGGAAACAATATGAGAAGGGACCCCATGTAGGCGGAGAATTTCCCGAATGAAAATGGGAACCAAGGCAGGGGCAGAAGGAAGACCAGGAAGAGGAACAAAATGAGCCATCTTGGAGAATCGATCGATTACCACCCAAATGACTGTATTATTCTCAGACAGTGGGAGATCGGTGATAAAATCCATGGCAATATGGGCCCAGGGTTCCTTAGGAATGGGCAAGGGCATGAGGAGACCAGCAGGAGCTTGTGTGGAGGATTTGGACTGAGCGCAGACATGACAAGCTTTAACGTAGTCTTTGACGTCTGAGCGGAGATTAGGCCACCAGTAGTGACGACTGATGAGTAGGAAGGAACAGAGGAATCCAGAATGGCCTGCCACCTTGGAATCATGTCCCCAACGAAGGATCTTAGCTCTTAGCTCAGTGGGGACAAAGGTCTTACCAGGCGGAATTTTTGACTTCAGGGTGGTAGAGTGGGCAACAATGCATGAGGTGGGAATGATCGGCTCAGGTTCAGTGGCGGACTCCTCGTCCAAAGTGTCAAATGACCTAGAGAGCGCATCAGCCCGACCATTGCAGGAACCAGGTTTGTAGGTAATCGTGAAATTAAAACGGGCAAAGAAGAGACTCCACCTGGCCTGTCTAGGATTCAGACGTTTAGCATTCTGTAGATACTGTAAATTCTTGTGATCGGTAAAGATCGTTATGGAGTGAGGGGAACCCTCCAAGAGATGACGCCACTCCTCTAACGCCAATTTAATTGCGAGAAGTTCCCGATCACCGATGGCATAATTCCTCTCTGCCTGAGAATTTTTTTTGGAGAAGAACGCACATGGTTGGCGTCTCTTCTCAAAGATTTGAAGAAGCACAGCTCCCACCCCCATTGAGGAAGCGTCCACTTCAATAAAAAATGCATTCCCAGGATTTGGTCTCCTCAAGAGGGGGCCAGAAACAAAGGCCTGTTTCAGGTTGTGAAATGCAGAGACAGCTTCGGGAGGCCAGTCTCTGGCATTCACACCCTTCTTGGTCAAAGCGATAATAGGCGCGGCAATGGAAGAGTAATTCCTTATGAACTGCCTATAATAATTAGTGAAGCCAAGAAAGCGCTGTGTGGCCTTGAGGCTAGCAGGAAGAGGCCAGTTGGTGATAGCCAAGACCTTCCCAGGGTCCATACGAAGACCCGAACATGAGACGAAGCACCCCAAAAACAGGACCTCAGAACATTCAAAGGAACATTTCTCCAGCTTGGCATAGAGATTGTTCTCTCTAAGACGTTGAAGTACAGTGCGGACATGGTTTCTGTGGACGAGCAGATTTTCAGAAAAGATCAGAATGTCATCCAGATAGATGACAACAAACTGGTACAGCAGATCTCTGAAGATTTCATTGACAAAGTTTTGAAACACGGCTGGAGCATTACACAGACCAAAAGGCATCACCAGATATTCGTAATGCCCGTCTCTAGTGTTGAATGCAGTCTTCCATTCGTCACCCTCCCGTATTCGAATGAGATTGTACGCGCCTCTGAGATCCAACTTGGTGAAAATGGAGGCACCCTTCAACCTATCGAATAGCTCAGATATTAAGGGTAAGGGGTATCGATTTTTAATAGTAACCGCATTTAAACCCCGATAATCGATGCAGGGTCTTAAGGTACCATCCTTTTTGGCAACAAAAAAGAACCCTGCCCCTGCAGGCGATGAGGATTTCCGGATGAAACCTCTCTCCAGATTCTCTGCGACATACTCCGACATGGCCTGGGTCTCTGGGATGGACAGAGGGTAGGTACGACCCCTGGGTAGAGTTGCTCCGGGGACAAGATCAATAGCACAGTCAAAAGACCTGTGGGGAGGAAGCACCTCAGCTGATTTCTTACAGAACACATCCCGGTAATCGCTGTATGCAGCAGGAAGATCAGAAGAAACAGAAGTGGCAGCAACCGGAAGACTCTCCTTGGGGGTCACCTTGAGAAGACACGACGAGAAACATGAGGAACCCCAGGCCAGGATCTGCCCAGAGACCCAGTCCACATGTGGAGAGTGGAGCTGTAGCCAAGGGAGGCCCAATACAACTGGGGTAGAGGCCTTGGGTAGAATAAAAAAGGATATCCACTCCTGGTGGAGAATCCCTACCGACATCCTAATGGGTAGCGTCTGGAAGCGAATAGGGCCCCCTGGGAGAACAGTGCCATCAATTGCCGAGACTACCAATGGGGTAGTGAGAGGTGAAAGAGTAAGCTTCATAGAAGAAGCAATTCTCCAATCCATAAAATTGCCGGCAGCCCCGGAATCCAGGTATGCAAGGGTTGACTGAGGAGAAGTGCCTACATGAAGGAACACCGGCAAGAGCAGGCGAGAAGGTGATGATTCTGGGTCCAATACTCCACCTTCCAAATGTATTAGACCCGAGCGTTTCCCGGACGAAGCGAGCAGGAGTCACGAAAATGACCCTTGCCCCCACAATAGAGGCACAAGCCCAGAGTTCTGCGCCTAGCACGTTCTTCGGCGGTTAGTCTGGTCCGGCCCAGCTGCATAGGTTCTTCAGCAGGTAGAGGATGCTCCACGGAATGAAGGGAGGGGAGCTCAGACTGGCTAGGACCCAGAGAGTGCTGGCGTCTTTTTTCTAAGGACCTCTCTTGAAAACGAATGTCGATCTGGTTGCATAATGAAATTACATCGTCCAGACCGACGGGAATGGCTCTTCCCGCTAATTCGTCTTTCACTCGGTCAGAGAGGCCATGTAAAAAGGTAGCGACCAGGGCCTCATTATTCCAGCTCAATTCAGCTGTGTGGATACGGAACTGAAGAGCATATTGCCCCACTGAACTAGATTCTTGGCGAAGACGTAAGACAGCACTAGCCGCTGAAGAAGCCCGAGCCGGCTCTTCGAAGATATTACGAAAGAGCTTCAAGAAATCGGACAGACTGGAAACCACCGGATCGTTCCTCTCCCACAGGGGGGCAGCCCAGGCCAAAGCTTCACCGGAGAGGAGGGAAATGATATAGGCTACCTTAGCCCGGTCAGACAGGAAGCTTTGAGGCTGAAGCTCAAAATGAATTGTGCATTGGCTGAGAAACCCCCTGCAGGCCTTGGAGTCCCCAGAGAAACGGGACGGAGCTGGCAATCCCAGTGAGTGTGAGGCTGCGACTGGTGCGATAGGTACAGCCGCTGGTTGTACTTGGGGTTGCGGATTCGGGGTTCCCAAGGAGACCTGAAGCTGCTCGAATCGAGAAGCCAGATCCTGGAGGAATCGCATCACCTGAGTCTGATTTGATTCCTGGGTCTCAAGTCTGCGAACTATGCCCTGCAATGGATCATCCGCGGGGAGCGGGATGTCAGCCGGGTTCATGGCTGATCAAACTGTCAGGATCACCTGTCGCCAGGTGACAGATGCACACCGTAGGGGGACAGGAGTGCACCGCGAGGTAGTGAACCCTATGGCTGGCTTCTGCGGATAGGAAACTGGGTGGTTGTGGAAAGCGGGACCAGAGGAGCACAACCGGGATCCAAACGAAAGCTAGAGCCAAGATTCCCCAGGGCGCGGAGTCTAAGACCCAGCTGGTCTTCTCCAGGGCCTCTAGTGGTGAGGATGTTAGCTGCAGACTGGGACCAGGTCGCGGCCCCTGGAGTTCCCTAGCTCACGCCCCGTAGGATAAGGGGAAAAGAGGGGAAGCAGCAGCACACGATAAGAGAGAACCGAATAACAAGCTGAAGGTCAGGGGCCACAAGCAGACAAGGATAACGAAGAACGAGCCGAAGGTCAAGGGTCACGAGCAGACAGGGATAGTCGGGGACAAGCCAATAACGTAACAGAGAGACAGACGTAGCACACGGCAGGCAGGAACCCAAACACACAATGCCTAACAAACACGTTGATCAGCAAAGCAGGCTTGCAGTGCACAGGTTAATATAGTGTTCTGTGATAGGGCCTGGGGTGGAGTCAGGCTGGGAGGAGATTATAAAGGAAGCCAGGTGAAGGAGGTCTGGTCTCTAGATGAACACATGAGGAGGAAGGTAAGATGGCAGACAGACATTAATGCATATCCATGACATCTACCCCTAGGAAGGAAAATTCTCTCCTGTAAGAATTAATATGGGAGAAAGGTGTCTCCTCTGTACTGATGCTTTATCACCAATCCTTGTTTCAAGAAAAACACCACATTTCAAAAACAGTTGTCATTGGGACGGAAAGTGAGGTGAAATGTTCTGAACAGGGGCACAGACAGCAAAACAAATGTTACAGGGGTGATAACCCTTACCTATGTTTTCCAAAAAGTTTAAAAATAGATTTTTGGGCTGGAGCTACACTTAAACAATGTACCTGTTCAAAATTACAAACAGATTCTACATAAGAACAAACCTACAGTCCCTGTCTTGTATGCACCGCCTGTATACGGCTGTTCAGAGTATATAGGGCCTTTTTTATTTTATGTGCGGGGTTCCCCTTAATATCCATACAAGACCCAAAGGGGCTGGTAATGGGCTGGGGTAGGGGGGTGGGGGTCATGGGGTAGCTATGCCATTTTTCTTAAAGATTTTCATCCATATTACCGGGACCAGACATTACATTAAAGCCGCAAGCAGTTTTAAAAGGCTTTTTTTTCCTTTAGAAGTGTCATTTTGTGCAGGGACAGTTCTAAACACGGGAAACACGTGGCACTTCACAGGCATACTTTAGACACCCCCCAGGTACGATATTTAAAGGAATATTTGACATTTTTTTTTTCACTTTATGCATCATTAAAATGACTGCTCCCGAAAAACGACCGTTTTTAAAACTTCTTTTTGCATTGATACATGTCCCCTGGTGCAGAACCCGGGTTCCCAAACCCTTTTTAGGACAATAACATGCATAATAGTCGTTATAATTAGCACTTTAGAATTCGAACATTCGCATCCATTGTATTTAATAGGGTTCTAATGTTCGTACGAACTTTCGGTCCGTTCCCGGGTTCTGGTGCGAACCGAACCCGGGGGTGTTCGGTTCATCACTACACATGAATATGCTTTGATGCAAACCATTCCATTGTAGCTCTGGCTGTATGTTTAGGATCATTGTCATGCTGAAAGGTGAACCTCCGCCCCAGTCTCAAGTCTTTTACAGACTCTTAACAGGTTTTCTTCTAAGACTGCTCTGTATTTGGCTCCATCCATCTTCCCATTAACTCTGACCAGCTCCCCATGTCCCTGCTGAAAAAAGCATCTCCACAATATGATGCTGCCACCACCATGTTTCATGGTGGTGATGGTGTGTTCGATTGAGGTGCAGTGTTAGTTTTCTGCCACATATAGCATTTTGCTTTTAGGCCAAAAAGTAGAATTTTGGTCTCATCTGACCAGAGCACCTTCTTCCACATGTTTGCTGTGTCCCCCACATGTTTTTTTTTTACAAACTTCAAACGGGACTTTTTATGACTTTTTTTCAACAATGTCTTTCTTTTTGCCACTCTTCCATAAAGGCCAGCTTTGTGGAGTGCACGACTAATATTTGTCCTGTCTACAGATTCTCCCACCTGAGCTGTGGATCTCTGCAGCTCCTTCAGAGTTACCATGGGCCTCTTGGCTGCTTCTTCGATTAATGCTTTCATTGTCCGGCCTGTCAGTTTAGGTGGAGGGCCATGTCTTGGTAAGTTTGCAGTTGTGCCATACTCTTTAAATTTTTGGATGATGGATTCAACAGTGCTTCATGAAATGTTCAAAGCAAGAGATGTTTTCTTAGCCCTGTTTTTAACTTCCTCACAACTTTATCCCTGACCTGTCTGGTGTGTGCCTTGACCTTCATGATGCTGTTTGTTCACTAAGGTTCTTAATTCTCCATAACTTAGCGAGGGTGACAGTGTCACTCTTCTAGTACCTACTATGGGATAGTGGGGCCCTCCCCTTTCCCTTCCCACTTTTTCTTTTCTTCTGTTTTGTTCTTTTCTCTTTCCTCTTAAGGAGATTATTAAAAGTTGCTACATTGGGCTCAGATATGCTAGAGGGTTGGGTGTAACAGCAATGGTTAGTCTTTTTTTAGGAATACTAAGAAGCAGAGGTTTTACAGGTGCGATTATATGTGTTAATTACTATCATGGGTGGGGGTGGGTGAGTGTCCTGTCTCTTTTCCCTGGGTGGGAAGTTTTGTTTAGAATGGTGTGTGATATAGTGTTTAAAAAGAATAAAGACTTTAATGTATTAATTAAGATTTTTTTCTTTTTATGATATTTTTGGGATTACACTAGGAGGCCATTTGTATGGGAGACACATCTCAGGTTTCCACCTGGATTGACTAACTTCCCCACTAGAAATGTATTTCCCCTATTTGGAGGTATATAGAGGCGTTTAGTCCTCCTTTTTTTTTTCTCCTTTTATTTTTTATCTTCAAACCAACAGTGCCCGGGTCCCACACTGTCTGGTATTAAGCTCCTTAAGCCTGACCTGATACAACCTAAAATTTTCATGCCTCGTATTGTGAGTACACGAGTGCTGAGAGTGCACGTGGACTGTGAGTACACGAGTGCTGCGAGTACACGTGGGCTGTGAGTACACAAGTGCTGTGAGTGCACGTGGACTGTGAGTGCACGTGTGCTGCGAGTGCACGTGGACTGTGAGAACACGAGTGCATGTGGACTGTAGGTACACAAGTGCTGCGAGTGCACGTGGACTGTATTGTTGAGTATTAGTGTCAGGAAGCTATTTGTTAGTTAATTTTGGACAGAGTATAATCCCCAATCCTCATTAAATTAGTAGGTATGATGACGGGCGGGTGTGGAGATGCGTCTCTGTGTACATCCGGTCAAGGGCGAATACTGCTGTGAAAAATGTAAGCATGTTGTTTCCCCGAAAGCCCAGGTTCTGAATCTAGGGAAGCAACTGTCAGCACTGATAAGACCCTCCATACTAAAAGAGAGCTGGTGCCAACAGGGGCCAACAAAGAGGCGGGTGGAGACAAAGATGGGCAGGCACTAGAAAGGAGTAGATGGGTGACAGTCAGGAAGGGTAGAGGGGAAAGTGCCAGGGAGGCTGATCCTGTGCTGGAACATCCCAGTAAGTATGCCCCATTGAGTGACATTGGTGAAACCAGTCAGGAGCCAGCACTGCTGGAGCTGAGGGACCCCCCTAGCTGCCAGGGGAAGAACTCCTCCAGTGAGAGTGGGGGGGGGGAGCCAAGGGAAAGGAAAGACAGATTCTGGTGGTAGGGAACTCAGTTCTTAGAAGGACAGAGAGGACAATCTGTGACATAGACCTGAAGTGCCAAACTGTATGCTGTCTACCGGGCGCTCGGGTTCGGCACATCACGGATCTGGTGGACAGATTACTGGGAAGGGCTGGGGAAGACTCGGCTGTCATGGTGCACATTGGCACCAATGACAAAATCAGAGGAAGATGGAATGTCCTAAAGAACGATTTTAGGGACTTAGGAGCTAAATTGAGGAAAAGGACCTCCAAGGTAGTATTCTTAGAATACTACCGGTACCTCGAGCCACACCAGAAAGGCAGTGGGAGATTAGGCAAGTAAACAAGTGGCTGATGAGCTGGTGTAGTAAGGAGAGGTTTGGGTTCCAGGAGAACTGGGCCGACTTCTCAGTCGGTCATCAGTTCTATAGAAGGGACGTACTGCACCTAAATGAGGAGGGTGCAGATCTGCTGGGAGTGAAGATGGCTGAAAAGTTAGAGGGGCTTTTAAACTAGGCAACAGGGGGGGAGGGTCCAGAGGTAGAGATAGTCAGAGTGGAACATATTCCAGAGGGTAGTATTGGGGGCATTTGTGGTAGGTTGACTAAAGCACATAAACCCGAAGTAAGTATAGTAACAAGTCCTATTTGCAACCACGGAACACCCAATAAAAAGACAGTATGCGACCGATCTAAACTACAAGGCATGTTCACCAATGCCAGGAGCCTGGTGGACGGGAGAACTAGAGATATACGGTTGTACGTGGAGGATTTCGATTTTGTGAGAATTTAAGAGACTTGATTCAACAGCTCACATGATTGTCTGGCAACCATTCAAAGGTATTCCTTTTTTTGCAGGGATAGGGAGGGTAAAAAAGGGGGAGGGGTATGCCTGTATATCAAGAATAATGTTCAAGTGAATGTGAGAGATGACATCACTAGGGGAGCTAGGGATGAGGTGGAATCTTTATGGGTAGAGCTCCAAAGGGATGAAACTAAGTGGAAAGTAATACTGGGAGTATGCTATAGGCCCCCTAACCTGAGTGAGGAGGGGGAGACGGACCTCCTATCACAAATTGGATTAGCGGCAAGGATGGGAGGTGTCATCATAATGGGGGATTTTAATTATCCAGACATAAAATGGGCAGAAGGAACCGCGCATTTGTCTAAGGCTCGCCAGTTTCTAAATGTCTTGCAGGACAATTTCCTGGGTCAGTTAGTAGATGCAGCAACTAGAAACAAAGCGTTACTAGACCTACAGATTACCAACAATACAGATCTGATCACAGATGTGAAAATAAGGGGCAATTTAGGAAACAGCGATCACAGGTCAATTAGGTAATCACACAAATGGGAAACATATGGGGAATACAAAGACACTGAATTTCAAAAGAGCCAACTTCCCTAAACTACGTACCTTGCTAGAAGATATTAATTGGGATAAAATCTTAGGAACAAAGAACACGGAGGAGAGATGGGTTTGCTTTAAGAGCATATTAAATAAAGGCATTAGCCAGTGCATCCCATTGGGAAATTAATGTAAAAGAGTGAACAGAAGACCTGGAGGGCTTAACTCCAATGTAAAAATGCATATAAAACCAAAGGAGAGAGAGAGCAAAAAAATACAACAAGTAATTCTTTAAGTATATAAATAGTAATAGTAAAAGAGGGAGGGCAGACCATATTGGCCCCAAAAAGAATGAGGAAGGGAATCTGGTTACAAAGGATGGTGAGATGGCGAAGGTATTGAATTTATTCTTCTACTCAGTCTTCACGAGGGCATTGGGGGCTTCGGTAACCAAAACTGCAGTGTTTATCCTCATGACACATCACAGGAAACACCCTCATGGCTATCAGAGGACAGAAGTAGAAATAGACTTCAAAAACGTAACATTAATAAGTCACCGGGACCAGATGGCTTGCACCTGAGAGTCCTTAAGGAACACAGTCAAGTAATTGCCAGACCATTGTTCCGAACAGTCTACTGACTGGAATGGTACCAGCTGATTGGAGAAAAGCCAATGTAGCACCAATATTTAAAAAAGGGCCCAAAATAGATCCCTGGGAATTACAGACCAGTCAGCCTAAAATCAATAGTATGCAAGCTCTTGGAGGGGATGATAAGGGACTATATACAAAATTTTAGTAATAAAAACAGTATCATTAGCATGGATTCATGAAGAATCATTCTTGCCAAACCAATCTATTAACCTTCTATGAGGAGGTGAGCTGCCATCTAGATAAAGGAAGCCCCGTAGATGGAGAGTATCTGTATTTTGCAAAAGCATTTGACACAGTTCCCCATAAACGTTTACTGTACAAAGTAAGGTCAGTTGACATGGACCATAGGGTGATTACATGGATACTGGCTACAAGGGCAAGTTCAGAGGGTAGTGATAAATGGGGAGCACTCGGAATTGTTAGGGGTGGGAAGTGGGGTCCCCCAGGGTTCTGTCCTGGGACCAATCCTATTTAATTTATTCATAAACGACCTGGAGGATGGGGTAAACAGTTCAATCTCTGTATTTGCAGATGATACTAAGCTAAGTGGGACAATAACGTATTTGCAGGATGTGGAAACCTTGCAAGTAGATCTGAACAAATTATTGGGGTGGGCAACTACATGGCAAATGAGGTTTAATTTGGAAAAATTTTAAATAATGGATTTGGGTGGCAAAAATATGAATGCAATCTACTCACTGGGGGGAAAACCACTGGCGGAATCAAGGATGGAAAAGGACCTGGGGGGTCCTAGTAGATGATAGGCTCAGCAATGGCATGCAATGGCAAGCTGCTGCTAACAAAGCAAACAGAATATTGGCATGCATTAAAAAGGGGATTAACTTAAGAGATAAAGTAGTAATTCCCCCACTCTATAAGACTCTGGTTCTGCCGCACCTGGAGTATGCTGTCCATTTCTGGGCACCAGTCCTCAGGAAGGATGTGTTGGAAATGGAGCGAGTACAGAGAAGAGCAACAAAACTAATAAAGGGACTGGAGGATATTAGTTATGAAGGAAGGTTATGAGCATTGAACTTTTTGGGATTCAGGGATTGCTGTCTGCAAAATATTGTGATTGTGTAGTAACTTTTTGGTGATATAGTAATGATGTTACTTTGTATATAAATAAAGAATTGGAAAGTTAAGTGAGGATGAGTTCTTACAAGGTATTAAAGGCCTTAAAAATGGGAAGTGCCCTGGTCCTGATTGCTTTTCACCCAGATTTGATTAAAAACGTTTATCCCATTGTTGACGCCAATATTGACTACAGCCTTTAATTTGATTGAAGAAAAACATCCTCCTTCACAACATCTTCTCAAGACACAGATAGCCATCCTCCCTAAGCCAGGCAAAGACCTCTCCATATACAGCAGTAATGGGCCCATTGCTCTTTTAAATATCAACCTGAAACTTTTATCATACACAGGGACCAGGATGGTTTTGTCCCTGGGACGACAGGGACAGCCCTAGGGATGACACAACCAAGACCCTTAACCTTATCTCTTACATCCACCAAAGGCGGCTTTCAACTTGTCTTCTATCATTCCACATGAAAAAGGCATTTAATAGGGTCAATTAAAAGTATATTTGCCTTTACCTAGAAAACATTGGCCTGGGACGTCATACGATACTAAAATGTCTTTATATTGCTCCCACTCTGTGATAGTTCTAGTTACCAGCTCAAGTTGTCAATCCTTTTCTATTTCCAATAGGACTAGAAAGGGATGCCCTCTCTTCTTCTTACTTTTAGGTATACCTTTAGAACATCTTGCCCAGGTGTTCAGAAGAAAACGAATAGATCAAGGGGGTCAAAATCCCTTCTGCCTACCACATAGACATGTGCATTCGTTTTCGTCCAAATGCATTTTCGTCTGAATTTAGGGGAATTTCACATTCATTTTAACAAACGATAACGAACGTGCAGAATCCGAAATCCAAAAGATCCAACATAAAAAATGCTTTATTTTCGTTTTGTTGCAACATCAGTTCGATATAGAAAGAAGATTTGACATGGCGGTGATTATAGCGATCTGTGTCTATCGAACCTGCGGTTGAATGTGCCTAACCTAACTCTATTAGTCCAAGATTTTTCGACATAGAGAGAAAAGATTAGACATTATACAGACATGAAGATTCGACGAAGCAGCTAAAAACATACGATCACCGCGAGCAGACATTTATGGTCAAATGCTCCGCCCATAGGCTATAGAAGAATTCTAATGTTGACTAGTAATGATAATAAATATAATTATTACTAGTCATACAACATTAGAATTCTACTATAGCTTGAGGGCCGAGCATTTGACCGGAAATGTATGATTGCAGCGTCGTACAGTTTAGCTGCTTCGTCGAATCTTCTTAGAACATTCGACAGACACCATAAGCATTCAATTGACAGATTCAACCTTAATTAATTTGGATTTTCAGGCGAATGCATTTTTTAACTAAACTAAACTAAATAAAATAAAATGAATTTAGGGAGTAACTAAATAACTACACCAACCTTTCTTTATAAGCTGATAACGTACTTCTATATGTTCAACAGCCACACACAAGCATACCCTCTCTATTATCAGAATGGCAATGCTTTGGATCCCCTAGCAACTTCAAACCTAATGTTTTAAAAACAAAGCTCCTAATATATCTTTACCCTTAGGCACTCTTTCCCACTTTAAATATCATTATCCTTTTTAGTGGCAGTCCAGGTGCATCACTTATCTGGGTATGGCTATTCCAACACAGCTTTCACATGTATATACTTTAATTATAACCCTCTACTGTACAAAATCCATAGGGATTTGGACTCTTGGCATACCATGTGCATGCCCTAGTTTGGAAGAAAAAACATACATTATACATTTTATAAACCCATTCCAATGATTGCCCAAAGTAATTTCATTTTTACTTTTAACACCCTCTTGATGCAATTTCTATGGCAGAAACGCTCTTCTAGGCTGCAACATAGGCTTCTCTGTAATCTAAAATTGCACAGCAGTGTTGGCCTTCCAGAATTTGAACTATATCATACATCTGCCATAGTGTCCTAACACCAACCCATGATACTTACATACATTACCAATAGTGATGAGCCGAACACCCCCGGGTTCGGTTCGCACCAGAACCCGCGAACGGACCGAAAGTTCGTACGAACATTAGAACCCTATTAAATACAATGGATGCGAACGTTCGAATTCTAAAGTGCTAATTATAACAACTATTATGCATGTTATTGTCCTAAAAAGGGTTTGGGAACCCGGGTTGTGCACCAGGGGACATGTATCAATGCAAAAAGACGTTTTAAAAACGGTCGTTTTTCGGGAGCAGTCATTTTAATGATGCATAAAGTGAAAAAAAAAAAGTCAAATATTCCTTTAAATATCGTACCTGGGGGGTGTCTAAAGTATGCCTGTGAAGTGCCACGTGTTTCCCGTGTTTAGAACTGTCCCTGCACAAAATGACACTTCTAGAGGAAAAAAAAAGCCATTTAAAACTGCTTGCGGCTTTAATGTAATGTCTGGTCCCGGTAATATGGATGAAAATCTTTAAGAAAAATGGCATAGCTACCCCATGACCCCCCCCCCTACCCCAGCCCATTACCAGCCCCTTTGGGTCTTGTATGGATATTAAGGGGAACCCTGCACATAAAATAAAAAAGGCCCTATATACTCTGAACATCCGTATACAGGCGGTGCATACAAGACAGGGACTGTAGGTTTGTTCTTATGTAGAATCTGTTTGTAATTTTGAACAGGTACATTGTTTAATTGTAGCTCCAGCCCAAAAATCTATTTTTAAACTTTTTGAAAAACATAGGTAAGGGTTATCACCCCTGTAACATTTGTTTTGCTGTCTGTGCCCCTGTTCAGAACATTTCACCTCACTTTCCATCCCAATGACAACTGTTTTTGAAATGTGGTGTTTTTCTTGAAACAAGGATTGGTGATAAAGCATCAGTACAGAGGAGACACCTTTCTCCCATATTAATTCTTACAGGAGAGAATTTTCCTTCCTAGGGGTAGATTTCCTCTCACTTCCTGTTGTCTTCTTGCGTTTGCAAGTAGGAGTCGTTTGTAAGTTGGATGTTTGAAAGTAGGGACCTGCCGTATATACTCTGCAGAAATAGGCCCCTTAGTTGTTGGTGTTGGCACAACACTGTAAGCACTCACAGTTACTCTTGGTTGGTGCTGGAACGCCCTGCTGTCAACTATTATATCAGGAATTTTAATTACATATAATTGTTGAACAGTGGTAGTAAAAATTGGGCCTTTGATGGTGGTTCTGGTGCCACAACACTGTAAGCCCTGACAGTTACTCTTGGTGGGTGCAGCAATGGGCCCTGCTGTGAATTATTAGATCAAGAATTGTAATTGCATGCCCCTGTTGAACAGGGGCTGAAAAATTGGGCCTTTCGTGGTGGTGGTGGTGGTGGTGGTGTTGCCACAACACTGTAAGCCCTCAGAGTTACTCCTTGTGGGTGCAGGAATGGGCCCTGCTGTGAATTATTAGATCAAGAATTGTAATTACATGCCCCTTTTGAACAGGGGCTGAAAAATTGGGCCTTTCGTGGTGGTGGTGGTGGTGGCGTTGCCACAACACTGTAAGCCCTCAGAGTTACTCTTGGTGGGTGCAGGAATGGGCCCTGCTGTGAATTATTAGATTAAGAATTGTAATTACATGCCCCTTTTGAACAGGGGCTGAAAAATTGGGCCTTTCGTGGTGGTGGTGGTGGTGGCGTTGCCACAACACTGTAAGCCCTCAGAGTTACTCTTGGTGGGTGCAGGAATGGGCCCTGCTGTGAATTATTAGATCAAGAATTGTAATTACATGCCCCTTTTGAACAGGGGCTGAAAAATTGGGCCTTTCGTGGTGGTGGTGGTGGTGGCGTTGCCACAACACTGTAAGCCCTCAGAGTTACTCTTGGTGGGTGCAGCAATGGGCCCTGCTGTGAATTATTAGATCAAGAATTGTAATTGCATGCCCCTGTTGAACAGGGGCTGAAAAATTGGGCCTTAGGCACTGGTGGCACAACACTACAACCCCTCACAGATACTGTACTTGGAGCACAGCAATGAGCCCTGTTGCAAAGTATTGCTTCAAAAATTGTAATGACACGCCCCTGTTAAACAGGGGCTGAAAAATTGGGCCTTAGGCACTGGTGCCACAACACTCCAACCCCTCACAGATACTGTACTTGGAGCACAGCAATGAGCCCTATGGCAAATTATTGCTAAAAAAATTGTAATTACACGCCCCTGTAAAACAGGGGCTGAAAAATTGGGCCTTAGCCACTGGTGGCGGCACCCATAAACAAAAATGATCTTCCAAGCTATCATCATCAATCGTATCATTGAGGACTCGAAGGAGGAGGATAGGCAGTCAACATAACAGCACAGGCACTCAGCATCAGCATCAGTCTTGAAGGGATGTGACATGTTAAAATCAATTAGTCTGTTATATCAGCATCAGGTGTGTGGTAGCTGGTGGTGATCCAAGACTGGTTCATCTTGATGAAAGTCAGTCGATCAACCGAGTCGGTGGACAGGCGCACCCTGTGATCCGTGACAAATCCTCCAGCAGCACTGAATGTGCGTTCCGAAAGAACGCTGGATGCAGGACAGGCCAGTAGCTCAATTGCATACTGTGCAAGCTCTGGCCAGTGATCCATCCTCAAGACCCAGTAAGCCAGAGGATTTTCGGTGGGGAAGGTGTCCAAGTCTGACCTTGCCCCTAGATATTCCTGCACCATGTTTATCAGACGCTGGCGATGGTTGCTGGAACCGATCATACTTTGGGGCTGCGGACTAAAGAATTGTCTGAACGCATCGGTCAGACGGCCACCTTCCCCACCGCTCCTTCTTTGACTGGCCGAAGCCTCAGCAACTCGTTGTCCAGGACCAGGAGTTTGTAACCTCCCAGTCTCTGGGAACGCGTTGCACAGACCTTTCTGCAAGGCCTCCCGGAGTTGTCTCATCCTCTGCTCCCTCTGCGACGGTAACATAAGGTCCACAACCTTACCCTTGTACCGTGGATCAAGGAGAGTGGCCAGCCAGTAATGGTCCCTCTCCTTGATCCGAAGAATACGAGGATCCTTCCGCAGACTTTGCAGGATCAGGGAGGCCATGCAGCGTAGGTTTGCTGAGGCATTCGCTCCGGAGTCCTCTGGGTCACTAAGGACGACATGATCCGCAGCCACCTCCTCCCAGCCACGTACAAGTCCACTGGTTTCTTGGGACTGTAAATCATCCCTAAAAGACTGCTGCTGATGATGCTAAGTGCCAGCCTCCACCTCCATGCTGACACAATCCTCCTCCTCCTCCTCCTCCTCCTCTTCCTGTGCGATGGGTGGGACAGAAGGAACACTGTCTGGGTAAAGGGGGCCTTGAGAGGCAAGGAAGTCCTCCTCTTCCTGCCTCTGTTCTGCCTCAAGTGCCCTGTCCATTATTCCACGCAGCGTGTGCTCCAACAGGTGGACAAGAGGTACAGTGTCACTGATGCATGCACTGTCACTGCTCACCATCCTCGTGGCCTCCTCAAATGGTGCCAGGACAGTGCATGCATCCCTGATCATGCCCCACTGGCGTGGAGAAAAAAAACCAAGCTCCCCTGACCCTGTCCTGGTGCCGTAGTCGCACAGGTACTCATTGATGGCCCTCTGCTGCGTGTGCAGCCGCTGCAGCATGGCCAACGTTGAGTTCCACCTGGTGGGCATGTCACATATAAGGCAGTTCTTGGGCAGGTTCAACTCCTTTTGCAGCTCAGCCAGGCGAGCACTGGCATTATAAGATCTGCGGAAATGCACACAGACTTTCCTGGCCTGCCTCAGGACATCCTGTAAGCCCGGGTACCTGCCCAAGAACCGCTGCACCACCAGGTTAAGGACGTGAGCCACACAGGGCACATGGGTCAGTTGTCCCTGTCGGAGGGCGGAGAGGAGGTTGGTGCCATTGTCGCAAACCACCATTCCTGGCTTAAGCTGGCGTGGCATCAACCACCTCTCGGCCTGGCCCTGCAGAGCAGACAGGACCTCTGCCCCAGTGTGGCTTCTGTCCCCCAAACACACCAGCGCAAGCACGGCATGGCATCTTTTTGCCTGCGTACTTGCGTAGCCCCTTGAACGGCTACGGAGCACCGCTGGTTCATAGGACAAACCACAGGAAGAGGCCATGGAGGAAGAAGAGGAGGGGGTGGAGGAGAGAGGTGTGTCACAACCAGTAGTAGCATTTTGGAGGCGTGGCGGTGGAACAACCTCCAACACTACTGCACCTTGTCCTGCATCCTTCCCAGCTGCCAAAAGAGTGACCCAATGGGCTGTGAAAGAAAGGTAACGTCCCTGTCCATGCCTGCTGGACCATGAGTCAGCGGTAATATGCACCTTACCGCTGACCGCCCTGTCCAGCAAGGCCAAGACATTGCCTTCCACATGCCGGTAGAGAGCCGGAATAGCCTTCTGTGAGAAAAAGTGGCGTTTGGGAACCTGCCACTGAGGAACCGCACATTGCACAAACTCACGGAAGGGGGCCGAGTCTACCAACTGAAAAGGCAGCAGTTGAAGCGCTAGCAATTTAGCCAAGCTAGCATTCAACCGCTGGGCATGTGGATGGCTGGGAGTGAACTTCTTTTGACGGTCCAGCAGCTGGGGCAGGGAAATTTGCCTGCTAGAATCGGACGTCGGTGTACTGCTAGCAGAGTGGCCGCAAGTACTTGGCTGTGACACACCTAATTCTACACCTTCATTCCTCTCAGTGCATGTTTCAGAGAGGACTGAAGTTATAGTGGGGTTGGAGATCCCAGCTGATGCGGTGCAAGGAGAGGTCCGCTTTGTTCTTTGGTGTGGGTCTTTGAGGTAGGCTTGCCAACGAGCTGCATGGCAGGTCAACATATGTCTGGTCAGGCATGTGGTACCCAAGCGGCTGATGTTTTGGCCACGCGATATACGCTTGAGACATATGTTGCAAACAGCAGCTGTGCGATCTGATGCACTAGCCTCAAAAAAGGCCCACACCAAAGAACTTTTTGAATGACGGGCAGAGGCAGCGCCCTGCACAGGCGGAGCTCTGCGGTGTGATTCCGTCGGTGTACTGCCCTTACGCTGGCCACCAAAGGGCATCCTGCCTCGTTGGAGATGTGCCTCCTCCTCATCCTCCTCCTCCTCCTCTCTCCTATTAGGCACCCACGTGGAGTCAGTGACCTCATCATCCCCTCCCTCCTCATCACTGGAGCCAATCTGGCAGTATGCTGCAGCTGCTGGAACATGACTGCCAGATTGGTGTCCTTCTTGAGCATCCCCTCTGTCTGCTCTCACGCTACTGCCTTCCTGTAGCTGGGTTTCATCATCAGACCCTTCGAAACGCTGGGCATCCTCCTGGAGCATGTACCCAACACTGTGCTCAAACAGTTCGGGGGACTCCTCAGGAGGAGGACATGGTGGGTCTAGGGAAGGAGTGACTGATGATGAGTCTGACATTGATACCAGGGAAGAGGACGCTTTGGCAGCTGCTTTGCCAGTACCCTGAGCCTGGGTGAGAGAGGATGAGGAGGAGGAGGAGGGCTTGGTCATCCACTCTACCAAGTCTTCGGCATGATGTGGCTCAACATGTCCAGCTGCCGAAAAGAAGGACAAGCGTGTCCCATGGCCATGTGCTGATGACAATGCACCGCGTCCACGACCAGCACTGTTGCCCCCAGACACAGAGCCTGCTTGCCCTCTTTTATTGCCTCCTGACTGTCTGCCTCTCCTTGTTTGCCTTCCAGACATTCTAATAGATGGCCTGCAGGGAGATGGGAAAAAAGCAATAAGGGCTACCTTCAGGTGTCCTTCTCTGTCCCTTTACTTAAGGATTTCTAAATATGGTTGAGGATGATTGCTTTTGCACAGAATAGCACAACGACAATTTCCCTGACTGTCCAAAAAAACAAGGATTTCAAAGATGGTTGATGAGGAATGCTTTAGCACACTATAGCACAAGGAGAATTCCCTCACTGTCCTTCCCTGTCCCTACAAACAAGGATTCGCACAGTAAAAGACACTGACACTCTCCCTACCTATAGTTTTCTGTCCAAAGAAAAAATGTTTTTTTAAAGCACACTATAGCACAAGGAGAATTTCACTCACTTTCCTTCTTTGTCCCTAGAAACAAGGATTATCACAGTGAAAGAAACTGACACTCTTCCTTCCTATAGTTTTCTGTCCCTAGAAAAAATGTTTTTTTAAAGCACACTATAGCACAAGGAGAATTCCCTCACTGTCCTTCCCTGTCCCTAGAAACAAGGATTCGCACAGTAAAAGACACTGACACTCTCCCTACCTATAGTTTTCTGTCCCTAGAAAAAATGTTTTTTTAAAGCACACTATAGCACAAGGAGAATTCCCTCACTGTCCTTCCATGTCCCTAGAAACAAGGATTCGCACAGTAAAAGACACTGACACTCTCCCTACCTATAGTTTTCTGTCCCTAGAAAAAATGTTTTTTTAAAGCACACTATAGCACAAGGAGAATTCCCTCACTGTCCTTCTTTGTCCCTAGAAACAAGGATTATCACAGTGAAAGAAACTGACACTCTTCCTTCCTATAGTTTTCTGTCCCTAGAAAAAATGTTTTTTTAAAGCACACTATAGCACAAGGAGAATTCCCTCACTGTCCTTCCCTGTCCCTAGAAACAAGGATTTGCACAGTAAAAGACACTGACACTCTCCCTACCTATAGTTTTCTGTCCCTAGAAAAAATGTTTTTTTAAAGCACACTATAGCACAAGGAGAATTTCACTCACTTTCCTTCTTTGTCCCTAGAAACAAGGATTATCACAGTGAAAGAAACTGACACTCTTCCTTCCTATAGTTTTCTGTCCCTAGAAAAAAATGTTTTTTTAAAGCACACTATAGCACAAGGAGAATTCCCTCACTGTCCTTCCCTGTCCCTAGAAACAAGGATTCGCACAGTAAAAGACACTGACACTCTCCCTAGCTATAGTTTTCTGTCCCTAGAAAAAATGTTTTTTTAAAGCACACTATAGCACAAGGAGAATTCCCTCACTGTCCTTCCCTGTCCCTAGAAACAAGGATTCGCACAGTAAAAGACACTGACACTCTCCCTACCTATAGTTTTCTGTCCCTAGAAAAAATGTTTTTTTAAAGCACACTATAGCACAAGGAGAATTCCCTCACTGTCCTTCTTTGTCCCTAGAAACAAGGATTATCACAGTGAAAGAAACTGACACTCTTCCTTCCTATAGTTTTCTGTCCCTGGAAAAAATGTTTTTTTTAAAGCACACTATAGCACAAGGAGAATTCCCTCACTGTCCTTCCCTGTCCCTAGAAACAAGGATTCGCACAGTAAAACACACTGACACTCTCCCTACCTATAGTTTTCTGTCCCTAGAAAAAATGTTTTTTTAAAGCACACTATAGCACAAGGAGAATTTCACTCAGTTTCCTTCTTTGTCCCTAGAAACAAGGATTATCACAGTGAAAGAAACTGACACTCTTCCTTCCTATAGTTTTCTGTCCCTAGAAATTTTTTTTTTTAAAGCACACTATAGCACAAGGAGAATTCCCTCACTGTCCTTCCCTGTCCCTAGAAACAAGGATTCGCACAGTAAAAGACACTGACACTCTCCCTACCTATAGTTTTCTGTCCCTAGAAAAAATGTTTTTTTAAAGCACACTATAGCACAAGGAGAATTCCCTCACTGTCCTTCCCTGTCCCTAGAAACAAGGATTCGCACAGTAAAAGACACTGACACTCTCCCTACCTATAGTTTTCTGTCCCTAGAAAAAATGTTTTTTTAAAGCACACTATAGCACAAGGAGAATTCCCTCACTGTCCTTCTTTGTCCCTAGAAACAAGGATTATCACAGTGAAAGAAACTGACACTCTTCCTTCCTATAGTTTTCTGTCCCTAGAAAAAATGTTTTTTTAAAGCACACTATAGCACAAGGAGAATTCCCTCACTGTCCTTCCCTGTCCCTAGAAACAAGGATTCGCACAGTAAAACACACTGACACTCTCCCTACCTATAGTTTTCTGTCCCTAGAAAAAAATGTTTTTTTAAAGCACACTATAGCACAAGGAGAATTCCCTCACTGTCCTTCCCTGTCCCTAGAAACAAGGATTCGCACAGTAAAACACACTGACACTCTCCCTACCTATAGTTTTCTGTCCCTAGAAAAAATGTTTTTTTAAAGCACACTATAGCACAAGGAGAATTCCCTCACTGTCCTTCCCTGTCCCTAGAAACAAGGATTCGCACAGTAAAACACACTGACACTCTCCCTACCTATAGTTTTCTGTCCCTAGAAAAAATGTTTTTTTAAAGCACACTATAGCACAAGGAGAATTCCCTCACTGTCCTTCTTTGTCCCTAGAACCAGGATTATCACAGTGAAAGAAACTGACACTCTTCCTTCCTATAGTTTTCTGTCCCTAGAAAAAATGTTTTTTTAAAGCACACTATAGCACAAGGAGAATTCCCTCACTGTCCTTCCCTGTCCCTAGAAACAAGGATTCGCACAGTAAAAGACACTGACACTCTCCCTACCTATAGTTTTCTGTCCCTAGAAAAAATGTTTTTTTAAAGCACACTATAGCACAAGGAGAATTCCCTCACTGTCCTTCTTTGTCCCTAGAAACAAGGATTATCACAGTGAAAGAAACTGACACTCTTCCTTCCTATAGTTTTCTGTCCCTAGAAAAAATGTTTTTTTAAAGCACACTATAGCACAAGGAGAATTCCCTCACTGTCCTTCCCTGTCCCTAGAAACAAGGATTTGCACAGTAAAAGACACTGACACTCTCCCTACCTATAGTTTTCTGTCCCTAGAAAAAATGTTTTTTTAAAGCACACTATAGCACAAGGAGAATTTCCCTCACTTTACTTCTTTGTCCCTAGAAACAAGGATTATCACAGTGAAAGAAACTGACACTCTTCCTACCTATAGTTTTCTGTCCCTAGAAAAAATGTTTTTTTAAAGCACACTATAGCACAAGGAGAATTCCCTCACTGTCCTTCCCTGTCCCTAGAAACAAGGATTCGCACAGTAAAACACACTGACACTCTCCCTACCTATAGTTTTCTGTCCCTAGAAAAAATGTTTTTTTAAAGCACACTATAGCACAAGGAGAATTCCCTCACTGTCCTTCCCTGTCCCTAGAAACAAGGATTCGCACAGTAAAACACACTGACACTCTCCCTACCTATAGTTTTCTGTCCCTAGAAAAAATGTTTTTTTAAAGCACACTATAGCACAAGGAGAATTCCCTCACTGTCCTTCTTTGTCCCTAGAAACAAGGATTATCACAGTGAAAGAAACTGACACTCTTCCTTCCTATAGTTTTCTGTCCCTAGAAAAAATGTTTTTTTAAAGCACACTATAGCACAAGGAGAATTCCCTCACTGTCCTTCCCTGTCCCTAGAAACAAGGATTCGCACAGTAAAAGACACTGACACTCTCCCTACCTATAGTTTTCTGTCCCTAGAAAAAATGTTTTTTTAAAGCACACTATAGCACAAGGAGAATTCCCTCACTGTCCTTCTTTGTCCCTAGAAACAAGGATTATCACAGTGAAAGAAACTGACACTCTTTCTTCCTATAGTTTTCTGTCCCTAGAAAAAATGTTTTTTTAAAGCACACTATAGCACAAGGAGAATTCCCTCACTGTCCTTCCCTGTCCCTAGAAACAAGGATTCACAGAGTAAAAGACACTGACACTCTCCCTACCTATAGTTTTCTGTCCCTAGAAAAAATGTTTTTTTAAAGCACACTATAGCACAAGGAGAATTTCCCTCACTTTCCTTCTTTGTCCCTAGAAACAAGGATTATCACAGTGAAAGAAACTGACACTCTTCCTACCTATAGTTTTCTGTCCCTAGAAATTTTTTTTTTTTAAGCACACTATAGCACAAGGAGAATTCCCTCACTGTCCTTCCCTGTCCCTAGAAACAAGGATTTGCACAGTAAAACACACTGACACTCTCCCTACCTATAGTTTTCTGTCCCTAGAAAAAATGTTTTTTTAAAGCACACTATAGCACAAGGAGAATTCCCTCACTGTCCTTCCCTGTCCCTAGAAACAAGGATTCGCACAGTAAAACACACTGACACTCTCCCTACCTATAGTTTTCTGTCCCTAGAAAAAAATTTTTTTAAAGCACACTATAGCACAAGGAGAATTCCCTCACTGTCCTTCTTTGTCCCTAGAAACAAGGATTATCACAGTGAAAGAAACTGACACTCTTCCTTCCTATAGTTTTCTGTCCCTAGAAAAAATGTTTTTTTTAAAGCACACTATAGCACAAGGAGAATTCCCTCACTGTCCTTCCCTGTCCCTAGAAACAAGGATTCGCACAGTAAAACACACTGACACTCTCCCTACCTATAGTTTTCTGTCCCTAGAAAAAATGTTTTTTTAAAGCACACTATAGCACAAGGAGAATTCCCTCACTGTCCTTCCCTGTCCCTAGAAACAAGGATTCGCACAGTAAAACACACTGACACTCTCCCTACCTATCCTTCTCTTTCCCTAAACTAAAGGAATCCAGGTTAAGCAAGAAAAAAATAAATGTCACTGTCCCTGCCTATGCTTCTCTTTCCCTGCTCCGGAACACACTACACTAGGCCGCCGTGCTGGCGGCCTTTTATAGTGTGGGGCGTGTACTAAACACCCTCAGCAATAATTGGCCACAGGCATCCTGCCTGTGGCCAATCATTGCTCTCCTCGCTGCCGGCGCTGCGATTGGCCAAGCATGCTTGGCCAATCACAGCGCCTGGATGACACTGCGATGGCGTAGTGCATTGTGGGCCGTTCGCGTCACTCGAATTTGGCGCGAACGGCCCAAATCGTTCGATTTTCGTCGAACGATCGAACAGCCGATGTTCGAGTCGAACGTATGTTCGACTCGAACACGAAGCTCATCCCTAATTACCAATGCGTTTCAGCCCTTTTATTGCTTACCCATAATGATTTTGTTAAATCTCTTTGGCCTCTCTGCCCTATGACCCTTTTCAGTCACAGACTTACTGTCTGTATTTCATATTGGTATTGACGATCTTGGAATGTTATTATTTTCTTGTTTCCTTTGTTACCCAAACAGTTTTTATCTTTTCTGGAAATTTGTGCTTTTTTTTCATTGATCTCAATAATAATTATAATAAAAAGAAGATATTCGACTATAATCTGATGCGAGGAACCAATGTAAAATGGTATAACTATTATGACTATGGATGAGCAGTAAAGTCAAGGGTCTGTTATGTATTGAGGATGACCTTTGGTGGGGTCTGTGATTTTTTTTAAAGATGCCAGCAATGAATTTTTATTTGCTGACAATTTAAACAGTCATGTTTTTCTTTGTAAAACTCACATTTGCTGTATCAAGTGTAAAGGACTAGCGTCAAATTAAGAGCTTAAGGACACAGCCACTCACTGTTTCTTCTTTTTAAGGGCTTTGTTTGCCCATTTTTATTAAATGCAAGTTCAGAAAACAAACATAGATTTCCACTCGCAGGGGTTTTCAGCATTCCTTTTTCCATCAACAAAATAACATTCAGCCTAGTTGGCTCTCACTGCTGCTCTGGCCTTACACTCCAGGCACTTGTATGTCTCGTACAGACTGTTTCACCAACCACCTTGGTGCATATAGCTTAGCAGCCTCTTGCTGCACTGGCTCCACCGTGGAGCCCTCCTGACTCCTGGTACTCAGACTTCCTATTTGCTGGGGTGGAGCCCAGAACCATAGTCAGGTTGTTACTAAAAGCCCAGCACACACCTGACCAATTAGTATGCTGGTTGTTCTCAAATTCAGGACCCAGAACTGGGGATTTCATCCCACCCGGATCTCTCAGAAATCCCCGGGCTCCCAAAGTGGACTTTTCTAAGAAAGGAGAAAATGGAAAAGCCAGTTTCCTCTTCATGTTATAAGCTCCCTGGAGCCCCTCAACCCATCCGGTTGAGAATTCTGGGTCACAACCTCCTTCTAGACCCTGGCGGGGAAACGCTCTGCCACACAAGAATGAAAAAACTATTTGCTTAAAGTCGCCCCGAAATGCATACCAGACTCTGCGTGATTGATTTACTAAATCTGGAGAGTGCAAAATATGGCGCAGATCTGCATAGAAACCAATCAGCATCCATATTTTTTGTGAAAGCATGATTGAACAAGTTAGAACTGATTGGCCACTCTGCACAGCTGCAGAAGATTTTGCACTCTCCAGTTGTAGTAAATCAACCCCTTTTGAGTCTTATGTAGATATTAATGGGTATACTGTATAAAAACAAGTGCAAAAACATGTGTGAGGTTCTCATAGATAATCCATACCATACCAGACATATTTTAAGTTGCAAAAAAAAAAAGCCTGAGGTCCTCCTAAAAATATGTACCAGGCTCTTAATCTGAGCATGCAGTCCAGTTGGCCAGGAATAGGGATGAGCCGAACACGAACCAGAACCTGCGAACAGACCTAAAGTTTGCGTGAACTTTAGAACCCTATTAAATACAATGGACTCGAACGTTCGAAATCAAAAGTGCTAATTATCAAGGCTAATATGCAAGTTATTGTCCTAAAAATAGTTTGGGGACCCGGGTCCTGCCCCAGGGGACATGTATCAATGCAAAAAAAAGTTAAAAAAACTGCAGTTTTTTCGGGAGCAGTGATTTTAATAATGCTTAAAGTGAAACAATAAAATTTCGTACCTGGGGGGGGTGGGTGTGTATAGTATGCCTGTAAAGCAGCGCTTGTTTCCCGTGCTTAGAACTGTCCCTGCACAAAGTGTCATTTCTGAAGGAAAACATTTAATTTAAAAGCACTCGTGGCTATAATGAATTGTCGGCTCCCGGCAGTACAGAGAAAAGTAATTGATAAAAAAAAAATGCATGGGGGTCCCCCCAAATTCCATTACCAGGCCCTTCAGGTCTGGTATGGATATTAAGGGGGACCCTGCGTCAAATTTAAAAAAAAATGACGTGGGGTTCCCCCCAAATATCCATACCAGACCGACTCGAACTCGAAGCTCATCCCTAGCCAGGAAAGGTGGGAAAATCGTGCACCCATCCTCTTTAACCATACTAAGTGTGCTCTCAACATGGAGGATATGCTTTGCCAGTGAAGACCCCTGGCAAAGCATCTTGTTAATGAGGAGACTCTTCACCACAATCCTGGCCAGTGGTTGTGGAAGTCTGCATGGGCGGGCCTTATTAGAATCTGAAAGCCTCATTTAATAATAAGGAGGCCCACAGATACTGGCTCCTCCCCAACATGAATGAGTATGAAGTACATATTCGTCAAAAAATAAAGACACCCAAACATTTGACAAGTCCTTTATTAAAAAATAAGTATTCCGAGATATTGTCCATTGTTTTAAACCCAAAGTCAACCATGATGCCCACCACTCATCGGAAAATTAAAAAAAAATTGATCCAGATGGTACTGAATGAAAACTCCCCAAAGCTGTTGTCATCTATACAAGGGAATAGGCGGGAATAGCAGTGACATCATCGAGCAAATAAGGCCATAACCATATCTGGTTAATGTCACTACCAAAATATGACCAGTGTCCATATTTGGTCAGTGATGTCAACACTGTCCCTGCCCCTTTGGCTATGCAGCTGGGTTGATGGTTCTTAGATCTGCAGCAGGTGCAAGCACCCGTGACTGCCTTAGCATCCAGTGACAGAGGGATGCTGTCATTTGTAGAAGTGGTAGAAATACTACTTATACATATGGTTTTCAGCTCCTGCTGAACAGGGGGCAGAATAGGCAAAATTTTGGACATTCATATGAAAGCCCAAATAGCCAAAGTTTGGTCTGAACCTTAGGTTTGGACTGAACTGTTGGCTTATCCCTATTCCATTCAAGTTCTAAATGATAACAAAGCTAATACAGGCAAAAGTGGAGGAGAAATATTCACCAGCAAAAGCACAAGCTCTAAAGAAAACACTAATGCAAAGTTACAGACCCTCCTGCATGCATAACAGCACAAATAGGTCAGAGTATATCATGGCTTTCCAATAGTGCTTAAAACACATCAGTTGCTTTGTAGCCAGAATTGAAATAAAACTGGAAACCATATGATCCAAATATAGCTCCAGCCTTATATGTAGAACCATATAGCTGTCAATGTCCAGGTAGAAAATAAGGTCACAACAAAGTGGTAAGGCAAAACCTCAATTCAATTTAACAAATGTGAATTTCAGATCATATCAATGATATTGCCTTGGCAAATCTTCGATTATCTATAGACCCTTATTTAAATACAATGATAATATGTAAGCCCCCTCTTCTGGGTTCTGGATAGGATCCTTAGAAGTGAAAGACGGGGTGAATTTAAGGAACACTTGATGTGATTAGAGATCAGATGGATTTACAGACGAAAAGTCCATATTTCCCTGGGCTTAAATGATTCTATAAATTTTTCCAGTTTTTTGGGGATCATAGGCAATACCCTGAAGGTTTTTTGAGTGAGTAGGGAAATTTGGTGATTGGGGACCCAGGTGGGGAGCACGGATTGTCACCGAGATCCACACCAACTGCATTATTTCCACAAGTTCAACACATCATATGGATGGACTTTTTGTTTGCACTTTAAATCGTATTTGCACTATAATCGCACTGAGAACTTTATACTCTTATGTAGTACTGTGTTATTGATGCAGGCTTTTTCATATTCGTTTTCATTGGTTTATTTTATTTCTTGGAGCAGCGCTGAGTTTAATACTTATACTCATCACTTGGGGTCTTTCACCTTGCACTACAGCAGCAGCTCACAAAATTTATAGAGTTATTAATTTACCATTATTGTTCTCCTTAGCACTGGTTCTTTAAACATTTATCTATCCTGTATTGTGCTTTACACAAATATACCCAGCAGCAATGGAGCTATCTGATTTTGTTAACAAAAATAGAGTTAATACAGAGGAGATTTTAAGAGTCTGATGTAAGTGTAATGTTTTCTGGCTTTTTATGAATAAAAATAGCAGTATTACACTATATATCCTCTTCTCTTCATTGACATATGCTCATTGCTTAATATGCACGTTCGGTCATTGGAAAAGTTGGAAAGGAGAAAATTATATCTGGATACAGGACACATCTGATGCCTTCATACACTGTTGGAAAGAAGGAGGCACCCCCATCCACGTTTACAGCCAACAGTGGGAACGATTGTCGTGAGACGCCAGTCAAAATCGCATACCACTCTATTTTAAATAGTGAATTTGGTGAGTGGGGACCCTGGAGGGGAGCACGTATGTCACCGAGATCCACATCAACTGCATAATTTGCACAAGTTCAACACATTACATGGATGGACTTTTTGTTTGCACTTTAAATCGTATTTGCTCTATAATCGCACTGAGCACTTTATAGTATACTCTTATGTAGTCCTGTGTTATTGATGCAGGATTTTTCATATTTGTTTTTCATTTTTTTATTCAATTTGTTGGAGCAGCGCTGAGTTTAATACTTATACTTAGGGAAATGGTTTATTGTTTTTTTTGTAATTCTTTTTTGCAATTTATTTATACTAAATTGTATTTACAGTTTTTGGAATATTTTGGAATGTTTTGTAATTGATTTATATTGTTTTATTTTGTATTTTGCTTTTTTATAGTGATCTACAGTATTTATTTGTTCTATAGTCATTCTATCTCATAGTGGATCGTATTTGAGTATCAAACATTGTAACATTGTAAATATTGTAGATGGCACCATAGTTGGGTTTTTGATTTTGGTACAGTATTTCTCCCTTATGGTGTATAAAAGACTATGTAATTTATAATGTGTGTGTACTATGATATCCTGTGCATCATGACTGTACGTGTGACACGAAACCATGTGCATAACTGAGCCATGTGCATTTCAACACAGTATATGTAGCACCGTTACAGGTATTTATTTTTCATGCAAACATGGCACATGTAGCAATACCATATCCACTTGAGAAATTTGACAAATTGGTGAAGAAATGCATTAGTTAGCAGTGTTGTTTTCTGCCACAGCTTCTGTGTATGAATGGCTTGTGATTTATGATGCTCTTTGAAAGAATACCAGACAGGAGTAGCTTTTACACAGAGAAGATCACTCACTAATGAGACCTATTGTTGGGGTGAAGTATATGCAATATACCATTATGGTACATTCTGGCTGAACTCTTACAATTTTTTGTGCATCTGTGATGGTTCATTCACTGCAATCTATCTTAATCTGCAGAATGGTTTTTACAATTTATGTTTCATGAATATTGAAAGGCCTCTACATATTAGCCACTGGATGTGAATCCATAGTATATTCAAACATGTACAATTTGCTGTATCACCATCCTGCTTTGCTATCATTTTCAACTGGGAAGGAACAACGTATCCTTTTGTAGGGATTGATGAAGTATGAGTTTATGGATTTGTTAAATTTACTTTACAGTTTTTTCTTCAAATTGATTAATTATTTTGAACTTCATTCTACAGTCATAGCAGACATTTTGGTTCCTACCAGTGGACTAGGAGGATTATATTTTATTATTTTTTTTTACCTTGGGTTAGGGAATAAGGGTACATTCACTGGAATAAAGTAAGTTGGTTACTTTAGTAATTTTTGGCAAATTTTTGATAGATGGAAAAAATTACTTTACCTTACCCTTTTTTTAATTTGTTTTCTTAAAGCGGAGTTCCACCCAAAAGTGGAACTTCCGCTTTAAGCACTCCTCGCCCCCTTATATGCCACATTTGGCAGATATTTTTTTTATGGGGGGGGGGCAGCCAGTATACTATAGCTGGCTGATATTTCACCGGAGCATAAAATAATGACTTCAGGTTAATAGACTCATGGGAATCCTCTTATGGTTTAGGAGAGGAATTTACGTTGCTGCAGCTTAGCTATTGAAAGTCCCAGTTCTGTAGTCAGGATAAAACTCTATATAAATTTGAAAGTAGCAATTAGAGTAGGTAGAATGGCAGATCAGTAAAGAATGGAGGAGAAGTCTGAAAGTCTACAAAATAGAACATGGAAAAATTGAGACTACACACCTACCGGTCTTCTGAACATAAGTGGGGCACACTAAAATATCAGTGGGTAGGCAAGGGTATGTAAAAAAAAACATGTTGTGCTAAAAGCTGATACAGTTTAGTAGCATAAGTGCTGCCACCATAAGGTATGAGAGAACAGTAAGTACATATGAGAGGTTAAGCTGGTGTGTGTTTCAGGAATTTGTCATTGCAAATTTCAGTTAGGTTGAGGCTCCAGGGATGGAATCAAAAATATAGGTTTCACCCTAAGTAACCACTCTAAGTTTAGAAGGGTAAAGCATGAAGTACGAAAAATGGAAATGTTTCTATCTGCATATAACATCCATATATTTCCCAGTACTTTAGCAGTCTGAATAGGAAAGATCTGGGAAGTTTTGCTTAATGGGGTTGCATAGCTTGACAGTCTGTGGACCCTCTCCACAGCAAACTGAGCTGAACTGAGCAGTGTTACATAACGAAGTACAGTATCTATGATTTTAGCAGGGTGTGTGTCTTCTACATGAACAAAGATTCTGATAAATCTGCATTTATTACATCAGAGTCTATTTTCCAAATCTTTTACTTTCATATCATGTGCATTTGCCTTGGAGCATAGCAGGGCCACATCCTGTTTCAAGGGTATAACAATTGGCATCCACTTGCTCCAGGTCCTCTGTATTGGGTAATTTCTCTCCTGCAGGTATTTTCTCCCTCCTAAGTGTAACCTCATCAGAGTCTCCAGGAGAAAGACCAGGGTATGTTGAATACACAGTTAGTGGGTAATATATGCACTTGCTCATAGGCTATTTTGATGGAGTGAGAACAAAGTACTAATTTGGCTGCTACTTTCTTGCTCCTGGTGGTGCAGGAGCCAGTGCCATCTTGAGCTGCATGCTTTCCAGCAAAGGAGCCCTCCCGCTATTTTTGCACAGTAGTTGTTTAAGAAACTCTGATAGCAGAAAAAAAGGTTTAAATTTGTTCTTATAAAAAAGTATTTAATTATCAACCACTTTTTAAAACGTATTTAGCCCCATTAACCACTTCAACACCGGGCTTTTTTTACCACATTAATACCGGGCCTATTCTGGCACTTCTCTCCTACATGTACAAATCATCATTCTTTTGCTAGAAAATTACTCAGAACCCCCAAACATTATATATGTTTTTTTAGCAGACACCCTAGGGAATAAAATGACGGTCATTGCAACTTTTTTTCATGCACGGTATTTGCGCAATAATTTTTCAAACGCCTTTTTTGGGGAAAAAAATGGTTTTGTGAATTAAAAAATAACAAAACAGTAAAGTTAGCCCAATTTTTTTGTAAAATATGAAAGATGATGTTACGCCGAGTAAATAGATACCTAACATGTCACGCTTTAAAATTGCGCACACTCATGGAATGGCGCCAAACTTCAGTACTTAAAAATCTCCATAGGCGACAGGTTACCAGGTTAGAGTTACAGAGGAGGTCTAGTGCTAGAACTGTTGCACGCGCTCTAACGCACGCGGCGATACCTCACATATGTGGTTTGAACTGCGTTTACATATGTGGGTGGGACTTACGTGTGCGTTCGCTTCTGATCCCGAGCTACCGGGGACAGTGGTGTTTTAATTTTAATTTTTATTAAAAAAAAAATATTTTACTATTTTTTTTTTTTTTTTAACACTTATTTTACTTTTTTTTTTTTGATCACTTTTATTCCTATTACAAGGAATGTAAACATCCCTTGTAATAGGAATGTGTGTGACAGGTCCTCTTTATGGAGAGATACGGGGTCAATAAGACCCCACATCTCTCCTCCAGGCTGGAAAGTATGAGATCAGTGAATTTTTTTTCACCAATCTCATACTTACAAGCCGCAATGGCGGCTTTGTTTACATCTGAGGACGCGGGCGTGACGTCATCACATCGCGCCCGGGCCTCCGACAATCATAGAGATGACTGTTGACCATCTGGTCACCAGTCATCTCTATGCTCATCACGTGACCCACCAACGACGCCGGAAGATTCGCTCCGGGTCCCCGATCGCACGGGAGAGCCCGGAGAAGCACCGGATGGTGGCGGGAGGGGGGATGTCCCCTCCCGCCGCCTATAAGAACAATCAAGCGGCGGAACCGCTGCTATGATCGTTCTTATGGTGCGCAGAATCGCCGGCACAAAAAATGGATATCTGAATGATGCCTCTAGCTGCAGGCATCATTCAGATATCCCCCCTCAAAGCAGAGGACGTCATATGACGTCCACCCAGGATGGGAGATCCCATCTGTGGACGTCATATGACTATGGGCGGTAAGGAAGTGGTTAATAACCTTCTCTCCCTGCTTTTCTCAGCTTTGTTTTTGTATTGAGCCCCGTACACACGATCGGATTTCCTATGGTTTTTTAACCAATGAATTTTTCCATCGGAAAACCGATGAAGCTGACTTTCATCGGTTTTGCCTACACACCATCAGTCAAAAAACCGACCGTTCCAAACGTGGTGACGTAAAACACTCCGATGAGCCGAGAAAAATTAAGTTCAATGCTTCTGAGCATGCGTCGACTTGATTCTGAGCATGCGTGGGTTTTTTATCGGATGGAGTTCCCCACAGACGATAGTAATTTGCGATCGGTTTTTTAACCATTGGATAAATATAAAACATGTTCTATTTTTAAACACTGATGGAAAAAAGACCGATGGGGCCCATACACGATCGGTTTGTCCGATAAAAAAAGTCCATCGGACTGTTTTCATCAGTAAAACCTATCGTGTGTACAGGGCCTTTGTTATTGTTCACACAAATTATTAGTAGTTTACTTCATTTTGTTTGTTGTTTTGAAATAACTTTTTTCCCGTTTGGACAAAAAATACATGTGGCAATTTGCAGAATAAAGTTGGCACTTCATATCTGGTTATATCTATAGTAACACTTGTTATTTTGAAATGCTTGCTGGTCATACTGAGAAAAAAAAAATTCCCTTTAAAATACCATATTTATCGATGTATGACGCACACTTTTTTCCCCTTAAAATCAGGGGAAAATCGTGGGTGTGTGTTATATGCCGATCTCTGCCGTCTCTGAGGGAAGAGGAGCGAGCGCCGCTGAATTACATAGAGCCGCGATCTCCGTCACGCACAGCCACGCCTCCTGGCATTGGGCAACTGTTCTGTCTATCATTTGAGCAGGGCCAGGAGGCGTGGCTGTGAGTGACGGAGCGCTGGGTACACAGGAGATTGTGGCTCTGTGTAATTCAGCGGAGCTCGCTCCTCCTCTTCCCTCGGAGACAGCAGGGATAATCCAACACTGAACAGGCTGCAATGATGGGAAAGGTGAGGCTGCAGATGGGCACTGAACAGGCTGCATTGTTGGTCAATTTATAGGCTGCAGATGGGCACTCAACAGGCTGCATTGTTGGGCAATTTAATGGCTGCAGATGGGCACTGAGCAGGGTGCATTGATGAGCTGTGACCCTAATTTTGCTTTAAAGTTCTTTATTTAAAATGTACGTTTTTTTCCTTAAACTTCCCTCCTAAAATTGGGGTGCGTGTTATACGCCTGTGTGTGTTATACGTTGATAAATACTGTATATGGAAAATGTAATAAATATTTAAAGACATACCACTAAAAAAAATAAACCTATAGCTAAAATAAGTAATTGGCTCTGTAATTAAACTAGTTAAAGTGTGACCTTGTAGTTTTTTTTCTGTTATAGTGCAAGTATGGCACATTCTATTATTTTTAAAATTTTCCTTTAAAATAGACAGTGTAAGTTTTCCCACCCCAATTCCAAAAACGGAAAAAAAAAAATTGCACCTATTAAATTTAATGTCAGTAGTATGCTAAGTCATCCTGGTCATCCAGGGCTGTTTCCACCATAATTGTAAAACTGCATGTACTATTAAAACATTTTGTACATACCTTTTGTTGCAATATAAATAGCAGTGGTATTATTCATTTTGCATTAGTAACCATTTGTTAAGGAAGAAAGGTGAGATAACAGAGAAAGGTAAATGAATGTGTAAGCTAATTGTGTATATTCCTCTCCTGTTGCTCTTGTATGGTGTATAGTAATTTGTAACATTATAAGATGAATGATTTATTTCTCTATTTTCCTTTTTTATTTGTAGATAGGGAAAAAACATGTACAAATTTCAGTTGTTAAATCTAACATAATTATATTTTGTTCTCAAAACTGTAATTATGCGTTCCACTGTTATCTAAGAAGCGATATATTAGGATCTATGGAAAGCCGTCTGATAAAAGTTCATTACAAACTACATAATAGGGTCTGAATCACAAATGCCCTTAGCACCTCACAAGTGTTCTCATCTGCTGCAATATATCATATTTCAAAGTGGTCATTTGCATTTATGTAGTGGATTGCAATTTCCTAAAAGGAAAGTAAAATTATTGTTTCATATGGGCACTGTTATAAAAATACAGTACTTTCATCTACTTCTCTACAAGTAGTGAAGAAAAATCTCCCCTTAAGAAAGCTCCAATTATATCCAGCATTTCATACCATAATTAGACATAATAGCAAAGTAAGTTACAGCTGTTGCTAATTAGCTTTACCTTTTAACGCTTCCTGGGTGTACAGAAACCACAGGTGCTATATGTGCAGAGGGGTATTCCACATATGTTGGTAAAAAAACAAACACAAAAATTTAATATAGCTCACTACCTATGTGAATGAAACAAAGGGGATATTCAGTCATTTTTGGGTGCTTGGGATTCAGTTACAGTTTTACATGTAGGTATTATTTATTCAGGTGCTTGTCTATCAGAGCTGTTTTTGCATTTTTGCACATGTGTTAACATTTTAGGCCTGGAGATTGGTTAAAACCTCAAACATTATATATTTTCTAAAAGCAGTGACCCTGCAGAATAAAATGTCACGTGACACAACAAAATTCATCACTTATTTTTTTTAACATATAAAAGGTCAGGTTGCGTTGAGTGAACAGACACCAAACACGTCACGTTTTATAATTGTGTGCACCCCTGAAACGGCAACAAACTTTAGGACCTTTAGTCCATAATAACAATGCTTTAAAAACATTTACAGGTTACCAGTTTGGAGTTAACCATGAATTATGGACCTAGAATTAGTGCTCTCGCTCTGAAGTGCAAGGGAATCACTGTTTTTGTATATAGATACATGGACATGGGGGGGTTAACATATTTTTGTGTTTTGTTTTTCATTATATGTTACTTTGATTTAGTTTTACTAAGTGTATTGCTATCAGCCTATTATTACCCTACATGATAGCGTAGTAGAAATGACAGGTTCTAATTAAGGAGACAACAGGGGTCACCATTGGAATTCAGTGAAGCTGATCAAGTACAGATCATGCAGGGGGAAATGGAGCATAGAATTCTTGACAGGAGTATTTGGATGTGGGCAAGAGAGGATTGGTACTTTTAGGGGTGTATCAGCTTAACAGTAGTAAAAAAACATTACCGCAGTGGCAGAACTACCAGGGTCACACTTGCGATCGGGCCCTGGGATTCCGCCACTGTCGGGGGCCCCAGCGGGGTTGCTAAGGCTCTGAAATGTGAGCTTAGAGTGTCTCTTTCATACAGCTCAGAGCCTGTACTGACAGTTCCCCCTCCCTCCTTCCTCGCACGCATGGGAGAGGAGAGAGTTGATCTGCTCTTTCTCCTCCTGTCCCTCTCCTCCTGTGTGCACTGCTGGAAGTGTGAAAGACAGGAGCTGAATAATCAAACTCAGCTGCTTAGCTTCACACTTCCTGCACACAGAAGGAGAGGGGTGGAAGGAGAAGGAGCAGATCGGCTCTCTTCTCTCCCATTCATGCGAGGGAGGAGGGGGTTACTGTCAGTGCAGGCTCTGAGCTGTATAAGAGAGATGCTCTCAGCTCAGAGCCCTGCTGATGCACTGATGGGCACTGATAGGCGGCATTGATGAGCACTAATATGTGACACTGATGGGCACTAATAGGCAGCATTGATGAGCGCTGATAGGTGGCACTGATAGGCAGCGCTGATAGGCGGCATTGATGGGCACTGATAGGCAGCACTGATAGGTGGCATTGATAGGCACTGATAGGCGGCATTGATGGGCACTGATAGGCGGCACTGATAAGCTTTGTGCACAAGATCAGAATATCGTACAAAAAATACCGCTTTAGAAGCGATCGTACGATAATCTGATCGTTAGTACACATGTGTTATCTGAAATTTTCCGAAGGGACAAACACAAAAATGTTTCTCGTAGACATCAGATGGTACAATTTTCATTTAATCAGTACAGTTTTCATCTGAAAATACAATACACTACAACACATTACATTACTACTAAATTTGTATTCTGTCGTACGAGAATTTTCGTACTTTAGTAACCTATTAGTTTTCGATATGGAGATTAGCTTAAAAAAAAAAACCTGACAATTATTTGTCCGATAATCTCATTGTGTGTACTAGGCTATAGGCTGCACTGATGGGGCTGCACTGATAATCAGGGCACTGACAATCAGTGCTCTTATTATCAGTGTAAACAATGTACTGACTGTCTTGCCGATTAACCGCTCTCCTTTCCTCTTACAGACACAGCGTGGGAGGAAAGGACTGCCGATAACCAGCAAGTCTGTTTACATGTGATCAGCTGATCACATGGTAAAGGGCCACTGTGATTGGCCCTTTATGGTGATCTGTGATTAGCTGAATCCAAAGGACAGAGCAGTCGCAGAGTGCGCTGGCTGCGTGCCTCAGGGTGCACATGGGAAGCAGGGTTCTAGGAGGATGTCCATGGATGCCCTCCCACAATTGGAAGCCTGAGGCTTGGATGGAAGGGGGGTCAGGGGGGCCCTTCATGTTTTCTTGAACCGGGGCCCTGAAGGTTCAAGTTATGCCTTTAGCTACCTGTTTCCCCTACTCCTAAACACTTACCTGGCGTCTAAGATCGATCCAGTACTCTGCCTGGCTACAGGACTTCTCTCTGCACTTCCTGGTCTCATAGGAGACTCAGTCAGCAACAGGAGCCATTGGTTGATGCTGATGTCAGTTAAATCCTGTGGGGAGGGAGCAGGGGGCATGGGCGAGGAGCGCTGTGTGTGTCTATGGATGCACACAGCCCGGCTCGGGAGAGCACCTGCACGAGTGCTGCCTTAACACATGGCTTACTATGGGGGCACTCGCAGGGAGGATATGTGGAGGAGATGTGGACAACACTGTTGGGGGACTGCTAAAGAAGAAGTAAGATGCCATTCTATATAGAACCATTGTACAGAGAGAGTAAGCATAAACCAATTTTTTCACTTTAATAAAAAAAATTAAGCTTTAGTATAACTTTACCTGTTCAGTGGTATTTATTAGCCACTGCTTTATTTTTGTTTTGTTTTTTTACTATAAAAAGGAAAAAACTATAATAAAAAAAAAAGTTTCCCTTACTTTTAATAAAAAATGCCAGAATGGTATAATTAAAAAACAAACAAAATGACTCTTCTTCCTAAAGTAGACACCCAAAGGTGAACCCATTTTTGCCACTTTTTTGGGAAATATAGAGACATGCTGGTCATATACTGTACAAGGAAATGAGGAAGTGAAGGGGTTATTATACTGGTCACATACAGTGGTAGGATGGAAATGAAGCGATTCATGTTCAGATTTGTGTTGGGCGAAGGGTTCGGCCCGACCTTGAGTTTGGGTCAAATATTGGTTGTTGAGCCCCTTCGTCCAACACCCCAATTTGCAGGGTGTTCGTTGGGTGTTCTCCTGCAATGCACTGCGTGCTGCACAGTGCATTTTGCACCCTGATTGGGCAAAACTTTGCCCAATCAGGGTGCAGTATAAGCTGGTTGTTAAGTGGGGCCAGGAAGCCAGCTGTGTTGTCCTTAACAATCGATGAGTCATAAGCTGTCAATGGGTTTCCCCACTGACAGCTGAATAAAAAATAATAATTGTCGGTTAAAAAAATAAAATAAAAAAATGGCTTGGTTAAAACGTTTTCCCCTGTTTGGGAGTTCTGCTGTGAACCGAACAGGGGGATGTTGGACACATCTCTAGTTCAGATGAGCAGAATAAGGGAGGTGATAGGGTTATAATACAGGCCATATGAAGAGAGAAGGGAGATGGATAGTTTGGAGATAGTATATGTAGGAGAGGAGGGAACATGAAAGGGTTAACAAAAGATCTCTGTGTCATTGAAACAGATTGAGTGACTCTACAGTTGCAGTTGCTCATACATACATTTTTTCCCCCATTCGCAATTACCTGATCCCTCTCAAGAGGAATGGGAGGGACCAACACTGTACACAGGATCTTGTAATTGCTGTGATGACTAGTCACAATGATCACATGGTACACAGCCCCTTGGATTGGCTCAGTACAGTGTCTTTGTTTACCAAGTCAGCTCGGTACACAGCAATTACTGGGCGGTTGGGCCAACCGACAGCTATTTATCCAGCGCCATTTGGGAATGGGACTTGGTAAATATAGGGCCACTGATCCAATATTCTACCACAGTAGAAAAGGGGTTATTGAAAAGGTTGTAAAAAAAGGGTAATCTTTGACCTAACTTTAGTCTTTAACCACTTGGCTACAGGGCACTTTCACCCCCTTCCTGCCCAAGCCATTTTTCAGCTTTCAGCGCTGTCACACTTTGAATGACAATTGCGCAGTCATGCAACACTGTACCCAAATTAAATTTTTATAATTTTTTCCCCACAGCTTTCTTTTGGTGGTATTTGATCACCGCTGCGGTTTTTATTTTTTGCGCTATAAACAAAAGAAGGACAAGTTTGAAAAAAACACAATATTTTTTACTTTTTGCTATAATAAATATCCATTTTTTTTAAACACAATTTTTCCTCAGTTTAGGCCGATATGTATTCTTCTACATATTTTTGGTAAAAAAAATCGCAATAAGCGTATATTGATTGGTTTGTGCAATAGTTATAGCAGCTACAAAATAGGGGATAGATTCATAGCATTTTTATAAAAAAAATTTTTTTACTAGTAATGGCGGCGATCAGCGACTTTTATTGTGACTGCTATATTGCGGCGGACACTTTTGATACATTTTTGGGACCATTCACATTTATACAGAGATTCCTGCTATAAAAATGCATTGATGACTGTATAAATGTGACTGGCAGGGAAGGGGTTAACACTAGGGGGCGATCAAGGGATTAAATGTGTTCCCTGGGAGTGATTCTTACTGTGGGGGGAGGGGACTGACTGGGGGAGGTGACCAATGGTTGTCCCTATGTACAAGGGACACACTATCGGTCTCCCCTCCCTGACAGGACTTGGATCTGTGTGTTTACACACACAGATCCACGGTCCTGCTCAGTTACTGGGCAATCGTGGGTGCCCGGCGGCCATGATCAGCCATGTCCAATGATGGCTGATCACGATGTAAACAGGAAGAGATGTTGATCGGCTTTTCCTCACTCGTGTCTCAAAGATGCGAGTAGAGGAGAGTCGATCGGCTGCTCTTCTGACAGGGGGGGTCTGTGCTGATCGTTTATCAGCGCAGCCCCCATCGGATGCCCACCCGGGACCACCAGGATGCCGCTAGGACCACCAGGGATGGCCATCACACTGGACCATCAGGTATGTCACCCTAGACCACCAGGAAAATGCCAAACAGTGCCCAGGCAGCTGCCAATCAGTGCCCATCCCCAATATCTGCCAGTGGCAGTGCCATCAGTGATGCCTATCAGGGCCCATCAGTGCCACGTATCAGTGCCCATCAGTGCCTAGCAGTGCCGCCCACAAGTGCCCAGCAGTGTTGCCTACCAGTGCCACTCATAAGTTCCCATTAGTGCAGCCTTTCAGTGCCCATCAATCTCGCCTATCAGTGCCCATCAGTGCCCACCAGTGACACCGATGAGTGCCCATCAGTGCCGCCTATCAATGCCCATCAGTGCTGCATATCAGTGCCACCCATCAGTGCCACCTAACAGTGCCTATCAGTGCCCATCATCAGTGCCCGTCAGTGCCCATCAGTGCCACCTCATTGGTGCCGCCTTATCAGTGCCACCTTATCAGTGCCCATCAGTGAAGGACAAAACATACTTTTTTACAAAATTTTATAACAGAAACAAAAGAAAAACTTTTTATTTTTGCAAAATTTCTGGTCTTTTTTTATATGTTTAGCAAAAAATTAAAACTGCAGAGGTGATCAAATACCACCAAAAGAAATCTCTATTTGTGGGAACAAAATGATAAAAATTCTGTTTGGGTACAGTGTAGCATGATTGCGCAATTGTCATTTAAACAGCGACAGCGCTGAAAGTTGAAAATTGGCTTGGGCAGGAAGGGGGTGTAAGTGCCTGGTATTGAAGTGGTTGAAGAGACTTTGTCATGAGAGATTATGGGTGCTGCCATCACTAAATGTTGATTCAGAACAGGCATAGTGATAAGGAATTCTGAAACTATTTTACAGCATGCTTGCTCCTGATCTGGGGCTCAAAAGTTCTTGAAGTAGAATTACGACATCCCATTAAAAATAAAAATCTACACTTTTTCATTAGTCATTGTGCAAAGTTCTATAAATACCTGTTGACCTTGCAAGTGAAGTTTACCTAAATGCATCTTTCTGTGATGGTATGGCAAAGATGTTGCACTACTCCAGCATTGCCACTCTTATTGCTTGCATGCATTACAGTAAGGATGAGCTCAGGCATGTTTGCAACCTGCATATGCAGAGCCCACCAGGAAGTCGGCACTGCATAGCGCTAATCACACGCAGTGAGACATTTCCCAATCTCTGCAGCCGAGGATCAGGAAAATGTCTCACTGCCTGAGATTAGCACTGTGCAGTGCCGAAGTCTTTGGTGGGCTCTGCATGTGTGGGTTACGAATACGCCTGAGCTCATCCTTTCACTACAGTAGGACAAAACGTGTTGCAGAGGGCCATGACTATCACCATTGTTCTACTGATTGCAAAGTCTGCACCTTGTTAATCAGCACCTTTGCACACCTTAAACTGCCCATTACTTTCTGCATTGACAGCACCGAAACCCACCCACAGTGAACTGCAGTGTCTGGGGGTGGGGGCATGTGACACACACATGAAGGAGGATTTGACTAAATTAGGAAAGGTAAAGAAAGTTTTTTTGTTTACTTTGAGGCTTATCACATAATAACTGGACTGGATATTTGTTTAGGCCCCTTTCACACTTGTGCGACTTGTCCTGCGACTTGGGACTGCAAAATTACTGAAAAATCACAGCAAAATCACGTGACTTTAAAGTCGCGGTAGTGTGAAAGGGGCCTTAGACATACAATTGTTTAGTCAGAAGCCAGGCACAGCCAACCAGCATTTTCAAAAGGAGGCCAACAAAGCTTTCATACTTTCAAGACAGAGTCTCTTTAAATGGGCATAAATGCAGCAATAAATGAAAACTAACATCTCAATATCATATTAATTTCTCAATGCAAATAGTCTTTTACATACAACATTATACAGTGCCTTGAAAAGGTATTCATACCCCTTGAAATTGTCCACATTTTGTAATGTTACAACCAAAAACGTAAATTTATTTTATTGGCATTTTATGTAATAGACCAACACAAAGTGGCACATAATTATGAAGTGGAAGGAAAATGATAAATGGTTTTTAATTTTTTTTACAAATATATTTATAAAAAGTGTGGCGTGCATTTGTATTCAGCCCCCTTTACTATGATACCTCTAGCTAAAATCTAGTGGAACCAATTGCCTCCAGAAGTCACCTAATTAGTAAATAGAGTCCACTTGTGTATAATTTAATCTCAGTGTTAATACAGCTGTTCTGTGAAGCCCTCAGAGGTTTGTTAGCGAACTCATGAAGGCCAAGGAGCACACCAGACAGGTCAGGGATAAAGTCGTGGAGAAGTTTAAATCAGGGTTAGGTTATCAAAGCTTTATACATCTCACGGAGCACTGTTCAATCCATCATCTGAAAATGGAAAGAGTATGGTACAACTGCAAACCTACCTAGACATGGCCGTCCACCTAAACTGACAGGCTGGGCAAGGACAGCATTAATCAGAGAAGCAGCCAAGAGGCCCATGATAACTCTGGTGGAGTTGCAGATATCCACAGCTCAGGTGAGAGGATCTGTCCACAGGACAACTATTGGTCGCGCACTCCACAAATTTGGCCTTTATGGAAGTGTGGCAAGAAGAAAGCCATTGTTGAAAGAACGCCATAAGAAGTCCCATTGGCAGTTTGCAAAAAGACATGTGGGCAACACAGCAAACATTTGGAAGAAGGTGCTCTAGTCATATGAGACCAAAATTAACATTTTTGGCCTAAAAGCAAAACACTATCTTTGGCAGAAAACTAACACTGCTCATAACCCTGTATACACCATCCCCACCGTGAAACATGGGGGTGGCAGCATCATGTTGTTGGAACGCTTTTCTTCAGCAGGGACAGGGAAGCTGGTCAGAGTTGATAGGAAGATGGATGGAGCCAAATACAGGGCAATCTTAGAAGAAAACCTATTAAGCCATGTACACACGATCGGTTTTACCAATGAAAACAGTCCGATGGACTTTTTTCATTGGACAAACCGATCGTGTATGGGCCCCATCGGTCTTTTTTCCATCGATGAGAAAAAATAGAACATGTTTTAAATTTATCCGATGGGGAAAAAAACAATAGCAAATTCTGATCGTCTGTGTGGAACTCCATCGGACAAAAAACCCACGCATGCTCAGAATCAAGTCGATGCATGCTCAGAAGCATTAAACTTCATTTTCTCGGCTTGTCGGAGTGTTTTACGTCATTGCATTTTGGACGATCGTTTTTTTGAATGATGGTGTGTAGGCAAGACTGATGAAGGTCAGCTTCATCGGATTACCGATGGAAAAATCCCATTGGCTTAAAATCCATAGGAAATCCGATCGTGTGTACAGGGCTTCAGCATCTGCAAAAGACTTGAGACTGGGACAGAGGTTCGCCTTCCAGCAGGACAACGACCCTAAACATACAGCCAGAGCTAAAATAGAATTGTTTAGATCAAAGCATATTCATGTGTTAGAATGGTCCAGTCAAAGTCCAGACCTAAATCCAATTGAGAATCTGTGGCAAGACTTGACAATTGCTGTTCATAGACACTCTCCGTCCAATCTGACAAAGCTTGAGCTATTTTGCAAAGAAGAATGGGCAAAAATGTCACTCTCTATATGTGCAAAGCTGGTAGAGACATCTACAAAAAGACTTGAAGCTGTAATTGTAGATAAAGGTGGTTCTACAAAGTAGTGACTCAGAGGGGCTGAATACATATGCCACACTTTTCACATATTTATTTTTTTAAAAATTGTGAAAACCATTCATCATTTTCCTTCCATTTCACAATTATGTGTCACTTTGTGTTGGTCTATGACATAAAATCCCAATAAAATAGATTTACATTTTTAATTGAAACATGACAAAATGTGTAAAATTATAAGGGGTGTGAATACTTTTTCAAGGCACTGTAAGAATGTATTTTCTAACATTTTTATTCATGTACTTGAATGTTCTACTCAAGGCTTTTGCTAAGTTTTAATTAATTGTTTGGTCCTTTAATGAATGATTATTATAACTATGTATTTATCTACCTAGTAATCTACTTGTTATCTATTTAGATATATTAGTGTGAATAGTATAAGGCCTCATGCCCACGGACGTTTTTACAGCCGCGTTTTTGAGCGTTTTTTACAGCTTAAAAACGCCTGTCCATGTTAGTCTATAGCTTCATGCCCACCTAGACGTTTTTGAGCTGCAAATAGCATAGACGTTTTTAAGCTGTAAAAAAAACCCAGGACCAGTGCGTTCCTCAGCGTCAGAATTAGGCAGAAAAAAACGCGAGCGTCAAAAAACGCGCAAAAACGCGCACTAACGCGCGGTCGCGTTTTTAGCTCCGACGTTTTTGTTTGTTTTTTTTTCAAAAAAAAAAAAATAAATATTTACAATAACATGGACAGGCGTTTTTAAGCTGTAAAAAACGCAGCTGTAAAAACGCCAGTGGGCATGAGGCCAAAATGTGATTATTTTTCTAGAATAAACAGATGTATCGTTGACATAATTTTATAATTGTTCTGACATGTTTCTCATTTAACCATTGTGGCTTTATAAAGGTGGAAAATCTTTATATAGTTATTCTGTAAGAAATATTTCTACTGTACAGGATGTCACAGCTATCAATTGCTTCAGGCATAAAGCTACTTGGCTAATTATATTCAGGAGCATTTGTCTATTGGACGGGAAATGGACAATGTTTCAGAAGCTCCTGACTCAATACTGGCACTGATGAATAGTACTCCCAGATTGTGAGGTTTTTCAGACTGAAAGTGCATGTTAGCCCTTTGTAAGTTTTATTAACTAAGTCGGAAAATACTACTCCGGTGCTCTGAGCAGCTGTCAGTCCAGAATGCAGCATGCATAGATCATGTCTAATGCAGAAGTGTCAGACCATCAAATTTATTTCAGGATGGTTAACACTCATGCTCTCCTACTAGAAGATCTTGTACTTTACCTATAGCAATGCTATTAATCATATTTTGGACTATAACTAGCCACAGAATGAGTCTTAAATCAGGAACATATTTCACTTGGAAGGATTTAGATGGTTATACAGTATATATATATATATATATATATATATATATATATATATGATTGAAATTAGGAAGGATGACATGCAAAAGCATTGACCATATGTGTGTCCAAAGCTATACATTGAGAACATTCTATCATTTACCAAGAATTCAGGACTGCACAGGGAGAAACAATGCAAGCAGTTCAAAAATCAGTCATTGAATGATTTAATTTTACAACCTACTTGTAGAATAGAGACAATGTTTTGCCCTTCTTACATAAATCAAATGCCATAAATCTATTTTCAAACCTACTTTGACAAATAACCAGATCTGATGTTATCACTTACCTGGTTTGAGACCAAAGTGGGAAAAGGGGAAGTCTTCAAGTACCTGGAATGGTAATAGATGGATTGGAAATACTGTATGAGGAGGTGCATGCGTGGAGTCTAGCAGTGCAGTCATGCAGAGTTAGAGCTCCACACCGTTCGGGAGGAGAGCCAATATTTCCACATAACCCGCAAGTATTTGGACATACCCACGGGGTTAAGCTAGTACCCGGGACTATTCTGGTCAATTTGTGGGGGAAACTATGGCTTTGGGAGGCGGCCGTGCGAAGTTAAAGAATCCCCTCATGAAGGGGAAAACTGCAGCTAAAATGGTACCTCCCCCCTCTTCATACACAGCCTCTATGCGCTCTCACAGACAAAGCCTGACACAACCTGACTCCCCAGCTGATTCTGACAGTGAACTATTTACCTCACAAGACCCCATACAGATTTCTCATGTAACTCCAGCTGTATTAAAGCAATTTGAACACATGTTGAACAAAGCCTTAAAACAAACATCAGATCAAATTACAGCTAATCTCACCAGAGAAATAAGAGAACTTGGTAAGCGCACAGCAACACTAGAACTTAAAGTAGATGATTTGGAAAAAAATTCTCTTGAACACGCTATGGAAATAGAGAACCTCAAAGAGGAAAACTTATTGCTTCAAACCAAACTTGAAGACCATGAGAATAGGGCCAGAAAGTCTAACCTACGTATCAGGGTTTTTCCTGAAACTATCACTGACCTACAATCCACCATAACTGCTTTGTTCCAGGAATTGCAACCAGCCATTCCTACTGAGAGGTTAGAATTTGACAGGATCCACCGAGCCCTGGCTGCAAAAAAGCCTGATGGCCCCCCACGCGATATAATAGTGAAATTACATTTTTATCGCACAAAGGAACAGCTCCTAGCGTCTGCCAGGGACAAAAAGCAGCTGAATTTCCATGGCAATGACTTTCAATTATTTGCTGACTTGTTACAGGTAAAGATTGCAAAAAGGCGTGCAATGAAGCCCCTTCTCCTGGAATTACAGCGCCACAACATCATCTATCAGTGGGGGTTCCCATTTTCCCTACGCTTTGCCTACAAAGGGAAGAAATACACCTGTAGATCCTTTGATGAACTCCAGAAAACCCTCTTGGACCTGAATCTCATGGAACCAGTCCCACGAAATACCCCAACCCGCAGGAGATCAACATCTCTTTCATCCACAGGAAATCCTTCCCATCCCAACCTGAACAATGGTACCCATCCAACTCACAAGAGAGGTCGCTACACATCACCTCCTCAGGAACAAAATTATTCTATGGACTGAAGGATGCTCCTATAACTGTGAAATTGACTCTTTTTTAACCCTTTCTAGTCTTTCTAAAGAATCTCAGGGCTTCACCTTATCCCTTTTAGTTCTCTAATTCAAGACGCTACATCCTGTTTCCCTTTTTGTCCTCCAGATTTGCATGCTCAACCTTTACTTTCAATTTTCTCTGTTTCAGTTGACTCACCAAGACTGCATTTACAAATTATAATCATAGTTTTAAGTTCTTTGCTTAACCCATTGCATGCATAGTGTGTTTTTTATTATTATTTATCTTTTATATGTATATGTATATGTATGTATATATGTGTGTATGTGTGTGTGTATGTATTGTGACAGCAGGAAGGTAAAGTCACCTGGTTGCATCCAGGGGGGTAGGTATATTTCTCCCAGATTCAGGCTTTATGCCGACTTATACAACTAGGGAGAGAGTTGATGAAGCCCAGCTGAGGCTAGTGGGCTCATGGATGATTCATACCTCTAGGGAGAGTGCTGGGCGTCGTGCAGGCAGGGAGTTGATGAGACCAGCTGAAGCTTGTCAGCTCTTTTAAGGCCTCTATAAAAACTCCCAGCTTCATTAGGTGTTTGCTCATGCCTGGACCCAGACCTGTGTGGACTGTCTAGGGAGAGTGAACCCCTGTGCGGTGAGACAAAGCCTGTGTGGCTATTTGTTTGGACATTTACTAAACCAGGGACTTAGGGACTAGGACAGCACCAGGCTGATCCCAGTTGTTAGTTAGGGAAACCTGCATGTTTAGTCAGAGGTCAAGCTGACCAGGATTTATTTTGTTTACGTTTCTTTTTGCTTTGCTGTGTTTTTGTCACTGTAAATAGAGAAATAAACCGCACCTTTTGATCTTGAAAACCACAACCTCCGTCTGCTGGGCCTGTTTTTGTGTGGGGAGCCCATCCAGGGGGTCACACACACCCGCTACCGAGCTAACCCCCTCACAGTTGGTGGAGAATGCGGGCAGTTTTTTTTTAAGCCAGCATGGAGGAGATACTGAAACAGCTGGCTCTAGCAAATGCCAATCAACAGCAGACAAATGCAGGTTTGCAAAAGAGCCTTGCAGCTCAACAACAGAGCTTCGCAGCCCAGCAACAAGCCCAGCAGCAATCTGAGGCCCGCTTCATAGACCTGTTGCAGAAGCAAGAGCAGAGACTACAACAACAGATGGAAGCAGTAATGCAGCAACGTCCGCAGACCAGTGAGGAAAGCCGTCCCACTAATACCGCGTCCTTTGGGGTGAGTCGTTTATTGACAAAAATGACTGGAGAGGATGATCCAGAGGTATTTTTGACCACATTTGAAAGTACTGCTGAAAGAGAAAAGTGGCCTGAGGAGCAGTGGGCTGGACTGGTGGCTCCTCTGTTAACTGGTGAATCGCAGAAAGCTTACTATGACCTAGAGCCTGACCAAGCAAAAGACTATGTGATGCTAAAAGCTGAAATATTGGCAAGGCTGGGTGTCACCCTGGCTGTCCGGGCTCAGCGTGTGCATAACTGGACTTTCCAGCTTGGAAAACCCCCCAGGTCTCAAATGTATGATCTCATTCACCTGAGCAGGAAGTGGCTACAGCCAGAGACTTTGTCCGCACCGGAGATTGTGGAACGTGTTGTGATGGATCGTTTCTTGAGAGCTCTTCCTACCGCCATTCAAAAGTGGGTAAGCCATGGAGACCCAGAAACGGCCGGTAAACTTGTGGATCGTGTAGAGAGATACTTGGCTGCAGAGAACCTGACGGCCTCTTCCAGAGACTCTCGGACTTTCCACCCTAAGACCAGACCATCCCCAGGGGCGGATAAGATGATTCCAAGGGGTGAGGGTGGAGAGAGTGAGAGGGTGGGAGCTCTGCCCAGGGTTTGGCGAGAACAGCCTGGGAAGTCGGGGGCTCAAGAGGCAGCCAAAAGGATTGTTTGCTACCGCTGCCGGCAAGCGGGACATATTGCAGCAAATTGCCCGGTTGTGGAGGAACCCATGCAATGTGACTTTCTGACGGACAGACGTCAGTCGCTGTGTGCGACAGTCGCATGCACTGCCATTCGGGGAACTGAGAAACATTTATGCAAAATGTGTATTAATGGTAGAAATGTTGTGGTATTACTGGATTCAGGTAGCCTTGTGACCCTGATAAAGGCTGAATTAGTTAAAACAGAGGACTCTGGGAATAGCAAGGTAGCTGTTATTTGTGTGCATGGGGACACCCGAGAGTATCCAGTGACTACAGTGTGTTTCAAGACCCCCAAAGGTACCCTCTCTCATCCAGTAGGGTTAGTATCTCAACTACCGCATGATGCCATTGTGGGAAGGGATTTTCCGAAGTTCTGGGAACTGTGAGATGATCCTGAGCCCCCCACTGGTGCCCCTATGTACCAGGAAGGTGATAGCCAGAACTCCTCTGAGAGTGGTGAGGACTCTCCAGAATTTCCCTTGTCAGTATTGGCAGGCGAGACTCAAGAAACTGGAGAGGAGCCCACCTCCTCAGATGAAAACCTACCGTCTGTGGAGTTTTCTGATCTTGAGGTTCACAGGGAAAATTTTGCCACAGAACAGTTAAAAGACCCCGCCCTAATAAAGGCACGGGAAAACGTAGTGGAAATAGATGGCGAGTTAGTGAACCCAGATAATACCTGCACTTACCCATACTTCAGCGTAGAGAAGGACCTACTGTATCGGGTGGCAAAAAGGGCAGAAGAAACCGTTGAGCAGCTTGTGGTGCCCAAACCTTACAGGAAGTTGGTGTTGGAGTTGGCCCATGGGCACATTCTTGGAGGTCATCTGGGGACAGAGAAAACCCGAGAGAGGGTATTACAGAGATTCTATTGGCCTGGGGTGATGAAGGACATAGAAAATTATTGTTCCTCCTGCCCTGTGTGTCAGAGGTCGGCCCCGATGCCACATTTCCGTAGCCCGCTGGTCCCTCTACCCATCATTGAGGTCCCGTTTGAGAGGATCGCAATGGATTTGGTAGGTCCTATAATCAAGTCCGCTAGGGGGCACCAGTACATATTAGTTATAATGGACTATGCCACCCGTTATCCAGAAGCGATCCCTCTCCGAAATACCTCGGCCAAAACCATAGCCAAAGAGCTATCTCTTGTTTTTAGCCGGGTGGGTATTTGTAAAGAACTGCTTACGGACCAAGGTACACCCTTTATGTCCCGGGTTATGAAAGAGCTGTGTAAATTGTTCAAAGTGACGCAATTGCGTACGTCTGTGTATCACCCCCAAACCGATGGGCTGGTTGAAAGATTCAACAAAACCCTAAAACAAATGTTGAAGAAAGTGGTGGATAGAGATGGAAAGGATTGGGACTGTCTACTTCCTTATTTGATGTTTGCTATTAGGGAGGTGCCCCAATCCTCTACGGGATTCTCCCCCTTTGAGTTACTGTATGGGAGACACCCAAGAGGGCTGTTGGATATTGCCAAGGAAACTTGGGAAAGTGAGAGTTCTCCCCACAGGAGTGTGATTGAGCATGTCGCCCTGATGCAAGATCGAATTGCACAGGTAATGCCCATCGTGAAGGAACATTTGGCCCAAGCGCAGTTGGCACAGCAGAGAGTGTACAACCGTGGAGCCAAGACCCGTACCTTTTCCCCGGGGATAGGATATTGGTACTTGTCCCTACGGTTGAAAGTAAATTCCTTGCCAAATGGCAAGGCCCCTACGAGATAATGGAAAAAGTGAGCAAAGTGAATTACAAGGTCAGACAACCAGGAAGGCGAAAGCCCGAACAGATCTATCACGTTAATCTGTTGAAAGCCTGGAGGGATAGAGAGTCCCTAGTCGCAGAAACTTGGTCACCAGCTCAAACTGGTTGCGTGATTCCGGAGGTTGGAATAGCAGCCACCTTGTCACAACCCCAACAACAGGAGGTTAAGGAGTTTGTGCTTCGCAACAAGGAGGTGTTCTCTGAGCTGCCGGGACAAACATCTGGGGTAGAGCATGATATTATTACCCCGCCCGGTGAAAGGGTGAAGTTAAAACCCTATCGGATCCCAGAGGCCCGACGGGAGGCAATACGGGAGGAAGTACAGAAAATGCTGAACTTAGGGGTGATAGAGGAGTCCCAAAGTGATTGGTCTAGTCCCATTGTGTTGGTGCCTAAACCGGATGGGAGCTGGCGATTTTGTAACGATTTTCGTCAGTTGAACAAAGTTACAAAATTTGACACCTACCCCATGCCACGTATAGATGAGTTGATCGACCGGCTGGGAACAGCCCGATACATGACGACTCTTGACCTCACAAAAGGGTATTGGCAAATTCCCCTGGCCAAGTCGGCCAAAGAGAAAACCGCATTTGTAACCCCAGACGGGGCGTTCCAATATAAGAGAATGCCGTTCGGGTTACAGAATGCGCCGGCCACATTCCAGCGGAAAATGGACCAGATACTGAGGCCCCATCGGAAGTATGCTGCGGCTTACCTGGATGACGTAATTGTCCATAGCACAGATTGGGCCTCACATCTGCCAAAAGTGCAAGCAGTCCTAGACTCTATCCGGGAAGCGGGGTTTACGGCTAACCCCAAGAAGTGTACCATTGGGCAGGAGGAGGCCAAATATCTTGGGTACACCATTGGCAGGGGAGTAATAAAACCCCAACTCAACAAAGTCGAGGCCATCCAGAGTTGGCCACGTCCCAACAGCAAGAAGCAGGTACGAGCCTTTCTGGGAATCGCGGGTTATTATCGGCGCTTCATTCCCCACTTTGCTTCTAAGGCTGTGCCCCTAACCAACCTGACGAAAGGGAAAGGGTCGGTCATGATTAAATGGACCCCCGAGGCTGAGGCAGCATTCCAATTCTTGAAACAAGCCTTATGTAGCCAGCCAGTGTTGTACTCACCCGACTTCTCTAAAAACTTTGTCGTACAAAGTGATGCGTCAGATGTGGGGTTAGGAGCAGTATTGTCCCAGGTCTGGAACGGGGAAGAGCACCCAGTCATTTACCTCAGCAGGAAGTTGAAGTCCCATGAGGTAAATTACGCCACGGTTGAAAAGGAGTGTTTAGCGGTGAAGTGGGCTCTAGATTCCCTTCGGTACTATCTGCTAGGTAGGCACTTTGACATGGTTACGGATCACGCTCCGTTAAAGTGGATGGCTCAAAACAAGGAGACAAATAGAAGAGTAAATAGGTGGTTCCTGGCCCTACAGGAATTCAACTTCACAGTAAAGCATCGCCCTGGCGTTCAAATGGGGAATGTGTATGCTTTGTCTCGAGTACATGAATGCCTGATTGCTGGTGTTCCAACCCCAAGGTTAAAACAAGAGGGGGGGGTATGTGACAGCAGGAAGGTAAAGTCACCTGGTTGCATCCAGGGGGTAGGTATATTTCTCCCAGATTCAGGCTTTATGCCGACTTATACAACTAGGGAGAGAGTTGATGAAGCCCAGCTGAGGCTAGTGGGCTCATGGATGATTCATACCTCTAGGGAGAGTGCTGGGCGTCGTGCAGGCAGGGAGTTGATGAGACCAGCTGAAGCTTGTCAGCTCGTTTAAGGCCTCTATAAAAACTCCCAGCTTCATTAGGTGTTTGCTCATGCCTGGACCCAGACCTGTGTGGACTGTCTAGGGAGAGTGAACCCCTGTGCGGTGAGACAAAGCCTGTGTGGCTATTTGTTTGGACATTTACTAAACCAGGGACTTAGGGACTAGGACAGCACCAGGCTGATCCCAGTTGTTAGTTAGGGAAACCTGCATGTTTAGTCAGAGGTCAAGCTGACCAGGATTTATTTTGTTTATGTTTCTTTTTGCTTTGCTGTGTTTTTGTCACTGTAAATAGAGAAATAAACCGCACCTTTTGATCTTGAAAACCACAACCTCCGTCTGCTGGGCCTGTTTTTGTGTGGGGAGCCCATCCAGGGGGTCACACACACCCGCTACCGAGCTAACCCCCTCACAGTATGTATATGTGTATGTATATGTATGTGTATGTGTATATATATATATATATATATATATATATATATATATATATATATATATATATATATATATTTTATATCCTAGATAATTTTTGTCCCAAGTAATGGACACAACTGTAAGGTCTATTGGCATTCATAAGATGTATTATGACCAAAGGTCCCATTCGTTTTAATTTTTATGACTTTGCTGACCGCCAGCCTATCATTAGGAAGTTTTAAGGTAGTTTTGGCACTGTAATTTTAGGAATTCCTCACTCTACCTTTCCTGGTAGATCCTTCTGTTATACCCTTATTGTTAACTGATCCAGTTTTCACCCCCAAATCCCTTAATCACTACCTTAGCACATCTTACTTCCATACCAAGGAAACCCTGGGGTAGTCAGATGCCATTCTCTTATTTCCCATTTCCCCTGTTGCCCCCTTTTTAACTAATTATAGTTAACTTTAATAGTTTTCATTATAAGTCTGTGGTTTACAGTTAGGTACATTATTAAGAAGCTTTCATTAGAAGGCTCTCCTCCCACGAACGGGAGATCCATGCGCCCTATTTTGCCTCCCTCATTCAGCCACATAATATGTGGAAGTCTGACGGAAGCACCCTTTCCCCTGAGGGTGATTTTTGTCCCCACTCACGGGATATGTTTGAATGTGTTTTTCTGTTGAATTTCTTATTATTTTCTCTAACCATTTCTGTTTTATTTATTTTCCTCACTTCAGTACTCACCTCTATTCCTTTTCTCTCCTCTTTCTTCAAGTCCACCTGTATCAACTGACTTGAGCAGCCCGATTATAGTACTCATCTTCAATCCTCCTTTTCTCCCCCTCTTCGAGTTCACTTGGATGGCATCGAATGACCTGAATAACCTGGTAATGGGTAAGTCCCCTTTGTCCATCCGACTGCCATGGCACCATTAAACATTCTGTCCCTGAATGTTCAGGGACTAAACATCCCCCAGAAACGAACCAAGGCATTCCGTATATTTCATGCCAAAAAGGCTCACATAGTTTGCTTACAAGAAACCCACTTCACAAATACCTCCACACCAAAATTTATTTCCAATTTCTATCCGCAAACATATACGGCCTCGGCTGCCTCCAAGCAACGGGGTACTCTCATAGCCTTTCATCGCTCTACCTCATTTACACTTCAATCTCAAATAAAAGATCCTGAAGGACGTTATCTAATTCTTACGGGCCACATTGTTGACCAGGCAATAACAGTAGTTTCCTACTATGCACCAAATAAACAACCTAATCCATTTATGTCACATTTACTACAAGTTGTGAATGATCATAAGATAGGAACAGTTATGCTGTGTGGTGACTCTAACCAGGTCCTCCTCCCATTTCTGGATAAATCCCCATACACACAATCCCAAATTACATCTAAAAAATCTTTTTCACAAATTCTATCCAAATATAACTTACTTGATTCATGGAGAGAAGTTAATCCAACTAAACGGAAATTTACCTACTACTCCCACCCACATAAAACATTTTCAAGGATTGACCACATATTCCTGACCATCGGTATGCTCCCTGAAATCATAGCAGCAGATATAGTCCCTATCCCATGGTCCGACCATAATGCAGTACTTACTTCCATTAAATCAACATTACCCAAAGGCCACGACCCTACTTGGAATCTCCCAGATATCCTACTCAAACACCCATCTCATTGCCAAACCATTAAACAAGCCATTAAAGAATATATAACCCTCAATTCTAGCCCAGAAATCAGCACACTAACTCTTTGGGAAGCCCATAAACCAGTTATACGTAACACAATTCAGAAACAATCAGCCATATTTAAACGCGAACGGAAGACACTGGCTCGTAAACTGGAAAGGGAATTTAATACAGCCTTTATAGCCCATCAAGACAATCCATCAACATTAACAAAATCCCGATTAGACAAGACTCGAGTTGCATACGATCTATTTCTTACTGAAGCAGTGGAAAAATCCTATAAACGTTCAAGACACAACTATTTTATGAAAGCCAATAAATCGGGTACCTACCTTGCACGTACACTCAATTCTCTGAACAAACCCTTCAAACCAATTCGCCTAAAACTGGCAAAAGATGTCTACACTTGCAATCCCAACAAAATAGTTCAGAAATTTCATTCACATCTGACCTCATTATATACTTCATCTAATAACTTCAACCCAGAAACAGCAGATGCATTTTTCTCTGATATAAATCTACCAGAACTTGCCCTTGACCAAAAGAAGTTATTGGAAGATAATATTACATCTAATGATGTTGTTGAAGCCATCAAAGATCTTAAAATTAATAAGAGGCCAGGCCCAGATGGCTTCTCAACCTTATATTACAGAACCTACACAGACATACTATCACCAATCTTAGCGGAAGCTTTCAATGTATTATTAGAAGGGAAATCTTTTAGACAAGAAACTTTAACTGCCATTATTTGCATGATTCCTAAACCTCTTACTGATGATACCTTATGTACAAATTTTCGCCCTATTTCCCTTCTGAACTTAGACATTAAACTTCTAGCCAAAATATTAGCCAAAAGACTAAATAGCATAATAGGTAAGCTTATCCACAAGGATCAAGTAGGATTCATGCCAAAGCGCCAGGCGAGTGACAATGTCTGCCGGGCTGTATTGCTAGCTCACATAGCTAAAAACCGTTGTATACCCTCCTGTTTTCTATCCCTTGATATGAAAAAAGCTTTCGACTCCATATCGTGGCCTTACCTCCACTATACATTGCAAAGATGGGGCTTTGGCCCTCACTTCCTAACATGGATCGCAGCGCTTTACAACAGACCAATCGCATATATTAAATATGCAGGATACAAATCTAATTCATTTAATATAGAAAGAGGAACACGCCAGGGCTGCCCACTTTCCCCCCTTCTATTCGCCCTCCTAATTGAACCCCTAGCCCAAAGAATCCGCACAGACCCAACAATTACGGGCATAGAAACTGCTGGATACCATCATAAATTATGTCTATTTGCGGATGACATACTCCTATTTCTATCATCCCCACAAGTTTCTGGTCCCAACCTACTGCTCATTTTAGACAAATTTGCAATGATTTCGGGGCTTACAATAAATCTCAAAAAATCCAAAGCCTTAGATATATCCCTCTCCAAAGTGGAATCCGACTCGGCCAAAAATGCACTTCCTTTCATATGGACTGAGAGGTCAATCCCCTATTTAGGGATTCACCTGACGGCCTCATATTCAGATCTTTTTACAGCAAACTATCCCCCACTCCTCAAACAAATAACAACACTTTTACAACAATGGTCACATCTCCCAATTTCATGGATAGGTAAAATGAATGCAATCAAAATGACAATCCTTCCAAAACTACTGTACTTATTTAGAGTCTTACCGATCCCTATCCCACCTTATTATCTTAGAATTCTCCAAAGACGAACATCAACATTTGTCTGGGGCTCCAAAAAACCCTGTGTATCGCTTCATACACTACATTTACCAAAACTCAAAGGAGGCTTTGGGTTTCCGAACTTCGCTAACTATTATAGAGCCGCACACATTGCTAGCCTCACTAAATATCATGCTACATATGAAATACCCCTATGGGTAATGATAGAAGCGGCAGAATGTGACCCTCTTTCTATTTCCAATCTATTATGGCTCCTACCTAAGGAACGAAAAACCCTACGTAACCCCATTACTAAATACTTTTTATCTATATGGGACAAACTTAGAGTTAAACATCAGTTACAATCTTCTCACAATCCTCTCTTGTCATTCCTGAAAAACCCTGCTTTCTACCCAGCATGGGTCTCTCCTAAATCATTTAAGGTCTGGAATTCATTAAATATTACTCGGCTTAGTAACTTAACTTCTCCTTCATCCTTCCATACATTTCCTATACTCTTTGACACCTACAACCTACCGAACTCTGAACTTTTCAGATACCTCCAAATTAAAAACTTTTATGCACCTTTGCTAAATACAGATGTCTCCTTAACCCAACTTACGATTTTTGAATCTACATGCATGAAAGATCCTCACTTAAGAGGCATTATATCTTCTATATACTCCCACATTTCCACTTATCCCGGTTTAGATAAACCACCTTATGCACGTAAATGGGAGGAGGACCTGAAGAGAACATTCGATATGAATGATTGGTCCAAAATATGGTCTGTAACAAAATCTTCTTCACCAAATATCCTGGCGGTTGAAACCAATTACAAAGTTTTGTCTCGTTGGTACCTCGTCCCCTCCAGATTGGCCAAATTCACACCAAACCAAACAGGCCTATGCTTTCGGGGTTGCCCAGATCCGGGCACCCACTTACACATTTGGTGGTCCTGCCCGTTGGTGCAATTATTTTGGGAACAGATATTTGAAACTGCCTCCAAGATATTTGGTTTCACTGTGCAACCAGACCCAGCCACAGCCTTGCTCAATCTAAAACCTGATCTCATTACACATAAACAATTCAAACTCCTCATTCAATTTCTTACAGCAGCAAAGCAAACAATAGCAAAGGCATGGAAGACCCCTAAATTGGAGATATCCGAGACCATAAATAGAGTAAATGACTTTATGTCTCACGCCAAAATGTTAGCTATAGAAAGAAATCAAATTCCAATCTTTGAAAAGATCTGGGATCCTTGGATTAAATTTCACCTACCTTCTATTAGTGACAACTTGATTCTCATGCCATGGTAGCCGGAGGACTCAATCGGTTAAACTAGCTACTAAACCAAATTTCTGAAGCTTGGGAGCTACCCTGCTCAATATAGTGAACACTGTGTTTTACTTAAACCCTCAAGCCGCGGACCGATTCATTCAGGCCATTCAGGTGGACTCCTACACTCCCCCCCCCCTCTGGTTTCCTACTATTCTATTCCATCTATTTTATTTTATAATATCTATCTAATTTTATTTTACCCTATTTTATTTTGATATCTTTACTTCTTTTTCTCTTTTCTTTTCTCTATTATTCTTACTTCATAACGCACCTTATTGAAGCTACAGTATTACTCTACATTACTTTTTTCGAAGATACAGATCAATTTATAATTAATATGTTAAATATTTCTTTCAACTACAGTCTTGAATATATTAGTACAAGGATTTATTTACTTTCTAATTCATTTAAGTCCTTATAATTTTCATTAGGATATATTCTGTAGACCCTATTATTTGTTATTTTTCTATATTTGTAATAATTGGACAAATATCAACAACATGTATTACATATGATCTGTATGTGACTAATATATATGTCCAATAAAATACTTTGACAAGGCGTGGCTTGGACAGGACGCGAGATGGCCGCATGATCTGAGAGCTCCGGCACTCTGAGGACCTTTAAAGCTATTTTTGGGGGATTTCCATGCTCTGTTAAGAATGGGCAGAACGCACAGAAGCACCTCGACCCCCCGCTCCCTCAAGGACTCCGGAACGCAATTCAGCGGCAACATACCGGAGATGTTCCGGACCCGGGCCGCAACGCATCACGCGGAGATGCTGGCTTCACAGGCCTCACAGGCCTCATCCCCGAGCTCGCCTAGAAACTCCACCGAGCCGCTCATGGATGTCAATAGAGCCGCAAACCCGAGCCTCCTGGATTTGCAGAGAGACCTGCAGCTAATCTCCCTGGACATTAAACACACCCTGACAGCTGCCATATCTGACCTTAAGACGGAATTACAGGGGATGAATAACCGCCTGATTGAAGTGGAAGAAACCACACAGCTCCAAGCTGCAGCGATCAGGCAAGTGCAAAAGACATACGATATGCACCTACCATACATGTTTGAATTGCACAGACAAGTGGAAGAATTAGACAATAGGGGACGCAGGCACAATATATGGATTAGGGGGGTACCCGAGAGCATTGAACAGGCCTCCCTATCACAGACAATATGCGCCATCTTTAATGACCTGCTCGATAGGCCCGCAGACTCCCCCATAGAGATGGAGAGATTGCACCGTGCCCTCAGACCCCCTCCTAGAGATGCTGAACCCCCCAGAGACGTAGTTTGCTGCATCGTAAACTTCCCCCTGAAAGAGGAGATACTCAGGAAAGCGAGAGAGAGGGGACGCATCTCTCACAATGGCACCGATATTAAGCTTTTCCAGGACCTATCCCAGATAACATTACAAAATAGGCACACCTTGCGCCCCCTGCTGGACGCATTGCGCTCCCGTAACATCCAATACAGGTGGAAATTCCCATTTTGCTTGTCAGCAACCGCCAGAGGACGCACGGCACTTCTCCGGACACCGGAAGACCTCCCTAACTTCTGCGAGCAACTTGATCTACCACCTGTAGACATTCCTGACTGGCACTCGTTCTACTTCCCCACGGAACCCTGGAAGCCAGTCTCGCACGTGTCATCACCCAAAGCGCAGTGACAAAAATCCAGACGCCGCAGGCTAGACCCCACTTCGCCAGGAGAACGTCTCTCTCGCCGAGATCTCTCCTCACACCCTCCTGGGAATGCCGACACCCCACGTAGGGGAGACTGAGACATGTGACCTACCTGATATGTGATGGTTGACCCAGGGGTCAGTAAGTTGAGTTATGCTTTTCTTTACTCACTTGTAACTTTTTTCCATTTGTTTTTCTATCCCCGCACCACAACGAACACCCGGGGACTTTGGTCGCGGCGTGATGACTCCTTCCTCCCGCCTCTCTCTGCCAGGATCAAGGACCTCTCCCACAGCCTACTCTCATCCAGGTACTGTTTTCATTATACCTTAGGCTTACATCCGGCTGGATCTGCACCTAAGGATCTATGGTTGCTGATGCTGTGCTCCATGATGAGCCCTGTTTCACCCCTTTGGCTTTTTGACACCCCCACTTGGTGTTAAGTGTCGAATCCAAAGACTATGTGCTACAGCCAAAGGATGGGTCACAAGATCCAAGTACTCCCATGCTTTGACTTCCCCCCCCAGGGGTTTTACACCCCACCCCCCCTTCTTTTTTTTTAAGGTCTGATGATGCTGGTTATATGTTACTATGTCTAGATCGTCTAGCTGAATCTCTCTGTAGGCCTCACTGTATACGCTTTACCTATGTTTGTAAGTTGTGCTCCTAACCTAGCAGTTAAGGATAGACAGATAACCACACCAGATTAGTAGAGTTATTCGGAAGACAGGCTGCTAACCCACCTAGCTTAATATCCTTCCTGATGCTCACTTAAACGAGTAGCCTCTATAGCTGAAAGGAAGGGAAGGAAAGAGAATAAGAAAACAGAACCAGACGGGTAAAATATCTGGGCGTACATACGTGGGTAGGCCCCTACCATACTAAACCAAAGCCTCACCACCAGATCGATGTCTGCGACATCACGAATATGGTTCTTACTTTTAGGCTTCCGATGTAAACCAGCCTTCACGTATGACACACCCCTGTCAACTAAACCTCACACGATCTCAAATCCACGCATCTACCTAACTGCAAAGCCCACAGGCCACTCCATGGAAGCAACCTGATAAGACCCCTCCTATTCTTAGGGATATACAGCGTTGGATGCAACACAAATCTAACCCGTAAACATCTATACACATTACCCTGGTTGGAGAGGTGGAGTAGGGAGGAGATAACTGCGATGAAACACCTGAGAACCCTGTATGCTCTAATACTACCTAGGTTTAGTCAGTGTTCTTTAAACGCAGCCCCCTTGTGGTGAGTTATAAGTTATACCCTGTACTGAATGTTCAGTTATATGATAAGTTTTATAACAATATGGGATGTTGACTGTCAGTCTTACCTCTCCGCGCTTTGCTTAAATGTATTGCTTGATTGCCTTACCTCGGTTCTCCCCATTGAGGATATCCTACATATTTTGATCTCAGAGCCCACACTCTACAAGTAATTGACCCTCCCTCATTCCGCATCCTTATGCACTCATGGTGCTCTCTAGTGCCCACCTCTTGACCCCTTCCCAGTTTACTGCCCACACACAGCGGTCCAGTAGGACTATAGCTGGAACCCCGGACTTCTTTCTTTAGGTGATTAGGTATACCTAGTTCCACCTCCGGAGACCCTCTACATAGGACTAGTAGAGTCCACACTACGGTCAGATCCCATCTACCCCCTTCCCCCCACTCCTTCTCCCCCTTGAGATCCTACTACCCGAAGTTCTGCACCCCAAGCTCTAACCTATACCTCTCTTCTCTTTCTGTTCTCTGTTCTCTCCTTCTTTTCTACTCCCCCCCCTCCCCCCCTTTTTTTTTCTTTTTCTCCCTCCCCCTTTTTCTCTCTCTTCTCTTTCTCTCTTTCTCTCTTTTCTGATCGTTTTTGGAGAGCGCCCCTCCTCGCTCTCGTTCCCCCCAGCGTGGGTCGTTGTATCTACATAGTAAGCCTCGTTAACCGAACGTCTTGAGGCAACCTAACCCAATACCCCACAAAATGCTACCTGACCGGCTGTCCAAACACAGGCAATTATCCCTTAAATGTGTGTCGCTAAATGTTAAAGGTTTAAACCTCCCAGAAAAAAGATCTCAGGTTCTCTCTGCCCTGTCTAAACACAAAGCACACTTTCTGCTACTTCAGGAAACACATTTCCGGTCAGATGCCATTCCTAAATTAGCAAATCATCTCTGCAGACAAGCACTGCACTCCACAAGCCCAGACTCTAAAACTAAGGGAGTCTCCATTCTTATTTCTAAGCAAGCAGATTTTCAATTAGCAGACTCTTTGGTTGACCCCGGGGGCAGATACATCTTTCTTAAGGGTACATATGCCTCCAAACCAATAACCCTGGCAAACATTTACAGCCCCAACGAACATCAAGTCGCATTCTTTAGAAAAGTAGGTGACTTTCTTACTACCTTTCAGGAAGGCATACTGATCCTGGGCGGGGACTTTAACGTACCACTGAACCCCGCACTGGACACCTCGTCAGGTAAATCTGCGCTATCCTACCGAGCACTCCGCCAGATTAAACTTCAGCTCCAACACCTGACTCTCCATGATACCTGGCGCACCCTTTTTCCAAACGACAAAGACTATACCTTCTTCTCTCCCCCACACCAAAAATATTCTAGGATCGACTATTTTTTTCTCTCCCAGACAGACTTATCTTCTCTTACTCAGACCACCATAGAACCAATGTTCTTATCCGACCACCACCCAATCTCCATGACACTCACATTCCCTGAACTGACGAAGACTTCTAAATCATGGCGCCTGAATTCCGCCCTACTAAAAGACCCAGAAATCATCAACCAGATGAGATCCCATATCCAACTCTATTTCCAAGAAAATTCCACCCCAGATATTTCCCCAGTCACACTATGGGAGGCTCACAAGTGCGTGGTGAGGGGGAAACTTATCTCCTTAGCAACTAACGCCAAAAAGAGACACCAAGAGCAAATTAGATCACTCATCAACACAATTCACAGACTTGAAAATGCACACAAGCAATTGACCTCGCAATCCACGCTGCAAGACCTACTACATGCTAGATCAGTACTTCTAGATGAACTAGGAAAACGCACAAGGAGACGCTATGTCCTCCAACAAAAGGTGTTCTATGAACACGGCAACAAGAGTGGTAGATTGCTGGCACGCAGTATACAAGCAGCTAGGCTCACATCTAGAATCCACAAAGTACGAGACACCCAAGGCACACTCCTCTCTAGAAATGAGGAGATAGCCAATCACTTCGAACACTTCTACTCCAAACTGTACAACTTGCCCCAACACGGCGTAGGAGGGACTAGGGCAGCCCAACGTACCTCCCAAATAAAGGACTTTTTAGCCCAATACTGCCCCAAACCTATCTCCCCACAGCAGGCGGAGGCCATGGAAACTCAATTTTCCAAGGAGGAACTTCATCTAGCTATAAAACAAATGAAGGTAGGAAAAAGTCCCTGCCCTGATGGTCTCCCACTAATATATTATAAATCCTTTCAGGATATACTGACTCCCGAGATACTTAAAATGTGTAACGCTCTAGCGGATCCTCATACATCAACAGGTAGACTATTAGAAGCCCACATAACAGTCATCCCAAAAGATGGAAAAGACCCCACACTAGCCTCAAGCTACAGACCTATTTCCCTACTCAATGTAGATATCAAATTGTACGCGGAAATCCTAGCCAACAGATTATTACCTCTTATCCCTGACCTCATAACAGCCGACCAGGTGGGTTTCATCCCGGGCAGGGAAGCCAGGGATAACACCATACGCACCCTGAACATACAACACTGGTTACACTCCTCGGGATCCAAAGGCTTTCTTCTATCCCTAGATGCTGAGAAGGCGTTTGATAGGGTGGCTTGGGACTACATGCAGGAGGCCCTGAAGGGAATAGGCCTCCTACCCCGCATGTTCACGCACATTAACGCCCTTTATACTAATCCCTCGGCAAGGGTGAGGACCAATGGCCTCCTCTCAAACGCCTTCTCTATCAGCAACGGCACACGACAGGGGTGCCCTCTATCCCCCTTAATCTTTGTTCTGACACTAGAACCCCTCTTAAACAGACTGCGCAGCAATGCAGACGTCAAGGGCATCAACATAGCACGCAGAGAATTCAAAGTGGCTGCCTTTGCAGATGACATCTTACTCTCCTTACAATCCCCCCGAACCTCCCTACCCAACTTACTGAAGGACATACAACACTTTGGCGAGATTTCAAATCTCAAAATTAACTACTCAAAGTCTCAGGCGTTAAATATCTCTCTACCCCCGCAGGAAGTAGAACACTGCCAACAATTCTTCCCATTTCAGTGGAAGACTGTAGCCCTCACATATTTAGGTGTCCAAATTACGAGGAAAACTATCGATCTTTATAGCCATAATTTCTTAGCTGCCCTTTCTAAAATACAGACCCACCTTAAAGAATGGACTAATATGAATGTATCCTGGTTCGGCCGTGCAGCCATAATCAAAATGGTGGTACTCCCTCGCTTGTTATACCTGATGCAAACAATCCCAATCCATTTACCCCCTTCCTTCTTTGCTACCTATAGGAAAGCCTGCACAACTTTCCTATGGAAGAACACTCTCCCACGCATTAAATATTCTCGCCTGACCCTCCCAAAGACCATGGGTGGCATTGGCCTACCAGACCTCCAAAAATACTATCTTGCGTGTCACCTGACTAGAATCGTGGATTGGAGGGTACACTACCGGGGAAAGACCTGGGTGACCTTAGAAAAACATTTCATACAAACATCTACTCATGTACTCCCCTGGCTCCCGCCCCGTCTATGGCCCCTCGCCGTTAAGACACACCCGCTCATATACCCCTCCTTAAAGGCCCTTGACAAAGCAATTTCGATCCACAAACTTTCCTCATACCTATAACCAATGACCCCCCTGAGAGGGAACCCGGATTTCCCTCCTGGGGACCCTACGTTCCTCCAGAAAGAATGGCCCCATGAAGAAATACGAGCGCAACATTTTTTCCGGGAAGGTGTTATTAGAGCGTATGAGGACTTATTGTCCGAATCGCGCACACACTCGTTCCCTTTTTGGTCTTACAGACAATTGAGACACTTCTTCACATCTAAAACTCCAAGTGCGACGTGGTCCAGACAACCTACTCCATATGAAGCCCTCTGCTTACGTAACGCACCACAAAGACATCTCATATCCTACATATACACTCTTCTCCAGGAGGACTCCCTCCATCCAGCGACTAAACCCACACGTACCTCGTGGGAAAAAAACCTGAACCTGACTCTGACTGACGGGGAGTGGGAAACAATTTTTACACACGCCCATAAGGGATCGATGAATACAGCAATCCAAGAAAATGGGTATAAGATCATAACTAAATGGTACAGGACTCCCTCACGCCTACACAAATTCACACCCTCAATCTCAAACATCTGCTGGAGATGCAAGGAAGCAATAGGCTCCATGATCCATATTTGGTGGGAGTGCAGTTCCATCCAACCTTTCTGGACTGAGGTCCACGCCATTATCAAACACGTGACCACCTATGAGCTGGATTACAACCCTGCACAATACCTATTACATCACACAACCCTTTTTAAACGTACCTACTTTAAATCATTGGCCATGCACATGGTCAATGCAGCTCGACTATGCATACCTGTACACTGGCGCTCATCAGAGGCACCCACCATCAGAGAATGGCTGCTTAGGATAGCCAAGATAGAAGAAATGGAGGAACTGATATTCTCCTCTCAGGAAGGCATACAGAAATTTAGGCAAACATGGGCATGCTGGTATCACTTCAAAACGTCAGACCACTACAAAACCTATCTACCCTAGTAAATACCTGGAAGAGCTCCCTGCCTTGAATTCGGTATGGCCCACGATTTAAGACGACTCGGGGGGGCGGGGGCGCCTGTCTCTCTTCCTTTCTCTTACCTCTTTGTCTTTCTCTTTCTTTCACCCCTTCTTACCTTTACACTCTTACATTCCCCCCAAACTCCCAATTTCTCATTAATTATCTTCCCTTCTCATCCCCATTTCCCCCCTTCCCCTTAAACCACACAATGACAATGAACCTCTATCTAAATGGAAGCCCCGACATAATCACTGAGTTATTCCCATCCCATTCGGGCATCTAAGTGCCACGATTGGGCCTGTAGAGATTGGCCTACGTGGTAATGCCTACAAATATGATACGACTTGACATGAATGGGGTGCTCTTCCCTAAAGTGGCTGATATGCTCGTTGTTGTTGTTTAACCTATATGCTGAATAGATCTCTATGACAATACAATTACCCAAATGTGTTACTCTCTTCACCATTTGTTTGTTATAACACACTATGCAATATATCTAACGTTGTTATTTGCCGAAGAAGACCCGAGTCTTCCTCATTTCTGTTCATGATAACCTTGAAAAACGTATTGAAATGTAACCTTGTTTTTGCCTTAATAAAATACACTTTTGTGGGAAAAAAAAAAATACTTTGACAAGGAAATACTGTATGAGAGCAAAGAGAGAGCTTGGAGAGAGAACCTTAACAGAAAATTACTCCTGAAGAGTCATACACCAACCAAGGCCCGATAACCTCATGAAGCCTATTAGGACTGGCACCAGCAGATGACTGCAGACTGATTTTAACATGAAGAAAAACAGTAGGCAGAGCCATTGGTCAAGGCTCAGGCTGAGTCAGTAACAGAGAAAGAGGAACAAGCAGTGGTCAGGAAACAAACTGCATTAGCAACTGGTAAGCAGGAAAAGCCATGGGCAGGAGACAAGTTAGGTCATCAACTGGTAAGCAGGAATAGGTCATATGGCAGGAGGCAAGTCAAGTCAGCAACTGGTAAGCAGGAACAGGGTCAGGTATGCAGGTCACAGGGTACAGTAAGTAGCTGAAGACCTTTCACAAACAATCAAATAACCCCCTAATGTTAGTTCATTTGTTCTGAGTACAATTTATAATTTTTGAGACTAATCAATTACACACTGGCTTTCAGCATTCTAGCAGCTATAAGAAGAGGGTGTTACATTTTTCCAGGAACAAAGAACATGTTTTACCGTATGCACATAAAACCTATGTAGCAAGTGAAATACAAGAGACCGGTTTTAAACTTCCAGATGGTATAGAGCAGCCCTCAAAATTTTACTCGCCTGCTCACATTTGGCGAGTACATAGTAACTGATTGCGAGTAGCAGCAGCCAGGATCCTTCTGGGGGGGAGAAGAGGCGCCCAATCAAGTAGAACTACTGGATTTCTCCTGTTGTCTCCCAAGTCCCGCCTGCCAAAATGATTGGTTGCTAGCGTCCTAACAACCAATCAGGTGCTTGGAGGACCCGGCATTCAGAGGAGAAAGGTGTAACTTCCTCCTTCCTGGCTTCCTACCTGCTGACAATGGAAGGGAACAGGAGAGGACTTGCTGTCTGCACTTGGACACTGCTGAGCTGACTGGCCCGGAGTATGAGGGGACCTGTGTGCTGTCTGGATCTGGTCACTGCTGATGACTTGAGTGAGGGTCCTGGGGAGAAATTGAACAGAGAAATCTGGCACTCAGAGCAGGGGGAGGGGTCAGGGATCACACTGAACAAGTGTAGATGGAGGACATGCTCTCCCAGGTCCTAGAGCTGTGTACACGGAGCTGCAACATCTCCCCCTCTACAGAGATGTGGAGGCAGTTGGGGAGCCATTCATCACCACACCATCCACAGTATCTGTACCATGTCTGCAGTCTCTCTGGTCCTCTCCTTGCCATGTCTCCAGTCTCTCTGGTCCTTTCCTTACCATGTCTGCAGTCTCTCTGGTCCTTTCCTTACCATGTCTGCAGTCTCTCTGGTCCTCTCCTTGCCATGTCTGCAGTCTCTCTGGTCCTCTCCTTACCATGTCTGCAGTCTCTCTGACCCTCTCCTAACCATGTCTGCAGTCTCTCTGACCCTCTTCTTACCATGTCTGCAGTCTCTCTGGTCCTCTCCTTACCATGTCTGCAGTCTCTCTGGTCCTCTCCTTGCCATTTCTGCAGTCTCTCTGACCCTCTCCTTACCATGTCTGCAGTCTCTCTGACCCTCTACTTGCCATGTCTGCAGTCTCTCTGACCCTCTCCTTGCCATGTCTGCAGTCTCTCTGGTCCTCTCCTTACCATGTATGCAGTCTCTATGACCCTCTCCTTACCATGTCTGCAGTCTCTCTGGTCCTCTCCTTACCATGGCTGCAGTCTCTCTGACCCTATCCTGTAGTTTGTCTGCAGTTTTTCTGATCCTCTGCTGTAGTGTTTCTACAGGGGGCACGGAAATGTTTGCCCAGGGTCCAATTAACATTAGACAACCCTGCATACCATATATGATCTGAATAAAATATGATCATTTACAAGGGGTTTGTTTAGGGGCGGGGTTGGGTGGGGCAACTTGTGGCGAGTAACTCTTAAGGCCTGGCGAGTAGCTCAGGACTTGAAATTTTGAGCCCTGGTATAGAGTACCTGCCCTCCTCTACAAAATATATCCACAGTTTTCTGCACTTTGATGATGCTGCCATCAACAAACTGGTATGCTCCCCCACATTCTGAAATGAAGTTATTTCCACAATGTTCAAATTCACAGTTATTGATTAATGTAATAACCCAGGGATCATCCTCTTCCACTTGACCCCAATTCTGATGAAAAGATACAAATGCTCCCTATATAGAGATGGGTTAGTTTGGACAGTTTCCAGAAGCAGACACTATTCTCCAGTCCCCAATAGTGTTAAAAGAAGATGAAGAGAGAGACAAAGCTCTCTCTGAGCGAAATAAGACTGTTGTGGAGATAATGTGTATGTTTATAGGTGAGCACACAGAAACAATAATTAGAAAAATAATAAATTTTAATAATAACTTAGTTAAAACATGACATAGTCATAGATACAGTTAGACCATGAAGCAGTATTGGATGCGTGATAATAGATGGAAAATGATGCAGGAAGCTTCATGCATCAATTTCCATCTATTATCACACATCCAATACTGCTTCATGGTCTAACTGTATCTATGACTATGTCATGTTTTAACTAAGTTATTATTAAAATGTATTATTTTTCTAATTATTGTTTCTGAGTGCTCACCTATAAACAGACACATTATCTCCACAACAGTCCTATTTCGCTCAGAGAGAGCTTTGTCTCTCTCTTCATCTTCTTTTAATACAAATGCTCCCTGTTTATACATTTGATTAATGTTGTAAGAGGCTTCATCCCTTTTAAAGTGGAAATCAGAGTTACCTTCATCTGTGGGTATGGGATAATCCAAGGTTAACGAAATTAAGACCATGGAAGACCTCACAGAGTATCTAGAGATTATAGAGAAGAGAAATTCCATAAAACCTGGTTTTACTGGATTGTCTTCAAATCCTTCCCTGAATATATAAAAACTTTTTCTACTTAGTGTCTCTCAGAAATGCAAGCCTGATCTACTCTGCCTAGTATACTATTCCTTATTTACCTTTATTTTTTTCCCTTACTTCTTCTACCCCTTCTCCCTCTACTCTGTGCCCTACCATATTTCTACCCAATCAATTACAACCAAGTGTTCATGCCTATATCCCTTTTTGTTTCTGACCCTCCTTCCACTCATATTTCCCCCCTGCCTATTTCACATGATTGTTCCCCAGCACCCAGCTACCTCCTTTACCTTTCCTTGTTTTTATATACTCAAAAAATGAAATAAAGAATTTACAAAAAACCCCGAGACATATTAACATTTATAAAAAAAACTTTTTTCAAAATATATTTTATTTAATTTTGAAATATGAACATACAGGATATAGTGATCATTGAATATATACTGGAAAGTAGTGTCTGAAAATAAAACACTTACATGCAGGACAAAGCACATACAGCGTGAGGTCCCAAAGTGAACTTACTATGAATATAAAGCATATGATAATGGTTAAGAATGGTTAGGTGAAAGACTACATTTGCAGTTGTAATTCATCTGAAAATATGGATGAAAAATTTAGGGGAGAAGAGCGTGCCACCAACGTATATATGTACCCAGTCCATAATCAACAATTTATACAACAAAGTTGTCTAAACCAAGACCTAACTAGAAATAAGACAAAGGAAGGGAAGGAAAGGGAAATGGGGAGGGTAGGGAACTATCATGGATCACAGTAAAAGTAGGAGAGGAAGGACTTCCTTAGAACATAGAAAGATGCCCCTGTTGTGGTTGAAAGCTGTTGGTGGATGAGGAAATATTGAGCATCTGGTTTGTTGTGTAGGTTTCATGGTGTGGTATTCCAGTCATGTTACCTACTTACTTACTTACTGGGCACTAGACCCCCTTCCTGCCCAGGCCTTTAAGCGCTGTCACTCTTTGAATTAACACAAATAGAGAATTATTTTGGTGGTATTTTATCACTGCTGGGTTTTTTATTTTTTGCTAAAAAACAAACAAAAAAGACAGAACATTAAAAAACAAACAAAAAAAAAACAGTTTAATAGTTTGTTATACAATTTTGCAAACAAGTAATTTTTCTCTTTCATTGAAGTGAGCTGATGAGGCTGCACTGATAGGCATTGATAAGGCAGCACTGATGGTTACTGATAGGTGGCACTGGTGGGCACTGATAAGTGGCACTGATGGACACTGATAGGTGGCAATGAGAGGTGGCACTGATGGTGACACTGATGGGTGGCACTGATGGATTGCACTGAAAGGCACTGATAGGCACTAGTAGGTGACACTGATAGGCAGCACATATAGGTGGCACTGATAATTAGGCTCTGATGGGCCCTTTTCATGTGCAGGACCAATGTCCCTCTGAGAGAAGCCCGTAATCTGCTTTTTTTTCTCCTCACGCTGTTAGCATGAGGAAAAAAAACAGATTACGATCTTCTGTTTACATCACGTGATCAGCTGTCATTGGCTGAAGAGGTTAAAGTAGAGATTATTAATGCTTTCTTGGATGTTGAAATAGCAACTTCAATGAAGGCCTGCCATTTGGAATGAGTGTTTGATGAAAGGGTGGGGTTGCACATCCAGATCTAACAGTTCTCTGTACAGTAAAAGCACTAGTTCCTTTTTAACAGCAGTCATTTTAGGAGATGCGGGGGAAAGCCATTGTTTCAGGATCACTTTTCTCAACACTAACAGACTGGTTAGTATCCAGGACACTTTCAGCTGTGGTACTGAGGCATGGGTCTGATGTGAAGTTGAGAGGCAGGTGTCATTACACAAAAGTATTAAAAGAGGATCCTTGGGGATATCGTATTTGCATTGATGAATGTAGTAATTTGGTCGCAGAAAGTAGAAATTAAAGAGCAGGTCCAGAAGCAATGGGAAAGTGTTAGGCGAGAAGCGTTCCATAGAGGACAGCAGTTGCCTTCGGTGGATGTCTTGGAGGACACAAAAGGGACTAATGCTCTATGCATGATCTTGAATTGTGTCTCTTGCCATATTTTGGTAGAAACTATAGAGCAGGTTTTGTTGTAACTTTGATTATACCTACCTGCTGTGACCTGCTTACTGCTAGGGTCCTTGCTGCTACGGTCCTACTGTGTGCTGTCCTCAACCTTTCCAAGTCCAGCTGCTCTCTCAACTGGAGTCCACCTGCAGAGAGGTTGCTATTCCAGCATCCGATACCCATGGAATAGCCGATAATCCCTTCTTTTTTGGGCTTAGTGGTCCTTGTTACTGTCTTCAGGGACACGAGCACTCAGCCGCAAGAAGAGCCTTCTCAGTATTTTGGTTTCAGGACCAGATACGTGACAGCACCAGTCAACTAATAATTATAAAGTGACAGATGTGTGTTTCCACAAGAGGCTTTGTGCCAACAAGTTTCAGCCCTCACTCAAGCTGTAAAGAACCTACAACAATGCTATGTCCAGCGCGAAGGTCGCCTGCAGAAGGCTGTCACTCCTCCTGCCAATCAGAATCCAGCTAATTAGGCCTGTGCCTCAACCTCTGCTACACCTGAATGCACAGTTGTTACTCCCACAGTGGCGGTGCCACCGCCTGAACCAAGGGCCCCTGTACCAAAGAGTTTCTCCAGGAATCAAAAAAAGTTCTGGCCTTTCAAAAATGCTTGCTAGCTGTACTTTGCACTTCAACCAAGGACCTTCTCTCTCGAGACCATGAAAGTAGGATTTATCATTTATCTTGCTTACAGATGAACCACAGTCTTGGGCTCACCATCTGATGGAATAGAAGAGCCCGGCCCTCAACTCTGTCTCGACCTTCTTCGAGGCCACATCACAACTTTACAATGATCCTCAGCGAATGGCCACGGCTGAGGCCACACCTTCACACACTACAACAAGGGTGTCGGCCTGTAGAGGACTATACAGTTGAATTCCATAAGTGGTCAGCAGTTACAGGCTGGAACAAAGCCATGCTCAAGTATTAGGTTTGGACTGGCTTGCCCAAGTCTCTCAAAGATGAACTAGCTCGAGTCGAAGCTCCCGCCACCCTTAAAAACCTTATTAAACTGGGCATCCAGCTTGATCTGCGACTGTGGGAGTGGGGACCTAAACGGACTCAATCCTAGGTAGATCAACTTGGATGCTGCCTAAATTTCCTCCTGCAACCACCACTGCACCTACTTTTTCTTCTACAGTGCCTTTCGTGGAAGAACCAATGCAAATCGGTCTGGTGCATTTCTGCACTAGCCCCGAAAGAAAGGATGCATTGCCAGCAGGCCAACCTTTGCCTTTACTGTGGTGTAACTGGACATTTCCTTTTCAGATGCCCTGTGAGACCCAGTAAGTCACTGTCTTCTTATCCTGCTTATCCCCCCCCCCCATGGATCCTCTCACACTTATGTCATTCTACCCATCTCGTTACAGGTGGTGGAAGAAGAAGTCAAGCTTCAGGCCATAATTGACTTCAGTGCCTGTAACTGTTTCCTGGATCTCACATTAACGGATAATAGATTCCGCTTAAACCCAAGAGACAGAGACTTACTGTACATTTGGCGGATGACACAATTTCCAGATCGGGACCCGTTACCCAAGAGACTTAATCTATCTTTACAATAACTGATTTTGGACATCAGGAATTCCTATGTTTTGATATTCTTATGTTTCCTGTAATACTGAGTATTCCCTGGCTGTGGGCTCATAACCCCAAGATGGACTGGTCAAGAGGGGAGATCATGTTTACTTCTGTTTACTGCCGCCAGCATTGCTTTGTTTCTGAACCCATGGACTATTCCAGTTGCCTGACTGTTCAGCCAGTATCAGATAGCAATCAGCATGTTCTGTCCAAATATAATGACTTGCTGGATGTATTTGATAAAAAGAAAGCCGAGATAATTCCATCTCATCGGTCTCATGACTGTCCAATAGAGCTGCTTCTAGGTGCAGAAATTGCCTTTGGTCGTATCTTTCCATTATCTAAAATAGAGTTGGAGGCTCTACAACCCTACATCAATGAGAATCTGGAGAAAGGATTAATCCATCCATCTTCTTCCCCGTCAGGTGCAGGGATCTTCTTTATCAAAAAAAAAGATCACATGCTCAGGCCCTGTGTGGACTACAGGGAAATAAATACGATTACCATTAAGAATCATTATGTGCTTCCCTTCATACCTGAACTTTTTTAAAGATTCCGGACTGCCCAGGTCTTCACAAAATGGGACTTCCGGGTTGCCTACAACTTGGTTCAGATCAGAGAAGGGGACAAATAGAAAATGGCTTTCAGAACCCGTTTAGTACATTTAGAATACCTTGTCAGGCATTTTGGACTATGCAATGCCCCAGCCACCTTCTAATGCCGCATACAGATGATCGGAAATTCCGACAACAAAACCGTGGATTTTTTTCCGACGGATGTGGGCTAAAACTTGTCTTGCATACACACGGTCACACAAATGTTGTCGGAAATTCCGAACGCCAAGAACGCGGTGATGTACAAGACATACGACGGCACTATTAAAGGGAAGTTCAATACCAGTCGTGTTAGTAGAAGTTTGGTGAGAGACGATTTGCGCTTTTCAGCCTCGTGCTTTTCAGTCCATTACAGCGTGACAATTGTGCTATCTCCATTACGAACGCTAGTTTAACCAGACCGAGCGCTTCCGTCTCGTACTTGATTCAGAGCATGCGTGGAATTTTGTGCATCGGAATTGTGATTCAGAGCATGCGTGGAATTTTGTGCGTCGGAATTGTCCACACATGATCAGAATTTACGAAATTTTGTTGTCGGAAAATTTGAGAACCAGCTCTCAAATTTTTGTTTTCGCAAATTCCGACAGCAAATGTCCGATGGAGCTTACACACGGTCGGAATTCCCAACAAAAAGCTCCCATCAAACATTTGTTGTCAGAAATTCCGACCGTGTGTACGCGGCATAACACTTACTGAATGACATCTTTAAAGAATTTCTGGATCACTTCATTTAAGTTTATCTTGCTGAGATTCTAATCTTCTCTGCATTGCTTGAATTGCACTGTGTGCATGTAAAGAAAGTCTTGACCACCCTCAGGAAGCACAGACTCTACGCAAAAGCGAAGAAGTGTGAATTTGTAAAGCAAACTATCCAATTCCTGGGGCTGATAATATCTACAGATGGAATCACCATGGACCCCCAGAAGATTTTTGTAATTCTTGAGTGGCCTGTCCCAGTGGATAAGTAGGGTATCCAAAGATTTGTGGGGTTTGCTAACTTCTATAGAAGGTTTATTAAGGGGTTCTCAGTCATCATCACTCCAATCACTCCACTGACATGTCAACATTCTCAATTCCAGTGGTCCCAGGAGGCTCAGTAGGCCTTTGATAGACTTAAAGCTCTTTTTTACCTCTGCTCCAGTGCTACTGCACCCAGATCCCACTTTGCCCTATGTCCTGGAGTTGGATGCCTCGGAAGTCGCTACAGGGGCAATTTTGTTGCAACGTCAAGGACCTAAAGCTTTGCTCCATCCAGTGGCTTTTTTATGAAATTATGATGTTGGTGACTGAGAACTGTTGGCCATAAAAACAGCTTTGGAGGAATAGCTATACCTGTTGGAAGGTACGGCACATACATTTCTGGTTGGAAGCTGGAAGTTGGAAGCTGGACAGTGGAAACTTTGAGTGGAGAGTGTGAACAAGTTTTGCTTCTGACTGCTGGTGATTGCTATGTTTGTTCTTTTTGGGGTTTTTCCTTGCGGCTTTTTAACATCTTTTTCTGTCACTTTTTAAACCGCCTTTTTTTTTTCTTTCCTTGCTTTAGCCTAGTTAAAAAGCTCTATTTGTGGGAAAAAAAGGATGTCAATTTTGTTTGGGTACAACGTTTGCTTGACCATGCAATTGTCAGTTAAGATGACACAGTGCCCTATCGCAATAAATAAGCAGCCCAATCTTCTGTAAGCGGTTAAGATGTAACATATACAGTACGTAGAAAGATGCATCCACAAAAATTAACATTGAAAAGTACAACGTGCATAGATCATCATATAATCATCATACAACAGTTCAGACAGTCCAATAACGAGTAAGGCATATATCTTTATACGAGTCCTCAAAGTGTGAATTTTCCTGTGATAGAATAGTAGATTTTTCCACATACGACCTTAAGCCGATCACCATAGACATGATAACACCACCAGGAAAAATTAATACGCTTACCAGAAAGAGTAGACTCAGAAATCTTACGACGCTAAGTCAAACAGGCTAAAGGAAGATATATCTTCACAGGGGTGATCCTTTGGGTGACACCAGGAATATGACACTGCCAAGTTGCAGCTATGACTCCACTCTTTTTTGATTTTGTCATACCATCCAGACATCCAAAAACATATTTTATATGATGATCTATGCAGGTTGCACTTTTCAGTGTTAATTTTTGTGGATGCATATTTCCACATACAGTATATGTTAAACCTTTATAGTCATTCATATGTGACAAGTGTTATGTTATTGTGGTTTATCTATCTTATTTGATTTTATACATTCAGTTCATAATACTGTTACAGGTATATGTAATGTTTTATGTTGGCATCACATTCATTTTTATTGAGTGGTTCATTTAATTGGATCACTGGTACAATAGCGCAGTAGTTACCACACAGATTTTCAAGCACAATATTTTGTCTATTGTAGTGTTTGCAGTTTCTTAATGTAGACTATTAGCGTGGTAATTTCCACAACACATTTATCTGGGATCCAAAGTGCCCGTGGAGTGCAGCTAGCGCAGAGATCCATAAGGGAACCAGAATTATAGGATTCTGGGAGTCCCAGAATCCTAAGATTGTTCCTCCTGGAACGGTTCTCTATAGTCATCTATTTTCTCTAGTAAATACTTTTGGCTTTGTAATGACTGCTGAGAAGCAAGTTAAGACTGGTGTATCTCATCCTCCACATCAGACAATCTCTGCTTCACCTCTTTGAGCCTTCATACCTGTTCTCCTATCTTTCACCTTAGTTTTTATTTTTCCACTGCCACTTCTCTGTGAACTGCAGCTGTAATGGAAGGAAATAGTAAGGCTGCCACTGCCTGTGCAATCTTACCATATTTATCATCTCCTCCAGGTGCAGGCATCTCCAAGGGCTCAGAGGGATCACAGGGATGTTCTGTGTCCAGGCTTTTGGCTATGTTGGAAAAGAGTGTAGTAGGGGAGGCTGAAACAACAGGCTGTTGTGCAGGAGATCAGAAGTGGTACAGGATCAAATACAGCTCCATGCAGTGGTATGCAGTGACAGGAGCAGGGAGAGCACTGTGCCGGGGCTGTCAACGGGTGTGAGAGCTGGTTTTGTATAGTTCTTGGTTTGAGCCGCCATCTTTCCCTGCTCTACATGTGGCATCAGAAACAGAAATGTAAAAAAAATGACTGCTAATGGATTGGATGTATCAAGTAAACATGATTAATTCTGGTTTGTAAACCCAAAGTTAATCAGCCTCAAAACATTCAGTGAATGGGATACATAGGATACGTTAGTATAAGTGAGTTCTAATGATACTTTACTTATTTCAGTTTCTCTATATCAGTGGTGTATTCAGTATGAATGTTTATGTGCACTGCCAACACGTTCACCATAGATCCCACGGACACTGTCAAACTAATGTTGTGTTGTTAAGATTAATTTCTTATAGTGGAAAGAGCTCAACTAAAACAGTAAATCGATTAAATAAGACTTGCCCAACTTTATAAACAAAACTGAACACTTTAAAAACTCTGTCCCACTATGGAGATAGACAGGATAATATGTAAACACGAAGGTTTAAGTCAAATTCTGCTCCTAATGTTAGTAAATGAAATACATTTGTGACATTGTTTTAGTGATGACTTTGACTTATTTGTATGTGCTCTGTCTCAAACAAAGCTCATGTATGTGCTGTTCATTGAATCTCCCAATCAAATTTTAGAAATTCTCAGCTTTGAGTCTTATCTGGAGGAGGTCATGTGACAATGGCAGGCCTTTAATTTGTAATGTACTCTGGGAGAAAAGAGAATTACTAAGAGAAGTAAAATTAGACAGTAGGACATATTCATAGTGACAAAATCCACGGGGAAATGTTCTGTTTTACCACGTTTAAATTTTCTGTAATTTCAAGTTGCAAGTTCATGTAAAATATAGACTAATTTAGGGAGGTGAGAATTTTTTTCCCAAAGTGATTTTCGCTTATGCAAACATAGAAGTACTTTATGAAAAATAAATATGTGCATTAATGGGGCCTGTATATATAAATTAATTATAATTAATGTGGGATAAAAATACATGAAATATATTTTAAAAAATAATAATCTTGCTTAAAACATGCAATATTTCACTATAATGAGACATCTTTTATGTCAGATATCTCACATTACAGATCCAGATGAAAATAGTATAAAGACTCTTGCTTTGGACAGTGTCATCATTTTATGGACCCTGGGAGCAGGAATGAGGGACCATACATTTCCTTCCTGATCCCACTCAAGCAGATAAATACCTGGTGCCATTTCCCTGTATTCCTTGCATGGGTTTGTTGAAAAAACTCATAAAATACATTTGTGATATAAATATTTAAATTCACTCTAGTTAGGGACTGGACTGAACAGATTCCTGGTCCTTGTATAGCCATAAATATTACCCAATATGACATTGTCTTTTTCTACCATCCCCCATGCACACATATGGACAAATGGGGTCAGAATCCTATATGCCTACAACAACCTATTCAGTTTAAAATAGAAATTATAGGCAAAATATTTCTGTATATACAGAAAAATTCTCCTGATGACGCTATACAGCAAAATGCATAGAGGTCGGATCGCTGTTGACATCCTAATGGACTGCAGGTGATGTCACAGCCGTCTAATAGTGAAATGCATGGCGAGATCTGGTGAGGCAGACGGCGCCTTTGTCCGTACCATTCGGTGGTAGAGTTGTGGATTGCATACATAGATATACACCTTTATGCTGATTGAGCTGGTGCCGGTCTGGGCACCCTGACATGTAAGTGCATAATATTGGTGGATTGGATTTAACGAAAATGAATTTTAATAAAACTGTGTTTCGCGATTACCCTGTTATATTCTTTCTGGGTGATTGGTGTATATCCCACTGAGGGGAGAGAATGTCTGGGAGATGGAGAGAAGCTAATCTGGAGTTCCATGCTGACAGTTATTGGCATTATAACACACGCATTGTGGTCCAGCGGGCCTTAGGGCACTGGTGAGTGCGTACTTGTATCATTTGGTGGTGGAGCACGTTTCTCCTGGAATTGTGTTTGATTTTTGCAATAAAAACACACAGTGGATGTGAGCAATGGGTTAAAGCGCAAGACACAGAATTTGATGTGGTCACAGTACAAAAAATTATTTAATATTTATATTTAAATTTTTTATGTAATTTTTTTAGCACAAGTTGTTTTTGATTTTTTGGATATAAAACTATCACAAATGGGAAATTGATACATGAATTATATTATCTTGCTGGTATAACTTTTACAAGTTTTTTATTTTTGGATAACACCATTTAATATAATTTACTGCACAGTAGTGTTTTTTGGTAACTACAGTGTGGAAGGTTTAAATCATCTAAATATAGGTTAAGGATTTAACTAGTTTAATAACGCCTACTTTATTTTCTTAGGTTGAGTTTATACTTTAATCATGATTATAGATTACCAGTTTTTAGATTAGCTAACAACTGTACATTTACTTTGTCCATCAGCACATCCCCCACAGTTATTACCTTTTGTATCTCTTGACCTTCCCTCTTAGATTGTAACATCTAAGGAGCAGGGCCCTCTGATTCCTACTGTATTAAAGTGTATTGTATTTGTACTGTCTACCCTCAAGTTGAAAAGCAATGCATAAACTGTTGGCGCTATATAAATCCTGTATAATAATAATAATAATAATAATAATAATATGTTCCTGTAAGCATGGTGTTTATGACATAGTGGCAACAACCTTGCTCATATTTTACACTGTAAATTAGTAGTGGAAAAATTCAAACCTTCATCCATGTGACTCAAAAAATTAACACCTCTCAGACTAACACCATTATTTTGGATTATATACCTAGACCAAACTATTTCCATTCGCTTACACACCATCCATCTTGTTATTTAACCACTTGCCGACCGCCTCCTGTACATTTACATGGGCAGAATGGCACAGACAGGCACATCAACGTACCTGTACATCCCCTTTAAGTGCCTGTCCGCGTGGTTGCGCGCCGCCGGCGGCGCGTTTGCGACCCTGCCACCATCCCCGCGAGTCGGACCGCAGGTCCCGCGGACACGATCGCCGTGGAGATCCCCGTGATCGTCTCACGGAGGTATAGAGAGGGGAGATGCTTGTGTAAACAAGCATCTCCCGGCTCTGCCTATTGACAATGACACAGATCTCGGCTCTGTGTACTCGGAGCGGAGATCAGTGTCATGTGACACACAGCATATCCCCCCTACAGTTAGATACACTATTCAGGGAACACTTAACCCCTTCAGCGCCACCTAGTGGTTAACCCCTTCACTGTCAGTGTCATTTTCACATTAATCAGTGCATTTTTATTGCACTGATCGCTGTGAAAATGACAATGGTCCCAAAAATGTGTGAAAATTGTCCGATGTGTCCGCCATAATGTCGCAGTCATGAAAAAAATCACTGATTGCCACCATTACTAGTAAAAAAAATAAAAAATAAAAAAAATGCCATAAAACTATCCCTTATTTTATAAACGCTATAACTTTTGCGCAAACCAATCAATAAATGCTGATTGTGGTTTTTTTTTTTACCAAAAATATGTAGAAGAATACGTATCAGCCTAAACTGAGGAAAAAAAATGTTTTTTTATATATTTTTTGGGGAAATTTATTATAGCAAAAAGTAAAAAATATTGAATTTTTTTCAAAATTGTCGCTCTATTTTTGTTTATAGTGCAAAAAATAAAAACTGCAGAGGTGATCAAATACCACCAAAAGAAAACTCTATTTATGGGAAAAAAAAGTACGTCAATTTTGTTTGGGAGCCACGTCGCACGACTGCGCAATTGTCAGTTAAAGCGACACAGTGCCGAATCGCAAAAAGGGGCCTGGTCTTTAACCAGCCAAAATGGTACGGGGCTCAAGTGGTTAACCACTTAACCACTTCAATACCATGCACTTATACAGCTTCCTGCCCAAGCCAATTTTGAGCTTTCAGCGCTGTCGCAATTTGAATGACAATTGCGCGGTCATGCTACACTGTACCCAAACAAATTTTTTATCATTTTGTTCCCACAAATAGAGCTTTCTTTCGGTGGTATTTGATCGCCTCTGCGATTTTTATTTTTTGCACAACAAATAAAAAAAGAGCGAAAATTTTGAAAAAAACAACGTTTTTCTTTGTTTCTGTAAATTTTTTTTGTAAATAAGTACCTTTTCTACTTCAATGACGGGCACTGATAAGGCGGCACTGACGGGCACTGATAAGGCGACACTGATGGGCACTGATATGATGGGCACTGATTGGCACTCATAGGCGGCACTGATGGGCACTCATAGGCGGCACTGATTGGCACTCATAGGCGGCACTGATTGGCACTTATAGGTGGCACTGATGGGCACTTATAGGCGGCACTGATAGGTGGCATGGGCGGGCACTGATAGGTGGGCACGTGTGCGGCACTGATTGGCACTCATAGGTGGCACTGATTGGCACTCATAGGCGGCACTGATTGGCACTCATAGGCGGCACTGATTGGCACTTATAGGCGGCACTGATGGGCACTTATAGGCGGCACTGATAGGTGGCATGGACGGGCACTGATAGGTGGGCACTTATGGGCACAGATGGGCATGGATGGGCATGGATGGGCACTGATAGGTGGCGCTGATGGACACTAGTAGGTGGCACTGATGGACACTGATGCCCAGCAATGCCAGCCACCACACATTGAGGTGGTGTCATCATAGTGCCAGTCAGTGCCCATTTGTGGGCACTGATTGGCGGCACTGATTGGCACTCATAGGCGGCACTGATTGGCACTTATAGGCGGCACTGATGCGGCACTGATTGGCACTCATAGGCAGCACTGATTGGCACTCATAGGCGGCACTGATTGGCACTCATAGGTGGCACTGATTGGCACTTATAGGCGGCACTGATGGGTGGCATGGACGGGCACTGATAGGTGGGCACGTATGCGGCACTGATTGACACTCATAGGCGGCACTGATTGGCACTCATAGGTGGCACTGATTGGCACTCATAGGCGGCACTGATTGGCACTTATAGGCGGCACTGATGGGCACTTATAGGCGGCACTGATAGGTGGCATGGATGGGCACTGATAGGTGGGCACTTATGGGCACAGATGGGCATGGATGGGCTCGGATGGGCACTGATAGGTGGCGCTGATGGACACTAGTAGATGGCACTGATGGACACTGATGCCCAGCAATGCCAGCCACCACACATTGAGGTGGTGCCATCATAGTGCCAGTCAGTGCCCATTTGTGGGCACTGATTGGCATGTTTTTTGTTTTTTTACTACATGTGGATGGCCATGGGGGCCATCCACATGCTTGGGGCTTCCCTGTGGTCCTGGGGGGCTTCCCTGGTGGTCCAGTGTGGGTATCCGAGGGGGGGCTGCGCTGATAAACAATCAGCGCAAACCCCCCCTGTCAGGAGAGCCGCCGATCGGCTCTCCTCTACTCGCGTCTGTCAGACGCGAGTGAGGAAGAGCCGATCAACGGCTCTTCCTGTTTACATTGTGATCAGCCGTGATTGGACACGGCTGATCACGTGGTAAAAAGCCTCCCCCGGGCGCGCGGCGGCTGTTATCCCGCAGGACATCATATGACGTCCAGTGTGGATAACAGAACCACTTCCCGGACGTCAATCTGCTATTGACGGGGCGGGAAGTGGTTAAGGACTGAGCCTCTTTCTGAGATTTGGTGTTTACAAGTTAAAAAAAAAAAATTCTTGCTAGAAAATTACTTACAACCCCCAAACATTATATATATATTTTTCTAACACCCTAGAGAATAAAATGGCGGTTGTTGCAATATTTTTTGTTACACCGCATTTGCGCAGAGGTCTTACAAGCGCACTTTTTTGGAAAAAATTTACTTTTTTTGAATTAACAAAACAAGACAACAGTAAAGTTAGCCCAATTTTTTTTATATTGTGAAAGATAATGTTACGACGAGTAAATTGATACCCAACATGTCAAGATTAAAAGTTGCGCCCGCTCGTGGAATGGTGTCAAACTTTTACCCTTAAAAATCTCCATAGGCGACGTTTAAAAAATTCTACAGGTTGCATGTTTTGAGTTACAGAGGAGGTCTAGGGCTAGAATTATTGATCTCGCTCTAATGATCGTGGCGATTCCTCACATGTGTGGTTTGAACACCGTTTTCATATGTGGGCGTTGCTCACATATGCGTTCGCTTCTGCACGCAAGCTCGTCGGGGCGGGGCACGTTTAAAATTATATATATATATATTTTTTACCTTTTATTTTACCTTTTTTCACTGTTCTTTTTGTTTTTAAAAAAGTGTCACTTTTATTCCTATTACAAGGAATGTAAACATCCCTTGTAATAGAAAAAAAGCATGACAGGTCCTCTTAAATATGAGATCTGGGGTCAAAAAGACCTCAGATCCCATATTTACACTAAAATGCAATAAAAAAAAATAATAATATTTTTAATGTCATTGAAAAAAAAATGTCTCTTTCACCACTTAAGGACCGGACCATTACGCAGCTTAACCACTTAAGCCCCGGACCATTTTGTAGCTAAAGGACCAGAGGTGTTTTCAGAATTTTGCACTGCGCTGCTTTAACTGGAAATTGTGTTGTACTGAAACAAAATTTGTATCCTTTTCTTCCCACAAATAGAGCTTTCTTTTAATGGTATTTGATTGCCTCTGCAATTTTTATTTTTTGCAATATAAATGGAAAAAGTCTGAAAATTTTGAAAAAAAATGATATTTTCTAATTTTTGTTATAAGAAAAATCTGATAAACTCAATTTTAGTCATACATTTAGACCAAAATGTATTTAACCACATGTCTTTAGTAAAAAAAATGTCAATAAGCGTATATTTATTGGTTTGCGCAAAAGTTATAGCGTCTACAAACTAGGGTACATTTTCTGGAATTTACACAGCTTTTAATTTATGACTGCCTATCTCATTTCTTGAGGTGCTAAAATGGCAGGGCAGTACAAACCCCCCCCCCCCAAATGACCCCATTTTAAAAAGTAGACATCCCAAGGAAATTGCTGAGAGGCATGTTGAGCCCATTGAATATTTTTTTTTTTTTATCCCAAGTGATTGAATAATGACAAAAAAAAATAAAAATTACAAAAAGTTGTCACTAAATGATATATTGCTCACACATGCCATGGTTATATGTGGAATTGCACCCCAGAATACATTTTGCTGCTTCTCCCGAGTACGGGTATACTACATGTGTGGGACTTTTTGGGAGCCTAGCCGCGTACGGGACCCCAAAAACCAATCACTGCCTTCAGGATTTCTAAGGGCGCAAATTTTTGATTTCACTCCTCACTACCTATCACAGTTTCGAAGGCCATAAAATGCCAAAATAGCACAAACCCCCCCCCCAAATGACCCCATTTTGGAAAGTAGACAGCCCAAGCTATTTGCTGAGAGGCATGTTGAGTCCATGGAATATTTTATATTTTGCCACAAGTTGCGGGAATATGACAAACTTTTTTTTTTGCACAAAGTTGTCACTAAATGATATATTGCTCACACATGCCATAGGCATATGTGAAATTACACCCCAAAATACATTCTGCCGCTTCTCCTGAGTACGGGGATACCACATATGTGAGACTTTTTTGGAGCCTAGCCGCGTACGGGACCCCAAAAAACCGAGCACCGCCTTCAAGATTTCTAAGGACATAAATTTTTGATTTCACTCCTCACTACCTATCACTACCTATCACAGTTTTGAAGGCCATAAATTGCCAAGATGGCACAACCCCCCCCCCCCCAATGACCCCATTTTGGAAAGTAGACACCCCAAGCTATTTGCTAAGAGGCATCTTGAGCCCATTGAATATTTTCTTTTTTGTCCCAAGTGATTGAATAATGACAAAAAGAAAAAAAAAAAAAGAAAATGTACAAAAAGTTGTCACTAAATGATATATTGCTCACACATGCCATGGTTATATGTGGAATTGCACCCCAAAATAAATTTGGCTACTTCTCCTGAGTACGGGGATACCACATGTGTGGGACTTTTTGAGAGCCTAGCCGCGTACGGGACCCCGAAATCCAAGCACCGCCTTCAAGATTTCTAAGGGCGCAAATTTTTGATTTCACTCCTCACTACCTATCACAGTTTTGAAGGCCATAAAATGCCAAAATAGCACAAAACCCACCCAAATTACCCCATTTTGGAAAGTAGACACCCCAAGCTATTTGCTGAGAGGCATGTTGAGTCCATGCAACATTTTATATTTTGCCACAAGTTGCGGGAATATGACAAACCTTTTTTTTTTGCACAAAGTTGTCACTAAATGATATATTGCTCACACATGCCATGGGCATATGTGAAGTTACACCCCAAAATACATTCTGCTGCTTCTCCTGAGTACAGGGATACCACATGAGTGGGACTTTTTTGGAGCCTAGCTGCGTACGGGATCCCGAAAACCAAGCACCGTCTTCAAGATTTTTAAGGGCATACATTTTTGATTTCACTCCTCACTACCTATCACTACCTATCACAGTTTTGAAGGCCATAAAATGCCAAGATGGCACAAAACCCCCCCAAATGACCCCATTTTGGAAAGTAGACACCCCAAGCTATTTGCTGAGAGGCATGTTGAGCCCATTGAATATTTTTTTTTGTCCCAAGTGATTGAATAATGACAAAAAGAAAAAAAATGTACAAAAAGTTGTCACTAAATGATATATTGCTCACACATGCAATGGTTATATGTGGAATTACACTCCAAAATAAATTTTGCTGCTTCTCCTGAGTACGGGAATACCACATGTGTGGGACTTTTTGGGAGCCTAGCCGTGTACTGGATCCCGAAAACCAAGCACTGCCTTCAGGATTTCTAAGGGCGTAAATTTTTGATTTCACTCCTCACTAACCATCACAGTTTTGAAGGCCATAAAATGCCAAGATAGCACAAAACCCCCCAAAATGACCCCCATTTGGAAAGTAGACACCCCAAGCTATTTGCTGAGAGGCATGGTGAGTATTTTACAGCTCTCATTTGTTTTTGAAAATGAAGAAAGAAAATAATAATTTTTTTATTTTTCCAATTTTCAAAACTTTGTGACAAAAAGCGAGATCTGCAAAATACTCACCATACCTCTCTGCAAATAGCTTGGGGTGTCTACTTTCCAAAATGGGGTATTTTTTTGTGCCATCTGGGCATTCCATGGCCTCTGAAACTGTGATAGGCAGTGAGGAGTGAAATCAAAAATTTACACCCTTAGAAAGCCTGAAGGCGGTGCTTGGTTTTTGGGGTCCCATACGCGGCTAGGCTCCCAAAAAGTCCCACACATGTGGTATCCCCGTACTCAGGAGAAGCAACATAATGTATTGTGGGGTACAATTCCTCATATAACCATGGCATGTTTGAGCAATATATCATTTAGTGACAACTTTTTGTACATTATTTTTTTTTGTCATTATTCAATCACTTGGGACAAAAAAAAATATTCAATGGGCTCAAGATGCCTCTCAGCAAATAGTTTGGGGTGTCTACTTTCCAAAATGGGGTCATTTGGGGGGGTTTTGAACTGTCCTGGCATTTTATGCACAACATTAGGAAGCTTATGTCACACATCATCCACTCTTCTAACCACTTGAAGACAACGCCCTTTCTGACACTTTTTGTTTACATGAAAACATTTATTTATTTTTTTTGCAAAAAAATTAAGTTGAACCCCCAAACATTATATATTTTTTTTAAAGCAAAGGCCCTACATATTAAAATAGTGGTTGTTGCATTTTTTTTTCCACACAGTATTTGCGCAGCGATTTTTTAAATGCATTTTTTGGGGAAAAAATACACTTTTTTTTATTTACTGCACTAAAACACACGATATTGCCCAAATGTTTGATGAAATAAAAAAGAGTATCTTAGGCCGAGTACATGGATACCAAACACGACATGCTTTAAAATTGCGCACAAACGCGCAGCGGCGACAAACTACATACATTTTTAAAAGCCTTTATAGGTTACCACGTTAGATTTACAGAGGAGGTCTACTGCTAAAATGACTGCCCTCGATCTGACCTTTGCGGTGATACCTCACATGCATGGTGCAATTGCTGTTTACATATGACGCTAGACCGATGCTTGGTGCTATTTTTTTATTTATTTTTTTTTCATTATTTATTTTGCTTTTTTTATTTTATTTTTAAAGTGTTCCTTCCATTTATTTTTTTTACCATTTTTATTGTTATCTCAGGGAATGTATATATCCCCTATGATAGCAATAGGTAGTGACAGGTACTCTTTTTTTGAAAAAAATTGGGGGGTTAGACCCTAGATCTTTCCTCTGCCCTCAAAGCATCTGAGCACACCAAGATCGGTGTGATAAAATGCTTTCCCAATTTCCCAATGGCGTTGTTTATATCCGGGGGGGGGGGACATTCCCTCCCACTGCTTGTAAAATTAGCCTCTATATTTGCTTTTACATGAAAGCCGACCGCTGGCTGAAAAGAATGATACCAAGGTGATACCTAAACCCGCAGGCATCATTCTGGTATAACCATTCAAAGTCCAGCAACATACCAGTACGTTGCTGGTCCTTGTTGAACATGTATTGTAATCTTTTTTTTCATACAGCCTGTTGGCTGAATGAAAAAAGGAGATTGATCGGTGGGTATGCCCACCATTAGAATACCTCCCTTCATCCACCCACTTCTAATGATGGGCATACATGCACCATTTATATATGCCGTAGCATGGGGGCATCCTCCCGCAAAAAAGTTATGCCCCACACACACGGCCGGACTTTTCCACGATCAAGCCTCCGTCGGAATTTCGACCATATGTACGCGGCATAAAAGGTTATGCCACGTACATGCGGTCAGACTTTTCCACGGGCAAGCCTCCGTCGGAATTTTGACTGTATGCACGCAGCATTAGGAGCAGAATCGCTCCTCCGCCCCTGCTGCCCCCCGTATATGCTCTTTTTTTTACTGTGGTGGTGAAATCACCTCCTATAGCGTTGGAGTCACGGCTTTATGTATCATAGTTACATAGTTACATAGTTACATAGTTAGTCAGGTTGAAAAAAGACACAAGTCCATCCAGTTCAACCATAAAAAAAAAAAAAAATATCGTACAATCCCATATACCCAATTCTATACCCACAGTTGATCCAGAGGAAGGCAAAAAACCCTAGCAGAGCATGATCCAATATCGTGGGAGAAAACGCTGTTGCTGTCAAGATAAATAAATCCGCGCTGCAACTGAATGGCGCACCTGCTAAGCAAATGATGGTTAACATTAAAACAAAGTAACATTACAGTATAACAGTAAGACCTTACCATACCAGCAAAGCAAATACCAAAAAAAAACCTAGTCAAATTTTTTTTAAAGCAGCCTGTGCCTAAAATATATATATGCCGAGGGGGCATCCTCCCGCAAAAAAGTAATGCCGCGTACACACGGTCGTACTCACGGCTTTATGTATCGTGGGAGCAAACGCTGTTGCTGTCAAGATAAATAAATCTGCGCTGCAACTGAATGGCATACCTGAAAACAAAAAGTTACATACCTGAAAAGCAAGCATGATAAAACATTGCAGAATAGAATACAGTAAAAAAGAGCAGAACAATAGAGAGAAAATAGAGAGAGAGAGAGAACAATAAAACAACAACTATTTTTGTTTTTTTATTTTATATTTTTTTGTGGTTTTGTTTTTTACGGGTTTTTTTTACACTTTTTTTTTACTCAACTGTAACGGTTCGGGTCTCTCAAAATGTGATGGCATCTTGGGAAACCCTGTGTAAGTGTGTCCTAGTCTGTGAAATGCTGTACCCTACGCTAAAACTTCACTTTTGAGTGGTAGCGTTCAAAACATTTACCAATGCACAGACCAGGATTGTCAGGACAGAGTGGACAAAAATAACGGGTGTCACGCCTAAATCCGCGCTTGCTACAGACACAACATCTTTTTTGGTGGACTCGTTGGGTAGGGGTACTCTCGAGGACATACGGATAATGCCTCTCATGCAGCCGGCTTACTGCATTTGGTAGGGGATGGTGAGGTGCAGAACCACCTGGATTCAGGAGTTCTGTGACTATCTCATCCTGGAATTTTAGGAGAGATAAAGTCCCGCCTGAAGCTCTGTATAGCACATGAGCGTTCAGCAAAGCTAATTGGAATAAGGATAGAGACACTTTTTTGTACCAGCGTCTCGCCTTACGGGCAATGTGATACGGGGCCAACTTCTGGTTGTTGAGGTCCACCCCTCCCATATTTTGGTTACATTCGTGGACACAGAGGGGTTTCTCCACAACACCAGTCGTCGTACGAATTTGGACTGTCGTGTCTGCATGAAGGGAGGTACTAAGAAGGAAAACATTCTTATTATCCCTCCACTTCACAGCGAGCAAATTATTACACTTCAAGCAGGCTCTCTCCCCCAGCCTAAGACGGGAATCTACAAGCCCCTGGGGAAAGCCCCGGCGATTAGGTCGCACGGTGCCACATGATCCAATCTGATGATCAAACAAGTGACTAAACAGTGGCACACTCATGTAATAATTGCCCACACACAAGTGGTACACCTTTACGAATAAGGGTGACACCAAGTTCCACACTATCTTGCCAGCGCTCCCTATGTAATCCGGACAGTTGACCGACTCAACCTGACTATCTTTTCCCTCATAAACCGTAAAACTTATAGAGCTTGACCCCGTATCTGGCACGCTTGCTGGGAAGGTACTGCTTGAAAGACAAGCGGCCAGAAAATGTAATCAGGGACTTATCAACGCAGACAACTTGAGTGGGAATAAACAAGGCTGCAAAACGTTCGTTGAAGTGGTTTATGAGGGGCCAAATTTTGTAGAGCCGGTTGTATTCAGGGTCTCCACGTGGATGACAAAGTTCATTGTCGTTGAAGTGCATGAACCGCAAAATCTGCTTGTATCGTGTCCTGGGCATGGAGGCAGAGAACACGGGCATGTGGTCAATTGGGTGCGTGGACCAATAAGCACGTATTGACGAAAATTTATGTGTGCCCATGTTGAGGGAAAGGCCCAGAAAGGTCTTAAATTCAGAAACCGTAATTGGTTTCCAATTTCTGGAAAGGGAAGGCAAATGGGGATTAGCTGCAATGAATTGACCAGCATATAAATTACTCTGGTCCACAATAGATCTATAGAGATCTTCTGTGAAAAACAGCGAATAAAAATCAAGTGGCATAAAATCAGCTGTTTCCACCTGAATACCGGGTTGGGCAGTGAATGGGGGAAGTACGGGTGCTGCAGAAGTGGTGGGGACCCAATCAGGATAGGCAAATTCTGCAGGAAGGGTACTATGGGCATGACGGGCCTGCCTTTGTCTTCTTCTTGGTGGCAGCGGGACACTACTTGTGCTTGCCACCTCGCCAGCTTGAACTGCACTTATGGGACTCGCCACGTCACCACGTGATACTGCAGTGCTAGATGTACGCCCAGGCTGTACTAGGCCGCTGGTGCTTGCCAGTTCATCAGAAGCAATAGCGGCGCTAGTACTACTCTGCTCCATGATACGAGAGACCTGCGGTTCTTGCTCCTCAACAACCTCAGAAGATCAGGATCGGGTGCGCCTGACCTTAGCAGGGACCTCATTATCTTCGTCGCCCGGGCTATCTGACATGGAGCTTTTTCTACGGGAAGGTATTCTGAGCCTGAATCTGACAGATCTGTGACCTCCTCTTCACTATCTGTCATGAACAGAATCTCGTAGGCCTCTTTACTAGTGTACCTTCGATTTGCCATTTTGTGCTTTAAATTTAGGGGTACACTAGTAAGATTCACAGGAAAAAAAGCACCTGACTGTCGTCAGCAAATATCTCAAACGCTACAAAAAAAACTGTTAGCGATCGCAGGGATCAGGCCTGACTCTGCGAATGCTGCAGTTATGTGTGTTGTGTTTGGTAAGTTACAGTGATCGATCGATACTGCATTTGGGTGGGCTGGGCTGGGCTGGGCGGAGGGGCTAAACGCAGGTGCTAGCAGGTATCTGGGCTGATCCCGCTAACACTGCATTTTTGGGAACTCTAAACCGCTGGGGACGCTAGTATAGATCTGATCTGATCAGATATTGATCTGTTCAGATACTATACCACTAAGGGAAGTGTATGCTTTGCGCGTGGGTGTTAGCGTTACTGGCACTAACCTAACGCTGCCTGGGGTGATGCAGACCCTCTCTGGCGCTAAAACCTAATTTATATCACCTGCCAGGCGATCAGGGGGTTAAACCTTTATTGGGTTATATATGGCGGGTGCCCTGATGCTATAAAAAGCAAAGTAACCAACCAGCGTCACCCGTAACACTTATACGGTGATCACTGGTGAAAGGGTTAACTAGGGGCAATCAGGGGGTTAAAACCGTTATTAGGTAATGTATGGGGGTACCTGGCGCTATATAAAAACCTGACGGGTAACCTAAATAACTAACTGGCTAACCAATGTCACCAGTGACACTTATACAGTGATCACTGGTGAAAGGGTTAACTCTAGGGGCGATAAAGGGGTTAAACCATTATTATATAATATATGGGGGTACCTTGTGCTATAAAAACCTGTGGCGAACCTAAAAAAAATAACTTGCTACCTAGGGGCACCACCGACACTAATACAGCGATCGGAAATACGATTGCTTAGTGCCGCTGGCGATAGGGGATGAAAGGGTTACCTGTGGGGCAATCAAGGGGTTAAACCTTTATTAGGGGGGGTTAGGGGGCTACCCTGGACCTAAAGGGGCCTAAACCTAACTGCCCTGCAACTTTTTACTGTCACAGATGACACTAAATGCAGCGATCAGAAAAAAAATGCTCACTGCAATCAGTGACACTGTGACTGGGGGCTGGGGGGTGATCTGGGGGTGACTGGGGGGTGAAATGTGTGCCTATGTGTGCCTACGTGTCAGTGGGCTGTTGGTGCACTAACCTGCGTCTTCTCTCCTCAGAGCTGCGGACGAAAAGACTGCCACGAGGAGAGATGACATCACTTCCTCTGCCTGTGTTTACATTTACACAGCAGAGGAAGCACATCATTCGCTGGGAGTGATCGCGAGGGGGTGGCCAGAAACGAATGGCCGTCCCCTCATCACGGATCGCTCCCGCAACGATAACCACCGCTCACTGTACCAGAGGGTGGTCCGATTGGACCCCCCACCCATATGAAGGCAGGCACGTACAGGTACGTGAGTTTGCCTGTCCGTGCCATTCTGCCGACATATATGTACAGTGAGCGGTCGTTAAGGGGTTAAGAGCACTGGGCGGAAGTGACGTTTTGACATCGCTTCCACCCTGCAGTGGTATGGAGACGGGTGGGGGCCATCTTCACCTCACTCATCTCCATGCCACAGACGTGAGAGGATTCGATCACCTCTGCTGCTGTCGATGGCTCCGGTAAGCGGCGGAGGGCACCAGAGAGCGGCGGGAGTTAAGGGAGTTAAGGTGAATGGGTTACCCCTATGGCTTTAAAAGCTGCGGTATGTTCCTGAAGTTTATTAGAACTGAAAAAGCTACTTCAATAAAAAGCCAAACATCAAGTATAGAACAAGCCCACATAAAATGAATATTAGCTAATGATATCCTTTCAAGAACACACACAATGATTTGGCATCATAGCATGTGCAAAGGCAGGTACTTGTGTATAAAAAGCTGTGTTTGTCACATTGCTCATAAAACACATTAGTATGGAAATGTTTTTCACTCACAAAGGCAAACTCACAAAGTGCTGCTATGACAAATATATTCCCTTTTCTGCGCTTACCTTTAAAGCCATTTCAACAGATACTGGGCAACACATGTCCCACAAACATCCCATTTTTTATTTTATAAAAAATTTATTTAAACATTTATTTGTTTCCAGACAAATGGTAAATGTGAGAGCCCATTCACACAGGGGCAACACGACTTCCAGCGCGACTTTGGGAGGCAACTTGGACACGACTTGAGTATGAATCACAGCGCGACTCCAGGCAACTTACAAGGCAACTTCAAGTTGCCTGCAGGACAGGAGACTTTCCAGTGGCCAATCAAACAATAATCAGCTCTGTGGGAGGGAGGGGGGAGGGAGGGGTTTGCCCTTGAAAACTACTTTTACTTCCTGGAAAGTTGCTTCAGACAGGGGATCTGACAAGTTGCCTACAAGTCGCCTAGAAGTCGGATTGAAGTAGTACAGGAACCTTTTTTGAAGTCGGAGCGACTTCAGTAGTGTGCATTAAGATGGCTCTCATTCACTTACAATGATTTTCTCATGCCGCGTGACTTGAGTCAACTTCGGGCGACTTCAAGTCAGATCCAAAGTCGCCCCTGTGTAAATGGGCTGTTAATGAATGTTTTTAATCTATGTTTGTAAATAGAGATCTTTTAGTGTCTTTATAATGAAGTATATTTGCTACAATACATTTTTAATATTATTTATATCTATCATGAAATGGCAGACCTCTTAGAATATGCAATTCAATATAACTAAGGTAGTGTTTATATATATATATAGCACATTCTATGAAGCTATTTATTGTCAGAAGTGTATCCAAGATAACAATGCATGCCACTGATTTATTTGCTTTAAATGTTTTGCTGTGATATACTATATTAAAAAATTGCCCTCCTGCTATCTCTCTGGCTAAAGTGGTGTCAGCAAAATCATTTGTTCATCAATTTCACAGAAAATCTGTTCACTTCAGGTTCTGAGTGTAATCTTGATCTGACACTAGAACTACATATTGCTCTTAACATGAATCACAGCAGGAAATTGAAGAATGTTTTTCTATTGAGTTTACAGTGACTGTGAAACTGTGATCAGTTTCAGTGTTTGTAATATCTGCACTTTCTTGTTTTACTTGGAAAATCTAATTCAGAAAGACTTTAAACGATTCAGCAGAATCTGTCAGAAGATAGTTAACTTGAAGGAATGCAGAAAAAAAAATGTAATTTTGAACAGAAATATTTCAAGGATAGGTCTACAAGATGGGAATGGTAAATTAGGACATGCCTAAGTAATGTAAATATTCTACTCAGTATCTGCTCTCACTTTTTCAATCTTCTGGTTTAAGGTCACAGACCAAGACCTTGCCAGGACTAGATTGCAGATTCATGTACACATAGGGGTTGATTTACTAAAGACAAATCCACTCTGCACTACAAGTGCACTGCAAGTGCACTTGAAAGTGCACTGAAAGTGCACTTGGAAGTGCAATCACTGTAGATCGCTGTAGGGGAAGCTCTGAAATGAGGGGAAGCTCCGCTGATTTTATCATCCAATCATGTGCAAGCAAAAATGCTGTTTTTTATTTTCCTTGCATGTCCCCCTCAGATATACAGCAACTGCACTTCCAAGTGGATTGGATTGGATTCCAAGATTATTGAGATTTTTGTTACCAAAAATATGTAGCAGAATACATATTGGCCTAAATTGATGAAGACATTTTTTTTATTGGGTATGTTTTATACCAGAAAGTTAAAAAAAAGTTGTTGTTTTTTTTGTCGTTCGTTTTTGCTTATAGCGCAAAAAATAAAAAAAACGCAGAGGTGATCAATTACCACCAAAAGAAAGATCTATTTGTGGGAAGAAAAGGACAAACATTTTATTTCGGTACATCGCCGCATGACCGCGCAATTGTCAGCTAAAATAATGCAGTGCTGTATCGCAAAAAATGGCCTGGTCATGAAGGGTGGTAAACCTTCCGAAGCTGAAGTGGTTAATATTCTTGGCAGATTAGCAAGTTATTGTTGTAAGAAACCAATTTTAAACATAGGTATTTTTCTTCCCCTTTCCTCACCACCTTGACCAACTTGAGTTTGGTCTGTCACAGTTTATAAGACTTTACCACAGCTTCACGGGACCTGAAATAAGAGGTCTGTCCCTCACTGGGATTATACTGGCTTTCCATATGAGAGCAAGAAAAGTGGTGATAAAAAAAATGAATGTAGAGTAATGCAGGGTAAAAGATTATTATACAGGATTTACAGTATACAGAACGCTGTACCGGCACCTATGACAGGCAGCCCTCTCTGCTCTGAGCTGTCATGTATCACACACTAGCGCTGCGCACCGAGGGCAGCTTCCTTTTGAGATCTTCAGGTCCCAGCACGGCAAAACTGCTGCCTGTGTTGATTCAAGAGGCAGCTTCAGTCCCCGCCTCTTCTCACATTGTAGCACGGAGCAGAGAGCAGAGGAGCCCTGAAACTCCGCCCCAGCTACAGTTCTGACAGCTCCTTGACCATCTAAAAAGCCAGCGCATAACACATAGACTGGAGCACTGATTGGCAGTGGAAGAGGTGAGGGAGCTCTGAATGAAAAACTGGAGAGGGAGGGTCTTCAGAGACTGAGTTCACAGTGAGAGAATAACTGTGAAAGAAAGGGGGGGTGATAGTGCAGCGAGGAGGGGGGTGGAAATTTGTCCAGAGAGAAGAAATGGGAAGGGAGCTTTGTACAGAGGTAAGAGCTGCAGAAGGCAGGTTGTGTAAAACGAGAGCTGTGGAGGGTGGGGGAGGTTGTGTTGAGGTGAGAGCTGTAGGGGAAGCTGGGGGTGCAGAGGTAGGTGGCAAAGGTGAGAGCTGTGGATTGGGGTAAGCTTTAGATGGGGTGCAGAAAAGGAGCAGAGATAATATGGATGGAGGTGCAGAGGTGAGTTGTGGACTGGGTGTTTAAGCTGTACTTAGAGAGGTGCAGAGGTGAGATATTGATGGGAGGGGGGGCCAAGGTGAGTTCTGGATAGGGGTACAGAGTGGAGCTGTGGACAGGGAAAGAAGAGTTGAGCTGTGGATATAATTGAGTTGAGCTGTTGCAGAGGTTAGGCGTGGATTGGGGGACACAGAGGTAAGCAAAGAGATAAGCAGAAGTGAGGATTTGATGGTTACTTTTGGAGGGATACTTGAGGGGAAGACCAGGGAAATTTGCTGCAGAACAGTAAGACCCCTTTCACACTGGGGTGGTGTGGCGTTAGTGGTAAAGCACTAAAACTAGTTGCGTTTTGGCACCACTAGCGTTAGTGGTAAAGCACTAAAACTAGTTGCGTTTTGGCGCCAGAAGGGGTTAAAAAGGGGTTAAAAGCGCCTGCTTAGCGCTGCTTTCAAAACCCTTTTAAGGAGCTTTGAAATCGGTGCCCATTCGTTTCAATGGGCAGGGGCAGTGGAGGAGCGATGTATACACTGCTCCCGCACTGCCCCAAAGATGCTGCTGAAGGACTTTTTTTTCCTGTTCTGCCAGCGCACTGCCCCAGTATAAAAGCACTCAGGCTTTCACACTGCGGCTGAAGAAGAGGCAGTTTACAGGCGCTATGTTTAACGCAAAAATGCCTGTAAAGCGCCTCAGTGTGAAAGGGGTCTAAAGCATACAGAGTTAGTGACCAAGAGTGTGTAATGTATGGCACAGCGTGCAGGGTCCAGTGGTGAGAATTTTGGAACACCTTGTACATTACATACTCAGAACCGCTATTCTCTGTGTGCTGTGCTGTATGTTACATATTAAAGGCCTCTCTTCCCCCCCCCAGAGGTGGAATCATGGGAGAAATCCATAACTGCTGTGTTACCACTATATAAATTACCGTACATTAACAGGAATTGAACACAAAAATTTGACAAAATCTGTCTGCCTTGGACGGCGTAGGGGGGAGCGGCCTTCTGACGCAGACCCTGGGGGGGTGGGGGGTGGAGTAATACTGGTTTAGGCTCCGGTTTTGACAGGATTGGAGGGAGTTCTGATGTGTGGATGTTACCCTTGTTAGATTGCTGTACAAGTTATCTCTTATATGCTTGTCTATATGATTTCCATACGTACTGTTTCTACCCTTTTTCCCCTTTTCTGATTTGGTCCATTTTGGACAATTGTATAATGCTTGACTCTTTTTTGCCTCAATAAAGGAACATTTTTGTTGTAAACATATTAAAGACCTCGGTATGGTACTCCTGAATGCTGTACTCTGTACAATGGGTTTTGCATTACATACCCCTGAGCTCTGCACTCTGTATGCTGGACTGCATATTACATACGCTTTACCACTGCTCTCTGTGTGCTGGGATCTATGTTACATATTCCTGACCCCTGCACTCTGTACACAGGGCTACATGCTTCATATTTCTGAGAACAAGGGACGCTTCAAATTGAATGTAAGTACTATCCTGTTTGCTGATTATTATTTTTTCTGAACCCTGTGTGAAATGCACTGCTCACAATTGCACAATACGCACTCCTGAGCCTTGTGTGTTACACATTCCTAAACCATGTGTGATACATAGTTCTAAGGCCTCACTTATTACAGTTATTTGGCACCACTATACTTCTCTCCTCTAAGGAAGTTGTGACTGTGGGGTGGGGTTTGGGTGTGGTTGTGGGCGGGGATTTGGGTGGGGAGGGTGAGTTCCTGCACCTATTTTCTGAGAAAAAAAGCCCTGGGTATCTCACCAAAGCAGATGATGTCTTACTTTTAGGTGAAGCTGAAGATCAGTGGGATTCTGCTTCTGATAAAGTCAGAATAAAAGTAAAATAGATGCCTCTTCATTTGAGCTTCTGGTCTGTAAAAGTGCAAAGGTATGCTTCCCCATACAGGTATGTGTTTCAGTGTGTAACAGGCTATATAGAAACAGAGTAGAATCACAACTAGGTTGGTTTCAAGATATAGTGGTAGGTACAACAATACGTAAAGTAAAGTTCATTTTGCATTCTGTTAAGTATTTGTTTATTCAGCAGATGTAAAATATAATATAGTAGTTCTGGTATCTCTGAAACTAAAAAAAGGTGGTGGAAGATAACATTCTTTGTTAAATATATTCATATTTTGTGTATAGCTAAATACCCATCGACCTGAATTTGATTCATAATTAGTAAAGCTCCTGCCAAAAGGATCACTTTCCCACAAGCTGGGGAGTCTGGCTTTATGGACAGAAGTTCCAGCTTATAGGAAAATGATCCTTTTGGTAGCGCCTTTATTATTTATGTAATATATATAATGAAAGTGATAACATGTAGTTACACCTTTTGTCCCATGTGTTGTATATGTGGAAGCCATCTCAGAAAGGACCTCAGAAAATACAAATCTCCATTTCTATTGAATAGTGCAGGTCGTGATTAAAAGGGCAGAGATGCTTGAACCTATTAAAAGGGTAGAAGTGCCTGAAGTTGCTATACTATTCTTCAATAACTATGTTCTCTGTAAACCCACAGTATTTTGTTAATCAGTATAAATAATAAATGATTGTGGGGGTTATTTACTAAAGGCAAATCCACGTTGCACTACAAGTGCAAACTACAAGTGCAAAGTGCACTTGAAATTGCACTGAAAGTGCACTTGGAAGTGTAGTCGCTGTAAATTTGAGGGGTAGATCTGAAATGAGGGGAAGCTCTGCTGATTTTATTATTCAATCATGTGCAAGCAAAAATTATGTTTTTTTGTTTTGCTTTGCTTTTCCCCTGCATGTCCCCCTCGGGTCTACAGTGACTGCACTTCCAGGTGCACTTTCAAGTGCACTTTGTACTTGTAGTGCAAAGTGGATTTGCCTTTAGTAAATAACCCCCTTTATGTTTTATTTTGATTTAAATGAAAGGACAAAGCAGCAACAACAATTTCATTTAAAACATTATAATAAACGACTTCCAATTTCATTATATAACCTAACAAGCACATTTCAAGTTGTGGCAGGTTATTGGAAGCATTCCTGTCATTCCTTTCATCATATCTACAGCTATGTTTCACACATAAAATTGTCTTTTTTCATGCAATTATCTCTTAAACAGAGTGAACAGTACAAAACTCTCATATTCAAGTATCCCATAAATCTTAACATTTCCAGGGGTAAATTTATAATCACATGTATATAGACACAGTATGTGCATTATACCATAATCAGCCTGACTCACTAACAGAAAAAATGTAAAAGTTTGCATATGAAAAACAATTTGCGCCACTACGAGTTACAACAGTGTCTTAAAGCATAAGTTTACATTTCATAACATTTTATACTTGTATCCAGGGTACAACATGTTACTAAATTACCAGACCCCCCCCCCCCAAGTCCCAGTTGTGACAGCAAGCCAGGGATCTTCTCCCTGCACCCACTGTCACAAACAAACAAAAATTCACAGAGTTCTGTGAGAGCTACAAGTACTATCAGACATTGCAGCTGATGACTTATAGTTCTCAAGGAACTACCAGGGCACTCTAGGTAGTTCATTTATTTTTCCTGTCCTTCAGTAACTGCCTGTCCATTCAAGGTATGGGGCAGACAACTACAATGACAGTCTGCAGAAGCCTGCGATTGCACCTATGATCTTCTGATTGCAGGTGCAATGCTTAACAAGCTCCTAATAAAAAAAAAATATAAGGGCACTTTTTTTTTTACCTGTGTATTTATTATTTTTTAATTGGTAATCTTATCCTTTAAAGGTTGGCAGAAGAACAGACTTCAGGGAAAATTTTATTTGGATGAAAGTGCCACTCAGTGGCATTCAGCAGTACACAAAAAAATTCAAAATTAACGACAGATTGCAAAAGATAGTAGGACAAACCCCAAAAAATTCTTCAAATATATTAATAGTAAAAAGGTCAAGTCTGAGCATGTAGGCCCTTTACAAAATAATCTAGAGTGGGTGACTGGGGACAAAGAGAAGGCTAATTTATTAAATACTTTCTTCAGTTCTGTGTATACAAAGGAGCATGGGGGAGCTCATGTCCAAAATGGGGGTGGTAGTGACACAGCCCCAAATCCACATTGGCTGAAAAGTGATATGGTCCAGAAATATTTCGATGGAATAAAGGTGGATAAAGCACCTGGACCAGATGGCAAAAACCCACGGATCCTAAAAGAATTGAGCTCTGTAATTTCAAAGCCATTGTATTACATTTTTAGGGACTCATTAATGACAGGAATAGTACCACTGGATTGGCGCAGGGCCAATATGGTGCTTATATTCAAAAAGGGAATTAAGTCTTTACCAAGTAACTATAGACCTGTTAGTTTAACTTCTATAGTTGGGAAGATACTGGAAAGATTAATAAAAGACCACATAGATGAGTTCTTGCTGGAAAAAAACTATTTAAGCAACAGACAGCATGGATTCATGAAAGACAGAAGTTGTCAGACAAACCTGATTTCTTTTTATGAAGAGGTAAGTAAGACCTTGGACAGAGGGGTGGCTGTGGATGTGGTATACTTGGATTTTGCAAAAGCTTTCGATACAGTTCCCCACACACAGCTCATGTGCAAGGTAAAGTCTACAGGATTGGAAATATCAGTTTGTAAATGGATAGAAAACTGGCTAAAAGACAGAATTCAGAGAGTAGTGGTTAATGATTCTTACTCTGAATGGTCCAAGGTTATCAGTGGTGTACCCCAAGGTTCAGTGCTGGGACCCTTACTTTTTAATATCTTTATAAATGATATTGGGTCTGAGATCAATAGTAACATTTCTATCTTTGCAGATGAGACTAAGCTATGCAGTGGAATAACGTCCTTACAGGATGTCTCCAATTTACAAGCCGACCTCAATGCTCTGTCTAATTGGGCGACTATGTGGCAGATGAGGTTTAATATTTGATAAATGTAAAGTTATGCACTTGGGGGCTAAGAATATGAATGCATCATACATACTAGGGGGAGTACAACTGGGGGGATCCGTAGTGGAGAAGGATCTGGGTGTTTTGGTAGATCATAAGCTCAATAATGGCATGCAATGCCAAGCTGCGATTTCCAAAGAGAGCAAAGTCCTTTCTTGTATTAAGAGAGGTGTGGTCTCCAGAGAGAGAGATATCATGTTGCCCCTGTTCAAATCATTAGTAAGACCACATCTGGAATATGCAGTTCAGTTTTGGGCCCCAGTTCTCAAAAGGGATATTGGGGAACTGGAGAAAGTGCAGAGAAGGGCAACCAAACTGATAAGAGGCATGGAGGGGCTCAGCTATGAGAAAAAAATAGAGGAACTAAATGTATTCACTCTTGAGAAGAGGAGAATAAGGGGAGATATGATCAACATGTACAAATATATAAGGGGTCCATATAGTGAACTTGGTGTTGAATTATTCACTTTACGGTCAACACAAAGGACAAGGGGGCACTCTTTGCGTCTAGAGGAAAAGGGATTTCACCTCCAAATATGGAAAGGTTTCTTCACAGTAAGAGCTGTGAAAATGTGGAATAGACTCCCTGCAGAGTTGGTTCTGGCCAGCTTAGTAGATTGCTTTAACCTTCCTAGCGGTATTCCCGAGTCTGGCTCGGGGTTAAATTTCAGCACCAAAAGCGGTAACCCCGAGCCAGACTCGGGCTGCATCGCAGTGATCCAGGCAGAGTTATTTACCTTGTCCCCTGGATCCTACGAAGCCTCTCCGCTGTGTGATCGAGCTGTCTCCTCGCTCGATTCACACACTTCCAAGTGCCGCCGAGCTCCGTTCCCTGTGATGTTACGACGCACGGGGATGGAGATCGGCGCCAAATTCAAAAAAGTTAAAACACAGTATACATACAGTACACTGTAATCTTACAGATTACAGTACTGTATGTAATAATTACACACCCCCATTGTCCCTAGTGGTCTGCCCAGTGTCCTGCATGCACTTTTATATAATAAAAACTTTTCTTTCTTTTTCGTACATCACGGGACACAGAGCGACTTAGTCATTACTAATGGGTTATATAGATTACCTTCAGGTGTTGGCACTGGCCAATTCCAAACCGGAAGTACCCTCCCCTATATAAGCCCCTCCCATCCGGGAGCACCTCAGTTTTTTGCCAGTGTCTAAGGTGTTGGCCAAAGAGTAACATGTGTTTTCACTGGGCTTGCGTACAGGTTCTTTTGGGCCTTAGTAAGCTGTTCCGGATCCCACCAAAAAAGCTTCATAGCTAAACGGTCGGTACCCGGGCCTTGCAGCAGAAGAGCAAGGTTTTGCCTGTAATGCTTCTCTTAGGAGGGCTGGACCCTGGGATCCAGAGCTCTGGTCATACCCACGACCAAGATGTTGTCTGTGCAGGGTGCTATACAGGTCCAGGGGAGTGGAATCCTTGGGAACCCGGTCCCTGAAGGTTTAATTACAATGCCTGCCGTGATAGGTGAAGTTTGGACTTCTGTGGACCAAACAAAGTCCTGCGGCGGGGATCAGGTAAGTGGGGGCCCCCAGGAACTTGGTTCTATTGGGGGACCCCCAAGCCTAATTTGTCTTTCTGTCTGTTACCTAACGGTATTCCCGCTAAATATCTGTGTTTGCCTGTAACTACTGAAAATGTAAAATTTTAATAGTAGTCAAGAAAAAAAAAAAAAAAAAGGGACCGCGGTACCTGTGTTAAACCACTAGAGGCCGCTGTAGTCCATTTTTCTTGTCATGTGGATCTTTGGTTTTCTCAAGTCAAAAGATCCAGGCAGCTGGTAAGTTTCTCTGTGGGAATCCACTTCCTCTGCCCTGTTGCTGCGCTCATCCACCGCACAGGCCCTCCGGCAAAAAGGGCCCTGGCTCCTAGTCCCCTGTTTGATTTCGAAAAGGGCGCCAATGGCGCACGGGCGCGCGCGCGGGCGCGTGCACGCGCCTCCTATGAAAAAAAAAGGGGCGGGGCGGGTGGATGACGCTCGATGCGCGCTGCGGCGCTTCTGCGCATGTGCGGGCGTCCCAGCATGGTTAAAAGACACAGTACAAGTGTCAGCTGGATGCAAACAGAGCTAGCAACAAACAGTGGCACACAGAGGCGGTTGATGCAGGCATCCCCATAGAAAGGCACTTTAGTGGACACCAGCTGGTATATAGCAGCAACTTTGTTAGACTATTACCAGCAAAATTGGTGTATGACGACGGGAATACCTCAGCTTTGTGCTTAAAGGATATGTCATCCAGACGCTCCGGAAATAGATCTTCCAGGAAGCCAAAGGGGTCTCCATCGGGCTCTGAGGATATTGGGCATGCTTGTACTGCACCAATCTCCCCTGAGAATTCAGAGGTCAGTAGCCGTAGAAACCCCGCAGGAATGCCTGGTGCTGTGGCTGTCCCCAGTCCACCTGCTCCTGTATATATAACAGAGGAGGTTTTATCCTCAACTCTGGGAGGATTGGAAGAGAGATTAACAGCATTGATCGCTGCTTCCCTGTCACAGGAAAAGCGTGTCCGATCTCCGTCTCCTCCTTCAGAGTGCCTGTTAGTGGAGGAACAGCCCCACACAGAGATCGACCTACCTGAAGGGGATCAGGATGAGGTTGATTCAGTTATAGAGGAATCAACAGTGGAAGAACCTTTCTCAGCATCTCAGGCTGAAAGATTATGGGTTCAGTCTCTGACTAATATGGTCCGATCAGCATTTAAAATGCCTCTGGCGGAACCACCATCCACTACGGTTTCCTCTCTGGGGTCGCTAAAAGCTCCCCAGGCTGTCTGTTCCTTCCCAATCCACCCTTTATTAGAAGGGCTTATTTACCAGGATTGGGAGCATCCTGATAAAATATGTGCTCCCCCCAAGAGATTTCCGGTGATCTATCCCATGGAGGATAAGTTCATAAAAAAATGGAGGGTCCCTACAGTGGACGCAGCCATCTCTTCTGTTAACAAATCACTGACATGTCCAGTAGATAATGTTCCAATGTTCAAAGACCCAATAGATAAAAAATTGGAGTCTTTACTAAAATCTGCTTTCTCTACAGCAAGCATGGTGACACAACCTGCGGTAGCAGCGATTGGAGTCTGCCAAGCAGTGAAAGATCAGTTGAAACAGGTCTTAAGGGACTTACCAGATCAGCAGGCTCTTGCCCTAGCTGACCTGCCTAGAGCCTTGTGTTTTGCGGTAGACGCCATAAAGGATACAATCCAACAGGCCTCCCGCTTTACGCTGTCTATAGTACATATGCGTAGGCTTCTGTGGCTCAAAAACTGGTCTGCTGAAGCTCCCTGTAAAAAACTGCTGGTTAGCTTCCCATTTCATGGAGAACGCTTATTTGGAGAAGATCTGGACAAATATATCCAGAAAATTTCTGCCGGTAAAAGTTCACTCTTACCGGTTAAGAACAAGGGTAGAAGTCCTTCTTTTAAGAGGCCTACTTCTCCAGTCCCGGGCACATCGGCTGTGAAGCAGTTCCGACGGCCTCCGCGGTCAAATTCAGGGGGCAGAAATCAGGGACAATCACAGGGTAACAAGAAGCCCTGGATCAAGAGAGGTACAAAACCTCCCCCCAAGGCATGAAGCGTTGCCCCCACTCAATCGGGTGGGGGGAAGACTTCAGTTGTTCACAGAGACCTGGCGGGACACCATCAGAGACAGATGGGTGCTCTCCGCAGTAAGTCTGGGATACAAGCTGGAGTTAAAAGGCACTCCTCCTGCCCAATTTATGAGGTCAAACGTGCCAAGAGATCCCCAAAAGAGAGGATCCCTCCTTCTGGCACTAGAACAACTATTGCTCCAAGGTGTAATCATGAAGGTTCCCCTGGAAGAAAGCGGATTCGGGTTTTACTCTAACCTTTTCACAGTCCCCAAACCAAATGGGGACGTGAGGCCCATATTAAATCTAAAAGGGCTAAACAAGTTCCTAAATATCAGGACTTTTCGGATGGAGTCGATCCGATCGGTGGCCACCGCCCTACAAGGGCAGGAATGGTTAGCCTCGATCGACATAAAGGATGCTTATCTGCATATTCCCATCTTTCCGGCCCACCAGAAATTTCTACGCTTTGCAGTAGAAGGGCGCCATTTTCAGTTCAGAGCCTTATCTTTCGGTCTGGCCACAGCACCACGAGTGTTCACAAAAATTCTGGCCCCATTATTGGCCAATCTAAGAACACAGGGTGTAACGATAATGGCATATCTAGACGACCTGCTACTAATAGACCACTCAGTGGAAAAGCTGGAAGTAGCTATTCACAAGACAATCAAGTATCTGGAATATCACGGTTGGATTATCAACCGGGACAAGTCAGCTCTAAGACCAGTCAAAAGTCTGGAATACTTAGGGCTAAGGCTGGATTCAAATCAGAGAAAGATTTTCTTACCTCCAGAGAAGGTGTCGTCTTTAAAAGATTTGACCCACTTAGTGGGTACAAAAAGAAAACCATCCATACGCCTCTGCATGAGGCTGCTGGGAAAAATGGTGGCTTCATTCGAAGCGGTACCCTACGGTCAATCCCATTCAAGGAATTTGCAAAGGGCCATACTGTCAGCCTGGAAAAAAAAAGTTCAGGCTTTAGACTTACCAATGTCCCTGTCCCCTTCCGGTTCGCAAGAGCCTCCATTGGTGGTTGGTGCCCCAGAATCTGGAAAAAGGGAAACCCTTCAGTCCGGTTTCTTGGAAGGTAGTCACTACAGATGCCAGCCTCATAGGCTGGGGGGCAGTACTGGAGCAATGGTCTCTCCAGGGCAAGTGGTCAGAAGCAGAAAAGGCCCTGCCCATCAATCTCTTAGAGATACGAGCAGCCCAGTATGCCCTAGTAGCATGGACATCCAAACTCCAAGGGTCCCCTGTCAGAATTCAATCAGACAATGCCACAGCAGTGGCATATATCAATCACCAGGGTGGCACCAGGAGTCGTGCAGCCCAGAGGGAAGCAAATTGCATCCTGGAGGGGGCAGAAAAATATGTCCCAGCCATATCCGCGGTTTTCATCCCAGGAGTGGAAAATTGGAGAGCGGACTTTTTAAGTCGCCAACAATTATGCCCGGGGGAATGGTCTCTTCACCCCGAGGTTTTCCAGGCAATATGCCAGCGGTGGGGAACACCGGATGTAGATCTGCTAGCATCCAGATTCAATGCAAAGGTGGACAGATTTGTGTCTCGCACAAGGGATCCTCTAGCTTGCGGCTCGGATGCCCTAGTGTTCCCTTGGGATCAGTTCAAGCTGATATATGCATTCCCACCGCCACAATTGTTACCGCGATTACTCCGCAGAATCAGGGTAGAAAAGAAACCAGTGATTCTGGTGGCTCCAGCGTGGCCCCGAAGGGCATGGTACGCGGAGATTGTAAAAATGTCAGTGAGGAGTCCTTGGACCCTCCCACATCGTCCGGACCTGCTGTCGCAGGGACCGATATACCACCCTTCCTTACCAGCCCTAGGTTTGACGGCCTGGCTATTGAAGCCCACATTCTGAAAAAGAGAGGGCTCTCTAATTCTGTGGTATCTACCATGATCAATGCCAGGAAGCCGGTATCCAGGCAGATCTATTATAGGATCTGGAAAGCGTACATTACGTGGTGTGAGGCCAAGAAATGGCATCCACGTAAGTACGTGATAGGGAGGATTTTGGACTTCCTACAGTGGGCTGTAGATAGGAAGCTTGCCTTGAGTACTATCAAGGGTCAGATTTCGGCCTTGTCAATATTTTTTCAAAGGCCCTTGGCTTCGCATTCACTAGTCAAAGCTTTCATACAAGGAGTGATGCGTATTAGCCCTCCGGTTAGTGTTCCCATATGTCCTTGGGACTTAAACCTGGTTCTGTCAGTTCTACAGAAACAACCGTTTGAACCATTGCAACACATTTCCTTGGTTCTTCTCACCAGGAAATTGATTTTCTTAGTAGCCGTTTGTTCGGCTAAAAGAGTATCGGAATTAGCCGCCTTGTCCTGTAAGGAGCCATATCTGGTTGTCCATAAGGACAGAGTAGTATTACGTCCTCATCCAGCCTTTCTTCCCAAGGTGGTATCGAGGTTTCATTTGAACCAAGATGTGGTTCTTCCTTCTTTTTTCCCCAAACCTAGCTCGGTAGAGGAAAAGTTATTACATTCTTTGGATGTAGTAAGAGCAGTTAAAGCTTATCTAAAAGCCACTGCTCAGATTCGCAGAACGGATACTTTGTTTATTCTGCCGGAAGGCCCTAAAAAGGGTCAGGCAGCATCAAAATCCACTTTAGCCAAGTGGATTCGACAGGTCATAATACAAGCCTATGGCTTGAGAAAGAGACCGCCTCCGTTCAAAGTTAGGGCGCACTCCACAAGAGCAGTTGGAACTTCATGGGCAGTGCATCACCAGGCCTCCCTGGCTCAAGTATGTAAGGCCGCAACATGGTCTTCGGTACACACGTTTACTAGATTCTACCAGGTAGACGTTAGAAGTCAGGAGGATGTCGCCTTTGGGCGCACTGTGTTGCAGGCCGCAAAAGATCCTCATGCCTGATGGCGCCCAGCTTATGTATCCCTCCCCTCATTTGACATTGCTTTGGGACGTCCCATTAGTAATGACTAAGTCGCTCTGTGTCCCGTGATGTACGAAAAAGAAAAAGGGATTTTTATAACAGCTTACCTGTAAAATCCTTTTCTTGGAGTACATCACGGGACACAGAGCTCCCACCCCTCTTTTTGGGACACTTATTGCTTGGCTACAAAACTGAGGTGCTCCCGGATGGGAGGGGCTTATATAGGGGAGGGTACTTCCGGTTTGGAATTGGCCAGTGCCAACACCTGAAGGTAATCTATATAACCCATTAGTAATGACTAAGTCGCTCTGTGTCCCGTGATGTACTCCAAGAAAAGGATTTTACAGGTAAGCTGTTATAAAAATCCCTTTTTCTGCCTAGAAACTGGAGATTGTCCATAGCAACCAAAAAGTGTCCCTTTATGTCAAAAGTGGTTTTAGACCAGCTAAAAAACAGCGATAATAAATTAGAATCACTCGCAGAATTAGGCGATAGCGATTTGTGGGGAAATTCGTCATCAACCACTGAAAAACACTTTTATTATTATTATTATATTATTTGTTATAATTATTTTATAGTTATTTATTTTATTATAATGTATAATTTTGTTTTTTGAACTTTATCATACCCGGGATGTCTACTAGACTCTTGTTTGGACAGATTTAAGTGAGTTATTCCTAAGAATTACAGGCCTGCAATAACAAAACGCCAAATTTCCATGCAGAATAATGGTACCGCTTTCAGCACCTAAAATCTGACAGAATCATACCGCCAGGGAGGTTAAGAAGGGCCTGGATTCTTTCTTAAATGTACATAATATAACTGGGTACTAACATTTATAGGTAAAGTTGATCCGGGGAATATCCGATTGCCTCTCGGGGGATCAGGAAGGAATTTTTTCCCCTGCTGTAGCAAATTGGATCATGCTCTGCTGTTTTTTTTTGCCTTCCTCTGGATCAACTGTGGGTATAGAATTGGGTATATGGGATTGTACGATATTTTTTTATTTATTTTTTTGTTTTTATGGTTGAATTGGATGGACTTGTGTCTTTTTTCAACCTGACTAATTATGTAACTATGTAAAGAAGGAAAAGTATTCCTTTTCTTCTTTTACATATATTCTTTTTATCCAAATTGATGTGAATAACAGGGCCATGTTAACCACTTAAGGACTGGCCACGGCATATATACGTCGGCAGAATGGCATGTACAGGCATAATCACGTACCTGTACGTCCCCTTTAACCACTTCCATACAGGGCTTTTTATACCACTTCAATACCGGGCCTATTCTGGCACTTCTCTCCTATATGTACAAATAATCATTCTTTTGCTAGAAAATTACTCAGAACCACCAAACATTATATATGTTTTTTTTTAGCAGACCCCCTAGGGAATAAAATGACGGTCGTTGCAACTTTTTATCTTGCACGGTATTTGCGCAATAATTTTTCAAACGCCTTTTTTGAGGAAAAAAATGGTTTCATGAATTAAAAAATAACAAAACAGTAAAGTTAGCCAAATTTTTTGGTAAAATATGAAAGCTTATGTTATGCCGAGTAAAAAGATACCTAACATGTCACGCTTTAAAATTGCGCACACTCATGGAATGGCGCCAAACTTCGGTACTTAAAAATCTCCATAGGCGATGCTTTAATTTTTTTTTACAGGTTACCAGGTTAGAGTTACAGAGCAGGTCTAGTGCTAGAATTGTTGCACGCGCTCTAACGCACGCGGCGATACCTCACATGTGTGGTTTGAACGGCGTTTACATATGTGGGCGGGACTTGCATGTGTGTTCGCTTCTAAGCGTGAGCTATTGGGGACGGGTGTTTTAAAAAAAAATATATATAATATTTTTTTTTTACTTATTTTTTTTTTTTTTGTTTTTTTTTTACACTTTTTTTTCTCTCCTCCAGGCTGGAAAGCATGAGATCAGTGAATTTTTTTTCACGATCTCATACTTACAGCCGCAATGGCGGCCTTGTTTACATTTGAGGACATCATCACATCGCGCCCGGGCCTCCGACGATCATAGAGATGACTGGTGACCATCTGGTCACCAGTCATCTCTATGCTCATCACGTGACCCACCACCGGCGCCGACGATTCTCTCCGGGTCCCCGATCGCACGGGAGAGCCCGGAGAAGCACCCGTCCCCGTCACCTATAAGAATGATCAAGCGGCGGAACCGCAGCTATGATTGTTCTTATGGTGCGCAGAATAGCCGGCTGCACACAAGGATATCTGAATGATGCCTCTAGCTGCAGGCATCATTCAGATATCCCCCCTCAAACCCAGGACGTCATATGACGTCCACCCGGAGGGAGAGAGGGTTCCTGCCGGCGTCATTTTGCTATGGCCCGGTATGGAAGGGGTTAACTGCCTGCCGTGTGGTCGCGCACGTGGCCGTGTAAACACAACATCTCCCCGCTCGCCTACTTACACTGATCTCCGCTCTGTGTAATCAGAGCGGAGATTGGTGACGTGTCACTCGTAGCCACGCCCCCCCTCAGTTAGAATCACTCCCTTAGGCACACTTAACCCCTTCAGCGCCCCTAGTGGTTAACCCCTTCACTGCCAGTGTCATTTTTACAGTAACCAGTGCATTTTTATAGCACTGATCGCTGTAAAAATGACAATGGTCACAAAATGGTGTCAAAAGTGTCCGATGTGTCCGCCATAATGTCACAGTCACAATAAAAAAAAAAAATTATTAATAAAAATGCTATAAAACTACCCCCTATTTTGTAGACGCTATAACTTTTGCGCAAACCAATCAATAAACGCTTATTGCAATTTTTTTTACCAAAAATATGTAGAAGAATACGTATCGGCCTAAATTGAGGAAAAAAATAGTTTTTTTATTTATTTTTTGTGGATATTTATTATAGCAAAAAGTAAAGAATATTGAATTTTTTTCAAAATTGTTGCTCTATTTTTGTTTATAGCGCAAAAAATTAAAAACGCAGAGGTGATCAAATACCACCAAAAGAAAGCTCTATTTGTGGGAAAAAAAGGACATCCATTTTGTTTTGGAGCCACGTCGCACGGCCGCGCAATTGTCAGTTAAAGCGACGCAGTGCCGAATCTCAAAAAGTGGCCTGGTTCTTAACCAGCCAAAATGGCCCGGGGCTTATGTGGTTAAAGTGTAAATCCAGTCAAAACTTTTTCTATTTCTAGTTTTGGATTGAACAGGGAAGAGCTAGAACCTATGTATACCTTGCATTGCTGTTTTTAGCTGTACTGGGAACATTTCCTTTCACTCTTTTTGTCTGTGTCCCCAATGGCAGATTTTTCCTCATGTCAAGCCCTTTAGACTGGTTCCACCAGGAATAGGAACAGGAACAGCAAATAAGGGTAAATAGTGCCAGCAATAACAGTACCATATTGGCCTTCCCTTATTCAGTCTAAATTCTGCTGCAGTGACGATTACTGGAGGCCAATTTAAGCTAAGATCACATGTTTTCCCTAGATGCATTTTATATTTTTATTTCAAGTTTACAAACATTGATGGATAAAAATGGAATTCAGTAAAGATTGTATTATAACTAAACTGTACTTTTATCTCCTCAAGTCTGCTTATATGAAAATAGTTTTCTTGGTGTTTCTGGTTTTTCTCTTTCTATCCCTTTCCCGTCGAGCGGACGCATGTATGCGTCCTCGGCTTTCGGGGGTTATACCGGAATGATGCCTGCAGCTGCAGGCATCATCCCGGTACCGTTGTTTAGAGCCGGCGATTGGCTTTCCAGGTATAACAACCGATGCGGCTAAAAGCCTCTCGGTTGTTATACCGGAGGAGCGGGAGGGGACATCCCCCCTCCCGCCGCCTCCGCCGCTCTAAACGGGCCTCCCGTCCCACCGGGAGACCCGATCCACAATCCGCCACCTTGGGCGCCTAGAGGGAGACTGAATCGAAGCCGCGAACGGCTTTGATTCCGTCTCTTCACTGTAACCACGGAAGCGATGTCATGATGTCACATCCGGGTTACTCGGCTGCCAATGGCGCCGGATTTAAAAAAGTACACAGTATTCAGAATCGCCGTTTTCAGCGATCTGAATACTTTAAAGTGCAAAGGAGGGATTGGGGGTCTTTTAGACCTCCGATCTCTCCATAAAGAGTACCTGTCACCACTTATTACTGTCACAAGGGATGTTTACATTCCTTGTGACAGCAATAAAAGTGATAATTTTTTTTATTTATTTTTAAAAACACTATTTTTTATTCTAAAAAAAAAAAAAAAAAAAAAAAAAAATTTAAAGCGCCCCTGTCCCCGCGAGCTCGCGCAGCAAAGAAAACACATACGGAAGTCGCGCCCGCATATGAAAACGGTGTTCAAATCACACATGTGAGGTATCGCCACGATCGTCAGAGCAACAGCAATAATTATAGCCATAGACCTCCTCTGTAACTCTAATCTAGTAGCCGTAAAAAAAAAAATTATAGTGTTTCCTATGGAGATTTTAAGGTACCATAGTTTGTCGCCATTCCACGAGTGTGGGCAATTATAAAGCGTGACATGTTTGGTATCTATTTACTCGGCGTAACATCATCTTTCACATTATACAAAAAAATTGGACTAACTACTTTTAAAAAAAAATGTAATTCATGAAAGTTAATTTTTCCAAAAAAGTTGCGTTTAAAACACAGCTGCACAAATACTGTGTGACATAAAATATTGCAACAATCGCCATTTTATTCTATAGATTCTCTGCTAAAAAATATATATATAATGTTTGGGGTTTTTAAGTAATTTTCTAGCAAAAAATATGCATTTTAACTTGTAAACACCAAATGTCAGAAATAGGCTTAGGCATGAAAGGGCTATACATAGAAAAGGTAGTTATTATAACTGTAAAAGCAAAGGAACAGTTGGGGAAGTAGATTGTGATTGCTGTCCACTGGCAAAATGATGATATACATTGTAACAGGCCAGAGCCAGGCCATGTGATAAAATGGCATTTTGTGCTCAGTTTCGGATGAAGGGAATTGCAAACTTTATGTGAGACTGGATCACAGACTCTGGAAAGGTTTTTTTCCTCACCTAGGGTTCTCCCTCATGCAGGGCTAAGGGTTTGAGAATGCATGCATCATAGGAAAGAAAATTATATTCATTTTTTTAATTCTGGAATTGGAGAATCTCGGCCTGGGCCCAGGAGTTTGTTAATGATTAAGCACAAGATGTTTGAAACGTGCTAACCTTCCATTGATTCCTGTGATTTATCAGAATAAAGCAGTCTTGATTGGTATCCCGTTGCGGTGTGTGGCTGTCTACTTCAAGTTTCCTTGTCTGCTGCGTTTGTGATCCGGGCCAGCACCCATGGGATTGCCTGCTGTGGGATTGATCTCATTGTCTCACCTGGAGCGGTGATTCCTTTTCTTGGCCCTGGAGCTCAATGGCTTTGTAGAGTCTTTGATGGAATGAAGCCTCCAACCCTAAGTCCACATTTTTCTGACAATCAGCAACCCTTGATTGTGTAGGTGTGAACAGGGTTTATAGTAGAGTGCTGATTGTGGCTCAGGGCTTCACCCAGTGAACAGAACCTGATGATATCAGTGTGATGAAACGCATAGAGGCGGGACTTCCGACGCATCACTTCCTGCCATGTCACTTCCGCTATTTTGAATGCACACCAGCTTCTGGCTATGGCGGAGCTAGTTATCTCAGACCACTTCTTGTGTTTCGGGCTGTTTTAGTGTCGAGGGCACCATATTATTTAAAAGACCAACTCAGGATGATCCCATTAGGGGTGTCTGAGACGGGTAGGACCCTCCCGATGGACTAATACCATAGTCCATATACCTACCTCCTTCTCTCCTACTAGCCTGGGGTAGGCCATTAATTTTCTATTACTCAGCCCACTGTGGCGCCCTGAAACTCAAAATTGGGCCTTGTTGATGACACCATATTTTGTTTAACACTTGTATTTGATGTGGTATATCCTGCCTTTTGTCATACCGTTCTTTTGTTGTGCATACAATTTGTTATGAAAATTATAAAAACTATTGAAAGTAAAAGACCAACCATTTGTTTTTAGGCCTTTTATGTTGTCCTAATAAAATCACTACACTATGAGATATTTCCTTTTTCTCTGAGCCAGATTTTTATATGCGCAAGGTGATTGGAAAGGAACATTACTGTATGTTTCAGCTGATTCCCTGGTAGGAATATGAGGAGGTGGAAACAAGGATTCTCATACTGCTTATGATCTAGGGGCTATCTGTTGTGTGTTTAGTGTGCACATGAGTCACTGGAATACCTCAGGTGAATTCATCTATGGACTTCCCTATATGAACTTTCAGACACAAATAATCTTTTGCACTATTATTTACATTATCTTGGCTAGGGTTTTCACTGACCATAAAATCATTTGATATACAGTATTTTGTTTACACATTATTTAAATATTTGGTTTATGAAAAATGTTTTCCTATTGACTTCCATTGAATTGGAGTTTGGCAAGTTTTTTTTCTTGTTTTAATTGAATCTGTGTTAAAATTAATTAATGGCCCCATTTATTATTTGTGTTAGAAATCCTCTTCATACATGTTTATGGCCACTAAATTAGCTCTGTGAAGGCTGAATTTATCTGTATTCTATGAGAAAATAAATCCATTTAAGTATCTCATAGCCTTCTTCTCTTACTGACAAGGGGCCTGGGTTTCCCAAATCTGGTCAGATATCACAGGTGGTACACTTTCCAAAAGTACTCGATTTGTGTAAACATGCTAGTTTCAAAAACTGTGTGAAACCAGAACAGGAAATGTGGAATTGTTCTACTGTCCCTTCCCTGGTAAAGGGATGGTAGATCTTGCAATGATCCTTTTGAAAGCTAGATATTGCTACTCCGGTGGTTCTGCCTACCATCCCCCATCCCACTTTAGTGTGCTCTCTCTCTGCCAGCTATCATTTCCTCTGTAGGACCATGACCATGCTGAGACCCAAGATGGCAGCAGCTTCCAACACAATGGGAAACCTCAGAGGGGCAGTGCTATGGACACAGCTTTCAAACTATATAGGTTCACAAGACATGCTGATGTGGCCAGTGATCTATTTTACCTCCTGGGTACTGCAGCTTTCAGCCCTCACCACTATATGGAGCCTTCCAGGATGGCATTGCTCTTCTGGCCAAAGTTGATAGAGATAATGGCGAGGATGACACAGGCTCTGTGAGTAATCAATCTCAACCTTCCAAAGTCCGCCAGGTCTGCTAAAGCTAAACTGAAAGTCTGTGATCCCACCTTGGGGGACTTATCAAGTGCAGAACATGAGAGAGGATAATTTCTTATTGTGCGATGATCTACATGATCAGAGAATGGACCTCACAACTGCAAAACACTTGCTGCATTTCTATCATTCTTTTCTTCCTGGGAATCCTCAGAGACCCATGCTGATTTGGCTGCTCAGTTACAGAGATAAAGAATGTATTTTCTATGAAACATTTGATCTTGACAAAATCTCCTATAATGGATGAAATTTTCTTCCCAGATTTTCTGGAAATTCAATAGTAGAGAGTTTGGTACCAGGATGTTAAACAGCACTTTCAGCATCTTAAACATTCCCCTCTGGGTCTTCAATGTACATTGCAGGGGTTTTAACAAACTTTATGCAGAGTCCTACCTGTTGTAATGCTTAAGGCAGTGTAACTATGATGGTTGGCGTGGAAGTCTATGAATATGATATACTAAACAGTTAACTTCAATTTGACAGACATCAGGAAGGAAGACTCAGATAAATTGGAAAATAAAGTTTTTTTTTTTTTTCTCCTTTAAAAGTTTTTATTGAAGGAAGGAAACAATTTACAGATATCACAGAAGTATCCACAGTAACATCAAGAGATACAGATCAAACAAAGGTGATCTAGCTCCACAAAAGGAACAGTCAAGTGACAAACAAACGCAGCAAGGTCTGGACAGCATACCAACATACATCCTACATAGCCTCCCCTCGCCTATTAAGAGAGAAATGCTTCAGAATTGGCGAGGGGACCTGCCCTATTGAATGCAACTGATGATTTGAAATCTACCATCAGAAAAATAGCACCCCAGAACCCTTGCCACTGTAGTTCAGAGTCTAGTTTTAAAGGCCAAACGCAATTCAAGGATCCGCAAATTCAGAAGAGTATGGGCGTAGAGGCCACCAACCGTGGCCCCAGCCCCCACGCTCTTCGCCTGTCAGAATCATACATTAGGTAAGGAAAGGAAAAGAGGAAAGATCAGAAAGGACTCAAGAGTAAGAAGGGGGATGGGCGAGAGGGGGAGACACAAAACAACACAAAACAAACAAACAAGAAAAAAAAAAAAGGGGGGAAAGAGAAAAATAAGGGGGGGGAGAGAAGGGGATGGCATAAGGAATGCTCCACTAAATGTGGAAGCTTGAAGAGGGGGTGGGGTAACCACCAGCTACCCTCTCCGTTCATTCCATCTCAAGGTGAGAACGCGCACCTGAAATCGTGGACCAGCCTCCGTTAAATCAAAGCTACTTCGCTCAAGTGGTTTTATTTAGTGTGGTAATACACAGCCATAAGGGGGAGCACCAGAGGTAACTTGAGCGTAGTAGCAGTACACAGGAATACAGTTTATAGTAAACAAAAGGATACTTGCTGTGAGTGGACTTCTGGTGTTGTGTCACCCAGTGGCTTCTGGAGAGATATACTGGTCTCCTATTGTAGTGGTATAGGTAGGGAGTTCTGCCAGCAGAGTGGTACCACGGACTCCGCAGTATGACTGGAGGGAACCGAATAAGAGACTCCTGAGAGTCTCTCAGCTCTTCGTTCTCGCATTCTTCTATCAATGGATATGCTGAGGAGTATAAGAGCATCCAATGTAGAGGGTATTACAGTGCGGGCTAACTCATCCTTCAGGGTTTCTGATAAGCCTAGCCAGAACTGATTTTTTAGAGTGACCTGGTTCCACTCGGATTGAGTGGCCCACCGTTTAAATTGGGCAATGTAATCTTCGACAGGGTGTTTACCCTGTCTCAAAGCACGTAAGGCAGACTCCACAGAAATCTGCTTGGTGGAGTCATCGTATAGTAGATCCATGGCGGCACGGAAATCGCTGACTGAGTTTAGGATTGGATCTTCTTTCTCTATGAAAGTGTTAGCCCAGGCTCGTTGTTCCCCTCTAAGGTAGGAGATGGCGGTGCAAACTTTAGTTCTGTCAGTGGCATAAGTTCTTGGTTTCATGTCAAACAACAGCTTACAAGCGTTAATGTATTCCCTGTAGTTTCTCCTATCCCCCGAGAAGATGTCTGGTGAGTTTATTTTCGGTTCTGGGGTGTGGGGTTGTGTAACCCAAATAGGGAAGTTATCAGTGACATATGATTTGAGATTCTGGTTCTCCGTTGAAAGGTCTGAGACCATCTGTGAAAGAGCGTCAAGTCTCTGATTGAACGCCGCCATGTGGTTAATGACCTCCAATGGATCCATTTTACTTCTATTGGTAGGAGGGGTTTGTGCTATCTGTAATTCTTCAGGCAGTGTAACTATAATGGTTGGCGTGGATCACAGCTTCAGAAGTCTATGAATATGATATACTAAACAGTAGACATGTGCACACTGAAATATTTCGTTTCGGAATTTCGTTTTCGTCCGAAAAATAAATTTATTAAGTTACTCCCGAAATTCGTTTTTATTTATTTCGTTTTTCGTTAAAAATTGCATTCGTCCGAAAATCTGAATTAATTAAGGTCGAATCTGTCATTGAAGGCTTATGGTGTCTGTCGAATGTTCAAAGAAGATTCGACGGAGCAGCGAAACTGTACGACTCTGCAATCATACATTTCCGGTCGAATGTTCCGCCCACAAGCAGTGATCTTTTCTCACTATGTCGAATCTTTTCTCTCTATAATAACGAATCTTTTCTCTCTATAATGTCAAATCTTTTCTCTCCTATGTCGAATCTTTTCTCTCTATAATGTCAAATCTTTTCTCTCTATAATGTCAAATCTTTTCTCTCCTATGTCGAATCTTTTCTCTCTATAATGTCAAATCTTTTCTCTCCTATGTCGAATCTTTTCTCTCTATAATGTCGAATCTTTTCTCTCCTATGTCGAATCTTTTCTCTCCTATGTCGAATCTTTTCTCTCCTATGTCGAATCTTTTCTCTCTATGTAGAATAATCTTGGACTAATAGAGTTAAGGTTAGGCACATTCGACCACAGGTTCGATAGACACAGATTGTTATTGTCAGCGTCACGTCGAATCTCCTATCTATATCGAACTGTTGTAGCAACGAAAACGAAAATAAAGCATTTGTTTATGTCGGATCTTTCGGTTTTCGGATTCTGTGCTTTCGTTTTCGTTTGTTAAAACGATAACGAAAATAGCTGAAATTCGGACGAAAATGCATTCGGACGAAAACAAATGCACATGTCTACTAAACAGTTAACTTCAATTTGACAGACATCAGGAAGGAAGACTCATATAAATTGGAAAATCAAGTGGTTTTATTTAGTGTGGTAATACACAGCCATAAGGTGGAGCAACAGAGGTAACTTGAGTGTAGTAGCAGTACACAGGAATACAGTTTATAGTAAACGAAAGGATACTTGCTGTGAGTGGACTTCTGGTGTTGGTGTCACCCAGTGGCTTCTGAGGAGATATACTGGTCTCCTATTGTAGTGGTATAGGTAGGGAGTTCTGCCAGCAGAGTAGGCTGGCTGAGGGTAGGCCAGTGGAGAGCCTCTGACTACCAGTGAGGAAGGGGCTCTGACCGGACCAAAAGCTGGAAGTTGGAGGTGCTCTGTCCAGCCCAAAAGCAAGGAGGCAGACGGGGCTCTGTCAGGCCCAAAAAGAGAGATGGCAGTCGGGGCTCTGTTCGGCCCAATAGAGAGATGGAAGTCGGGGCTCTGACCGGCCCAATAGTGAGTGAAGACGGCAGTCTTCTGATGGAGGTATTTGTCTGGCCTCAGGTTCCTAGCACGAATGTCAAGCAAATGGCGGAAGCTGTCTAAGTAGGGATAAGAGGTGATGTCGCTGTGACATCATCTATCTGCGACGGAGTTGGTGGAGATGTCGGAGCCCCCAGTGGAGAGATAAGAACATTACAGGATAAGAACATTACACAGAGTTGGTGGAGATGTTGGAGCCCCAGTGGAGAGATAAGAACATTACAGGATAAGAACATTACACCTGTTTCTGAAAGAATATCTCTTTGTTAGATAGGATCTTGTGCAGGACTGATTCTGAATGTGATTCTGATTGGGAGTGTTTTTTTTTATTTTTGTCCCCAGCTGATGCACTTGAAGGGCTCTAATGAGGAGAGTGGTCTGCATTTATTTAGAAGTGAATAATCCTTTATGAGCATCTCAAAAAAATGTTGTTGCCGATAATGCCTAAAATTTTACTTGTACAGTAACTTAATGCAGACCTGTTGTGAAAATTAGTTAGGTAATTATACAAACAGGAAATGCCATCTCTGTGTTCCATAGATTAACTGTGTATAAAATACTACCTCTAGGTTGCCATATTGCATTGAATTTTAGTGAAAATTACATTGCTGCAGATTGAGAAGGAAAAATCATTTTCAATAGCAATAAAGTATAATATGACTTGCAATGAGTTGCAATTATATACAATATATTATTTTTTTATTGCAACATTTTTCCGTCACGACAGTGGAGTTGCACTTTAAGTTTTCCAATATTCCATGGTGTATCCAGTGAGGCTGCATGTGATTTCTTATGGTGAAACACACGTTTTTTGACACAGAACCTGAATGGCTGCACAGACAAGGCATACAGACAGTATTGCAATGCTTGAAATAAGTCCTACCTTCAGCTGAACTATCTCTAAAGGACTGCCATAGTAGCTTCTACATTATTCTGCAAATTTATCAAGGGGTATAGATTACATTTGTTTTTCTTCCTGATTTATCTTCTTTATGATGTGAAGGTTCAGTTTTCCTGAGAGTGCTATGGCTTCACATTATTCTCTGGGTATAGACCATTTGATGGTATAAGCCTAAGGTCCTATATTACAGAGTCACAGTTCTGGGCAACCTTTTCTTTCTTCATGACACTTCTCAGATGAATGCAAATCTTTTGAACTACCTTCTGTGGCAATCCAAGACTCAACTGGCGTATGTTACATGTGCAAGAAATAGACTACACAAATTACTCAGTCACCATAAAATATATGCTTGCCTTCAGGAGGTCAGTTCTACAGACAAGGAAATTATCTCAGCATCCGAATATGCACTGATCTCTATCTTCCTGGTGCTGGGGAACATGTCCCCCAGAGCATGGTCATAGTCACTAAACAAATCCCTCCTCAAAGAATCTGAAATACAAAAACTTGTTGAGATAGACCTTAGAAGATTTTTTGCAGACAATGGTTCTCCAGAAGGACATGTGGCCTGGCGGCCCTGGACCACCAGGCAAGTGCCCAGTGTACCCTATAGCCAGTCCATGCCTGAGTAGCAGGATTAGTAGACAAACTTCTCATTTTTATCACCCAAATTGAAAACCTCTCTGCAAATGCTATTAAAAATTATGAACAAATATGGTAAACTATCAATGGTGAATCTAGTATAGCTGTTGACGGAATTCCCCGACCACTTTGTTCACAAACAGAACCAACCAGCTGGGAAATGTTATTGTCATTTGGTGGCAAATTAAACAGTATTTCTTTCTTTGTAAATATGAAACTTTTGCTTTAGTATATCGTACTGATGTGTCATTTCACTTACAGGTTTAAGCATCTCCGCTATTTGTCCGGAAGACTTTTGTAAAAGTGCCACTGGAACATGAATATGGCTCTTCCAGTGGGTGCCCCTTGTTCACAGACCACTATTAAAGAGCAGATTTCTATTCAATTAACTGTAACTTTCTGTTGTGTCACTGGAACTGGAAATGAAGTAAAATCTTAAAATTAACTGCACAGACAGAAAAATAGGATTTAATCCTTGTCTTTTTACCTTCTTCAAAACTAACAATAAAGATTAGAGAAAGGGGGGGTTGGTGGAACTTTAAATGAGGCATGTGTGGTGTAAAACAAGTAGTCAGTGTTTAAGAAAAAACATAAAGTTTATTTGTTTGGATGATAAATACATCTCATGCAACATTGAACATACAAATATTAACATCCATATTCATAATGAATTGAAGACCTATGTGCATAGAAACTGACAAGCACATAATATTACATAGGTGTAAAGCGACTAGCTTCGATGACATAATACATTTCAACGACAGGACATCGTATTAAAATCTGAATAGATAGAACATAAAAATTGTCTAGTAAGAAAAACAACATGTGCATCAGATGTTCCCTACGCGTTTTGTGTAATCGCTCTACTTCCTCAGGGGCAGATGCACCAAATCTGTAACGAGACATAATTAATCTTGTGATATATACCAGACAATGAGGGAAGATTGTAACTGAGAGGAAAAATAAATAGCCCTCTAATAATTACATTTGGGCTAAATATGAAGTGAGTGAATCCGCAGCAAGAAGGTTATTGGGTCTATTCACCATATTTCACCATTTTATTATTTCCAAGTTTTTCCTTTTTTTTTTCTTCTTGCACCATCGCCAGGTCCTCCTTGGACACACTTACCCTCCACACTTTATTGGTTTCAACACTCTTTGTGTTAATCCGGCTATAAGTTCTATTCACTATTATGAAAATATGATACATGTAAAGTCACATTTTTGTACATACATTCCCTTTATTTCATTTTCAGTATTGGAACCCATAAACCCCACCCCGTGAAATCTTTTCACTTTGGGGAATACTTGTGTGCTCCTGTTTTTGCTCTATGGGTTCCTCTACCACAGCTCCCAGGACAGACTTCTTGAGCGGCCTTCCTGCTGCGGGTTCACTCACTTCATATTTAGCCCTTATGTAAGTATGAGAGATAAGCCTCGTACACATGATCGGACTTCAATATGACTTTTCCGTGGATTTTGGTCTGAAGGGCGTTGATCGTGAACTTGTTCTGCATACACATGGCACAACATTTTCAGCCAACATTCACCAACATTTAAGCTCTTTACCGCCACCCTTTGGGCAACTTCTGCTATTGTTGTCTGATTTTTAACATTGGTTCTGAACATGCGTGTTTGTACTTTGGATTTTAGTTGGACGGATTTGTGTACACACAATCGGATAAACCGACGTAACAGATTTATTGCCAGACAGTTGGTGAGCATGAACAGCCAACATTTTCTGTCGTTAATTCAGCCAACAATTGTCTGATGGAGCATACACACGGTTGGATTATCCGACACAACACGTCCATCAGACAATTATGCCCATAAAATTGGATCGTGTGTATGAGGCTTTACTGTCTTTTTTCTGGTATATATATATTACAAGATTAATTATGTCTCCTTACAGATTTTGATGCATCTGCCCCTGAGAAAGTGGAGCGATTCCACAAAACACGTAGGGCTCATCTGATGCATCATATTTTCATAAAAGTGAATAAAACTTCTAGCCGGATTAACACAAAGAGTGTTGAAACCAAGAAAGTGTGGAGGGTAAGTGTGTCCAAGGAGGACCTGGCCATGGTGCAAGAAGAAAAAAAAAGAAAGAAAAACTTGGAAATAATAAAATGGTGAAATATGGTGAATAGACCCAATAACCTTCTTGCTGCAGATTCACTCACTTCATATTCAGCCCATATGCAAGTATTAGAGGGCTATTTATTTTTCCTCTCAGTTACAATCTTCCCTCATTGTCTGGTATATATCACAAGATTCATTATGTCTTGTTACAGATTTGGTGCATCTGCCCCTGAGGAAGTAGAGCGATTACACAAAATCATCTGATGCAAATGTTGTTTTTCTTACTAGACAATTTTTATGTTCTATCTATTCAGATTTTAATACTATGTCCTGTCATTGAAATGTATTATGTCAGCAAAGTTAGTCGCTTTACACCTATTATGCTATGTACTATTATGTGCTTGTAAGTTCCTATGCACATGGGTCTGCAATTCATTATGAATATGGATGTTGATATTTGTATGTACATTGTTCCATGAGATGTATTTATCATCCAAACTTTATGTTTTTATTTTAAACACTGACTACTTGTTCTACACCACACATGCCTCATTTAACCGCTTGCTGACCGCCTCACGTAGATATACGTCGGCAGAATGGCACGGGCAGGCAAAGCAACGTATATATACGTTGCTTTAAATCTGCCCCCTAGGGGGCGCACCCGGCGCCGCCTCCGTGACCGTGCACACGGGACACGCGGACTCGAGTTCACCGGTGTCCCGCGATCGGGTCATGGAACGGCAGAACGGGGGGATGTCTTTGTAAACAAGACATCTCCCTATTCTGCCTAGTGACACAGCACTGATCGTCTGCTCCATCTCATCGGGAGCAGCGATCAGTGACGTTTCACGGTAAGCCACACCCCCTAACAGTTAGAATCACTCCCTAGGACACACTTAACCCTTTCAGCGCCCCCTACTGGTAAACCCCTTCACTGCCAGTCACATTTACACAGTAATCAGTGCATTTTTATAGCACTGATCGCTGTATAAATGTGAATGGTCCCAATGTAGCGCCAAAAGTGTCCAATATGTCCACCATAATGTCGCAGTCATGATAAAAATTGCAGATCGCCGCCATAACAAGTAAAAAAAATTAATAATAAATATGCCATAAAACTACCCCAATTTTGTAGACGCTATAACTTTTGCACAAACTAATCAATATACGCTTATTGCTATTTTTTACCAAAAATATGTAAAAGAATACGTATCGGCCTAAACTGAGAAAAAAATTTGCTTTTAAAAAATATTAAAATAAATTGGGGATATTTATTATAGCAAAAAGTACAAAATATTGCTTTTTTTTAAAAATTGTCTCTCTATTTTTTTTATTTTATTCTTTATTTAAAGATGTGTCACAGGCACAATAAAAAGGCAACTTCTCAGAACAAGCAATCAATGCAAAACTTTTTAAGTACTACCATTACTACGTACCGTACTATATTATGAAATATCAAAACAAATAAAGGCAATAAAAAATACAAAACATTCTTATCTTCATGTAGAAAACCCCTCAGGCAGGTCATACCAAAGGCAAGCCCGCCTGAGGGGGGGAATCTATAGATTGCTATGGAAATCTGTCACATCATAGAGGGAAGTCTAAAATGGGGTAGAGAATGCTGTCCTGTACACACCATATTTTCATCTACTTATTTGAAAAGAATTAGGAAAGAAACAGGAGAGAAGAAGAGAAAAAAAGAAGTGAAGAAGAAGTAGGAAAAAAAAAAGGGGGGGAGGGAGGAGAAGGCACCAGCAGCGTCAGGCAGCAGAAACCTCTGATAAAGGGTCTTAATCAAGTATATTGGAGGAATTCATCCGAGAAGCGGAAAAGGTCCCAATGTATCCATTTGGACTTGTGTTCCTCAGATTTATCCTGCAATGCCGCTGTCAGATCTTCCATCTGCCCTGTCTTTCACTCTCGCGAACCACTGAGCTACCGTTGGTGCCGACTGTTGTTTCCACAAAGGCAGAATACAAGCCCGTGCAGCATTTAGGAGGTGTTTGAGAAGGGATTTGTGGTATCGTTTCCTTGACAATGGGGTGAGGTTAAGCAGGACCGCAGCTGGGTTATCTTGCAGTGAGGTGTCTGTGAGCTTATGTATAAGCTTAAGCACTGGTTGCCAGAAAGTAGCAAGTGTAGGACACTCCCAGAAAATATGTAGAAGGGTACCCGAATGGAGGCCACAACGCCAGCAACGGTCTGTCTGCAGAGGGAATATTTTTGTCTCTCTATTTTTGATTATAGCGCAAAAAATTAATACCGCAGAGGCAGGGCAGGACTTAGGGTGGTGGGGGCCCCTGGGCTTGAGTCATTTTCGGGCCCTACCTTCTATACATTACTTTAAATAGAACAATTCAATGAAAAATTAAAGAGGAAGTAAACCCCGGCCAATTTTTGCAGTTTTTCAATTATTAAGTTATAACAGCTCATAGCAATGCAATACATATATATATATCCCCCAAAAACGAGGCCTGCAAATACCTTTTTTAGGATGGTTTCGTTCTCTGTATTTCCAGGTATCTCAAGCGCCATTCGTACTGCTGTTATGTGATTCAAATTATGACGTCGCTTCCGCCCTTACTGTGTCCCTGTCGGTAATCTCGCGCATGCGTCGTTGCGCCGTAACCATTAGTTGCTGTGTCTGCGGCTGCTGTTTTCTTTCACTCCCCTTTTGTGACATCTTCTTTAGTCACACAGGGGAGTATCAGGAAGAGTGGAAGGAGCTAAACACCGCAAGACTTCTCCTCTGTGCCGGACAGAGGGAAAGTTCTCACAGACTGCATTCCGGCAAGCTTTAAATGCCGGTTTAGAGGGGCTAATGTACGCAAGTGCGGGGCCCCCTATTGGGCGGGGGCCCATGGGCTTGAGCTCAGTCAAGCCCAATGGTAAGTCCAGCCCTGCGCAGAGGTGATTAAATAACACCAAAAGAAATCTCTATTTGTGGGAAAAAAAGGACGTCAATTTTGTTTGGGAGCCACGTCGCACGACCGCGCAATATCAGTTAAAGTGACGCAGTGCCGAATCGCAAAAAGTGGCCCGGTCATTTGGCAGCCAAATGGTCTGGGGCTGAAGTGGTTAAAGTCCCAATAATTAGGTTTTAGAAACACTTTAAGTAAACTATATTCTTTGCTCTATTCTACCTCTAAGTTGACTGCTTAGCTGTCTTCAACAAACAGCAGGTTGAACAAGTCATACGCATCTAAAAATTCCCAGTCCTAACAGTGTTATTTAGTTTTGCATAACTCTATTAGGTTGTAAAAACACTACGTGTGAAAATTTCACTTTAACTACGCCAAGGTTTTTTACAACAATATAATAAGCACATGCTTGGTAAGAGTGCTATCATTTGTCTCGTAACGTCTGCAAAATGACAGTTTGATGCAAGTAATGGTCGTGGGAAAAGAGTGGAAGGTAATGAAAATGCAAATTGTTCTATTTCTGTACTCTATTTTCATATGAAAAAGGATGATTAAGGCTTTTTGCCTGACAAGGTGATAGTTTGATGTGAACATCATGGTGATGGAATTCAGAATCTTAATAACAAAGCTGCAAATTTCCCTTTAAAGATACATAATTTATAACTTCATTTTTCCAAACTATAAATTTGTAAGATTTAAATATCTTATACCTCACAAGAGCTATGCTTATACTAATTATTGTTACATTATATCTAAATTATATAACATAGCGCTACTTAAAGTCATAATAATATGTTTACATTATTGAAGGCCTATAATATGTATTTCATGTAGTTGAGAAATAAGAAGGCATTTCAAAATTATGGAATGCAGTTAGACAAGTGTGAATTGCAATGGATGTTTGAATTTCAACAAAGCAGATTCATCCAATTAAAGGACAGCATTCCCCCTTTCTTTTTTCTGCATTCAAGTGCAATTATATGCAGCTTTATATACCCTGTGATTGTGACTAGGGTGGTTTTGCAATTGCTCTCTCATTGGTGAGTGGTATGAATGTTTAGGCAAGGATATGAGCTTGGGTTGATAGGCTGAATTACAGTTTTTAGGATGGTGGGGTATGTTTTAGTAGTTTTGGTAAGTCAGAATTTGAAGTACTGTGTATGAGAGGTGCTGTGTGTATAGGTTAGATTGATTAGTGACTGCAAGTGGATGTATTAAAATGTGCTTGACATATATAGGATTGTTAGATATAGGGTGTAGGTTGTAAGTGTACATTTAGTTTGGGTATATGATTGAACCTTTGGTGACACATTGTATCCTGTAATCTGGAGCTTGAAGGCTGGATATTCCTATAATTTTGAGACTGGATATTAACTTTTCTAAGGAGAGAGTTCTGAGAGCACTTAACAGTTGTGTGAAGGCATAAAATTAATATCTATTAAAGACTTTATTTGGTGCACCATTTTGCACATGTATATTGTTTTTGATCATTTATTACTGTGCAAGATCACCCTTTTATTATTTCAAGTATTTGTGTATTGTGAACACTATGCGTTTTGCAGTCAGTTTTAGTTATTGATTATCACAGTTTTACAGGTGTATGTGTATATAATTATATACACACGAGTGCAGTTCGTGTTTGGTGTTGATTATCCTCCTGTTGTCAAGGCTTGATATAGATCTTGCTTCGGTGAGTTTAAACCCCTGAGGGGGAGTGTGTTCCCACTGGGTGGACCTGGATGTTACGGTGAAGGTGCACGCTGCTATTATCCACGATCATTTATGGACACTTTCTGACACCTCTGCACTGTTTATCTGTCTTAAAACTGTTTGTCACCTTTTAAGGTGATGTTGGTCACCTAATTCATACCAACATTTAGCGCTGTTTTGGTAATATTTTGAAACATCATTATTGTTTTTATGTTTATACCCTTATTAATCACTTTTTAGTTTTAAACGGCTGCTTAGGGAAGAGTTGCTCTAGTATACCACTAGGGAACTCAGTTTGCTGCTTAGTCCTTTATACCATATTTGGTTTTTAGATATTTTACCTACTGCTTAGGTTGAGCAAAGCTGTGTTTGTGGCGCTGAGTGGTGTATTGTAGGCCTGTATACACCCTTTGTTTTGTATATATATATATATATATATATATATATATATATATATATATATACTTTTTACTACTTGTTCAGTGCCAACTCATCAGTGCCCATCAGGGCAGCCTCATGAGCGCACATCAGTAAAGGAGAAAAATTACCTGTTTCCAAAATTTTGTCAACAAACTATGAAACTTTTTTTTACATTTCATTTTTTTTCATTTATTTAGCAAAAAAAAATAAAAACCCAGTGGTGAGTAAATACCATCAAAATAAATCTCTATTTGTGAAGAAAAGAAAGAGAGCAATTTGGGACTTTATGTGAGGCGGTGAACTCATAAGGTCCATTGCCTCCATCCCTCTCTAAATGAAAATGGGGAAAGGGGATGGTGGAACTTTAAATGAAGCACATAGGTATACATAGGTATACAAAAATAGCTTATTAATTAAAATAATAAAAATATTCTGGTACATGGTAATAATCATGATATATAATGGAATCAATACAGTTATTATATATACTTGCATATTAGCCTTGATAATTAGCACTTTTGATTTTGAACGTTCGAGTCCATTGTATTTAATAGGGTTCTAAAGTTTGCGCAAACTTTAGGTCTGTTCGCAGGTTCTGGTGCGAACCGAACAGGGGGGTGTTCGGCTCATCCCTAGTGAAGATATCTATAAGATCTGACCCTGCCAAGGAAAAAGGGGGTTGGTGATGAGAAGTAGAATTCAAGATTAAAGCCATAAAAGCCCCCACAGTCTAAAGTACTTACAAACGTAGCTATATGATGAGAGTGTGGCATTGCAGATCGGAGACCCCCTAGGGGCATCGCCACCAGGAGCTGAGGTGGCGCGGAGCTGCTCGAAGCCCAGCAAGGACAGCATCCAAAGGGGGCGGATCCCCAAAAGTAAAAGTTGATCATGATGACCATAAGTGCTAAAATCAAACACCCTCGGGGGTCTCCGATCTGCAGTGCCATACTCTCATCATATAGCTACTTTTGTAAGTATTTTTGTAAGACTGTGGGTGCTTTTATGGGTTTAATCTTGAATTCTACTAGGTAGGATAAGGAAGGATATCCACTCCTCTTGGAGTACCCCTACCGACATCTTAACAGGGAGGGTCTAGAAGTGGATAAGTTCCCCTAGAAGAACAGTGCCATTAATCGCTGAGACAACCAGCAGAGTGGTGAGGGGTGAAAGGGAAAGTTTCAAGGAAGATGCAGTTCCCCAGTCAATAAAATTGCCAGTGGCTCTGTAATCCAGATATGCCGAGACCAAATGAGAGGAAGCACCAACATAGAGGAACACAGAAAGAAGGAGACGAGAAGGTGAAGGTGATATTTCTGGGTCCAATACTCCACCTTCCAGATGTATTAGACCCAAGCAATTCCCGGAAAAAGTGAGCAGGTGTCACAAAAATTACCTTTGCCCCCACAATAGAGACACAGAGTCTCCCAGCCTCACCCTCACGGCTGGCTCTGGTGTATGGAGAGGAAGCATCAGTCCAGGGAAACAAGGAACTGGTAGGAGGACAAACCAAAGGTCTGGGCAACAAAAAGACAGGGATGGTCAGAAGAACAAGGCAAAGGTCAGGGCAACAAGCAGACAGGGATGGTCAGGAGAACAAGCCAAAGTCGGTACACGGGAATGAAATGTAGAGCACACAGCAAGAATCACACAGGGAGGGCCTTCACATAGTTGTTGCTCTGGCAAGGCTGGCTTACAGTGCGCAGGGTTAAATAGTGTTTCCTGTTAGAGGCTGGGGTGGAGCCATGCTCAGAGAATATTACTTAAACACACAGGTGAGAGAGAATGGTCTCTAAAGCTGATACACAGACCAGAGAGGTAAGCAGACAGTCAGGTCATGAAACATTACTGCAGATTCATGACAATATATTTAATCTCATAAACATATGGTTCACAATGTTTTCCTTGATAATAAAAATTATAAGGTAAGTATAGAAACCATTCAGCTTCCAAGCTTAATTGGACAAGCTGAAGTTAGTGTGCTTTGTAGCATTATCATTATAATTATTAGTTCTACTGTAGATATTTAACCACTTCCCGCTCAGTCAATAGCGAATTGATGTCCGGGAAGTGGTTGCATTATCATATGACGTCCTGCAGGATAATGCCTTGCGCGCGCCCGCGGGGGCGCGCAGCGCGGTGATCGGGGACGGCGTGTGTCCCTCGGACACAGCGCTTCCCCGATCACGGTAAACAGCCAATTTCATTGGCTTTTTACCATGTGATCGGCTGTGTCAAAGTCACAGCCGATCACATGTCACAACAGACTCGGCGGTGCACTCCGTGCGCGCCACCAGAGGCTTGCAGAGCGGGGATCGGGGAAGGCGAGTGTCCCTTGGACACAGCGCGTCCCTGATCAGCGTAAACAGCCAATGAATTGGCTGTTTACCACGTGACCGGCTGTGTCCAATCACAGCCGGTCACAAATGTAAACAAACCGCAGGAGTTACTATCTGATCCCTGCTCTCTCCTCACACACCGATCTGTGAGGAGAGAGAAGAGATCAGTAAGTTAGCTCAGTGTAGTTTGTCTACATCAGTTTACAGTGCTCAACACGCCCCCCCCCCATAAAGAGGACCTGTCACACAGCCCAGCACATCAATCAGCCCAGCCAATCAGCCCACCTGTCAATCAATCAGCCCAGCTGTCAATCAATCAGCCCAGCCAATCAGCCCATCTGTCAATCAATCAGCCCACCTGTCAATGAATCAGCCCATCTGTCAATCAATCAGCCCACCTGTCAATCAATCAGCCCATCTGTCAATCAATCAGCCCATCTGTCAATCAGCCCATCTGTCAATCATCTGTCACAGGCCCACCTCCATCGGTACCGCCATTGGTACCGCCACACAGGCTACCAGTACTGCCATCGGTACCACTACCATTACCGCCACTAGTACCGCCACTAGTACCGCCATCAGGCCCAGCATCTATACTGCCACACAGGCCCGCTACCAGTATCACCACTAGTGCCGCCATCGGTACCACCACCAGTACCACCACCCGTACCACCGTCGGTAGTGCCACCACCACCTGTACCACCACCTGTACCACCATCACCACCCATACCACTATCGGTACCACCACCACCTGTACCGCCATCGGTACCACCACCACCCGTACCGCCACCTGTACCGCCATCGGTACCGCCACCACCACCACCCGTACCACCATCGGTACCACCACCACCTGTACCGCCATTGGTACCACCACCACCCATACCGCCATCGCTACCACCACCACCCGTACCGCCACCTGTACCGCCATCGGTACCGCCACCACCACCACCCGTACCGCCATCGGTACCACCACCACCTGTACCGCCATTGGTACCACCACCACCAATACCGCCATCGGTACCACCACACAGGCCAACCACTAATACCTCCATCAGTACTACCACACAGACCGCCACCACTACCACCAGCAGTACCATTACACAGGCCCACCAATAAGCACTGCCATAATGTCCCAAAGGGTTTACACACCTGAGGAGGCATATGCCATTCTTGCCATGTCGGATGATAAGAGCAGCGGGGAGCTCCCATTATCCGATTCTGGTTCGGAATACGAGCCAGTGGAGGATAGTGGCTCAGAGTCCGAGTCCCCGGAGGAAACCGTCCCTCCCAAAAGAAGGCGATCAGCACCAAGATCAGCACCAAGATCAGGAGAACTGCCCACCACCAGCAGCACCATACCCCAGGAAGAGGAGCCCAGTACAAGTAATGGAAATGCATGCCCAACCCGAAGAATCCAGCCCCAGTCCTACCTTCCCGATGCCCTGGCAAACCCCTTATGGTTGCCTGCCAACTCAGGATCCGCTATCATCCCCCCTTTCACCGCACAGCCAGGTGTGCAGCCCGACACTACAAATTTTTCTAAATTCGATTATTTTTGTTTATTTTTCCCACAAGATTTGCTACAGAATATAGTGGATCAAACGAATCTGTATGCATCCCAATTTATTGCTGCCAACCCCGATTCTTCCTACGCCCGCATGTTCCAGTGGCGGCGTCTAACATTGGACGAATTTAAATTGTTTTTGGGCCTTATGTTCAATATGGGGCTTACAAAAAAGAACGAAGTCCATTCATATTGGTCCAAACGCCCCATCCAACACATGCCCATATATTCCGCTGTCATGTCCAGGAAAAGATACAACACGATTATGCGCTTTCTCCACTTCAATGACAATTCACAGTGCCCTCCCCGAGATCATCCCAACTACGACAAATTGTACAAGATACGCCCCCTAATCAATGCCTTTTCCCAGCGATTTGAAGAAGTTTTCATCCCAGACCAAAAAATTTGTGTGGACGAGTCCCTCGTACATTTCACCGGCCGACTGCAGTTCAAGCAGTACATACCAAGCAAGAGAGCCAGGTATGGGTTAAAATTAAATAAATTATGCGATCGAGCCACTGGATACGTCTTCAAATTCAGGATCTACGAAGGTAAAGACTCCCAGCTCCAGCCCCATGATTGCCCCACATATATTGGAACCAGTGGGAAAATTGTCTGGGAGTTGGCATACCCCCTGTTCGGAAAAGGTTACCATTTATATGTTGACAATTACTATACCAGCCTGCCCCTTTTTCGCCACCTTTACAGTAAACAAACCCCGGCCTGCGGTACCTTAAAAAAAAACGGAAGGGATTCCCACAAAATTTATTGACCAAAAAATTGCGACTTGGAGAATCGGCATTCATGAGGAACGAGGAGGTGTTGGCCATGAAGTGGAGGGACAAGAAAGATGTCCACATCCTCTCTACGATCCACAATGACACAGTGGTGGAGATCCCAAGAAGACGCGGCCCCATTGTAAAGCCCGAATGTGTCCACGACTACAATTTGTACATGAGGGGGGTGGATTTATACGACCAGATGCTACAGCCCTACTTATCAACAAGAAAGTCCCGTTATTGGCACAAAAAAGTTGCGTTTCACCCTTTTCACATGGCCCTTTTTAATTTGTTTGTCTGCTACCAAAAAGCAACTCGAAATCACCAACTCCACTACCTCCAATATATCGAAGATATCATCGATGTCCTCATTTACCAACAAGATCCCGCCCCAGGAAGCATTCGCTCTGATAGTGTGAGTCGGCTTCATGAGCGACACTATCCCTTTAGCATCCCCCCCACAGAATCTGGAAGAAGACGCCAAAAGAAATGCCGTGTATGCAGCAGAGGAGGAGTAAGAAGAGACACCAGCTATTATTGTCCCGATTGTCCCTCCCAACCTGGCCTGTGCATCGGAAATTGCTTCAAAAATTATCATACATCCATTAGTTCCCCTTATTATTAACAGACTGCCATTTCCCCATTTGCCTGCTACCATGTTACTAACTACCTTCCATGTTAATTAACTGACCCTGGCCTGTTTACCGACGATGTCTTTGCTTGCCGATTTAAACCACGTTTCTGACCTCCACGTGCACCAACCTCAGCCTGTTTACCGACGATGCCTCTGCCTGCCGATTTAAACCATGTTTCTGACTTCCACGTGTACCGACCTTGGCCTGTTAATTGACCATGTTTTTGCCTGCCACTTGGACTGATCTTTTGGCCATCTACTTTTAGTACACAGGGGTCTCACATATGTGAGGGGCTTCAGAATAGCGTTCTGAGTAGAGAAAACCAGTTTTTCATTTTCTGTGCTCCAAGAACAGGGTCTGGTTGCCCGGAGGCTTCAAAGCGATTTGGGTGGGAGAAGCCTCTACCCCTGTCCCCCTGGCCCTAAGCTTGATGGTCCTTCCTGCTGCCTGGACCAATACTTTGGATGTGCTGACCATATTACTGCCTGTAATGACCCATGACATTATGGACCATGTTTCTTCCTGCTGCTTGGACCAATACTTTGGCTGTGTTGACCATATATCTGCCTGCTGCCTCTACTGACTTTGGACAGCATTTCTGCCGGGACACCTCTGCCTGCTACCTGGACCTGTGCTTTGGCTGTGCTCTGGCTGTGCTGACAGTATCTCTGCCTGTGCGAACTATGGACAGTATTCCTGCCTGCTGCCTGGATGATTGCTTTTGCTGTCGCTGACCTCACCCCTGCCTGCTGCCTGGACCGATGCTCTCCTCTGTGGACCACTGCACTTCTAAAACCACAGGTAATCTTTTGTTATTTGGTATGTACCTACTATGTGTTAGATATATGAAGGGCCTTCAAAAATGTGATCGGTAGTCAGAAAATGATATGTGCAATTAATGCTGCTAGAATGCCTGGAGGTGCTACTTGGATGTTGGGCCTCTGTATGTGGCCAGGCTGTGTAAAAGTCTCACACATGTGGTATCGCTATACTCAGTAGGAGTAGCAGAATGCATTTTGGGGTGTCATTTTTGCTATGTATATGCTATGCATTAGAAATATCTTATAAATGGACAACTTTGTGTAAAAAAAATGCATTTTCATTTTTTCTCCACATTTTCCAAAACCTTCTGGAAAAAAATGAACCATTCAAAAGACTCATAATGCTTTATAGATTATACGTTGGGGTGTGTGCTTTCCAAAATGGGGTAATTTTGTGGAAAATTCTATTGTCCTGGTGCTCCAGGGCCTTCAAAATTGTAATAGGTGGTTGAGAAAGGAAATGTGCGATTTATGCTTGTAGAACGCCTGAAAGTGCTACTTCAATGTTGGGCCTCTGTATATGGCCAGGCTGTGTAAAAGTCTCACACATGTGGTATCGCTATACTCAGGAGGAGTAGCAGAATGCATTTTGGGGTGTCATTTTTGCTATGTATATGCTATGCGTTCGAAATAGCTTATAAATGGACAACTTTGTGTAAAAAAAATGCATTTTCATTTTTTCTCCACATTTTCCAAAACCTTCTGGAAAAAAATTAACCATTCAAAAGACTCATAATGCTTCATAGATTATACGTTGGGGTGTGTGCTTTCCAAAATGGGGTCATTTTGTGGAAAATTCCATTGTCCTGGTGCTCCAGGGCCTTCAAACTTGTAATAGGTGGTTGAGAAAGGATATGTGCGATTTATGCTTGTAGAATGCCTGAAAGTGCTACTTCAATGTTGGGCCTCTGTATATGGCCAGGCTGTGTAAAAGTCTCACACGTGGTATCGCTATACTCAGGAGGAGTAGCGGAATGCATTTTGGGGTGTCATTTTTGCTATGTATATGCTATGTGTTAGAAATATCTTATAAATGGTAGACATGTGCATTCGTTTTCGTCCGAATGCATTTTCGTCCGAATTTCAGCTATTTTCGTTATCGTTTTAACAAACGAAAACGAAAGCACAGAATCCGAAAACCGAAAGATCCGACATAAACAAATGCTTTATTTTCGTTTTCGTTGCTACAACAGTTCGATATAGATAGGAGATTCGACGTGACGCTGACAATAACAATCTGTGTCTATCGAACCTGTGGTCGAATGTGCCTAACCTTAACTCTATTAGTCCAAGATTATTCTACATAGGAGAGAAAAGATTCGACATTATAGAGAGAAAAGATTCGACATAGGAGAGAAAGATTCGACATAGGAGAGAAAAGATTTGACATAGAAGAGAAAAGATTCGACATAGGAGAGAAAAGATTCGACATAGGAGAGAAAAGATTCGACATAGGAGAGGAAAGATTCGACAAAGGAGAGGAAAGATTCGACATAGGAGAGGAAAGATTCGACATAGGAGAGGAAAGATTCGACATAGGAGAGGAAAGATTTGACATAGGAGAGAAAAGATTTGACATAGGAGAGGAAAGATTCGACATAGGAGAGGAAAGATTCGACATAGGAGAGAAAAGATTCGACATAGGAGAGAAAAGATTCGACATAGGAGAGAAAAGATTCGACATTATAGAGAGAAAAGATTCGACATAGGAGAGAAAAGATTCGACATAGGAGAGAAAAGATTCGACATAGGAGAGAAAAGATTTGTTATTATAGAGAGAAAAGATTCGACATAGAGAGAAAAGATCACTGCTGGAATTGGGTGGGGGAAGTAAAATAAAAATAAAGTTGATGATGAATGTTATTGGCTGATTGTAACCAAAGAGGAGGAGCAGTAAAATAGCTAGAATGACGAAGATTCGACAAAGCATCGAAAGTTAGAAGATTCGACGGTGCAGCAAAACTGTACGACGCTGCAATCGTACATTTCCGGTCAAATGCATCCGCCCATAGGCTATATAAGAATTCTAATGTTGGTTGACTAGTAATAGTAATGAATAAATATAATTATTACTAGTCATACAACATTAGAATTCTTCTATAGCTTGTGGGCGGAACATTCGACCGGAAATGTATGATTGCAGCGTCGTACAGTTTCACTGCTCCGTCGAATCTTCTTTGAACATTCGACAGACACCATGAGTCTTCAATGACAGATTCGACCTTAATTAATTCAGATTTTCGGACGAATGCAATTCCTAACGAAAAACGAAATAAATAAAAACGAATTTCGGGAGTAACTAAATAAATTTATTTTTCGGACAAAAACGAAATTCCGAAACGAAATATTTCAGTGTGCACATGTCTAATAAATGGACAACTTTGTGTAAAAAATATGCATTTTCATTTTTTCTCCACATTTTCCAAAACCTTCTGCAAAAAAATGAACCGTTCAAAAGACTCATAATGCTTCATAGATTATACGTTGGGGTGTGTGCTTTCCAAAATGGGGTCATTTTGTGGAAAATTCCATTGTCCTGGTGCTCCAGGGCCTTCAAAAATGTAATAGGTGGTTGAGAAAGGATATGTGCAATTTATGCTTGTAGAACGCCTGAAAGTGCTACTTCAATGTTGGGCCTCTGTATGTGGCCAGGCTGTGTAAAAGTCTCACACATGTGGTATCGCTACACTCAGGAGGAGTAGCAGAATGTATTTTGGGGTGTAGTTGCAATTATGCATATGCTGTGTGAGAGAAAAAAACTGTTAATATGACCAGTTTGTGTAAAAAAAAAAAAAAATTCCCAAGAATTGTGGGAAAAAAATACAACTTCAAAAAACTCACCATGCCTCTTAGTAAATACTTTGGACTGTCTACTTTCCAAAAAGGGGTAATTTTGGGGTATTTGTACTTTCCTGGCTTGTTAGTGTCTCAAGAAATGAGATATGCCTTCAGTACATCAGGCGTGATCAGATGTGATAAATTTTCAGTGATTGCCACCATAGTTTGTAGACTCTATAACTTTCACAAAGACCAAATAATATACACTAATTTGGGTTATTTTTACCAAAGATATGTAGCAGTATACATTTTGCCACAAATTTATGAAGAAAAATTACTTATTTGCAAAATTTTACAATAGAAACTAAAAAAAAGTTTATTTTTTTTTAAAAATTTGCAGTTTTTTTGCTTATATCGCAAAAAATTAAAAACCCAGTGGCGATTAAATACCACAAAAAGAAAGCTCTATTTATGAGAGGAAAATGATAAAAATTTTGTTTGGATACAGTGTAGCATGACTGAGTAGTTGTCATTCAAAGTGTGAGAGTACTGAAAGCTGAAAATTGGTCTGGGCGGGAAGGTGCATAAGTGCATGGTATTGAAGTGGTTAACAATGTTTTGTGTTTTTATTTCATTTCTTTTTTTTTTCTGATTGATGTGTCAAAGAGGGTATGGCCCACAAAATGCGTAAGCCATTAGGATTTTGAGTGATGCTCTTCCAAGCCTCTGGAGCAAGCAAAGTAAATTAATTGATTTTAACAATTTGATATGCTTTGCTAGTCTGGTCATCTGTGAGTATATTAATGTACGTCTTTTTCTTTATTATTATTTGTGAACGATCCGTCGGGATGGAGGTCCCTAAGTACGTCAGGGCTTGATCTGTCCATTTAAATTTATAACTAGCATTCAAAGTGTTCAGTTCTTCCTTAGGGATCGCGACTCCCATTGCTTCAGATTTTACATAGTTGATCTTAAAATTTGATAAATATCCGTATGTCTCCAATTCTTGGAGAAGGTTAGGGAGGGATACTATTGGTTTAGTCAGGTTGTACATCATATCATCCACGTACGTCAATCTCTTATACTCTATACCTCCCACATACACCCCCTTAATGTCTGGGTTCATTCGGATTTTAACAATTTGATATGCTTTGCTAGTTTGGTGATCTGTGAGTATATTAATGTACGTCGTTTTCTTTAACAAATGGTTTTAGAGATAATCCACTAGGCTGGTGCGCTTTCTCTTTTTGTGATTTTACAATTCTTCACAGCAGTTTAACAGCATAACCTTAGTAATTGGAAAACATATGTATTATTTGACAAAACGTAAGTATTCATTAATTAGTACAACAACAGAAAAGCAAGAGAAAAGAGGGAAAGAAAAGAATTTAAAAAAAGAACATTCGCAAGAAATTTGTGAATTATTTCTGTCCTTGATCCAGTTAGGTTTTTGGGTTTGTGTGCATGTCCTTCATGAAAGACAAATGGCTTCAGGCATGTATTTTTGCCCACAAATGCACAATTAGCGTGCGTTTACAAGAAACCTCATTCAAGCTTTTAACAAATTGGTACATCTTACCAAATAAATGACATAAATGGTTTTCTACAGTTCCTGACCATTGTTGGCGCTGCAACCAAGAAAAAGGTACACTATACCATATATGGTGGGAATGCGACTTGATCCAATCTTTTTGGAGATGGGTAATCGAGACCATAAAACACATAACAGAAACAAGGATCCAATTAAATGCAGCATGCTGCCTCCTACACATTACCAATTGCTCAATGAGAAAATACAAGAAATCGCTGACAAGATTTCTACTCACAGCCGCGAAAGCAGTGATACCCAGACACTGGAGAAATACCACCACCCCTACGATTAAGGAATGGCTAGAAGAGGTGCATCTTCTCTATAAAATGGAAGAGATCAGGGCAATAGCACAAGGAAAGACAGAAAACTTCAACAAAACCTGGCAACCGTGGGTAATTTTCAAACATTCTGAATCCTTTGACTCTTTTATATAGCGGTATGCCCTTGATGAGCAAGGGACCCTGACAACCTAATGTCTTTTTCTTATCTCTTTTCACCCTTTCTTCTTTTTCCCAAGGGCACCTTTTTAGGGGCCAACATTTTCTTTCTTCTTTTCTACCTAATAGTTGGAATTATATATATAAATTTTGAGTATTTTACAACTACAGATTTTGGATCAGTGATCGGATGATCGCTAGAATATACCTGATCTAGCTGAGGTATTGTCTACGACCTTCATGCTAAATAGGGAAAGTTCAATATCAAGCCATGGTTCGAGTGAATTTTGTACAAAAATACTCTATTGTTGAATTTAATTATACTAATTGTTGCACTTCTTATGCTAAAGTATTTGTTCAAATGTTAGTATGATTGTACAACTGTTTATTTTTGATCATAAAATAAAAACCTTTATTGTTTAAAAAAAAAAAAAAAAGAAGAAGGCATAAGAACTGGTTTATCACACCTCTCCATCTATCCCATAAGTTCAATACTTTCCAGAGATATAATATACTTGTGGGTCTCTTGTTTTTTGAATAAATTACATACATCATTTAGAGGGCACAAAGTTTTTAATTTATAATTAATCATGACAATGTTACCTTTATCGGTGTGAACACAAAGATAAATTTTTTACTATGTCTTGGTGGATCCTCTATTGGTTGACCCCAATAAGACAAGTCAGGTGTATTTTTTTAGGTTAGTCTGAGTTAAAAAATATATCAAATTATAAACATGGATCCAAAACCACCATTAGTGATATTTTGTACCTTTCTGTCTGCCCGCTCTGAAATATTTCAGGGAGGCACCTGGGACATAAGAAGCTATTCTCATAGGTACCATATACCATCTTGCATACTTTATAATTGGCTTTGATAATAGAAGTATTTATATAGGGCTTAGAGGCCATAAGGGCCCACTTATTCAATTCAGTGAGATCTAAGACTTCATCTAAATCCTGCTCCCATTTGAACATATATGATAATTTAACAGATTTCACAGAGTTAAACATAACATATATTTTAGTAATGTGACCTGAAGTGCAAAAACCCAGCGCTATTATTTATAAAAAAAATATACTACCATGAAAAAAAAAAAAACATGAAAAAGCAGCTATCACTCCACAGTGCAATCACCACACTAATATCAATAAATGTATAACATCTAACAGTGAAGCATTCCTTAATATAAATTAGCAAATGTAGACTCAAATATGCATATAAACAACAAAGCTCACAAATTACACAATCATCAAAGATCAAGTGCAAAAAAAATAAAAGAAGTCAAAACAGTCCCATATAGCATCCAATTAGGCTGTAAAGCCCTGTACACACGATCCGATTTCCTATGGATTCTAATCCGATGGATTTTTCCGATGAATCCGATGAAGCTGACTTCCATCAGTCTTGCCTACACACCATCAGTCAAAAATCCGACCGTCCCAAACGCTGTGACGTAAAACACTCCAGCGAGCCAAGAAAAATGAAGTTCAATGCTTCTGAGCATGCGTCGACTTGATTCTGAGCATGCGTGGGTTTTTTCTCCAATGGAGTTCCACACAGACGACCGGAATTTGCTATCTTTTTTTTCCCATTTGGATAAATTTAAAACATGTTCTATTTTTTCTCACCGATGGAAAAAAGACCGATGGGGCCCATACACGATCAGTTTGTCGGCCGAGAAAAGTCCATCGGACTGTTTTCATCGGTAAAACCGATCGTGTGTACACGGCATAAGTAAGAAAAATGTGAGAACAGACCCATATATCATCCAATCAGGTGGGAGGGACCTGTGTGACGACATCACGCTAGGAGGGGCAAAGTACCATCTTGCTGAGCTGACAAATCTACACTGTGTATATACATGCTGTGAATAGACACTTGTATGTGTCTCTGCGCATTGTGAGTGTTACTATTTATTCTTTTATTAAAAAGTCACTGCCAATATTACACTATTGGGTCCTCATTGCATTTATCTCTTTTAGCTTTTTTATGCAAGAGCTGCGGAATATGGAGATGTGACCTTGGTGGTGCTGACCCATTTCCTATGTGATTAAAGCTCTTTTGACCACCTTATTTTAACGGCTCCACCACTTCAGGTGAGAAGACACCCAACTAGGCACATGGGTGATACTCTTTGGTGGCAGTCCATGGTGTAAGATTTCTGTTACTGTGGCAGATACACTTCCTTTTTTTTTTTTTTTTGGACACTTATAATCTGATTGGATGATATATGGGACTGTTCTCACTTTTTTTTACTTACAACCTAATTGGATGATTTATAGGATTCTTTTTGTGTTTATTCTGGACACTTATATTCTAATTGGATGATATATGGGACTGTTCTCACATTTTTTTTACAACCTAATTGGATGATATATGGGATTGTATTCACGGTTTTTACTTTTTTCTGCACATGATTTTTGATAATTGTGTAATTTATAAGCTTTGTTGTTTATATGCACATTAAAGTCTACATTTGGTAATTTATATGGAGCACTTCACTGTTAGTAGGTATCCATTTTTTCAAAGATACTTCATTGATATCATAGTTACCAAATCCAAATGATGTTCTAGAGCTTGTAAGAAATGTGTTATCTAAGTTAAACAATAGTTTTCCACACAAGATAGTTGATGTTTTCTTGTAAATTCTGTCTCGACAAGATGCCCCAGGCCCCAGTCATTACAAAAATGTGGCTATTTTTGAGAAAAATGCTGATCAACATATTAGAATCCCATTTGATAGTGTTAGCAGCATCTATTCATCTTGTCACTATGAGATTCAAACTAACAATAATTGTGTTAAAACATATTTATGTGTTGTAGCGTTTTTAAAGTTTTATAATAACCAAATCTGTGGTTATTGGCAAATTCCACACAAAACCACAAAACCGTTCGTTTATATTCGTGTCCTGGGTCATTGACTTATGAATCACATTAAGAGCCCTGGAGACTGTATTTTAAAAACAATTTAAGAATAATATCTTCCAAATTTCTGTGTTCAAATGTCATGTTAATATTAGGGACGCATCCTCATGATGAATAATCTAAGCTTGCAAGAACAAGCATTTAATAAACATATAAAAAGTTTCAAACAGCTTTTGTGAAGCCCTTAAAGCACCCTTTAGTTCCAGCCTGGGAGTGCTGAATGTAAGTATTAACTTGTTTTTTTAGATTAATTTTAATTGAAAAGTGTTTAGTAGCTCTTAACTTTTTACAAACCTCAAGTGGATTCAGCAAACTTTAGGTCAGCGTCAGCATTGTCTTGCAAATGCTTGCTAGAGCTGTTGATCTTCAGATTAGCATTTATACATTGCGCTGAGCCTAAAAGTTTACAGCAAGAAGATGATTCTGGTGTCAGTGTAAGGTAGGAAGGCAAAATGGGGTTTGATTTACAAAAAGAATAAAGCATTTTCACTTTACAAATTTAATTTTCACTTTGCATAATGAATATTTACTTAGTGAATGTGCAAGGAAATGTGCAAAAATAAAAAAATAAAACTGTATTTTTGCCTGCAAACAATTGGGTGATTCAAGTCATCAGAGCTTTACCTCATTCACTAAGCTAAGTTACTTAGCTTAGTGAAAGAGTTAAAGCTGTATTGACTTCAATCATTCAACCATCCAATCATCCAACCACGTGCAAGCAAAAATATTTTTTTCCCCTTGCATATGATTGCATATTCTTTGCATCACTTAGCTTCAGTTTACTCATTAAGCTTAGTGAAAATTCACTTTTCAAAGTGGACATGCTCTATTTTAGTAAACCAGCATAACTACTGTACCTATCAGGAAAGGTTTTCTAGCCTGTGCTTGCTTGCCTTTCCAGAAAGTGACCAGCTAGAGGTATCTTGCAGCTCCCACAGACATGAACTGATGCATTATCATCATAACGTTGGCACCCTGTCTTTTGAGCAGGAATAACAACCTGTTAACAATTATTTATTTTTTTTTAAATAAAAGGAGCCTAAAGGAAATCTGAAAAAGTAGAAATGCAGTTGCTTTACCTTCTTTTTAAATTGTTTATCTGACATCTGCACTCCTTTAGCTTCACTGAAGGGCAGGTGAGACATCAGGGGACGTTTAAAACAATGATCTCCCATTACAGAGAGCCTGTCACAAAAAAAAAAAAAAAATGGGAAAAAAAGGATCAAAACTAAAGTTACATCCAAGCACTTACTATATTAGTGTCGCGCAATATTTTTGTATACCATTCCTTTACACATTAATTTCACTGTGATAAAGTGTTAAAATAAACTATCAATAAGACATAATGTTAAAATAAACAATGATTAAAGCAAACAAACAAAAAATAATGTTCAGTCCTTCAATAATAATGGTTTTGTGCAAATCCAAGTGTCTATGTCCTTATTCATGATTGATTGTTCATTACTCAAATGATTGACACATTACATAATCTTCTTATATTACCACGTGCATATTCCATCTTATACTTTCCGTTTCCCCTTCAACATATGTATATACTTCTTACCTCCTTGTAACAGGATTGGTTGGTAACCAAGGTTACATTCCAGCTCAGGATCTCCTAATGAAGTCACAGTGAAGTGATGTAATGGGTAGGGAGGGGCCGATGACGTCAAGCCGTTGAATCGGAAGTTTGCGAAATTCCATTTTATGAGTAATCAATTAGTACATGTCTTTAGCAAAAATCAGCTTTTTATCTGTAGTGCACCTGATGTGCACATTCTAATGTGAGTTTGATTTTATAATTTCAATAAATATTGGTGGCAAGCATAAATACAAATTTGGATTAATTTTTTAATGGGCACAAGGATGGATATGGATTAAAGTCTGACAGAGATCCTGAGCTGGAATATAACTGTGGGTATATAAACCCTGGTGTATTTTGACCTAAAATAACTTTGAGTCAAATTAAGGAGATGAGAGTATATACATATGTCAATGAAGGGGAATTGCACAGTTAATGGTTGAATATGCATGTAGTGATGTAAGAAGATTATGTAATGTGTCAATCATTTGAGTAATGAGCAATCAATCATAAACAAGGACACTGACACTTGAATTTGCACAAAAGACTTATTATTGAAGGACTGCACATAATTTTTTGTTTGCTTTATTGATTGTTTATTTTAACACTATCTTATTGATAGTTTATTTTTATTTATTTTTTTCATTAAGATTTTTATAAAAATTTATCAACAGTACAGAAAATAAGACAAGGAAGTAAAAATAAAAAATATATAGTAACAGTAAGCACACATGTTCGTACACACCATTTTCATTTGGATTTATCAAAGTACACTTATCAATTGATAGTTTGTTTTAACACTTTGTCACAGTGACATTAATGTGCATAGGAATGGTATATAAACATTTTGTGCAGCACTAATATAATAATATATGTTTATATGTATATGTGGGGACAAATAAAGTGTCAGCAGAAAAAGACTTTTCATAAGATTACAATAATGTATAATTGCGCTGAAGCATTTTGTTTTAGATACACCCAAGCACTGAAACCCCACCCCCCAAAAAAATTGCACCCCATCCCACCCCCCCCCCATACACGCACATATGAACGTAAATACACCTGTTGAGGGGACCTATGCATGAAAACATTGATTGCAATGCACATGTTAGATATCACAACGCACGCAGAAATTAAAGCAGTAATTCTAGGCCCAATGTTTATAGTTAACTCTAAACTGATGACCTATTGGGGTGGCTAATACATTACCTATGGAAAATTTAGGATACCAAAGTTTTGACGCCATTTCACATACACACACAATTTTAAGGTTTGACATGTTGGGTATCTATTTACTCAGCACAACCTCATCTTTTACATTTTACCAAGAATTGGACAACATGTTGGATTTATGTGCCTAAAACTTACTTTAGTGTATTTTTAATAACATTTTGCACTTAATAAACTATTACAACTATTTTATTTTTTAGGGTCTCTTTTTAAAAAAAATATATAATGTTTTGGGGGTTTTAATAATCTTGATTATTTATACATGTGTGCAAAAAATGCAAAAAAAGCTCTGGCAGAAAAAAGGTTGGAGAGACTCTGAAACTTTATCCCCAAGCTTTATTACAAAAGATTAGCAAGAGAGGAAAAGTGGAAGTCATCACTTTATTAAAATTAAAATTAAACCCAAATGAACTGTGTGCTAATGTGAAAAAACTATTCTCCATACAATTCAACGTGGGCCCACAAAGAATAATACAAGTCTTAACAGCTGCTATATATACAGTATCTCACAAAAGTGAGTACACCCGTAAATATTTTATTATATCTTTTCATGTGACAACACTGAAGAAATTACACTTTGCTACAATGTAGAGTAGTGAGTGTACAGCCTTAATAACAGTGTAAATGTGATGTCGTAAGCAGAAAAATATTGCGCCAACCTTTGAATCAAATTTTAGCAGCCTACACAACAACCTGACAAAGTGTAAAAAAATTATATAAATAAAGTGTGGCGCTGTATTTTAGACAATAAGTGATATCAAGTTTAAAAAATTGACTTTATAAAGAACAATGTGCGTTACGACTACTGTGAGACACGCTGGCTGGGTTGAGTCGCTTTGCTTTGTTGCGGTGAGACTACAATCCCCAGTACGCTTTGCGCACAGTTACGCCAGTCATGAGGGCTCATAATGTCATGCGTGCTGATGACACGATGGCGCCGCCAGCCACGTTGATGGCACATTAGATTCTATTGGACGTCTGGGATTTGTTTAAGAAGCACACATGACTCAGTCATGTGATACGGACACACGCACGTGATCCTTCGATCCCGGAAGGGAGATGCACATTTGAACACATAGGCGTCCAATTAAGGTAATTTCTCTTCCTACTTATAGCGTGGGGGGCACCAGGATGGCGTGTACCCCAGTTGATGTCTCATTAGACGAAACGCGTCGGGTTTACATGCCAGCCTTGGTTGCCTACTCCACGCACTTTTGAAATTCAGAGCTGGCGATTTTTAAAAAAAAATGTGAAGTTTTATTTTGGATTTGTTTGGTCTTTTATTTTGAAAAACTTTTTTGGATTGAATTGTTCATTGAGATTTTTTGTATTGGATTACTTTTTCTCATTTTACAATTTTTAATAAATTCCTATCCGGATTTACACTATGTGGAGGATTTTTTCTCTCGCTCTTTTTCATGGTGATATTACTTACATGGAGGAATTTGGTGTCACTGACCCTTCACATTGGAAGTGAGTGTGACGGTGGAAAACCTTGGTGAATACTTTCTGGAACACTGAAAGACGCTGATTGAAAATCAGTCTTGGATTTCCATCCACCAGTCCCTGATGCGGACATAAGCCTGATAGATCCACCGCTATATGGTGAGCTGGATCTACAACACTCGGTAAGAGTATATATTCCTTACTCACTTCCCTGATCCAACGGTGAAGGCACTCCCGGGTGTTACAACCTATTGATATAGAGAGCGTTCAATCCAAGGAATTATTTGGGACTGAATTCACATTCTGCTGCACATATGATGTTTGTTGATATTGTTATCAGTCTACACATCTATTGAAAGACTTTTCTTAAGTTTGGCACCATTACACTCTGAGGACTACTTTTACACATGTTATCAATGTTTTTTCCTCTTTTTAGAGATTTATTGTTACATTGATTCATTTTTGATTTATTTCACCACTGTATCACTATTTGATACTTATCTTATGCTTTCAGTGCACGTCACATGCATTTTTACTCATGAGGTACACAGGACCATATTGAGGTTCAATATGGCACATTGTTCTTTATAAAGTAAATTTTTTTCACTTGATATCACTTCTTGTCTAAAATACAGCGCCACACTTTATTTATGTAAATGTGATGTCCCCTCAAAATAATTCAACACACAGCCATTAATATCTAAACTGCTGGCAACAAAAGTAAGTACACCCTAAGTTAAAATGTTCAAATTGGGCGCAAAATGCCAATATTTTGTGTGGCCACCATTATTTTCCAGCACTGCCTTAACCCTCTTGGGCATGGAGTTCACCAGAGCTTCACAGGTTTCCACTGGAGTCCGCTTCCACTCCTCCATGAGGACATCACGGAGCTGGTGGATGTTAGAGACCTTGCGCTCCTCCATCTTCCATTTGAAGATGCCCCACAGATGCTCAATAGGGTTTAGGTATAGAGAAATGCTTGGCCAGTCTATCACCTTTACCCTCAGCTTCTTTAGCGAAGCAGTGGTCATCTTGGAGGTGTGTTTGGGGTCATTATCATATTGGAATACTGCCCTGTGGCCCAGTCTCCGAAGGGAAGGGATCATGCTCTGGTTCAGTATGTAACAGTACATGTTGGCATTCATGGTTCCCTCGATGAACTGTAGGCAGGCAGCACTCATGCACCCCCAAACCATGACACTTTCACCACCATGCTTGACAGTAGGCAAGAGACACTTGTCTTTGTACTCATCACCTGGTTGCCGCCTCACACGCTTGACACCATCTGAACCAAATAATAAATAAATTATCTTGGTCTCATCAAACCACAGGACCTGGTTCCAGTAATCCATGTCCTTAGTCTGCTTGTCTTCAGCAAACTGTTTGCATGCTTTCTTGTGCATTATCTTTAGAAGAGGCTTCCTTATGGGATGACAGCCATGCATACCAATTTGATGCAGTGTGCATCGTATGGTCTGAGCACTGCCTGGCTGACCCCCCACCCCTTCAACCTCTGCAGCAATGCTGGCAGCACTCGTACGTCTATTTCCTAAAGACAACCTCTGGATATGATGCTGAGCATATGCACTCAACTTCTTTGGTCGACCATGGCGAGGCCTGTTCTGAGTGGGACCTGTCCTGTTAAACTGCTGTACGGTCTTCGCCACCATGCTGCAGCTCAGTTTAAGGGTCTTAGAAATCTTCTTATAGCCTAGGCCATCTTTATGTAGAGAAACAATTTATTTTTCAGATCCTCAGAGAGTTCTTTGCCATGAGGTGCCATGTTGAACTTCCAGTGACCAGTATGAGAGAGTGAGAGCGATATCATCAAATTTAACACACCTTCTCCCAATTCATACCTGAGACCTTGTAACACTAATGAGTCACATGACACCGGGGAGGGAAAATTGTTAATTTGGTCCAATTTTGATATTTTCAGTTAGGGGTGTACTCACTTTTGTTGCAAGCAGTTTAGACAATGATGGCTGAGTGTTGAGTTATTTTGAGGATACAGCAAATTTACACAAGCTGTACACTCACTACTTTACATTGTAGCAAAGTGTCATTTCTTCAGTTTTGTCAATTGAAAAGATATACTAAAATATTTAAAAAAATGTGAAGGGGTGTACTCACTTTTGTGAGATACTGTATAATGCTATCACATTAAAGCGGTATTAAAGTCTTGTTTTTGTTTTTTTTAAATAACAAACATGTCATACTGACCTGCTCTGTGCAACGGTTTAGAACAGAGCAGACCGGATCCTCCTCTTCTTGGTTCCCACGCCGGTGTGCCTGGCCCCTCCCTCCTGTTGAGTGCCCCCACGGGAAGGAGCTTGATTTGGGGGCACCCAATCAGGCGCACTCCCAAGCCACAGCTCTGTTTGTCCATTCACACATGGAGCCATGGCTCAGCCCAACCTCCTCATCTCCTAATTGCTTCACTGGCTTTGATTGACAACCAATGGCTCCCACTGCTGCCAAAATCCAATCAGGAGCGTGAGTCCCCAGAGAGGTAAGACTCTCGTGGACATTGCTGGATCAAGAGGCGGCTCAGGTAGGTGTTAGGGGGGGGTTGCTGGACACAGAAGGTTTTTTACCTTCATGCATAGAATGTATGAAGGTAAAAAAACTTGTGCCTTTACAACCACTTTAAATATGTGCCACATATCATGAACATGGGGTTGATTTAAAAATCAGCTTACACTTTTTTTGTCAAAGCATAACGGAACAAGCTGAAGTTAGAAGCTGATTTTCTACCATGCACAATCAGTGCCACTATTAATAAAGTAAAGTCTACCAGAATACACAGCGTAAATATTAAATCAAATAAATATTATATCAAATAAAAGTCCATAAACATGTAAGGTAAACACTTTGTGAAAAATAAATTCCTCCAACACCACGTGAATTGTGGCGGAGGGTATTCCTTCACCGTCACCACAAAAAATGTGCCTCTTACCAAATAATAAGGTCCCTTATTATATGGAGGTCAAATGCCCTTTTCCCTCAACACTGGGTAAATGGTAGCCTCTAATTAATTCTCCAAAGCTCATACTTCTTCCTCTTTAGCTCCGGAGTTTTCACATACCCTATATTCCATGAAACAAAAATGAACTTCATATAGCATAATACTGTAGGATGATCCAGGTTTATTAAGTAAAACTATACACCCACAAAACAACTGCAAACAAACAGCACATCATGTCCCTCTGTACAGCATACATGTGCAGTGATGTCAGATTGTGTGCCCTGCCCTGTCATCACAAATGACATCCTCAGGGGAAGCATTGAAACAGGTGAGAGTTCATTCCTTCTCCCCTCTTATATCTATATCCCCTCCCATATCTATATCAAACAAGACCTACAAACAGCTGAGGTTTGATGGCTCTGATTGGACATGTCTCCCTAGCATGATCTGTAAAATATGTAAACGCTAGATCTCAGCATTGGAGCACACTTCCACTGTGGCTAGAGCTCAGCTTCATGGTTTCCATAGCCTCTTCTCACTTGGATTTTAAAATAACGACAATAATAATATAAAAAAAGCAGAGACAGTGAATTTGTGTAAATTAATTGGCAATAGGGATAACAGATATAGACAACAGATGTGCTCTATCGCATTGCATGGACCCCTCTATAGTGGTAATAAGTAGACATGTGCACACTGAAATATTTTGTTTCGGAATTTCGTTTTCATCCGAAAAAAAAATATTTACTTCCGAAATTTGTTTTTATTTATTTATTTATTTTGTTTCGTTAAAAAATACATTAGTCCGAAAATCCGAATGAATTAAGGTCAAATCTGTCATTGAAGGCTCATGGTGTCTGTCGAATGTTCTAAGAAGATTTGACGAAGCAGCTAAACAACGCCGCAATCGTACATTTCCGGTCGAATGCCCGCCCACAAGCTATAGTAGAATTCTAACGTTGTATGACTAGTAATAATTATATTTATTAATTATTATTACTAGTCAACCAACATTAGAATTCTTCTATCGCCTATGGGTGGAGCATTTGACCATAAATGTCCGCTCATGGCGATCGTATGTTTTAAGCTGCTTCGTTGAATCTTCATGTCTCTATAATGTCAAATCTTTTCTCTCTATGTTGAATAATCTCGGACTAATAGAGTTAGGTTAGGCACATTCAACCGCAGGTTCGATCACTACACAGATCACTATTGTCACCGTCATGTCAAATCTTCTATCTATATCGAACTGTTGTCGCATCAAAACGAAAATAAAGCATTTTTTATGTTGGATCTTTCAGATTTCGGACTCTGCACATTCGTTATCGTTTGTTAAAACGAACTTGAAAATATCCCAAATTCGGATGAAAATGCATTTGGATGAAAACGAATGCACATGTCTAGTTATAAGGACAGTCCTAGAGTACCCCCAACCTCACTCTGTACTCAGAATGGAGCACTCCCTGCTCTCCTCCCCATCCCCAAGATACACTCCTGGCATTAACCCATGTGTTAATGCAACATGTTATCATGTGTAAAGGCATGCTGCAATAAAGCATTCATTTTGAATCAGGCTTACCTACTTTAATTTACCACATGCCATATGTGATGCGATGTGTTGCAGTGCAGGTGCATTGTTTGCTATTGTAAAATAGCTTTAGGGTGTGTTTTAATATGCTTTTCTGTATGCACCAATGGAAATAGGCCCAAAAAGTTGGTTCTTGATGAAATGAAGTAATTAGAAGACTGTCACATGGGTATTTGTAAACAACAAAGATTTGTCAGTATCAAACAATATTATAGTTTATCTTGGGTGCTCTCTGGAACCTAGGCTTACATAGCTAGCTGAAAGAAGTTACAATTATTTTATCTGAAAGCTTTTCTGTGATAATTTCAGTCTAATATGCTCTGGATAGAATGTTATACTATTAGTATTTCTATCAAGCAGAAAATCTCTTGGAATTTTGGCATCGTTGTTAGTAACTCTCAAAGCATTTTTCAAGATGGCTGAACTGTAGCTCTCAACAAGAGCAATATGCCAACAAAACTCCCAATCCAATTACTGCTTTTCTAAACCATTCTAAATCTGTCAACAAGCAAGAACCTTGAATGTAATAAAATATGTTGGAAGGTGACCCAATTGTTATTACTCCATTTCCCATGCTATGTTGAAAGACATATAACTGTTGATTGACTATAGAATGGTTAAAATCATACAAATAAAATAATTTTTTTTAACAGGGAGTTCTAAAATGAATTAAGATAGTTTTACATTTCCTTGCAGATAGAAATGATGGCATATAACTGACTAAAACAGTTGTACTTAATATTATTTAAAAAATAATATATTAACTGATTATGTATAAATAAATACAAATCACTGTGAACATACAGTTTGGGGCCTGTTTAAAATTACCTGAATATAAACTCTAAAAGTTGCAAAAAATAAAAGTTGTTGGCTAAAGAAAAATAATAATATTAAAAACTATTTTGGACTTGATTTCTTATACTAAAACTGAGCTCATCTACAATGCCAACAAGGATAAGCAGTGCATGTGTACAATTTCACATGAACAAAAATGGTTGTTAATTTATCTTTCTTTCTGACATGTTGTTTGTTATGGATACTTATTAGGCAAATAGGAATGAAAGCATTTGGATTTAGCCTAGATTTCACCAAACAACTTGATTGTGATGTTTACCAACATCTAACAGTTTGTACCATTATTGGCTGACATTTGGCAAATATCTGCATTGATTGATTTATAGTCCTCTGTATAGTCCTGTTACTACCAACACTTCCTCTTGGGAGAGAAGTGGACCATTGTTCACCAGTCACAATCCAAAATGGCACTGAAAATGCTCTAATTTATTGCGACAATATAATCATCAGTGTTCAACCAAGCAAAAGGCATTGACTTAATGACTGTTTTTTTTTTTTTTCATTTGGCAGAAACGATTGCAATCTAAAGCCTGTAAAGGTATTTGTATTTATCCAGGCGGAATCATGGTATAGTTAGTAGTTAGTTATACTGAAATTACTTATTCTGTAATGATGAAGATGTTTCACCACTCATCCAAGTTGCTTCCTCATTTCAAAAGTGTTTGCAACTGCATTTATTATTATACCAGCAACCTTGTTCTAGAAACATGAATCCTTTCTCATTTCACTTATTTACTGGTCAGTACAGTTTGGAAAAATTATCCAAAGCATCATTTTGCCTCGACTAGCATGTCTTTTTCCCATTCTGCAATCTGATGCTATCTCTTCCCCAAGTAAGTGATGTAAACACACCTGGCCATCCACATGATGTAACAGAAAATGTGATTTATAAGACCAGGCCAGTTTCTTCCATTGCATTGCAGTTCTGATGCTCACGGGTCTACTTTAGGTGCATTTGGCTGTGGAGCATGTGCAGCCTGACCAGTCTGCGGCTATACAGTCCCATATTCATCAATAGGGATGAGCTTTGAGTTCGAGTCAAACTCATGTTCGACTCGAACATTGCCTGTTCGCATGTTCGCCGAACAGCGAACAATTTGGGGTGTTCGCGGCAAATTCGAAAAACCGCGGAACACCCTGTAAAAGTCTATGGGAGAAATCTAAAGTGCTAATTTTAAAGGCTTATATGCAAGTTATTGTCATTAAAAGTGTTTGGGGACCTGGGTCCTGCCCCAGGGGACATGTATCAATGCAAAAAAAAGTTTTAAAAACTGACGTTTTTTCGGGAGCAGTGATTTTAATAATGCTTACAGTGAAACAATAAAAGTGAAATATTCCTTTAAATTTCGTACCTGGAGGGGGAGGGGGGTGTATAGTATGTCTGTAAAGCAGCGCTTGTTTCCCTTTCTTAGAACTGTCCCTGCACAAAATGTCATTTCTGAAGGAAAAAAAGTAATTTAAAACCACTCGCGGCTATAATGAATTGTCGGCTCCTGGCAATACAGAGAAAAGTCATTGATAAAAAAATAAATGCGTGGGGGTCCCCCCCAAATTCAATTACCAGGCCCTTCAGGTCTGGAATGGATATTAAGAGGAAACCTGCATCAAATTAAAAAAAAATTACGTGGGGTTCCCCCCAAATATCCATATTGGACCCTTCAGGTCTGGTATGGATTTTAAGGGGAACTCCACCCCAAATTTAAAAAAAAATGGCGTGGAGTTGCCCCAAAAATCCATACCAGACCCTTTATCTGAGCACGCAACCTGGCAGGCCGCAGGAAAAGAGGGGGGACGAGAGAGCGCCCCCTCCTGAACCGTACCAGGCCACATGCCCTCAACATGGGGAGGATGTCCCCATGTTGATGGGGACAAGGGCCTCATCCCCACAACCCTTGCCCGGTGGTTGTGGGTGTCTGCGGGCAGGAGGCTTATCGGAATCTGGAAGACCCCTTTAACAAAGGGAACCCCCAGATCCCAGCCCCCCTATGTGAATTGGTAAGGGGTACATTGTACCCCTACCATTTCACGAAGAAAGTGTAAAAAATATGTAAAAAAAACACACAGACACCTTGAAAAGTCCTTTAATAAAAATAAAAAAATAAAAACACATTCCAGCAATGTAATCCAATGTCCCACGGCGATCCGATGTCCAGCGCTGCAGTCTCCACTCGAAACGTCATTGGCTGAGCAGACCTACACTGCGGAGGAAGTTCCCCATCAGGTCTGCTCAGCCAATGACGTAGGCGGGGTCTGAGGTACGAGGGGGTGGAGGCGCCCTCGTATCTCGCAAACTTTAGGTCTGTTCGCAGGTTCTGGTGCGAACCGAACAGGGGGGTGTTCGGCTCATCCCTAATTATCAAACTGCAATGCCAATTTTTGCTGCTTTCAACTCATTAATTTCAGGGAAAATATGCTTACTCAGCAATTAATGGATAGAAATTCTAATCCAGTGGCAGGCAAAACAGCTTCCTTGCATGTTACATAGTTACATAGTTAGTCAGGTTGAAAAAAAGACACAAGTCCATCTAGTTCAACCAATAAAAGTTTCTGGTGCCCTACCCTAACATTTTAAGTGCTATAGCTCCTTGGGGTTTGTTCTCCTTTCTTGTAGAAGTGATTAACAGATGCATATTTAAGTCTACCCTGCCTGATCCTCCCCCCTTCCATGTGTCCTGAGCTCCTGAGTGCTTGGGATCTACACGGCGGGTGTCAGGATGCTAAGCGGCAGAAGATCATTAATTTCCTTTGGGTAGTGTGAATAGCTCTCAGCTCTGAGTATGATCAGCTTCAATAAAATGCAGGTTTGAAATTAAGGGTTAAAAAAAAAAAACTGATGTCTCCCTAAAAATAAACTATTACCTGCACTATGCTCTCAATTAATTTAGCAATGTGACAACAATAACATTAGGTTAAAAAATAGGCTAAAAGGCCCCAACCCCAGCATACATTTGAAAGCAATCGCGCAAGAATACTAGGACCACCATTCACAATTAACTCTAAATTAATGACCTGTAAAGGCTTTTAAATTGCCATTTATGGACAATTTTTGGTACCAAAGTTTTTCACTTGTGCACAGTTTTGAAGCTTTATATATTTTATATAATGTTTCCTCAATCCAACCTCATCTGTTATATTTTACCAAACAATTGGGTATTATATAGTGTATCTTGTGACATGAAAAATTGTTTCTGCCATGTTTTTTCTATAGAGTCTTTGTTTTCAGAAAATGTATAATGTGTTCATTTTAAGTAATCTTGAGATGTAAAATTTGCATTTTAACATATGCGCACAAATTTGAAAAAAAAAATGTCTGACAGCTATGAGTGTGAGACAGCACAGCTCTGTTGAAGATAAATTAATTATGGAAAGAAAATAATGGATTCATGCATTTTAGGACATGATGCAGTAATTCTGTACAAGTCATAGAAAGTGAAAGAGAGTCTGTTTAAAAAACTGCTATGGATAATAATATAGTTATTGCAGAATTTCTTCATTTTTTCATAGCAATGTGTGACCTACATTACATGGGATTTTATTTTGTAAAATTAAGTTATGACATTCTTTTCAGATTTAGCTTGACTTCAGCCATGCATTGCCATATGTAAATATACAAATGGTTTTACCATTACTGCCTGCATAAAAGCCTGAATGAGCCTGTCTGCCTTCCAGCTGCAGTATGTCAGGTATATCTTGAATGATGTATGTGAAAAGAAGGGATATATTCAATATGTAACAAATTACTGTTAGCAATGCTGCACCTCAGAAAGAATTTGTTTAGAATAGAAATATATATATTTCAAGACAACTTAGTAAAAGCAAGTTGTAATTTGCCTGTCGTGTTTTCCTGAAGCTCACTGGCATTGTCAGGTCATGTATGTCTCAATAAGAAAATGCAAATTTTTTTTCTTTAGAACATTTTTCTTAAACATTTAAAAAGCCTTCAGATGACAGGAAACATTATCTTGCATTTGGCAAAATAGCATTGCAATGTTCAAATAACAAATGAAGACTGAGCAATAAATAGGAAATGCTTCACAAGGCATATGACAAAATAATGGTTGTCAATAAACACATCTTGTTCACATAGTCGTTTCTTTGTTCAGAAATTGAAGGTGACTGAACAGCTACAGTATACACACACAACAAATACCAACTAGGAATGAGATTTCCAGCCTGTTCATATTTTTGAATATCACTGAACAAAGTTGCCAGTTCACCTGCAAAAATCTACATCTGCTGCTGGTAAACACACCATCTGGAGATCCCAAGTGATTTAAAGTGATAATAAAGGATTTTTTTGCCATAAAATAGAAAAGTTGTTATTCTTTCCTGCTCTGTACAATTGATGTTGCACAGAGCAGCCCCCTACCTCCTTTTTTGGCAGTCCCCTGTTGGCAATCTCTGCTCCAAAACCTCATCCAAGCATGTAACAATGCACCACACCACCCTACACAACAAACACCAGTGTGTGCGTTAAGTGAACCATAATGCACCTGCTGATGTAAATATCTCTAGGCTTGAACGGTATTTTGTATGGTAATGCACTAAAAATGTCCTCAATTTGTTTATTTAATATTCTAATCAATAGAAGCTGCCTATGTATCAATCCGCTCCAAGAAACAGCTAGAAAGATAAGAAATATTTGTTTAATTATTTTTGGGTATGCTGAATCACTATAGTGGAACTACACTTTAAAGTGTTCTAAAACAATCATAATATACACCTACGCATTGTCAATGGTTTGAGAAAGGAACTAGGGATGAGCTTCGTGTTCGAGTCGAACATACGTTCGACTCGAACATCGGCTGTTCGATCGTTCAACGAAGATCGAACGATTTGGGCCGTTCGCGCCAAATTCGAGTGACGCGAACGGCCCACAATGCACTACGCCATCGCAGTGTCATCCAGGCGCTGTGATTGGCCAAGCATGCACTGTGACCCCGCATGCTTGGCCAATCACAGCGCCGGCAGCGAGGAGAGCAATGATTGGCCACAGGCAGGATGCCTGTGGCCAATTATTGCTGAGGGGGTTTAGTACACGCCCCACACTATAAAAGGCCGCCAGCGCGGCGGCCTTGTGTAGTGTGTTCCGGAGCAGGGAAAGAGAAGCATAGGCAGGGACAGTGCCATTATTTGTCCTTTACTAATCCTGGATTCCTTGTGTTTAGGGACAAATAAGGATAGGTAGGGAGAGTGTCAGTGACAGTGTGCTATTCTGTGCTAATCCTTGTTTGTAGGGACAGAGAGGTACAGTGAGGGAAAGTGTCAGTGTGCTATTCTGTTCTAAAACTATTTTGCTGAACCATATTTTCAATCCTTGAGTTTAGGGACAGAGGGGTACAGTGAGGGAAAGTGTCAGTGTGCTATTCTGTTCTAAAACTATTCTGCTGAACCATATTTTCAATCCTTGAGTTGAGGGACAGAGAGGTACAGTGAGTGAAACTGACAGTGTGCTATTCTGTTCTAAACCAATTTTGCTGAACCATATTTTCAATCCTTGAGTTTAGGGACAGAGAAGGACACTCGTAGAAATTATCAGTGTGCTATTCTGTGCTAAATCTTGTTTGTAGGGAGGGACAGAGTAGGACAGTGAGGGAAAGTGTCAGTGTGCTATTCTGTTGTAAAACTATTTTGCTGAACCATATTTTCAATCCTTGAGTTGAGGGACAGAGAGGTACAGTGAGTGAAACTGACAGTGTGCTATTCTGTTCTAAACCAATTTTGCTGAACCATATTTTCAATCCCTGAGTTTAGGGACAGAGAAGGACACTCGTAGAAATTATCAGTGTGCTATTCTGTGCTGAATCTTGTTTGTAGGGAGGGACAGAGTAGGACAGTGAGGGAAAGTGTCAGTGTGCTATTCTGTTGTAAAACTATTTTGCTGAACCATATTTTTAATCCTTGAGTTGAGGGACAGAGAGGTACAGTGAGTGAAACTGACAGTGTGCTATTCTGTTCTAAACCTATTTTGCTGTTCCATATTTTCAATCCTTGAGTTGAGGGACAGAGAGGTACAGTGAGTGAAACTGACAGTGTGCTATTCTGTTCTAAACCAATTTTGCTGTTCCATATTTTCAATCCTTGAGTTTAGGGACAGAGAAGGACACTCGTAGAAATTATCAGTGTGCTATTCTGTGCTAAATCTTGTTTGTAGGGAGGGACAGAGTAGGACAGTGAGGGAAAGTGTCAGTGTGCTATTCTGTTCTAAAACTATTTTGCTGAACCATATTTTCAATCCTTTAGTTGAGGGACAGAGAGGTACAGTGAGTGAAACTGACAGTGTGCTATTCTGTTCTAAACCAATTTTGCTGTTCCATATTTTCAATCCTTGAGTTTAGGGACAGAGAAGGACACTCGTAGAAATTATCAGTGTGCTATTCTGTGCTAAATCTTGTTTGTAGGGAGGGACAGAGTAGGACAGTGAGGGAAAGTGTCAGTGTGCTATTCTGTTGTAAAACTATTTTGCTGAACCATATTTTCAATCCTTGAGTTGAGGGACAGAGAGGTACAGTGAGTGAAACTGACAGTGTGCTATTCTGTTCTAAACCAATTTTGCTGTTCCATATTTTCAATCCTTGAGTTTAGGGACAGAGAAGGACACTCGTAGAAATTATCAGTGTGCTATTCTGTGCTAAATCTTGTTTGTAGGGAGGGACAGAGTAGGACAGTGAGGGAAAGTGTCAGTGTGCTATTCTGTTCTAAAACTATTTTGCTGAACCATATTTTCAATCCTTGAGTTGAGGGACAGAGAGGTACAGTGAGTGAAACTGACAGTGTGCTATTCTGTTCTAAACCTATTTTGCTGTTCCATATTTTCAATCCTTGAGTTGAGGGACAGAGAGGTACAGTGAGTGAAACTGACAGTGTGCTATTCTGTTCTAAACCAATTTTGCTGTTCCATATTTTCAATCCTTGAGTTTAGGGACATAGATGGACACTCGTAGAAATTATCAGTGTGCTATTCTGTGCTAAATCTTGTTTGTAGGGAGGGACAGAGTAGGACAGTGAGGGAAAGTGTCAGTGTGCTATTCTGTTGTAAAACTATTTTGCTGAACCATATTTTCAATCCTTGAGTTGAGGGACAGAGAGGTACAGTGAGTGAAACTGACAGTGTGCTATTCTGTTCTAAACCTATTTTGCTGAACCATATTTTCAATCCTTGAGTTTAGGGACAGAGAAGGACACTCGTAGAAATTATCAGTGTGCTATTCTGTGCTAAATCTTGTTTGTAGGGAGGGACAGAGTAGGACAGTGAGGGAAAGTGTCAGTGTGCTATTCTGTTGTAAAACTATTTTGCTGAACCATATTTTCAATCCTTGAGTTGAGGGACAGAGAGGTACAGTGAGTGAAACTGACAGTGTGCTATTCTGTTCTAAACCTATTTTGCTGTTCCATATTTTTAATCCTTGAGTTGAGGGACAGAGAGGTACAGTGAGTGAAACTGACAGTGTGCTATTCTGTTCTAAACCAATTTTGCTGTTCCATATTTTCAATCCTTGAGTTTAGGGACAGAGAAGGACACTCGTAGAAATTATCAGTGTGCTATTCTGTGCTAAATCTTGTTTGTAGGGAGGGACAGAGTAGGACAGTGAGGGAAAGTGTCAGTGTGCTATTCTGTTCTAAAACTATTTTGCTGAACCATATTTTCAATCCTTGAGTTGAGGGACAGAGAGATACAGTGAGTGAAACTGACAGTGTGCTATTCTGTTCTAAACCAATTTTGCTGTTCCATATTTTCAATCCTTGAGTTTAGGGACAGAGAAGGACACTCGTAGAAATTATCAGTGTGCTATTCTGTGCTAAATCTTGTTTGTAGGGAGGGACAGAGTAGGACAGTGAGGGAAAGTGTCAGTGTGCTATTCTGTTGTAAAACTATTTTGCTGAACCATATTTTCAATCCTTGAGTTGAGGGACAGAGAGGTACAGTGAGTGAAACTGACAGTGTGCTATTCTGTTCTAAACCAATTTTGCTGAACCATATTTTCAATCCCTGAGTTTAGGGACAGAGAAGGACACTCGTAGAAATTATCAGTGTGCTATTCTGTGCTAAATCTTGTTTGTAGGGAGGGACAGAGTAGGACAGTGAGGGAAAGTGTCAGTGTGCTATTCTGTTGTAAAACTATTTTGCTGAACCATATTTTCAATCCTTGAGTTGAGGGACAGAGAGGTACAGTGAGTGAAACTGACAGTGTGCTATTCTGTTCTAAACCTATTTTGCTGTTCCATATTTTCAATCCTTGAGTTGAGGGACAGAGAGGTACAGTGACTGAAACTGACAGTGTGCTATTCTGTTCTAAACCAATTTTGCTGTTCCATATTTTCAATCCTTGAGTTTAGGGACAGAGAAGGACACTCGTAGAAATTATCAGTGTGCTATTCTGTGCTAAATCTTGTTTGTAGGGAGGGACAGAGTAGGACAGTGAGGGAAAGTGTCAGTGTGCTATTCTGTTCTAAAACTATTTTGCTGAACCATATTTTCAATCCTTTAGTTGAGGGACAGAGAGGTACAGTGAGTGAAACTGACAGTGTGCTATTCTGTTCTAAACCAATTTTGCTGTTCCATATTTTCAATCCTTGAGTTTAGGGACAGAGAAGGACACTCGTAGAAATTATCAGTGTGCTATTCTGTGCTAAATCTTGTTTGTAGGGAGGGACAGAGTAGGACAGTGAGGGAAAGTGTCAGTGTGCTATTCTGTTGTAAAACTATTTTGCTGAACCATATTTTCAATCCTTGAGTTGAGGGACAGAGAGGTACAGTGAGTGAAACTGACAGTGTGCTATTCTGTTCTAAACCAATTTTGCTGTTCCATATTTTCAATCCTTGAGTTTAGGGACAGAGAAGGACACTCGTAGAAATTATCAGTGTGCTATTCTGTGCTAAATCTTGTTTGTAGGGAGGGACAGAGTAGGACAGTGAGGGAAAGTGTCAGTGTGCTATTCTGTTCTAAAACTATTTTGCTGAACCATATTTTCAATCCTTGAGTTGAGGGACAGAGAGGTACAGTGAGTGAAACTGACAGTGTGCTATTCTGTTCTAAACCTATTTTGCTGTTCCATATTTTCAATCCTTGAGTTGAGGGACAGAGAGGTACAGTGAGTGAAACTGGCAGTGTGCTATTCTGTTCTAAACCAATTTTGCTGTTCCATATTTTCAATCCTTGAGTTTAGGGACAGAGATGGACACTCGTAGAAATTATCAGTGTGCTATTCTGTGCTAAATCTTGTTTGTAGGGAGGGACAGAGTAGGACAGTGAGGGAAAGTGTCAGTGTGCTATTCTGTTGTAAAACTATTTTGCTGAACCATATTTTCAATCCTTGAGTTGAGGGACAGAGAGGTACAGTGAGTGAAACTGACAGTGTGCTATTCTGTTCTAAACCTATTTTGCTGAACCATATTTTCAATCCTTGAGTTTAGGGACAGAGAAGGACACTCGTAGAAATTATCAGTGTGCTATTCTGTGCTAAATCTTGTTTGTAGGGAGGGACAGAGTAGGACAGTGAGGGAAAGTGTCAGTGTGCTATTCTGTTGTAAAACTATTTTGCTGAACCATATTTTCAATCCTTGAGTTGAGGGACAGAGAGGTACAGTGAGTGAAACTGACAGTGTGCTATTCTGTTCTAAACCTATTTTGCTGTTCCATATTTTCAATCCTTGAGTTGAGGGACAGAGAGGTACAGTGAGTGAAACTGACAGTGTGCTATTCTGTTCTAAACCAATTTTGCTATTCCATATTTTCAATCCTTGAGTTTAGGGACAGAGAAGGACACTCGTAGAAATTATCAGTGTGCTATTCTGTGCTAAATCTTGTTTGTAGGGAGGGACAGAGTAGGACAGTGAGGGAAAGTGTCAGTGTGCTATTCTGTTCTAAAACTATTTTGCTGAACCATATTTTCAATCCTTGAGTTGAGGGACAGAGAGATACAGTGAGTGAAACTGACAGTGTGCTATTCTGTTCTAAACCAATTTTGCTGTTCCATATTTTCAATCCTTGAGTTTAGGGACAGAGAAGGACACTCGTAGAAATTATCAGTGTGCTATTCTGTGCTAAATCTTGTTTGTAGGGAGGGACAGAGTAGGACAGTGAGGGAAAGTGTCAGTGTGCTATTCTGTTGTAAAACTTTTTTGCTGAACCATATTTTCAATCCTTGAGTTGAGGGACAGAGAGGTACAGTGAGTGAAACTGACAGTGTGCTATTCTGTTCTAAACCTATTTTGCTGTTCCATATTTTCAATCCTTGAGTTGAGGGACAGAGAGGTACAGTGAGTGAAACTGACAGTGTGCTATTCTGTTCTAAACCAATTTTGCTGTTCCATATTTTCAATCCTTGAATTTAGGGACAGAGAAGGACACTCGTAGAAATTATCAGTGTGCTATTCTGTGCTAAATCTTGTTTGTAGGGAGGGACAGAGTAGGACAGTGAGGGAAAGTGTCAGTGTGCTATTCTGTTCTAAAACTATTTTGCTGAACCATATTTTCAATCCTTTAGTTGAGGGACAGAGAGGTACAGTGAGTGAAACTGACAGTGTGCTATTCTGTTCTAAACCAATTTTGCTGTTCCATATTTTCAATCCTTGAGTTTAGGGACAGAGAAGGACACTCGTAGAAATTATCAGTGTGCTATTCTGTGCTAAATCTTGTTTGTAGGGAGGGACAGAGTAGGACAGTGAGGGAAAGTGTCAGTGTGCTATTCTGTTGTAAAACTGTTTTGCTGAACCATATTTTCAATCCTTGAGTTGAGGGACAGAGAGGTACAGTGAGTGAAACTGACAGTGTGCTATTCTGTTCTAAACCAATTTTGCTGTTCCATATTTTCAATCCTTGAGTTTAGGGACAGAGAAGGACACTCGTAGAAATTATCAGTGTGCTATTCTGTGCTAAATCTTGTTTGTAGGGAGGGACAGAGTAGGACAGTGAGGGAAAGTGTCAGTGTGCTATTCTGTTCTAAAACTATTTTGCTGAACCATATTTTCAATCCTTGAGTTGAGGGACAGAGAGGTACAGTGAGTGAAACTGACAGTGTGCTATTCTGTTCTAAACCAATTTTGCTGTTCCATATTTTCAATCCTTGAGTTTAGGAACAGAGAAGGACACTCGTAGAAATTATCAGTGTGCTATTCTGTGCTAAATCTTGTTTGTAGGGAGGGACAGAGTAGGACAGTGAGGGAAAGTGTCAGTGTGCTATTCTGTTCTAAAACTATTTTGCTGAACCATATTTTCAATCCTTGAGTTGAGGGACAGAGAGGTACAGTGAGTGAAACTGACAGTGTGCTATTCTGTTCTAAACCTATTTTGCTGTTCCATATTTTCAATCCTTGAGTTGAGGGACAGAGAGGTACAGTGAGTGAAACTGACAGTGTGCTATTCTGTTCTAAACCAATTTTGCTGTTCCATATTTTCAATCCTTGAGTTTAGGGACAGAGAAGGACAGTCTTAGAAATTATCAGTGTGCTATTCTGTGCTAAATCTTTTCATTGTAGGGAGGGACAGAGTAGGACAGTGAGGGAAAGTGTCAGTGTGCTATTCTGTTCTAAAACTATTTTGCTGAACCATATTTTCAATCCTTGAGTTGAGGGACAGAGAGGTACAGTGAGTGAAACAGACAGTGTGCTATTCTGTTCTAAACCAATTTTGCTGTTCCATATTTTCAATCCTTGAGTTTAGGGACAGAGAAGGACACTCGTATAAATTATTAGTGTGCTATTCTGTGCTAAATCTTGTTTGTAGGGAGGGACAGAGTAGGACAGTGAGGGAAAGTGTCAGTGTGCTATTCTGTTGTAAAACTATTTTGCTGAACCATATTTTCAATCCTTGAGTTGAGGGACAGAGAGGTACAGTGAGTGAAACTGACAGTGTGCTATTCTGTTCTAAACCAATTTTGCTGTTCCATATTTTCAATCCTTGAGTTTAGGGACAGAGAAGGACACTCGTAGAAATTATCAGTGTGCTATTCTGTGCTAAATCTTGTTTGTAGGGAGGGACAGAGTAGGACAGTGAGGGAAAGTGTCAGTGTGCTATTCTGTTCTAAAACTATTTTGCTGAACCATATTTTCAATCCTTGAGTTGAGGGACAGAGAGGTACAGTGAGTGAAACTGACAGTGTGCTATTCTGTTCTAAACCAATTTTGCTGTTCCATATTTTCAATCCTTGAGTTTAGGAACAGAGAAGGACACTCGTAGAAATTATCAGTGTGCTATTCTGTGCTAAATCTTGTTTGTAGGGAGGGACAGAGTAGGACAGTGAGGGAAAGTGTCAGTGTGCTATTCTGTTCTAAAACTATTTTGCTGAACCATATTTTCAATCCTTGAGTTGAGGGACAGAGAGGTACAGTGAGTGAAACTGACAGTGTGCTATTCTGTTCTAAACCTATTTTGCTGTTCCATATTTTCAATCCTTGAGTTGAGGGACAGAGAGGTACAGTGAGTGAAACTGACAGTGTGCTATTCTGTTCTAAACCAATTTTGCTGTTCCATATTTTCAATCCTTGAGTTTAGGGACAGAGAAGGACAGTCGTAGAAATTATCAGTGTGCTATTCTGTGCTAAATCTTGTTTGTAGGGAGGGACAGAGTAGGACAGTGAGGGAAAGTGTCAGTGTGCTATTCTGTTCTAAAACTATTTTGCTGAACCATATTTTCAATCCTTGAGTTGAGGGACAGAGAGGTACAGTGAGTGAAACTGACAGTGTGCTATTCTGTTCTAAACCAATTTTGCTGTTCCATATTTTCAATCCTTGAGTTTAGGGACAGAGAAGGACACTCATAGAAATTATTAGTGTGCTATTCTGTGCTAAATCTTGTTTGTAGGGAGGGACAGAGTAGGACAGTGAGGGAAAGTGTCAGTGTGCTATTCTGTTCTAAAACTATTTTGCTGAACCATATTTTCAATCCTTGAGTTGAGGGACAGAGAGGTACAGTGAGTGAAACTGACAGTGTGCTATTCTGTTCTAAACCAATTTTGCTGTTCCATATTTTCAATCCTTGAGTTTAGGGACAGAGAAGGACAGTCGTAGAAATTATCAGTGTGCTATTCTGTGCTAAATCTTGTTTGTAGGGAGGGACAGAGTAGGACAGTGAGGGAAAGTGTCAGTGTGCTATTCTGTTCTAAAACTATTTTGCTGAACCATATTTTCAATCCTTGAGTTGCGGGACAGAGAGGTACAGTGAGTGAAACAGACAGTGTGCTATTCTGTTCTAAACCAATTTTGCTGTTCCATATTTTCAATCCTTGAGTTTAGGGACAGAGAAGGACACTCGTAGAAATTATTAGTGTGCTATTCTGTGCTAAATCTTGTTTGTAGGGAGGGACAGAGTAGGACAGTGAGGGAAAGTGTCAGTGTGCTATTCTGTTGTAAAACTATTTTGCTGAACCATATTTTCAATCCTTGAGTTGAGGGACAGAGAGGTACAGTGAGTGAAACTGACAGTGTGCTATTCTGTTCTAAACCAATTTTGCTGTTCCATATTTTCAATCCTTGAGTTTAGGGACAGAGAAGGACACTCGTAGAAATTATCAGTGTGCTATTCTGTGCTAAATCTTGTTTGTAGGGAGGGACAGAGTAGGACAGTGAGGGAAAGTGTCAGTGTGCTATTCTGTTCTAAAACTATTTTGCTGAACCATATTTTCAATCCTTGAGTTGAGGGACAGAGAGGTACAGTGAGTGAAACTGACAGTGTGCTATTCTGTTCTAAACCAATTTTGCTGTTCCATATTTTCAATCCTTGAGTTTAGGAACAGAGAAGGACACTCGTAGAAATTATCAGTGTGCTATTCTGTGCTAAATCTTGTTTGTAGGGAGGGACAGAGTAGGACAGTGAGGGAAAGTGTCAGTGTGCTATTCTGTTCTAAAACTATTTTGCTGAACCATATTTTCAATCCTTGAGTTGAGGGACAGAGAGGTACAGTGAGTGAAACTGACAGTGTGCTATTCTGTTCTAAACCTATTTTGCTGTTCCATATTTTCAATCCTTGAGTTGAGGGACAGAGAGGTACAGTGAGTGAAACTGACAGTGTGCTATTCTGTTCTAAACCAATTTTGCTGTTCCATATTTTCAATCCTTGAGTTTAGGGACATAGAAGGACAGTCGTAGAAATTATCAGTGTGCTATTCTGTGCTAAATCTTGTTTGTAGGGAGGGACAGAGTAGGACAGTGAGGGAAAGTGTCAGTGTGCTATTCTGTTCTAAAACTATTTTGCTGAACCATATTTTCAATCCTTGAGTTGAGGGACAGAGAGGTACAGTGAGTGAAACTGACAGTGTGCTATTCTGTTCTAAACCAATTTTGCTGTTCCATATTTTCAATCCTTGAGTTTAGGGACAGAGAAGGACACTCATAGAAATTATTAGTGTGCTATTCTGTGCTAAATCTTGTTTGTAGGGAGGGACAGAGTAGGACAGTGAGGGAAAGTGTCAGTGTGCTATTCTGTTCTAAAACTATTTTGCTGAACCATATTTTCAATCCTTGAGTTGAGGGACAGAGAGGTACAGTGAGTGAAACTGACAGTGTGCTATTCTGTTCTAAACCAATTTTGCTGTTCCATATTTTCAATCCTTGAGTTTAGGGACAGAGAAGGACACTCGTAGAAATTATCAGTGTGCTATTCTGTGCTAAATCTTGTTTGTAGGGAGGGACAGAGTAGGACAGTGAGGGAAAGTGTCAGTGTGCTATTCTGTTGTAAAACTATTTTGCTGATCCATATTTTCAATCCTTGAGTTGAGGGACAGAGAGGTACAGTGAGTGAAACTGACAGTGTGCTATTCTGTTCTAAACCAATTTTGCTGTTCCATATTTTCAATCCTTGAGTTTAGGGACAGAGAAGGACACTCGTAGAAATTATCAGTGTGCTATTCTGTGCTAAATCTTGTTTGTAGGGAGGGACAGAGTAGGACAGTGAGGTAAAGTGTCAGTGTGCTATTCTGTTGTAAAACTATTTTGCTGAACCATATTTTCAATCCTTGAGTTGAGGGACAGAGAGGTACAGTGAGTGAAACTGACAGTGTGCTATTCTGTTCTAAACCAATTTTGCTGTTCCATATTTTCAATCCTTGAGTTTAGGGACAGAGAAGGACACTCGTAGAAATTATCAGTGTGCTATTCTGTGCTAAATCTTGTTTGTAGGGAGGGACAGAGTGGGACAGTGAGGGAAAGTGTCAGTGTGCTATTCTGTTCTAAAACTATTTTGCTGAACCATATTTTCAATCCTTGAGTTGAGGGACAGAGAGGTACAGTGAGTGAAACTGACAGTGTGCTATTCTGTTCTAAACCAATTTTGCTGTTCCATATTTTCAATCCTTGAGTTTAGGGACAGAGAAGGACACTCGTAGAAATTATCAGTGTGCTATTCTGTGCTAAATCTTGTTTGTAGGGAGGGACAGAGTAGGACAGTGAGGGAAAGTGTCAGTGTGCTATTCTGTTCTAAAACTATTTTGCTGAACCATATTTTCAATCCTTGAGTTGAGGGACAGAGAGGTACAGTGAGTGAAACTGACAGTGTGCTATTCTGTTCTAAACCTATTTTGCTGTTCCATATTTTCAATCCTTGAGTTGAGGGACAGAGAGGTACAGTGAGTGAAACTGACAGTGTGCTATTCTGTTCTAAACCAATTTTGCTGTTCCATATTTTCAATCCTTGAGTTTAGGGACAGAGAAGGACAGTCGTAGAAATTATCAGTGTGCTATTCTGTGCTAAATCTTGTTTGTAGGGAGGGACAGAGTAGGACAGTGAGGGAAAGTGTCAGTGTGCTATTCTGTTCTAAAACTATTTTGCTGAACCATATTTTCAATCCTTGAGTTGAGGGACAGAGAGGTACAGTGAGTGAAACTGACAGTGTGCTATTCTGTTCTAAACCAATTTTGCTGTTCCATATTTTCAATCCTTGAGTTTAGGGACAGAGAAGGACACTCATAGTAATTATTAGTGTGCTATTCTGTGCTAAATCTTGTTTGTAGGGAGGGACAGAGTAGGACAGTGAGGGAAAGTGTCAGTGTGCTATTCTGTTCTAAAACTATTTTGCTGAACCATATTTTCAATCCTTGAGTTGAGGGACAGAGAGGTACAGTGAGTGAAACTGACAGTGTGCTATTCTGTTCTAAACCAATTTTGCTGTTCCATATTTTCAATCCTTGAGTTTAGGGACAGAGAAGGACAGTCGTAGAAATTATCAGTGTGCTATTCTGTGCTAAATCTTGTTTGTAGGGAGGGACAGAGTAGGACAGTGAGGGAAAGTGTCAGTGTGCTATTCTGTTCTAAAACTATTTTGCTGAACCATATTTTCAATCCTTGAGTTGCGGGACAGAGAGGTACAGTGAGTGAAACAGACAGTGTGCTATTCTGTTCTAAACCAATTTTGCTGTTCCATATTTTCAATCCTTGAGTTTAGGGACAGAGAAGGACACTCGTAGAAATTATTAGTGTGCTATTCTGTGCTAAATCTTGTTTGTAGGGAGGGACAGAGTAGGACAGTGAGGGAAAGTGTCAGTGTGCTATTCTGTTGTAAAACTATTTTGCTGAACCATATTTTCAATCCTTGAGTTGAGGGACAGAGAGGTACAGTGAGTGAAACTGACAGTGTGCTATTCTGTTCTAAACCAATTTTGCTGTTCCATATTTTCAATCCTTGAGTTTAGGGACAGAGAAGGACACTCGTAGAAATTATCAGTGTGCTATTCTGTGCTAAATCTTGTTTGTAGGGAGGGACAGAGTAGGACAGTGAGGGAAAGTGTCAGTGTGCTATTCTGTTCTAAAACTATTTTGCTGAACCATATTTTCAATCCTTGAGTTGAGGGACAGAGAGGTACAGTGAGTGAAACTGACAGTGTGCTATTCTGTTCTAAACCAATTTTGCTGTTCCATATTTTCAATCCTTGAGTTTAGGAACAGAGAAGGACACTCGTAGAAATTATCAATGTGCTATTCTGTGCTAAATCTTGTTTGTAGGGAGGGACAGAGTAGGACAGTGAGGGAAAGTGTCAGTGTGCTATTCTGTTCTAAAACTATTTTGCTGAACCATATTTTCAATCCTTGAGTTGAGGGACAGAGAGGTACAGTGAGTGAAACTGACAGTGTGCTATTCTGTTCTAAACCTATTTTGCTGTTCCATATTTTCAATCCTTGAGTTTAGGGACATAGAAGGACAGTCGTAGAAATTATCAGTGTGCTATTCTGTGCTAAATCTTGTTTGTAGGGAGGGACAGAGTAGGACAGTGAGGGAAAGTGTCAGTGTGCTATTCTGTTCTAAAACTATTTTGCTGAACCATATTTTCAATCCTTGAGTTGAGGGACAGAGAGGTACAGTGAGTGAAACTGACAGTGTGCTATTCTGTTCTAAACCAATTTTGCTGTTCCATATTTTCAATCCTTGAGTTTAGGGACAGAGAAGGACACTCATAGAAATTATTAGTGTGCTATTCTGTGCTAAATCTTGTTTGTAGGGAGGGACAGAGTAGGACAGTGAGGGAAAGTGTCAGTGTGCTATTCTGTTCTAAAACTATTTTGCTGAACCATATTTTCAATCCTTGAGTTGAGGGACAGAGAGGTACAGTGAGTGAAACTGACAGTGTGCTATTCTGTTCTAAACCAATTTTGCTGTTCCATATTTTCAATCCTTGAGTTTAGGGACAGAGAAGGACACTCGTAGAAATTATCAGTGTGCTATTCTGTGCTAAATCTTGTTTGTAGGGAGGGACAGAGTAGGACAGTGAGGGAAAGTGTCAGTGTGCTATTCTGTTGTAAAACTCTTTTGCAGATCCATATTTTCAATCCTTGAGTTGAGGGACAGAGAGGTACAGTGAGTGAAACTGACAGTGTGCTATTCTGTTCTAAACCAATTTTGCTGTTCCATATTTTCAATCCTTGAGTTTAGGGACAGAGAAGGACACTCGTAGAAATTATCAGTGTGCTATTCTGTGCTAAATCTTGTTTGTAGGGAGGGACAGAGTAGGACAGTGAGGTAAAGTGTCAGTGTGCTATTCTGTTGTAAAACTATTTTGCTGAACCATATTTTCAATCCTTGAGTTGAGGGACAGAGAGGTACAGTGAGTGAAACTGACAGTGTGCTATTCTGTTCTAAACCAATTTTGCTGTTCCATATTTTCAATCCTTGAGTTTAGGGACAGAGAAGGACACTCGTAGAAATTATCAGTGTGCTATTCTGTGCTAAATCTTGTTTGTAGGGAGGGACAGAGTGGGACAGTGAGGGAAAGTGTCAGTGTGCTATTCTGTTCTAAAACTATTTTGCTGAACCATATTTTCAATCCTTGAGTTGAGGGACAGAGAGGTACAGTGAGTGAAACTGACAGTGTGCTATTCTGTTCTAAACCAATTTTGCTGTTCCATATTTTCAATCCTTGAGTTTAGGGACAGAGAAGGACACTCGTAGAAATTATCAGTGTGCTATTCTGTGCTAAATCTTGTTTGTAGGGAGGGACAGAGTAGGACAGTGAGGGAAAGTGTCAGTGTGCTATTCTGTTCTAAAACTATTTTGCTGAACCATATTTTCAATCCTTGTGTTTAGGGACAGAGAAGGATAGGCAGGGGACAGTGTCAGTGTCATTGTTGCTAAGCCTCCTGCACAGTATACACCTGAAGGTAGCCCTTATTGCTGTTTTTCCCATCTCCCTGCAGGCCATCCATTAAAATGTCTGGAAGGCAACCAAGGAGAGGCAGACAGTCAGGAGGCAAAAAAAGAGGGCAAGCAGGCTCTGTGTCTGGGGGCAACAGTGCTGGTCGTGTACGCGGTGCATTGTCATCAGCACATGGCCATGGGACACGCTTGTCCTTGTTTTCGGCAGCTGGACATGTTGAGCCACATCATGCCGAAGACTTGGTAGAGTGGATGACCAAGCCCACCTCATCCTCCTCATCCTCTCTCACCCAGGCTCAGGGTACTGGCAAAGCAGCTGCCAAAGCGTCCTCTTCTCTGGTATCATTATCTTCATTAGTCAATCCTTCCCTAGACCCACCATGCCCTCCTCCTGAGGAGTCCCCCGAACTGTTTGAGCACAGTGTTGGGTACATGCTCCAGGAGGATGCCCAGCGTTTGGAAGGATCTGATGATGATACCCAGCTAGAGGAAGGCAGCAGCGTGAGAGCAGAGAGAGGGGATGCTCAAGAAGGACACCAATCTGGCAGTCATGCTCCAGCAGCTGCAGCATATTGCCAGATTGGCTCCAGTGATGAGGAGGGAGGGGATGATGAGGTCACTGACTCCACGTGGGTGCCTAATAGGAGAGAGGAGGAGGAGGAGGATGAGGAGGAGGCACATCTCCAACGAGGCAGGAGGCCCTTGAGTGGCCAGCGTATGGGCAGCACACCGACGGAATCACACCGCAGAGCTCCGCCTGTGCAGGGCGCTGCCTCTGCCCGTCATGCAAAAAGTTCTTTGGTGTGGGCCTTTTTTGAGGCGAGTGCATCAGATCGCACAGCTGCTGTTTGCAACATATGTCTCAAGCGTATATCGCGTGGCCAAAACATCAGCCGCTTGGGCACCACATGCTTGATCAGACATATGTTGACCTGCCATGCAGCTCGTTGGCAAGCCTACCTTAAAGACCCACACCAAAGAACAAAGCTGACCTCTTCTTGCACTGCATCAGCTGGGATCTCCAACCCCACTATACCTTCACTCCTCTCTGAAACCTGCTCTGAGAGGAATGAAGGTGTAGAATTAGGTGTGTCACAGGCAAGTACTTGCGGGCACTCTGCTAGCAGTACACCAACGTCCGATTCTAGCAGGCAAATTTCCCTGCCCCAGCTGCTGGACCGTCGAAAGAAGTTCACTCCCAGCCATCCACATGCCCAGCGATTGAATGCTAGCTTGGCTAAATTGCTAGCGCTTCAACTGCTGCCTTTTCAGTTGGTAGACTCGGCCCCCTTCCGTGAGTTTGTGCAATGTGCGGTTCCTCAGTGGCAGGTTCCCAAACGACACTTTTTTGCACGGAAGGCTATTCCGGCTCTCTACAGGCATGTGGAAGGCAATGTCTTGGCCTCGCTGGACAGGGCGGTCAGCGGTAAGGTGCATATTACCGCTGACTCATGGTCCAGCAGGCATGGACAGGGACGTTACCTTTCTTTCACGGCCGATTGGGTCACTCTTTTGGCAGCTGGGAAGGATGCAGGACAAGGTGCAGTAGTGTTGGAGGTTGTTCCACCGCCATGCCTCCAAAATGCTACTACTGGTTGTGACACACCTCTCTCCTCCACCCCCTCCTCTTCTTCTTCCTCCATGGCCTCTTCCTGTGGTTTGTCCTTGGAACCAGCGGTGCTCCGTAGGCGTTCAAGGGGCTACGCAAGTACGCAGGCAAAAAGATGCCATGCCGTGCTTGCGCTGGTGTGTTTGGGGGACAGGAGCCACACTGGGGCAGAGGTCCTGTCTGCTCTGCAGGGGCAGGCCGAGAGGTGGTTGACGCCACGCCAGCTTAAGCCAGGAATGGTGGTTTGCGACAATGGCACCAACCTCCTCTCCGCCCTCCGACAGGGACAACTGACCCATGTGCCCTGTATGGCTCACGTCCTTAACCTGGTGGTGCAGCGGTTCTTGGGCAGGTACCCGGGCTTACAGGATGTCCTGAGGCAGGCCAGGAAAGTCTGTGTGCATTTCCGCAGATCTTATAATGCCAGTGCTCGTCTGGCTGAGCTTCAAAAGGAGTTGAACCTGCCCAAGAACCGCCTTATATGTGACATGCCCACCAGGTGGAACTCAACGTTGGCCATGCTGCAGCGGCTGCATACGCAGCAGAGGGCCATCAATGAGTACCTGTGCGACTACAGCACCAGGACAGGGTCAGGGGAGCTCAGGTTTTTTTCACCACGCCAGTGGGGCATGATCAGGGATGCATGCACTGTACTGGCACCATTTGAGGAGGCCACGAGGATGGTGAGCAGTGACAGTGAATGCATCAGTGACACTGTACCTCTTGTCCACCTGTTGGAGCACACGCTGCGTGGAATAATGGACAGGGCACTTGAGGCAGAACAGAGGCAGGAAGAGGAGGACTTCCTTGCCTCTCAAGGCCCCCTTTACCCAGACAGTGTTCCTTCTGTCCCACCCATCGCACAGGAAGAGGAGGAGGAGGAGGAGGAGGAGGATTGTGTCAGCATGGAGGTGGAGGCTGGCACTCAGCATCATCAGCAGCAGTCTTTTAGGGATGATTTACAGTCCCAAGAAACCAGTGGACTTGTACGTGGCTGGGAGGAGGTGGCTGCGGATCATGTCGTCCTTAGTGACCCAGAGGACTCCGGACTGAATGCCTCAGCTAACCTACGCTGCATGGCCTCCCTGATCCTGCAAAGTCTGCGGAAGGATCCTCGTATTCTTCGGATCAAGGAGAGGGACCATTACTGGCTGGCCACTCTCCTTGATCCACGGTACAAGGGTAAGGTTGCGGACCTTATCGTACCGTCGCAGAGGGAGCAGAGGATGAGACAACTCCGGGAGGCCTTGCAGAAAGGTCTGTGCAACGCGTTCCCAGAGACTGGGAGGTTACAAACTCCTGGTCCTGGACAAAGAGTTGCTGAGGCTTCGGGCAGTCAAAGAAGGAGCGGTGGGGAAGGTGGCCGTCTGACCGATGCGTTCAGACAATTCTTTAGTCCGCAGCCCCAAAGTATGATCGGTTCCAGCAACCATCGCCAGCGTCTGATATACATGGTGCAGGAATACCTAGGGGCAAGGTCAGACTTGGACACCTTCCCCACCGAAAATCCTCTGGCTTACTGGGTCTTGAGGATGGATCACTGGCCAGAGCTTGCACAGTATGCAATTGAGCTACTGGCCTGTCCTGCATCCAGCGTTCTTTCAGAACGCACAGTCAGTGCTGCTGGAGGATTTGTCACGGATCACAGTGTGCGCCTGTCCACCGACTCGGTTGATCGACTGACTTTCATCAAGATGAACCAGTCTTGGATCACCACCAGCTACCACACACCAGATGCTGATATAACAGACTAATTGATTTTAAAATGTCACATCCCTTCAAGACTGATGCTGATGCTGAGTGCCTGTGCTGTTATGTTGACTGGCTATCCTCCTCCTCCTCCTCAATGATACGATTAACGATGATAGCTTGGAAGATCATTTTGGTTTATGGGTGACGCCACCAGTGGCTAAGGCCCAATTTTTCAGCCCCTGTTTAACAGGGGCGTGTAATTAAAATTTTTGATGCAATACTTTTCAACAGGCCTCATTGCTGTGCTCCAAGTACAGTATCTGTGAGGGGTTGCAGTGTTGTGCCACCAGTGCCTAAGGCCCAATTTTTCAGCCCCTGTTCAACAGGGGCATGCAATTATAATTATTGATCTAATAATTCACAGCAGGGCCCATTGCTGCGCCCACCAAGAGTAACTTTCAGGCCTTACAGTGTTGTGGCACCAGCACCACCATCACCACCACCACCACCACCAAAGGCCCAATTTTTAAGCCCCTGTTCAACAGGGGCATGCAATTATAATTATTGATCTAATAATTCACAGCAGGGTCCATTGCTGCGCCCACCAAGAGTAACTGTCAGGCCTTACAGTGTTGTGGCACCAGCACCACCATCACCACCACCACCACCACCAAAGGCCCAATTTTTCAGCCCCTGTTCAACAGGGGCATGCAATTATAATTATTGATCTAATAATTCACAGCAGGGAGCATTGCTGCGCCCACCAAGAGTAACTGTCAGGCCTTACAGTGTTGTGGCACCAGCACCACCATCACCACCACCACCACCACCAAAGGCCCAATTTTTCAGCCCCTGTTCAACAGGGGCATGCAATTATAATTATTGATCTAATAATTCACAGCAGGGAGCATTGCTGCGCCCACCAAGAGTAACTGTCAGGCCTTACAGTGTTGTGGCACCAGCACCACCATCACCACCACCACCACCACCAAAGGCCCAATTTTTCAGCCCCTGTTCAACAGGGGCATGCAATTATAGTTATTGATCTAATAATTCACAGCAGGGACCATTGCTGCGCCCACCAAGAGTAACTGTCAGGCCTTACAGTGTTGGGGCACCAGCACCACCATCAAAGGCCCAATTTTTACTACCACTGATCAACAATTATATGTTATTACAATTCCTGATATTATACTTGACAGAAGGGCGTTCCAGCACCCACCAAGAATAACTGTGAGTGCTTTCAGTGTTGTGCCAACACCAACACCTAAGGGGCCAATTTCTGCAGAGTATATACGGAAGGTCCCTACTTTCAAACATCCAACTTACAAACTACTACTACTTGCAAACGGAAGAAGACAACAGGAAGTGAGAGGAAATCTACCCCTTGGAAGGAAAATTCTCTCCTGTAAGAATTAATATGGGAGAAAGGTGTCTCCTCTCTACTGATGCTTTATCACCAATCCTTGTTTCAATAAAAACACCACATTTCAAAAACAGTTGTCATTGGGACGCAAAGTGAGGTGAAATGTTCTGAACAGGGGCACAGACAGCAAAACAAATGTTACAGGGGTGATAACCCTTCCCTATGTTTTCCAAAAAGCTTAAAAATAGATTTTTTGGCTGGAGCTACACTTAAACAATGTACCTGTTCAAAATTATAAACAGATTCTACATAAGAACAAACCTACAGTCCCTGTCTTGTATGCACCGCCTGTATACGGCGGTTCAGAGTATATAGGTCCTTTTTTATTTTATGTGCGGGGTTCCCCTTAATATCCATACAAGACCCAAAGGGGCTGGTAATGGGCTGGGGTAGGGGGGGGGGGGTTTGATGGGGTAGCTATGCCATTTTTCCTAAAGATTTTCATCCATATTACCGGGACCAGACATTGCATTAAAGCCGCAAGCAGTTTTAAATGACTTTTTTCCCTTTAGAAATGTTATTTTGTGCAGGGACAGTTCTAAACACGGGAAACACGTGGCACTTCACAGGCATACTTTAGACACCCCCCAGGTACAATATTTAAAGGAATATTTGACTTTTTTTTTTCACTTTATGCATCATTAAAATGACTGCTCCCGGAAAACGTCCGTTTTTAAAACTTCTTTTTGCATTGATACATGTCCCCTGGTGCAGAAGCCGGGTTCCCAAACTCTGTTTCGGACAATAACATGGATAATAGTCGTTATAATTAGCACTTTAGAATCCAAACGTTCGCATCCATTGTATTTAATAGGGTTCTAATGTTCGCGCAAACTTTCGGTCCGTTCGCGGGTTCTGGTGCGAACCGAACCCGGGGGTGTTCGGCTCATCACTAAAAGGAACCAATAGGAGTTATTAAACACATCATCATAGCATTCAACCCTCCCCAGGTGTGACCCACATCTTGCCTTGTGTCCCACAGTGGCTGTCACAAGCGGCTTTTCTGGTGGACGACTTCCATCCAATGTGGCATGGCTGCAGATACTGTAAGCTCTTTGATTTTTATATTTCTGTGAGTTTGCATTTGGCTTTTTAATAGTAATAAACCCATTGATGCTGCATTTGGCTGGCTACCCCTTGTGTTCCTTTTGAGTAAAAAAGGGAGCAACACTATCTTTTATGCTATTCATAAAAAAGGATATAGCTGACATGTACCTTAATTTTAACAAAAAGAAAAAGAGTGGAGACATGTGATTCACATATGCATTTATCTTTGCATGTAACTGGAGTCGTATGATTTTATTAACTTTGTATATGTATTATCTTGTTGGAAATGTTACTATGTATCAATAAATGTTTGCATTTTACCTAAATTTGGGTGTTCTGTATCCATTAAAGACAATAATGTTTTTGTTTTCATTTTTTTTAACTTAACAGGGATGTGGGCAACACACACCCTGTTTTTACACAGTGTATACACAACTGCTGTACACTTACAAGCAAACTTATTTGGTCAAACTATTACTGACGGTAAGATAAATAGTCAGCAGACACACACACTCACCCACATCCAAGTGCATTTCTATATAAAGTTTATGTAAAACCTAATAATTAATTTCTCTTTTTTGCAAATTTTTAGTCCCTTTGATATACTATTTAAAATGTTTTATATTTGTATGATAATTGCAAAAAAAAACAAACACTTGGTGCTTTCAGAAATCTTGTGAGCTGATAACTTTGTGTGCTTTTTGCTTATGTTGACTGTTATCAATTAATATTGTTCCCAGTTCTCTATGGACTACATGACACCCCCACCTTTGTAATGGAAATAGGAGTGGAGGAGGTGTTTTGTAGTCCTAAAATACTTCCTGTCCTAGGGTGACAACCAGGGTGATATTTGCCTTGAGGACATTGAGGCCACGACTTAGGCCCTTTTCACTCGGGCTTTCCGATCAGGTCCGCCTATCAGTTTTTCAGGCAGACCTAATCGGATGCTCCATTCACCCCTATGGGGCAGTGGGTGTCAGCGGTGACTTGTCCGCTGACACCCGCTTCTATGCGATCTGATCCTGTCCATGAATTCCATCCATCTGGCGGATTGTATGAGATGGGATCGGGTGAATATGGACAGGCGGTCCGTTTTCATCCAATTTGCCCATAGAGGAGAGCGGCTCACTGATCAGCAATGGACCTGTCATCCGCCTGCTCAGCGGGGATCCTCGGATCAATCCCCGCTGAGCAAAGCGGAGTCCGTCGGGCGGACCACCCGTGTGAAAGAGCCCTTAGGGTGTCATGCATGGATGGCAGGGGGGACACTTGTCTAGTCAATTCGCTTGAAATTGATAGTGGCCATTGCTTAGAAACAAATCAATTATTGTCTTTTCAGTCTATGCAGTAATCTACTGTATATTGTGCCACAAAAGACTTGGGGCCTGATTTCATAAAAAAAAAATATTTGTGAATTTTTGTAAGATGTGCGCAATAGTCTCCTTGCTACCTGTCACTTGGTGAATGTAACAACCTGTAATATTCCATCCTAAGAGAATAATAGATTAAGAACATTTAATCATGAGAGTTAGAAGAACACTCAGCCAGCAGGGTTGAGGGAGACTTCAGCACTGTGTGCAGTTTACGGATAATCTTGTGTGAATGGCTAAAGGAATGGGTGTTCTGCTGAACAGATCTCCTGCTGCAGAGTGAAGTGGGACATTTTACAGTGGTATTATTACCACTGCTAAATGTGACAGCTTCTGCCTGGTTGTTAGGACGCCACCACCAGCCGGAGTCCTAGCAACCAGTGACTCATCCCCGCCTGGCAATTTCAACTGCTAGCTGGGCATTCCTAACTGACATGTAAATAAACAGCAGGTATATTGTTAAAAAAAGTGTGAGGCCCCCAAAATTCATACCAGGCCTCGCTAAAATAAACAAAGGGCAGGAATCATCTGAATTACATTCCCGCATTTCTGCCACTAAAGTAAACAAAGGGGAGAGGTCACTTGGTGATGTCATTGACCAAATATGGACATGACATGACATCAATGATGTCACAGGTGACTCCTTTGCTTTCTATAGTGCTGGGGACCTGTAGATGTCATTCTGCACTAGGTAAGCAGTGGGATCGGATGTATCTCGACATGCATCAGGTTTTTTTCTTTCAGCGGGTTATTGTTGTGGACCTGCATTGCTGGATAATGTGATTGACGATCAATATACGTCATGGGACTTTTTACAATAAAGGACTTCTCAAACATTTGGATGTGTTTATTTCTAGGTACAATTTTTTGTATGAATGATTAGGGTTACTATATATCCCTTGCTCATTCACATAGTGGGAGCTAGTATCTCGGGTCCCCCTTATATTTAAAGGGGCTTCCAGATTCCGATAAGCCCCCTGTCCCCAGACCTCCACAACCACCAGGCCAGGGTTGTAGGAACAAGGCCCTTGTCCTCATTATGTTGGGACAAGGTGATTTGCCTAGGGGACCCGAGATACCAGCTCCCTCTACAAGGTACCACCCCATGTTGGGGGCAATTGGTCTGGTATGGTGCATGCTTATCTCCCCTCCTTTTCCTGTCTCTCACTTAGACTGCCTCTTTGGATAAGAGTCTGGTAAGGATTTTGGTGGGGGCTTCACGCTTTGTTTTCTTTTTTCCTGCATGAGGTTTTCTTTTAAAATCCATACCAGACTTGAAGGGTCTGGTATAGCGTTTGGGAGGAACCCATGCAATTTGTTTTGTCTTTTTTCATGGGTTCCCCCTTAAATCCATATCTGACCTAGTATAAATTTTGAGGGTAACCTCACTTTTACACTATCCCCACTGTTTGCTTACATTCATCCATCAGTCAGAAATTCCTTGCTGACATATGAAAGTGCTGCACGGTGATGAGTCACTAGTTGTTAGGATGCTGACAGGTGCTGGCTCCCTAACAACTAGGAGGAAGCTGTCACATTTACAGTGGTAATAATACCACTACTAAATATTTTGCTTTACTCTGCAACCGGAGGTTAATTTGGCTGAACAACGATTTGTTCGGCTATTTTCACAAGATTCTCTATAGACTGCATACAGTGCATAAGTCTCTGTAATGGTGTTTACCTGCTGGTTGAATGTTCTTAGCATATGAACTCTCGTGGTTGAATGTTTTCTAAAGTATTTTTTTCTTAGGATCTAATGTTTGGGGTTTTTACATTTGTCTGGTGACAGGCAGTGAGGAAAATATTACACAAATATTACAAAAAATATGGGAATCATTTGTTATGCTTGCACAAATGTTGAGACATTCTGAAAGTGATTTTTTTTAATAAATTGGCCTCATGTTATATAGGGAGCAGATGCATTTTTCTTTCTAACCACAGTACAGAATAGATGGATCGAAATGTGGCCAGTTCAGTGGGAACCAGCTAACATTTTGATGCATCTATGGGCAATCATACTGAAGTCGATCTATTGATTGTCTTCAGTACAACCAGCCTGCCCGGTTTTTCCAGTGTGATCACTGTCAATGGCTATAGCCACTAGCAGTGATCATTGTATTCTGAAGGCGGGGAAACCTCCCACTTTCAGAATACAATAGCAGGAGGGATTCCTTCATCAACATTGACTGTATTGATGGGCGAATCAAACATTTTCTTTCCTCCAACCCGTGGTTAAAGGAAAGAAAATTGTATAATATAGGGCTTGCTTTAGAACTCAGGGAGGTTGGAAGCAGAGGTAGTTGCTGTAAGGAGAAGCCTGTAACAAGACCTTGAAAAGGAAGACACTGAGCACTCAGGCCAGGTGGGCAGGTGGTAGCAGAGTCAATTATCTTAGGTTGGTGTAAATGAGAGCATAAGTAGGGTGGTGTGTTGGCCAGGGATGAGCCGAACACCCCCCTGTTCGGTTCGCACCAGAACCTGCGAACAGACAAAATGTTCGTGTAAACTTTAGAACCCTATTAAATACAATGGACTCGATCGTTCGAAATCTAAAGTGTTAATTATAAAGGCTGATATGCAAGTTATTGTCCTAAAAAGTGTTTGGGGACCCGGGTCCTGCCCCAGGGGACATGTATCAATGCAAAAAGACGTTTTAAAAACGGCCGTTTTTTCGGGAGCAGTGATTTTAATAATGCTTAAAATGAAAAAATAAAAGTGAAATATTCCTTTAAATTTCGTACCTGGGGGGTGTGTATGATATGCATGTGAAGTGGCGCATGTTTCCCGTGCTTAGAACTGTCCCTGCAAAAAATGTCATTTTTGAAAGAAAAAAAGTCTTTTAAAACTGACTCGCGGCTATTAATGAATTGTCGGCTCCCGGCAATACATACAAAAGTCATTGATAAAAAAAAAAAAAGCGTGGGGGTTCCCCAGAATTCAATTACCAGGCCCTTCAGGTCTGGAATGGATATTAAGGGGAACCCCGCCGCAAATTAAAAAAAAATTTGACGTGGGGTTCCCCCAAATATCCATTCCAGGCCCTTCAGATCTGGCATGGATTTTAAGGGGAACTCCACCCCAAATTTTAAAAAAAAATGGCGTGGAGTCCCCCTAAAAATCCATACCAGACCCCTTATCCGAGCACGCAACCTGGCCGGCCGCAGGGGAAAAGGGGGGGATGAGAGAGCGGCCCCCCTCCCTCCTGAACCGTACCAGGCCACATGCCCTCAACATGGGGAGGATGTCCCCATGTTGATGGGGACAAGGGCCTCATCCCCACAACCCTTGCCCGGTGGTTGTGGGGGTCTGCGGGCGGGGGGCTTATCGGAATCTGGAAGACCCCTTTAACAAAGGGGACCCTCAGATCCCGGCCCCCCCCTATGTGAATTGGTAAGGGGTACATTGTACCCCTACCATTTCACGAAGAAAGCGTAAATTTAAAAAAAAAAAAAACACACAAACACCTTGAAAAAGTCCTTTATTTAAAAAAAAAAAAAACATTCCAGCGGTGAAATCCAGTGTCCCGCGGCGATCCCGATGTCCAGCGCTGTCCTTTATTGGTTGTGCCTGAGCGGAACTCCCTCTCAGTATTTTAAATGTATAGACCCGCCCCTTCTAAAGTTCCCCATCAGGTCCGCTCAGCGGACCAGATGCGGAACATGAGAAGGGGCAGGTCTATACATGTATTGCCAAAGTGAGAGCAGTTCCCCATCAGGTCCGCCCCCTCGGTATGTCGGACCCGCCTACGTCATTGGCTTGAGCGGGGAACTTCCTTCACTATGTAAATTTAAATTACACAGTGAAGGAAGTTCCCCGCTCAAGCCAATGACGTAGGCGGGTCCGACATACCGAGGGAGCGGACCTGATGGGGAACTTTAGAAGGGGCGGGTCTATACATTTAAAATACTGAGAGGGAGTTCCCCATCAGGTCCGCTCAGGCACAACCAATGAAGGACAGCGCTGGAAATGGTCTTTTCTATTTTCTCCAAGACATCCCTGCCAAACAGCACAGTCAGTATTCTCTCCTTTCTACTCTGTAGTTAAAGTATATGCCAGGGCAACATATTATTTTTATTAATAATACTAAAATATAGTACAAATCTGCAAAGCATGCACATTTTTATCTTTGGTTTATCCTCTTAAAGCAGTAGTAAACCCTGCTTGGTTATTTTTACCTACAAGTAAGCCTATAATAAGGCTTACCTGTAGGTAAAATAAATATCTTCTAAATGTGCACCATTTAGGAGATATTCTCCCTGGATGCAGCCGGTTACGTCACCGGCACATGCGCTCTGAAGGTCCGGCATACGTTGCCGGACCTTCAGAGCTTCATGCTGAAACCGAGGGCTTCCGTGCACATTGCGCTGTAATGACGTCATCGCTCCTCCGGCCAATCACATAGCCAGAGCGTGTAATCCAGAACAAATACCAGGGGAAGATGCCAACCCTCTCAGTGGTGACAGTACAGCAATGGAAGGCTTTGTTCCAAGGTGAGTATTTCATAATGTGCTAGTATGCAATGGATACTAGCACATTATGAAACAGCTGCAGTTTACAACCACTTTAAAGACCCTGAAAGTACAGAAAAATGCATGTTGATCTGCCAGAAATGCACTCAGTGTTTGCGTCTTGTATTGGGTTGACAACAAACAGCATTTGTGTGGATTGAGTGGTGCCACAGTTCTCTTTTGTTAAACTATTCAGACCCACCCACTCTTATTATTCTTTGGTCCCACGATAAAAACTGACTGGGAGAGCACATTTCTCTCCTTGAGATAACATTCCAAATGTGCACAAGACAAAGGACAGCTCTCAATTGCTGATATGATTAACTGTTTACGCAAATTATAATTATGCGAAAGTTGCTATGTGCCCTTCCCCACCAAAAGTATGGTTGTGTTTTTGTAAATTTTGAAGGCTGTTTAATAAACACCCTTTTTTAAAACAATAATACATTTTGTGCACCAAATGGCATAATTCATTAAGTATCACCATCTTTAATCACAGATGCAGGAATTGTATCTGTCATATAGGTGGAAAAAGAATTAAAATGTGGACCACCATTTTTTGGAGCTAACTGAAATACTAGAAGAAAACATCCTGGCCTGTATGTGTATAGTTCAATATTTATGAGGATTAAAATGAAAGTTTACAATTTCAGAAAAAAAAACCCATGTTGCAATTTTAAGCACATAGAGCCTTGTGTTGGAAACATCTTCCTGCTATATGTTTGGCAGTCTTTTGGGAGTCCTGTTGATGGAGCACTTTAGAGTGGGCTTATTTTTTGTTCTTACATGTTATCACTTCTCTGGATTTTACTTGTTTGGTTTTATGTAGGGGGTCATTTTGTGAGCTTTTTCCTGGGGATTCTTTAACACTACATTTCACCCATGTCTTCCCAGCAGTTTTATGTACTTTGGAGACTATTAAATTGGGGTCTTATTTTTTTTTCTTGATCCAGTGGAATTGAGACCTGCAGGTCTTATACCTATTGTAGAAATGCCACATGTTGCTGTGTATCAATGTAAACTGTACTGTTTTAGCCAATTAAATTTCTGATTTGATTTCACGAGACTCTCCTCCCACTGCAATTCTAGACTCATTAATCTCTGCAACATTTCCAGAATTCGCTCCTTCCTGACTAATGACACCACAAACCATCTTATTCAATCCTTGGTTATTTCCCGCCTTCACTACTGCAAATCCCTCCTCACTGGCCAACCTTTACACATGCTATCCCCCCTTCAGTCTATTATAAATGCTGCTGCTAGACTAATACATTTTATTAACCAATACATGACTGCTGCTCCTCTCTGGCAATCTCTTCACTGGCTTCCCCTACCACATTGTATAAAATTCTAAATACTAACCACAACATACAAGGCCAAGAGCAACATCACCCCCAGCTACATCACCAACCTTATCTGCAGATATCACCCAAATCATCTTATCAACTCCACCCAAGACCTCCTGCTATTTAGCTCACTTGTTCCCTCCTCCCATGCTCACCTCCAGGACTTCTCCAGAGCCTCTCCCATCCTCTGGAACTCCCTGCCCCAGTATGTCTGGTCAGCCCCTACCCTGTCTGCTTTTTGGCGATCCTTCAAAAATCACTTATTTTGGGAAGTCTACCCCACCTCCACCTAATAACTGTACCCAAGTCACCTCCATCGGATTATCCCCTGCAGCCAGTACTAGGGATGAGCTTCGTGTTCGAGTCGAACATACGTTCGACTCGAACATCGGCTGTTCGATCGTTCGACGAAGATCGAACGATTTGGGCCGTTCGCGCCAAATTCGAGTGACGCGAACGGCCCACAATGCACTACGCCATCGCAGTGTCATCCAGGCGCTGTGATTGGCCAAGCATGCACTGTGACCCCGCATGCTTGGCCAATCACAGCGCCGGCAGCGAGGAGAGCAATGATTGGCCACAGGCAGGATGCCTGTGGCCAATTATTGCTGAGGGTGTTTAGTACACGCCCCACACTATAAAAGGCCACCAGCACGGCGGCCTAGTGTAGTGTGTTCCGGAGCAGGGAAAGAGCAGCATAGGCAGGGACAGTGACTTTTATTTCTTTCTTGCTTAACCTGGATTCCTTTAGTTTAGGGAAAGAGAAGGATAGGTAGGGAGAGTGTCAGTGTGTTTTGTGCTTGTGCTATAGTGTGCTTAAAAAAAACATTTTTTCTAGGGACAGAAAACTGTAGGTAGGGAGAGTGTCAGTTTCTTTCACTGGTCAAGTCCTTGTTTCTAGGGACTGGGAAGGACAGTGAGTGAATTCTCCTTGTGCTATAGTGTGCTTAAAAAAACATTTTTTCTAGGGACAGAAAACTGTAGGTAGGGAGAGTGTCAGTTTCTTTCACTGTGCAAGTCCTTGTTTCTAGGGACTGGGAAGGACAGTGAGTGAATTCTCCTTGTGCTATAGTGTGCTTAAAAAAAACATTTTTTCTAGGGACAGAAAACTGTAGGTAGAGAGAGTGTCAGTTTCTTTCACTGTGCAAGTCCTTGTTTCTAGGGACCTGGAAGGACAGTGAGTGAATTCTCCTTGTGCTATAGTGTGCTTAAAAAAAACATTTTTTCTAGGGACAGAAAACTGTAGGTAGGGAGAGTGTCAGTTTCTTTCACTGTGCAAGTCCTTGTTTCTAGGGACTGGGAAGGACAGTGAGTGAATTCTCCTTGTGCTATAGTGTGCTTAAAAAAAACATTTTTTCTAGGGACAGAAAACTGTAGGTAGGGAGAGTGTCAGTTTCTTTCACTGTGCAAGTCCTTGTTTCTAGGGACTGGGAAGGACAGTGAGTGAATTCTCCTTGTGCTATAGTGTGCTTAAAAAAAACATTTTTTCTAGGGACAGAAAACTGTAGGTAGGGAGAGTGTCAGTTTCTTTCACTGTGCAAGTCCTTGTTTCTAGGGACTGGGAAGGACAGTGAGTGAATTCTCCTTGTGCTATAGTGTGCTTAAAAAAAACATTTTTTTCTAGGGACAGAAAACTCTAGGTAGGGAGAGTGTCAGTTTCTTTCACTGTGCAAGTCCTTGTTTCTAGGGACTGGGAAGGACAGTGAGTGAATTCTCCTTGTGCTATAGTGTGCTTAAAAAAAACATTTTTTCTAGGGACAGAAAACTCTAGGTAGGGAGAGTGTCAGTTTCTTTCACTGTGCAAGTCCTTGTTTCTAGGGACTGGGAAGGACAGTGAGTGAATTCTCCTTGTGCTATAGTGTGCTTAAAAAAAACATTTTTTCTAGGGACAGAAAACTGTAGGTAGGGAGAGTGTCAGTTTCTTTCACTGTGCAAGTCCTTGTTTCCAGGGACTGGGAAGGACAGTGAGTGAATTCTCCTTGTGCTATAGTGTGCTTAAAAAAAAACATTTTTTCTAGGGACAGAAAACTGTAGGTAGGGAGAGTGTCAGTTTCTTTCACTGTGCAAGTCCTTGTTTCTAGGGACTGGGAAGGACAGTGAGTGAATTCTCCTTGTGCTATAGTGTGCTTAAAAAAAACATTTTTTCTAGGGACAGAAAACTGTAGGTAGGGAGAGTGTCAGTTTCTTTCACTGTGCAAGTCCTTGTTTCTAGGGACTGGGAAGGACAGTGAGTGAATTCTCCTTGTGCTATAGTGTGCTTAAAAAAAACATTTTTTCTAGGGACAGAAAACTCTAGGTAGGGAGAGTGTCAGTTTCTTTCACTGTGCAAGTCCTTGTTTCTAGGGACTGGGAAGGACAGTGAGTGAATTCTCCTTGTGCTATAGTGTGCTTAAAAAAAACATTTTTTCTAGGGACAGAAAACTCTAGGTAGGGAGAGTGTCAGTTTCTTTCACTGTGCAAGTCCTTGTTTCTAGGGACTGGGAAGGACAGTGAGTGAATTCTCCTTGTGCTATAGTGTGCTTAAAAAAAACATTTTTTCTAGGGACAGAAAACTCTAGGTAGGGAGAGTGTCAGTTTCTTTCACTGTGCAAGTCCTTGTTTCTAGGGACTGGGAAGGACAGTGAGTGAATTCTCCTTGTGCTATAGTGTGCTTAAAAAAAACATTTTTTCTAGGGACAGAAAACTGTAGGTAGGGAGAGTGTCAGTTTCTTTCACTGTGCAAGTCCTTGTTTCCAGGGACTGGGAAGGACAGTGAGTGAATTCTCCTTGTGCTATAGTGTGCTTAAAAAAAACATTTTTTCTAGGGACAGAAAACTCTAGGTAGGGAGAGTGTCAGTTTCTTTCACTGTGCAAGTCCTTGTTTCTAGGGACTGGGAAGGACAATGAGTGAATTCTCCTTGTGCTATAGTGTGCTTAAAAAAAACATTTTTTCTAGGGACAGAAAACTGTAGGTAGGGAGAGTGTCAGTTTCTTTCACTGTGCAAGTCCTTGTTTCTAGGGACTGGGAAGGACAGTGAGTGAATTCTCCTTGTGCTATAGTGTGCTTAAAAAAAACATTTTTTCTAGGGACAGAAAACTGTAGGTAGGGAGAGTGTCAGTTTCTTTCACTGTGCAAGTCCTTGTTTCTAGGGACTGGGAAGGACAGTGAGTGAATTCTCCTTGTGCTATAGTGTGCTTAAAAAAAACATTTTTTCTAGGGACAGAAAACTCTAGGTAGGGAGAGTGTCAGTTTCTTTCACTGTGCAAGTCCTTGTTTCTAGGGACTGGGAAGGACAGTGAGTGAATTCTCCTTGTACTATAGTGTGCTTAAAAAAAAAAAATTTCTAGGGACAGAAAACTCTAGGTAGGGAGATTGTCAGTTTCTTTCACTGTGCAAGTCCTTGTTTCTAGGGACTGGGAAGGACAGTGAGTGAATTCTCCTTGTGCTATAGTGTGCTTAAAAAAAACATTTTTTCTAGGGACAGAAAACTGTAGGTAGGGAGAGTGTCAGTTTCTTTCACTGTGCAAGTCCTTGTTTCCAGGGACTGGGAAGGACAGTGAGTGAATTCTCCTTGTGCTATAGTGTGCTTAAAAAAAACATTTTTTCTAGGGACAGAAAACTCTAGGTAGGGAGAGTGTCAGTTTCTTTCACTGTGCAAGTCCTTGTTTCTAGGGACTGGGAAGGACAATGAGTGAATTCTCCTTGTGCTATAGTGTGCTTAAAAAAAACATTTTTTCTAGGGACAGAAAACTGTAGGTAGGGAGAGTGTCAGTTTCTTTCACTGTGCAAGTCCTTGTTTCTAGGGACTGGGAAGGACAGTGAGTGAATTCTCCTTGTGCTATAGTGTACTTAAAAAAAACATTTTTTCTAGGGACAGAAAACTGTAGGTAGGGAGAGTGTCAGTTTCTTTCACTGTGCAAGTCCTTGTTTCCAGGGACTGGGAAGGACAGTGAGTGAATTCTCCTTGTGCTATAGTGTGCTTAAAAAAAAAAAATTCTAGGGACAGAAAACTCTAGGTAGGGAGAGTGTCAGTTTCTTTCACTGTGCAAGTCCTTGTTTCTAGGGACTGGGAAGGACAGTGAGTGAATTCTCCTTGTGCTATAGTGTGCTTAAAAAAAAACATTTTTTCTAGGGACAGAAAACTCTAGGTAGGGAGAGTGTCAGTTTCTTTCACTGTGCAAGTCCTTGTTTCTAGGGACTGGGAAGGACAGTGAGTGAATTCTCCTTGTGCTATAGTGTGCTTAAAAAAAACATTTTTTCTAGGGACAGAAAACTCTAGGTAGGGAGAGTGTCAGTTTCTTTCACTGTCCAAGTCCTTGTTTCTAGGGACTGGGAAGGACAGTGAGTGAATTCTCCTTGTGCTATAGTGTGCTTAAAAAAAACATTTTTTCTAGGGACAGAAAACTCTAGGTAGGGAGAGTGTCAGTTTCTTTCACTGTGCAAGTCCTTGTTTCTAGGGACTGGGAAGGACAGTGAGTGAATTCTCCTTGTGCTATAGTGTGCTTAAAAAAAACATTTTTTCTAGGGACAGAAAACTCTAGGTAGGGAGAGTGTCAGTTTCTTTCACTGTGCAAGTCCTTGTTTCTAGGGACTGGGAAGGACAGTGAGTGAATTCTCCTTGTGCTATAGTGTGCTTAAAAAAAACATTTTTTCTAGGGACAGAAAACTCTAGGTAGGGAGAGTGTCAGTTTCTTTCACTGTGCAAGTCCTTGTTTCTAGGGACTGGGAAGGACAGTGAGTGAATTCTCCTTGTGCTATAGTGTGCTTAAAAAAAACATTTTTTCTAGGGACAGAAAACTCTAGGTAGGGAGAGTGTCAGTTTCTTTCACTGTGCAAGTCCTTGTTTCTAGGGACTGGGAAGGACAGTGAGTGAATTCTCCTTGTGCTATAGTGTGCTTAAAAAAAACATTTTTTCTAGGGACAGAAAACTCTAGGTAGGGAGAGTGTCAGTTTCTTTCACTGTGCAAGTCCTTGTTTCTAGGGACTGGGAAGGACAGTGAGTGAATTCTCCTTGTGCTATAGTGTGCTTAAAAAAAACATTTTTTCTAGGGACAGAAAACTCTAGGTAGGGAGAGTGTCAGTTTCTTTCACTGTGCAAGTCCTTGTTTCTAGGGACTGGGAAGGACAGTGAGTGAATTCTCCTTGTGCTATAGTGTGCTTAAAAAAAACATTTTTCTAGGGACAGAAAACTCTAGGTAGGGAGAGTGTCAGTTTCTTTCACTGTGCAAGTCCTTGTTTCTAGGGACTGGGAAGGACAGTGAGTGAATTCTCCTTGTGCTATAGTGTGCTTAAAAAAAACATTTTTTCTAGGGACAGAAAACTCTAGGTAGGGAGAGTGTCAGTTTCTTTCACTGTGCAAGTCCTTGTTTCTAGGGACTGGGAAGGACAGTGAGTGAATTCTCCTTGTGCTATAGTGTGCTAAAGCATTCCTCATCAACCATCTTTGAAATCCTTGTTTTTTGGACAGTCAGGGAAATTGTCGTTGTGCTATTCTGTGCAAAAGCAATCATCCTGAACCATATTTAGAAATCCTTAAGTAAAGGGACAGAGAAGGACACCTGAAGGTAGCCCTTATTGCTTTTTCCCATCTCCCTGCAGGCCATCTATTAGAATGTCTGGAAGGCAAACAAGGAGAGGCAGACAGTCAGGAGTAGGGATGAGCTTCGTGTTCGAGTCGAACATACGTTCGACTCGAACATCGGCTGTTCGATCGTTCGACGAAGATCGAACGATTTGGGCCGTTCGCGCCAAATTCGAGTGACGCGAACGGCCCACAATGCACTACGCCATCGCAGTGTCATCCAGGCGCTGTGATTGGCCAAGCATGCACTGTGACCCCGCATGCTTGGCCAATCACAGCGCCGGCAGCGAGGAGAGCAATGATTGGCCACAGGCAGGATGCCTGTGGCCAATTATTGCTGAGGGTGTTTAGTACACGCCCCACACTATAAAAGGCCGCCAGCACGGCGGCCTAGTGTAGTGTGTTCCGGAGCAGGGATAGAGCAGCATAGGCAGGGACAGTGACTTTTATTTCTTTCTTGCTTAACCTGGATTCCTTTAGTTTAGGGAAAGAGAAGGATAGGTAGGGAGAGTGTCAGTGTGTTTTGTGCTTGTGCTATATTGTGCTTAAAAAAAACATTTTTTCTAGGGACAGAAAACTGTAGGTAGGGAGAGTGTGTCAGTTTCTTTCACTGTCAAAGTCCTTGTTTCCAGGGACCTGGAAGGACAGTGAGTGAATTCTCCTTGTGCTAAATTTTGCTTAAAAAAAACATTTTTTCTAGGGACAGAAAACTGTAGGTAGGGAGAGTGTGTCAGTTTCTTTCACTGTCAAAGTCCTTGTTTCCAGGGACCTGGAAGGACAGTGAGTGAATTCTCCTTGTGCTAAATTGTGCTTAAAAAAAACATTTTTTCTAGGGACAGAAAACTGTAGGTAGGGAGAGTGTGTCAGTTTCTTTCACTGTCAAAGTCCTTGTTTCCAGGGACCTGGAAGGACAGTGAGTGAATTCTCCTTGTGCTAAATTGTGCTTAAAAAAAACATTTTTTCTAGGGACAGAAAACTGTAGGTAGGGAGAGTGTGTCAGTTTCTTTCACTGTCAAAGTCCTTGTTTCCAGGGACCTGGAAGGACAGTGAGTGAATTCTCCTTGTGCTAAATTGTGCTTAAAAAAAACATTTTTTCTAGGGACAGAAAACTGTAGGTAGGGAGAGTGTGTCAGTTTCTTTCACTGTCAAAGTCCTTGTTTCCAGGGACCTGGAAGGAGAGTGAGTGAATTCTCCTTGTGCTAAATTGTGCTTAAAAAAAACATTTTTTCTAGGGACAGAAAACTGTAGGTAGGGAGAGTGTGTCAGTTTCTTTCACTGTCAAAGTTCTTGTTTCCAGGGACCTGGAAGGACAGTGAGTGAATTCTCCTTGTGCTAAATTGTGCTTAAAAAAAACATTTTTTCTAGGGACAGAAAACTGTAGGTAGGGAGAGTGTGTCAGTTTCTTTCACTGTCAAAGTCCTTGTTTCCAGGGACCTGGAAGGACAGTGAGTGAATTCTCCTTGTGCTAAATTGTGCTTAAAAAAAACATTTTTTCTAGGGACAGAAAACTGTAGGTAGGGAGAGTGTGTCAGTTTCTTTCACTGTCAAAGTCCTTGTTTCCAGGGACCTGGAAGGACAGTGAGTGAATTCTCCTTGTGCTAAATTGTGCTTAAAAAAAACATTTTTTCTAGGGACAGAAAACTGTAGGTAGGGAGAGTGTGTCAGTTTCTTTCACTGTCAAAGTCCTTGTTTCCAGGGACCTGGAAGGACAGTGAGTGAATTCTCCTTGTGCTAAATTGTGCTTAAAAAAAACATTTTTTCTAGGGACAGAAAACTGTAGGTAGGGAGAGTGTGTCAGTTTCTTTCACTGTCAAAGTCCTTGTTTCCAGGGACCTGGAAGGACAGTGAGTGAATTCTCCTTGTGCTAAATTGTGCTTAAAAAAAACATTTTTTCTAGGGACAGAAAACTGTAGGTAGGGAGAGTGTGTCAGTTTCTTTCACTGTCAAAGTCCTTGTTTCCAGGGACCTGGAAGGACAGTGAGTGAATTCTCCTTGTGCTAAATTGTGCTTAAAAAAAACATTTTTTCTAGGGACAGAAAACTGTAGGTAGGGAGAGTGTGTCAGTTTCTTTCACTGTCAAAGTCCTTGTTTCCAGGGACCTGGAAGGACAGTGAGTGAATTCTCCTTGTGCTAAATTGTGCTTAAAAAAAACATTTTTTCTAGGGACAGAAAACTGTAGGTAGGGAGAGTGTGTCAGTTTCTTTCACTGTCAAAGTCCTTGTTTCCAGGGACCTGGAAGGACAGTGAGTGAATTCTCCTTGTGCTAAATTGTGCTTAAAAAAAACATTTTTTCTAGGGACAGAAAACTGTAGGTAGGGAGAGTGTGTCAGTTTCTTTCACTGTCAAAGTCCTTGTTTCCAGGGACAGAGAAGGACACCTGAAGGTAGCCCTTATTGCTTTTTTCCCATCTCCCTGCAGGCCATCTATTAGAATGTCTGGAAGGCAAACAAGGAGAGGCAGACAGTCAGGAGGCAATAAAAGAGGGCAAGCAGGCTCTGTGTCTGGGGGCAACAGTGCTGGTCGTGGACGCGGTGCATTGTCATCAGCACATGGCCATGGGACACGCTTGTCCTTCTTTTCGGCAGCTGGACATGTTGAGCCACATCATGCCGAAGACTTGGTAGAGTGGATGACCAAGCCCTCCTCCTCCTCCTCATCCTCTCTCACCCAGGCTCAGGGTACTGGAAAAGCAGCTGCCAAAGTGTCCTCTTCCCTGGTTTCAATGTCAGACTCATCATCAGTCACTCCTTCCCTAGACCCACCATGTCCTCCTCCTGAGGAGTCCCCCGAACTGTTTCAGCACAGTGTTGGGTACATGCTCCAGGAGGATGCCCAGCGTTTCGAAGGGTCTGATGATGAAACCCAGCTAGAGGAAGGCAGTAGCGTGAGAGCAGACAGAGGGGATGCTCAAGAAGGACACCAATCTGGCAGTCATGTTCCAGCAGCTGCAGCATACTGCCAGATTGGCTCCAGTGATGAGGAGGGAGGTGATGATGAGGTCACTGACTCCACGTGGGTGCCTAATAGGAGAGAGGAGGAGGAGGAGGATGAGGAGGAGGCACATCTCCAACGAGGCAGGATGCCCTTTGGTGGCCAGCGTAAGGGCAGTACACCGACGGAATCACACCGCAGAGCTCCGCCTGTGCAGGGCGCTGCCTCTGCCCGTCATTCAAAAAGTTCTTTGGTGTGGGCCTTTTTTGAGGCTAGTGCATCAGATCGCACAGCTGTTGTTTGCAACATATGTCTCAAGCGTATATCGCGTGGCCAAAACATCAGCCGCTTGGGTACCACATGCCTGACCAGACATATGTTGACCTGCCATGCAGCTCGTTGGCAAGCCTACCTCAAAGACCCACACCAAAGAACAAAGCGGACCTCTCCTTGCACCGCATCAGCTGGGATCTCCAACCCCACTATAACTTCAGTCCTCTCTGAAACATGCACTGAGAGGAATGAAGGTGTAGAATTAGGTGTGTCACAGCCAAGTACTTGCGGCCACTCTGCTAGCAGTACACCGACGTCCGATTCTAGCAGGCAAATTTCCCTGCCCCAGCTGCTGGACCGTCGAAAGAAGTTCACTCCCAGCCATCCACATGCCCAGCGGTTGAATGCTAGCTTGGCTAAATTGCTAGCGCTTCAACTGCTGCCTTTTCAGTTGGTAGACTCGGCCCCCTTCCGTGAGTTTGTGCAATGTGCGGTTCCTCAGTGGCAGGTTCCCAAACGCCACTTTTTCTCACGGAAGGCTATTCCGGCTCTCTACCGGCATGTGGAAGGCAATGTCTTGGCCTCGCTGGACAGGGCGGTCAGCGGTAAGGTGCATATTACCGCTGACTAATGGTCCAGCAGGCATGGACAGGGACGTTACCTTTCTTTCACGGCCCATTGGGTCACTCTTTTGGCAGCTGGGAAGGATGCAGGACAAGGTGCAGTAGTGTTGGAGGTTGTCCCACCGCCACGCCTCCAAAATGCTACTACTGGTTGTGACACACCTCTCTCCTCCACCCCCTCCTCTTCTTCTTCCTCCATGGCCTCTTCCTGTGGTTTGTCCTATGAACCAGCGGTGCTCCGTAGCCGTTCACGGGGCTACGCAAGTACGCAGGCAAAAAGATGCCATGCCGTGCTTGCGCTGGTGTGTTTGGGGGACAGAAGCCACACTGGGGCAGAGGTCCTGTCTGCTCTGCAGGGCCAGGCCGAGAGGTGGTTGACGCCACGCCAGCTTAAGCCAGGAATGGTGGTTTGCGACAATGGCACCAACCTCCTCTCCGCCCTCCGACAGGGACAACTGACCCATGTGCCCTGTGTGGCTCACGTCCTTAACCTGGTGGTGCAGCGGTTCTTGGGCAGGTACCCGGGCTTACAGGATGTCCTGAGGCAGGCCAGGAAAGTCTGTGTGCATTTCCGCAGATCTTATAATGCCAGTGCTCGCCTGGCTGAGCTGCAAAAGGAGTTGAACCTGCCCAAGAACCGCCTTATATGTGACATGCCCACCAGGTGGAACTCAACGTTGGCCATGCTGCAGCGGCTGCACACGCAGCAGAGGGCCATCAATGAGTACCTGTGCGACTACGGCACCAGGACAGGGTCAGGGGAGCTTGGTTTTTTTTCTCCACGCCAGTGGGGCATGATCAGGGATGCATGCACTGTCCTGGCACCATTTGAGGAGGCCACGAGGATGATGAGCAGTGACAGTGCATGCATCAGTGACACTGTACCTCTTGTCCACCTGTTGGAGCACACGCTGCGTGGAATAATGGACAGGGCACTTGAGGCAGAACAGAGGCAGGAAGAGGAGGACTTCCTTGCCTCTCAAGGCCCCCTTTACCCAGACAGTGTTCCTTCTGTCCCACCCATCGCACAGGAAGAGGAGGAGGAGGAGGAGGAGGAGGAGGAGGATTGTGTCAGCATGGAGGTGGAGGCTGGCACTCAGCATCATCAGCAGCAGTCTTTTAGGGATGATTTACAGTCCCAAGAAACCAGTGGACTTGTACGTGGCTGGGAGGAGGTGGCTGCGGATCATGTCGTCCTTAGTGACCCAGAGGACTCCGGAGCGAATGCCTCAGCAAACCTACGCTGCATGGCCTCCCTGATCCTGCAAAGTCTGCGGAAGGATCCTCGTATTCTTCGGATCAAGGAGAGGGACCATTACTGGCTGGCCACTCTCCTTGATCCACGGTACAAGGGTAAGGTTGCGGACCTTATGTTACCGTCGCAGAGGGAGCAGAGGATGAGACAACTCCGGGAGGCCTTGCAGAAAGGTCTGTGCAACGCGTTCCCAGAGACTGGGAGGTTACAAACTCCTGGTCCTGGACAACGAGTTGCTGAGGCTTCGGCCAGTCAAAGAAGGAGCGGTGGGGAAGGTGGCCGTCTGACCGATGCGTTCAGACAATTCTTTAGTCCGCAGCCCCAAAGTATGATCGGTTCCAGCAACCATCGCCAGCGTCTGATAAACATGGTGCAGGAATATCTAGGGGCAAGGTCAGACTTGGACACCTTCCCCACCGAAAATCCTCTGGCTTACTGGGTCTTGAGGATGGATCACTGGCCAGAGCTTGCACAGTATGCAATTGAGCTACTGGCCTGTCCTGCATCCAGCGTTCTTTCGGAACGCACATTCAGTGCTGCTGGAGGATTTGTCACGGATCACAGGGTGCGCCTGTCCACCGACTCGGTTGATCGACTGACTTTCATCAAGATGAACCAGTCTTGGATCACCACCAGCTACCACACACCTGATGCTGATATAACAGACTAATTGATTTTAACATGTCACATCCCTTCAAGACTGATGCTGATGCTGAGTGCCTGTGCTGTTATGTTGACTGGCTATCCTCCTCCTCCGAGTCCTCAATGATACGATTGATGATGATAGCTTGGAAGATCATTTTTGTTTATGGGTGCCGCCACCAGTGGCTAAGGCCCAATTTTTCAGCCCCTGTTTTACAGGGGCGTGTAATTACATTTTTTTTAGCAATAATTTGCCATAGGGCTCATTGCTGTGCTCCAAGTACAGTATCTGTGAGGGGTTGGAGTGTTGTGGCACCAGTGCCTAAGGCCCAATTTTTCAGCCCCTGTTTAACAGGGGCGTGTCATTACAATTTTTGAAGCAATACTTTGCAACAGGGCTCATTGCTGTGCTCCAAGTACAGTATCTGTGAGGGGTTGTAGTGTTGTGCCACCAGTGCCTAAGGCCCAATTTTTCAGCCCCTGTTCAACAGGGGCATGCAATTACAATTCTTGATCTAATAATTCACAGCAGGGTCCATTGCTGCACCCACCAAGAGTAACTCTGAGGGCTTACAGTCTTGTGGCAACGCCACCACCACCACCACCACGAAAGGCCCAATTTTTCAGCCCCTGTTCAAAAGGGGCATGTAATTACAATTCTTGATCTAATAATTCACAGCAGGGCCCATTGCTGCACCCACCAAGAGTAACTGTCAGGGCTTACAGTGTTGTGGCACCAGCACCACCATCAAAGCCCCAATTTTTACTACCACTGTTCAACAATTATATGTAATTAAAATTCCTGATATAATAGTTGACAGCAGGGCGTTCCAGCACCAACCAAGAGTAACTGAGTGCTTACAGTGTTGTGCCAACACCAACAACTAAGGGGCCTATTTCTGCAGAGTATATACGGCAGGTCCCTACTTTCAAACATCCAACTTACAAACGACTCCTACTTGCAAACGAAAGAAGACAACAGGAAGTGAGAGGAAATCTACCCCTAGAAAGGAAAATTCTCTCCTGTAAGAATAAATATGGGAGAAAGGGGTCTCATCTGTACTGATGCTTTATCAGCAATCCTTGTTTCAAGAAAAACACCACATTTCAAAAACAGTTGTCATTGGGACAGAAAGTGAGGTGAAATGTTCTGAACAGGGGCACAGACAGCAAAACAAATGTTACAGGGGTGATAACCCTTACCTATGTTTCCCAAAAAGTTTAAAAATAGATTTTTGGGCTGGAGCTACACTTCAACAATGTACCTGTTCAAAATTACAAACAGATTCTACATAAGAACAAACCTACAGTCCCTGTCTTGTATGCACCGCCTGTATACGGCTGTTCAGAGTATATAGGGCCTTTTTTATTTTATGTGCGGGGTTCCCCTTAATATCCATACAAGACCCAAAGGGGCTGGTAATGGGCTGGGGTGGGGGGGGGGGGGTCATGGGGTAGCTATGCCATTTTTCTTAAAGAATTTCATCCATATTACCGGGACCAGACATTACATTAAAGCCGCAAGCAGTTTTAAATGGCTTTTTTTTCCTTTAGAAGTGTCATTTTGTGCAGGGACAGTTCTAAACACGGGAAACACGTGGCACTTCACAGGCATACTTTAGACACCCCCCAGGTACGATATTTAAAGGAATATTTGACTTTTTTTTTTTCACTTTATGCATCATTAAAATGACTGCTCCCGAAAAACGACCGTTTTTAAAACTTCTTTTTGCATTGATACATGTCCCCTGGTGCAGAACCCGGGTTCCCAAACCCTATTTATGACAATAACATGCATAATAGTTGTTATAATTAGCACTTTAGAATTCGAACGTTCGCATCCATTGTATTTAATAGGGTTCTAATGTTCGTTCGAACTTTCGGTCCGTTCGCGGGTTCTGGTGCGAACCGAACCCGGGGGTGTTCGGCTCATCACTAGTCAGGAGGCAATAAAAGAGGGCAAGCAGGCTCTGTGTCTGGGGGCAACAGTGCTGGTCGTGGACGCGGTGCATTGTCATCAGCACATGGCCATGGGACACGCTTGTCCTTCTTTTCGGCAGCTGGACATGTTGAGCCACATCATGCCGAAGACTTGGTAGAGTGGATGACCAAGCCCTCCTCCTCCTCCTCATCCTCTCTCACCCAGGCTCAGGGTACTGGCAAAGCAGCTGCCAAAGCGTCCTCTTCCCTGGTATCAATGTCAGACTCATCATCAGTCACTCCTTCCCTAGACCCACCATGTCCTCCTCCTGAGGAGTCCCCCGAACTGTTTGAGCACAGTGTTGGGTACATGCTCCAGGAGGATGCCCAGCGTTTCGAAGGGTCTGATGATGAAACCCAGCTACAGGAAGGCAGTAGGGTGAGAGCAGACAGAGGGGATGCTCAAGAAGGACACCAATCTGGCAGTCATGTTCCAGCAGCTGCAGCATACTGCCAGATTGGCTCCAGTGATGAGGAGGGAGGGGATGATGAGGTCACTGACTCCACATGGGTGCCTAATAGGAGAGAGGAGGAGGAGGAGGATGAGGAGGAGGCACATCTCCAACGAGGCAGGATGCCCTTTGGTGGCCAGCGTAAGGGCAGTACACCGACGGAATCACACCGCAGAGCTCCGCCTGTGCAGGGCGCTGCCTCTGCCCGTGATTCAAAAAGTTCCTTGGTGTGGGCCTTTTTTGAGGCTAGTGCATCAGATCGCACAGCTGCTGTTTGCAACATATGTCTCAAGCGTATATCGCGTGGCCAAAACATCAGCCGCTTGGGTACCACATGCCTGACCAGACATATGTTGACCTGCCATGCAGCTCGTTGGCAAGCCTACCTCAAAGACCCACACCAAAGAACAAAGCGGACCTCTCCTTGCACCGCATCAGCTGGGATCTCCAACCCCACTATAACTTCAGTCCTCTCTGAAACATGCACTGAGAGGAATGAAGGTGTAGAATTAGGTGTGTCACAGCCAAGTACTTGCGGCCACTCTGCTAGCAGTACACCGACGTCCGATTCTAGCAGGCAAATTTCCCTGCCCCAGCTGCTGGACCGTCGAAAGAAGTTCACTCCCAGCCATCCACATGCCCAGCGGTTGAATGCTAGCTTGGCTAAATTGCTAGCGCTTCAACTGCTGCCTTTTCAGTTGGTAGACTCGGCCCCCTTCCGTGAGTTTGTGCAATGTGCGGTTCCTCAGTGGCAGGTTCCCAAACGCCACTTTTTCTCACGGAAGGCTATTCCGGCTCTCTACCGGCATGTGGAAGGCAATGTCTTGGCCTCGCTGGACAGGGCGGTCAGCGGTAAGGTGCATATTACCGCTGACTCATGGTCCAGCAGGCATGGACAGGGACGTTACCTTTCTTTCACGGCCCATTGGGTCACTCTTTTGGCAGCTGGGAAGGATGCAGGACAAGGTGCAGTAGTGTTGGAGGTTGTCCCACCGCCACGCCTCCAAAATGCTACTACTGGTTGTGACACACCTCTCTCCTCCACCCCCTCCTCTTCTTCTTCCTCCATGGCCTCTTCCTGTGGTTTGTCCTATGAACCAGCGGTGCTCCGTAGCCGTTCACGGGGCTACGCAAGTACGCAGGCAAAAAGATGCCATGCCGTGCTTGCGCTGGTGTGTTTGGGGGACAGAAGCCACACTGGGGCAGAGGTCCTGTCTGCTCTGCAGGGCCAGGCTGAGAGGTGGTTGACGCCACGCCAGCTTAAGCCAGGAATGGTGGTTTGCGACAATGGCACCAACCTCCTCTCCGCCCTTCGACAGGGACAACTGACCCATGTGCCCTGTGTGGCTCACGTCCTTAACCTGGTGGTGCAGCGTTTCTTGGGCAGGTACCCGGGCTTACAGGATGTCCTGAGGCAGGCCAGGAAAGTCTGTGTGCATTTCCGCAGATCTTATAATGCCAGTGCTCGCCTGGCTGAGCTGCAAAAGGAGTTGAACCTGCCCAAGAACCGCCTTATATGTGACATGCCCACCAGGTGGAACTCAACATTGGCCATGCTGCAGCGGCTGCACACGCAGCAGAGGGCCATCAATGAGTACCTGTGTGACTACGGCACCAGGACAGGGTCAGGGGAGCTTGTTTTTTTTTCTCCACGCCAGTGGGGCATGATCAGGGATGCATGCACTGTCCTGGCACCATTTGAGGAGGCCACGAGGATGGTGAGCAGTGACAGTGCATGCATCAGTGACACTGTACCTCTTGTCCACCTGTTGGAGCACACGCTGCATGGAATAATGGACAGGGCACTTGAGGCAGAACAGAGGCAGGAAGAGGAGGACTTCCTTGCCTCTCAAGGCCCCCTTTACCCAGACAGTGTTCCTTCTGTCCCACCCATCGCACAGGAAGAGGAGGAGGAGGAGGAGGAGGAGGAGGAGGAGGATTGTGTCAGCATGGAGGTGGAGGTGGAGGCTGGCACTCAGCATCATCAGCAGCAGTCTTTTAGGGATGATTTACAGTCCCAAGAAACCAGTGGACTTGTACGTGGCTGGGAGGAGGTGACTGCGGATCATGTCGTCCTTAGTGACCCAGAGGACTCCGGAGCGAATGCCTCAGCAAACCTACGCTGCATGGCCTCCCTGATACTGCAAAGTCTGCGGAAGGATCCTCGTATTCTTCGGATCAAGGAGAGGGACCATTACTGGCTGGCCACTCTCCTTGATCCACGGTACAAGGGTAAGGTTGCGGACCTTATGTTACCGTCGCAGAGGGAGCAGAGGATGAGACAACTCCAGGAGGCCTTGCAGAAAGGTCTGTGCAACGCGTTCCCAGAGACTGGGAGGTTACAAACTCCTGGTCCTGGACAACGAGTTGCTGAGGCTTCGGCCAGTCAAAGAAGGAGCGGTGGGGAAGGTGGCCGTCTGACCGATGCGTTCAGACAATTCTTTAGTCCGCAGCCCCAAAGTATGATCGGTTCCAGCAACCATCGCCAGCGTCTGATAAACATGGTGCAGGAATATCTAGGGGCAAGGTCAGACTTGGACACCTTCCCCACCGAAAATCCTCTGGCTTACTGGGTCTTGAGGATGGATCACTGGCCAGAGCTTGCACAGTATGCAATTGAGCTACTGGCCTGTCCTGCATCCAGCGTTCTTTCGGAACGCACATTCAGTGCTGCTGGAGGATTTGTCACGGATCACAGGGTGCGCCTGTCCACCGACTCGGTTGATCGACTGACTTTTATCAAGATGAACCAGTCTTGGATCACCACCAGCTACCACACACCTGATGCTGATATAACAGACTAATTGATTTTAACATGTCACATCCCTTCAAGACTGATGCTGATGCTGAGTGCCTGTGCTGTTATGTTGACTGGCTATCCTCCTCCTCCGAGTCCTCAATGATACGATTGATGATGATAGCTTGGAAGATCATTTTTGTTTATGGGTGCCGCCACCAGTGGCTAAGGCCCAATTTTTCAGCCCCTGTTTAACAGGGGCGTGTAATTACAATTTTTGAAGCAATACTTTGCAACAGGGCTCATTGCTGTGCTCCAAGTACAGTATGTGTGAGGGGTTGGAGTGTTGTGCCACCAGTGCCTAAGGCCCAATTTTTCAGCCCCTGTTTAACAGGGGCGTGTCATTACAATTTTTGAAGCAATACTTTGCAACAGGGCTCATTGCTGTGCTCCAAGTACAGTATCTGTGAGGGGTTGCAGTGTTGTGCCACCAGTGCCTAAGGCCCAATTTTTCAGCCCCTGTTCAACAGGGGCATGTAATTACAATTATTGATCTAATAATTCACAGCAGGGCCCATTCCTGTACCCACCAAGCAAGAGTAACTCTGAGGGCTTACAGTGTTGTGGCAACACCACCACCACCACCACCACCACGAAAGGCCCAATTTTTCAGCCCCTGTTCAACAGGGGCATGCAATTACAATTCTTGATCTAATAATTCACAGCAGGGCCCATTGCTGCACCCACCAAGAGTAACTGTCAGGGCTTACAGTGTTGTGGCACCAGCACCACCATCAAAGGCCCAATTTTTACTACCACTGTTCAACAATTATATGTAATTACAATTCCTGATATAATAGTTGACAGCAGGGCGTTCCAGCACCAACCAAGAGTAACTGTGAGTGCTTACAGTGTTGTGCCAACACCAACTAAGGGGCCTATTTCTGCAGATTATATACGGCAGGTCCCTACTTTCAAACATCCAACTTACAAACGACTCCTACTTGCAAACGCAAGAAGACAACAGGAAGTGAGAGGAAATCTACCCCTAGGAAGGAAAATTCTCTCCTGTAAGAATTAATATGGGAGAAAGGTGTCTCCTCTGTACTGATGCTTTATCAGCAATCCTTGTTTCAAGAAAAACACCACATTTCAAAAACAGTTGTCATTGGGACGGAAAGTGAGGTGAAATGTTCTGAACAGGGGCACAGACAGCAAAACAAATGTTACAGGGGTGATAACCCTTACCTATGTTTTCCAAAAAGTTTAAAAATAGATTTTTGGGCTGGAGCTACACTTAAACAATGTACCTGTTCAAAATTACAAACACATTCTACATAAGAACAAACATACAGTCCCTGTCTTGTATGCACCGCCTGTATACGGCTGTTCAGAGTATATAGGGCCTTTTTTATTTTATGTGCGGGGTTCCCCTTAATATCCATACAAGACCCAAAGGGGCTGGTAATGGGCTGGGGTGGGGGGGGGGGGTCATGGGGTAGCTATGCCATTTTTCTTAAAGATTTTCATCCATATTACCGGGACCAGACATTACATTAAAGCCGCAAGCAGTTTTAAATGGCTTTTTTTTCCTTTAGAAGTGTCATTTTGTGCAGGGACAGTTCTAAACACGGGAAACACGTGGCACTTCACAGGCATACTTTAGACACCCCCCAGGTACGATATTTAAAGGAATATTTGACTTTTTTTTTTTCACTTTATGCATCATTAAAATGACTGCTCCCGAAAAACGACCGTTTTTAAAACTTCTTTTTGCATTGATACATGTCCCCTGGTGCAGAACCCGGGCTCCCAAACCCTTTTTAGGACAATAACATGCATAATAGTTGTTATAATTAGCACTTTAGAATTCGAACGTTCGCATCCATTGTATTTAATAGGGTTCTAATGTTCGTACGAACTTTCGGTCCGTTCGCGGGTTCTGGTGCGAACCGAACCCGGGGGTGTTCGGCTCATCACTAGCCAGTACCTTTTATTGTAAGCTCCATGAGAAGGGCCCTCATATTCCTTCTGTATTGAACTGTATTGTAATCGTACTGTCCCCCTTTACATTGTAAAGCACTGCGTAAACTGTGGTGCTATAAAAAATCCTGTATAATGATAATAATAATAATAATAATAATAAATACCCAGTGAAAAAAGGTCAAAAAAATTTGAGAATTTTTATACATAGCTAGTGGAAGTTTATTTTTAGGGATGAGCTTTATGTGCAGGGACAGTTCTAAACACGGGAATCATGTGCTACTTTACAGGCATACTTTAGACACCCCCCAGGTACGAAATTTAAAGGAATATTTAACTTTTATTGTTTCACTTTAAGCATTATTAAAATCACTGCTCCGGAAAAAACTTCATTTTTTAAAACTTTTTTTTGCATTGATACATGTCCCCTGGGGCAGGACCCGGGTCCCCAAACACTTTTTATGACAATAACTTGCATATTAACCTTTAAAATTTGCACTTTTGATTTTTATGTTCGTATCCCATAGACTTTAACAGTGTTCGCACAATTATTTTGCCTGTTCGCATGTTCTGCTGCGAACCGAGCCGGGGGGTGTTCGGCTTATCCCTATTTATTTTTAATCATAGAGGCATGCCTTTATGATTCAGTCCTTAATAGGTTGAAATGCATCAGAGGAAGATGGCTGGAGTCCAGTGGGCAATTTTATTTCTATGAACAATAAAGTTCTGTCAATGTGCTAAAAAAATAATGCAGCAGTGTGCAGCTACTTTGTTTCCCTAATTGTTTTCAGGAAGAGGATTCTTCCACTTGGACTGAGAACTTGAGGTTGGAAATAGTAAGCCATAGGTCCACATAGGAGCGCTAACACTTTGGGGCCACAAAAAAATCATTATTATAGCCTACATGCAGTAAATTCTGCTGATCTGTGTGTTAAAACCATTAGGCCTCATTCACATAAATGCATTGCGGTAACAGGCTGTTAAATGTGAGTGTGACCTCAACACGCGGTAGCATAACATGCACATGTTAGTGCATTGCGTTGCCATTAATTTTGAATGACATTTCAATGCAAATCCAAAATGCAGCTGTATTGCAGTGCACCACAATGCACAGACAAATGCAGTATAACCAATTTTTCATGTGTTGAGGTGCATTACAAACAATTCAATTCAATTTGAGTGGCCTGCCTAATGCTTCACAATAATATGCCAAAACTTGCTGTGTGCTGAAGTGCATTGCATTTTAGCGTGATTATGCTCTTAGTGAAAGAAAACATTTTGATCAAAGAAATAAATAAATAACATGCAATCAATAATTACAATGCCACATGTATTATTTAGTGAATTGTCCTTCTGTCATAACTTTAATTTTTTATTTATTTTTTTTAAGAAGTTTTTATTGAAAAAGTTTTAAAGGAATTAAGAAAATAAGAACAAGAGAAACCTGTCTGTACATGTACATTGCTCTAAGGCTGTTCCTCTTACCCTGCTGCTCCAAAAGCCTCTATCCCACGTGGAGGGTGCAAGCCCTGTATGCAAGCAGGTGCTTAGAACAAAAGAAGGCTGGACGGCCGCACTCCTGTGCAATTTCTTTATTCAAATACCGAAAACAAAAGGTGAACTACAGGTACAAGCTAACATGTTTGACACCAAAGTCGGGTGCTTACTCATAGCTCAAAAGCTTATATTTTATAAAAGATTACATTAAGAAAAATGTGAGGTTTTAGCAATAAAAAGTGTAATTTAAACGAAAAAATATTTTGATAATTAACTCTATTTAATCAGTATTAAACAATTGTGCTAAACATACATATCTTTAGATGGATCTTTTGTTTGTCCGTCTAGCACATATTTATATTCCTTTATCATTTTTTTCACAATATCTATTATGAATGTTCACAACAGGGCACAGAAAACATACTGTACATATTAGGTTTATTCATTCTTATGGAAGGGGTGAGAGGTTTCTGTTTGACATGTTTTTTTGACACTTATTCGATCAATTGATTGCCAATTAGGGTGTTAATTAAAACCATCACCTTGTGTGATTATCTATGAGTTTGTGTGTATATATACCTGTCTGTAGACATCAGTTTTTTGAGCTATGAGTAAGCACCCAACCTTTAGTGTGAAACATGTTAGCTTGTACCTGTAGTTCACCTTTGTTCAGACTTGCTGATTGGAAACTGAACAGTGGGAATCTTGGGTGGAGAGTGTGACAAAGCTTTGCTTTTGACTGTTGGTGATTGCTGTGTTGCATTTTTCGGTTCATTTTGGGGTTTTTCCTAGCAGCTTTTTTTTATACCTTTTCTGACACGTTTTAAACAGCCTTTATTTTTCTTTCCTTCCTTCAGCCTACTAATTAAGGGGAGTGGTTAATTAGTCACAGGTGCTTGAGGCCTTTATAACTTTCTGTAGAACTCATTTTGAGCCTGCTGGAACTTAGACCAAGTGGAACTGGACTAAGTGGTGAGTTAAAAACCAGAGTGGAAGGGGGCGTGGCCGGCCGGCAGAGAAGATGGATGCCTAAGCTCTGAGCTCATCAACCCAGGGGACACCACGCAACGACTACGGCCCTTCAGCGCCGCAATCCACATCCATCCTTGCTCCAGAGAAGCCCTAGAACCTAACCGAGCTGTCTCGGAAGAGATTTACCGAGTACAAACTGCAGAGGCTCACGGAGTTTGCTTTTAAGCCGGCGGAGAAGGTCAGTGATAATAAAGATGGCGCCAGCCCGACCGCGCCATGGGATTCGTGGGACTCATACACTGACTTACCGGACGAGATTCCGGCTGAGTCGTCCGCCCAAGTGTCCCCGGACATCTCCGATCACCCACCAGAAACTGATCCCCTCACCAGAAGCCCTGCGAAAGCTAAGACGCGTATGGACACGCCGTCACAACCACTAATTGAGGCCCCGGCTTTCAATCCCCTCACTTCCAACCAGGCCCTGCACTCCTCTATGGCCTCCTTCCCCACTTCTGGCCAGCCAGTGCTGGATTCAACTCTAAAGGACATGCTACTATCCCTGCAGTCCTCGCTTATGACGGACTTATCCTCTCTCTTTCATAAGGTCACCTCTGACATACACTCATTAGACAACAGGGTGACGCACATAGAGGGAAGTATGTCAAATTGTGTATCCACAGTCAATGGTGTCATAGATGTATATGAAGATATGAGAGAGGAGCAAAAGTGGATGCGCACCAAGCTGACCGATTTAGAGGACAGGTCTCGCAGGAACAATGTTAAGCTGAGAGGAGTGCCAGAATCCATTTTACCTGCTGATCTGCCCAAATTCGCAAAAGAACTGATACATGTCATCCTACCAGATGCAGCTCCCAGAGACCTCATAGTAGACAGAATCCACAGGATTGCTAAGCCATCCCACCTGGCGCCTCTGTTCCCAGAGATATCCTCATGAGGGTGCACTTTTTCCATATTAAGGAAAAGCTCATGTACGGGGTCAAAGCTATATCACCCCTCCCAGCGCCCTTTACTGATGTCCAGTTTTTTCCAGACTTATCCAAGTTCACCTTACAAATGCGGAGACAGCTGAGCCCAGTGACCAAGGGGCTCCAAAACCACAAAGTCCAATACAAATGGAGACACCCGGCTACACTCCTGATTACCAAAAATGGCAAATCGCACGTAGTCAGTGATCTGCAAACGGGGCTAGCTTTACTCCACACTTGGGGTATTCTACCTGACCCGCCTACCCCGCTGCCGCCTCGTGGTGGCCCGACCTCCACCCGTCGCAAACTAGACCCAAACCAAACTCCAAAGGCCTAAATTCCCATCTGTATGGAGGGCCAAACAACTAATCCTATACTCCCCTGGGATCTGATAGAGAGTCTATTTTGTTGGAATACTTCTTCTCAAGTTCAACTTTTTTCCCCCCCGAAAGAGGTCGCAGCACTGTTTTGCTCCACCTCCGACCTTCAACCTCTACATTTAAACTAAATACCTGTTATTCTACAAGTACATGAACAACTTCGTTTTTTTTTTTTTGTTCTCTAGTATTTTTTCTTTCTTCTCACAACAGATTGCTCTATCCACTGCTCTAGTAATTTGAACGCAGGACAAATCTGGACTTCCTCTGTCCCTCTGCACCATCAATGTTTCTTGATACAAAAAGTACTACGTCTAACTGTGAGTAATACCTATACACACTGCCCCCTACACGACACCAGAATGTCGCTCAACATTGTATCACTCAACGTTAACGGGCTTAACCACCCCACTAAAAGACATTCACTCTGGAGATCCATTAAGAATCTCCACAGTGATATAATCTGCATACAGGAGACACACCTCCTCCAAGCTGACTGGAAGTTATGTGTCAACAGCCAATTCCCTCATATCTTTCATGCATCTCATAACTCCAAAACCAGAGGAGTTATGATAGCGATCAACTCCAAACTTGACTTCCAACTCTCCAATGTAACCCTTGATCCTGAGGGTAGATTCATAATTTTGGTATGTACCATCAACAAAACGGACTACACTTTGGTCAACATATACGCCCCAAACGATCATCAAACCCCTTTTCTGCGTAGGGTTCTCAGAATGTCCAGATCACTTCAAAAGGGCCACCTCTTAATTTGCGGTGACTTTAACCTAGTGCCGGATGTCTCTATAGACTCTACCTCTGCCGCTAAAAGAAGGCCATCCCCACTGCAGAATCTCATCTCAACTTATGGACTATATGATATCTGGAGATGCCATCACGGCAATGAAAGAGACTACACCTTCTTCTCCCCTAGACATAACACCTATTCGCACATAGATCTATTTTTATCAGATAAATGGTTACTACAAAACATTTCGGCTTCCGCAATCCACACCACACATGGTCGGATCATGCCCCCATTTCAATTTCAATTGGAGACTCCAAGAGAATCCCCAACTCCCGCATCTGGAGAGCTAACAACTACATTTTGCAACACAAAGAATATGCTCCAGAAATTGCGAACCATATTGAGGAATTTTTTCAATTAAACTTGGGATCAGTGTCTGACCATGGGGTGTTGTGGTGCGCTCACAAAGCCTTTATGAGAGGTATTCTGATAAAAATGAGTGCTGTTCACAAAAGAAGGAGGACGCAGCGAATAGATGAGATTTCATCCCAAATTGCTACCCTAGAAAACCATCACAAAGCCAATCCTCAATCCCCACTCCCTGACCAACTAGTGACATTACGACAGGAACTCAGATCCTTACTCCTCCACTCCTACGACCAACTTCAGAGAAGACTTAAAGCTACTACCTATTCCACCTCTAATAAGGCTGGGAAACGCCTGGCACAACGTCTCAAAAGCAAGCGTACCAAGACGAAAATAGCTAAACTATTCCATCCCCATGACCAATCTCCTATAACTAACCCCAAGGAAATAGCCAAAGCATTTAGTGACTATTATAGAGACCTGTACAACCTGAAAAACGATCCTCTTACTCCCCAACCCACTCTAGATGACATCAACCAATTCCTGCTCAACCTACATCTACCTACCTTGACCGATGACCAATGCTCAACATTGAATGCCCCTTTCTCAGAACAGGAGATTCGGAGGACAATTCAGTCCCTCCCCCTAAACAAAGCCCCTGGGCCAGATGGCCTGTCAGGAGAATACTACAAACAATTTTCAGACCAGCTAACCCCCCACTTAGTCGATGTTTTTAATGTCGCTGCCTCCTCCTTGCAATTCCAACCCAAAATGTTGAACGCTCTTGTTATTACTATTCCGAAACCAGGGAAGGAGCCGAATGTACCCCAAAACTTTCGCCCGATTTCACTTCTAAATCTTGACGTCAAACTCTATGCTAAAACAATAGCGATGAGATTATTGGACATAATGCCCACCCTAATACATAGAGACCAAACTGGCTTCACCAAAGGTAAACAGGCATCAGATGCCACCAGACGATTAATAGACCTGATCCACCACGCAGAATCAACCGGAACGCCTTCTCTGCTCCTTTCACTGGATGCAGAGAAGGCGTTCGATAGAGTACACTGGTCCTATCTAAGAGCAGTCCTCCAAAAATTTGGCTTCACTGGGCCCATATTGGGAGCCATCATGGCACTGTATTCCACACCTTCGGCCCTGGTGTATACTGAAAACATGACCTCCCGTCCATTCCCCATAACCAATGGTACTCGTCAAGGATGCCCCTTGTCCCCCCTTATTTTCAATCTTCTTATAGAGCCTTTAGAGACACACGTCAGAAACCACCCTTACATCTCAGGTATCCAAATAGGTCAATCCTCACACAAAATTAGCCTGTTCGCGGACGACGTGATTCTCATTCTCACCAACCCGGCTTCTTCCCTGGCGGAGGTAAATAAGTTACTTAATTGGTTTAGCGAAACTTCATACTATAAGGTTAATACCACAAAATCATATATTCTTGACATCAACTTAGACTCCACTACAAAAAATCTCCTACAACTCCAGTATAAATTCAAATGGGCTGACAGTGAACTCTCCTATTTAGGAATCAAACTAACCAGATCAACCAAATCTTTGTTCTCTGCCAACTTTTTACCCCTACTTCTTAAAATACAAAATGAGTCCCACCAGATTATGAAACACAAACTTTCCTGGTCAGGTAGATTATCAACCTTCAAAATGTTATGCCTACCACAGGTACTCTACTTTTTCCGAACCCTACCCATCCCACTTCCTGTGTCATATTTTAGATCCCTCCATTCGATTCTTAATACCCATCTTTGGAAAGGGAAGAAACCCAGGAGTGCCCATTCCAATTTAATTAAAAACAAACTAGTAGGTGGAGTGGGCTCCATTGCCTTCGAAGACTACTACTTAGCATCCATTCTCGCCCAATTACAGGAGTGGTTTCGCCCCCAACCAATCACCCCATGGGGACAAATAGAAAATGCTCTCATCCGTCGCTCCAATTTAAAGACATGGTTAATGAGTATTCCATTGGGAGCGACTGTACCTGCCTCTTTCCCTCCTACCATGAAGGCCTCGGCCTCTTCCTGGAAGAAACTACTCACCCTGGTGGAATACTCCCCCCCAACATCAAAACATCAAATACCACTAGAAACCCTCCACTTTCTCGCCCCGGATCTCAATGTATCACATTTGTCCCTCAAGGGAATGCAGTCTCTACATTGCCTTCTCCTAAACTCTCTACCCAAACCCTTTTCTGTACTACAAAAGGAGTTCAACCTCCCTACATCAGATTTCTATACTCATATGGGGATTTCCCACTGCCTAAAAAAAGTGCCCCTACCCCTATACTCCATCCCTACAAAGACATGGACCTACCTCACGGACAATCTCACCAAATACAAAGGTATTTCCCATTTCTACAACCTCCTTCAAGGTAAACAACAATTCATCAAACTACCGGCTCACCGCCAGTGGGAAGTAGATCTCTCCTCCTCATATTCAGAGGATCAATGGTCCCTAGCTTTTAGATCTATCTACAGATCCACACAATGCTCCGCCCTTTGGGAACTTACGCAGAAAATCTCCCTACGCTGGTATCTGACCCCAACGAGACTAGCTTCCTTCAATTCCCAGACTTCCAACCTCTGCTGGAGGTGTAAAACCTCCAAAGGAGATATGTTACACATCTTCTGGTCATGCCCATGCATCATACAATTTTGGAAGGATGTCTTCAAACTCCTTTCGGATACTATCAATGGCAATATTACTCCCTCCCCAGAATTGGCGATACTGAACCTAACGATAGAGAATATATCCCCCCTCTCTAGATATGTTATATCCCACATACTTCTGTCTTCCAGATTGTGTATAACTAGGATGTGGAGATCAGAGGAGTCACCAGTAATTGCCCAAACTATTGATCTAGTGAACCTGCATCATTGTTACGAATCAATAATGGCTGCCATCAATGGTCGAGCCGAAAAAAATCCGGAAAGCCTGGTACCCCTGGGCCTCCGGATCTAGAGCAGTGCCAACACCTTAAGTTGATTGAGTATAATACATGTTATAACTGTTTTTTCCTTCTTTTCTTGACCGAGCAATCTCTGTTTAAACCATCTACAAGTTTAAGTAATACTAACTAAATATCTTAAAGGGACCAGTCCCTAAGTGAGAGCAATCCTCTCACCAGTTGCAGCATTTTGGAGCTGTTCTCCTCTTGGGTCACATAGTGTCCCCAGCGGGGGTGAGCCAGGAGGAGACAGATCCATGAAAACGGGTAATCTACTATCTAAATGTGTTTTCTCTAAAATAATTTTATCTTGTTAACACTACTATAATTGTCTTTTTTCTCATGTACCACGCCTATTGTACTAGAGTCGTTGCACGACATATGAACAATGTAATATTTGTTATTCTGTTACTTACAAATCCTTAATAAATATAATTGAAATATAAAAAAAAAAAAAAAAAAAAAAACAGAGTGGAAAACAGGAGGTTATAACAGGGGTAAGAACACAAGTGCTGCAAGTGCACCTGGGCTGTATTGAGTATTAGTGTCAGGTACTATCTGAGTGTTGTCTGAGTAGTGTGTGTGGATCGTTAGTACCTGTGTATTGTGTGTACCTGTGTATTGTGTGTGCACGTGAGTGTGCGAGTGCACGTAGGTCTACAAGTGCATGTGGGTCTGTGAGTGCACATAGTTCTGCGAGTGCAGGTAGGTCTGCAAGTGTACGTGAGTCTGCAAGTGCACGTAGTTCTGCGAGTGCACGTAGGTCTGCGAGCACACGTGGATCTACAAGAGCATGCAGTTATGTGAATGCATGTGAGTCTGCGAGTGCATGTGGGTCTGCAAGTGCACGTAGTTCTACAGGTGCACGTGGGTCTGCGAGTGCACGTGGGTCTGCGAGTACACATAGGTCTGCGAGTGCACGTAGGTCTGCGAGTGCACGTAGGTCTGTGAGTGCACATGGGTCTGAGAGTGCACGTGGGTCTGCGAGTGCACGTGGGTCTGCGAGTGCACGTGGGTCTACGAGTGCATGTGGGTCTGCAAGTGCACATAGTTCTGCAAGTGCACATGGGTCTGCGAGTGCACATAGTTCTGCAAGTGCACGTGGGTCTGTGAGTGCATGTATGTCTGGGAGTATAGGTGGGTCTGCGAGTGCACGTGGGTCTGCGAGTACTGCAAGTGTGTTTTTTTGTTGAGTAGTTGTGTGTTGTCTTGTTGAGCACCTGTGTGTTGTCTTGCTGAGTACCTGTGTATTGTATTGTTGAGTATTAGTGTCAGGAAGCTAGTTGTTAGGTAATTTGGACAGGGTAGAATTCCCTATCCTCATTAAATTAGTAGGTACTTTGGAATCTCTCATCTGACTCATATTTTCCAAGAAGGAAGACTGAGGCCATTCCCGGAGCTTAGAGAGGCCTTCCGACTCCCTGCCACAATGCACTTTTACTACATGCAGCTTAGGCATGCGGTCAGGGCCCAGGGGGATGGGGACCTCAAGCACCAGTGGTCCCTGGATTCCACCTCCATTTTCAATTACATGTTTGATGCTACCACATATAAAGGCTTTATCTCCTGTAGCTATGCTTTGCTCCTCTGCCTTTTCCACTGGGACTCCCCTCTTAAGGTGGTGTCGCGGTGGGAACGGGATGTTAGAGCTTTTGAGGAGGAGCAGTGGGAAAAGGCTTTGCAGGCCGTCCCCCTGTGTTCTCTGAATGTGGCTCAGCACGTGTCGCAGCTTTATATTCTTCTGAGGGTTCACTATATGCCAGCTAGATTGGCTCGCATGGGGGTGAGGTCGGATGCATAGTGTACCAGATGTAGTAGAGACCATGGAGATTTGATCCATCTTCTTTGGAGGTGCCCAAAGCTCCATCTGTATTGGTCACAGGTCCTGGGTACCCTTGATAGAGTCTTTCAGACTAAGATCCCTGCCGAGCCTAAACATTGTTTGCTGGGAATACTGGGCGCACTCCCGCTAGAGGATGTCCATAAACAAGCTGTGGCGAGGGCTCTCTTCCAAGCTAGAAAGGTGATTTTAAGGCAATGGAATTCCACTGGACCCCCCACGATGCAGGAATGGCTTACCCAGATGGGTGACACTATCCGCTTAGAAAAACTGGTCTATCAGCACAGGGGTAAGAGAGGCAAGTTTGATAGATTGTGGGCCCCATGTCTATGACCGATTGCTTCACTATAGTGTTTGCTATTATTATCACTCTTTACATATGCATGTGTGGGGAGAAATGGGGTTTCTTTGAAGTGCAGAATGGGTTACCATTGTTATTACAGACTGTTCGGTATAATAAGTAGCTGTGGAGTATGCTGGACTTGACAGATCTGATGTATTTGTTTTGCTCTGAACCATGTGTGTAAAAAAAAATTTCTGCTCAATAAACACGTTTTGTTTGAGAAAAAAAAATGAGTAGGTACGATGCCCAACGGGTGTGGAAATGCGACTCGGTGTACATCTTGCGGCTTGTATGCGTTCCTTGATCATCCCATCGAAGGCGAATACTGCTGTGCAAAATGTAAGCACATTGTTTCTCTGGAAACCCAGGTTCTGAATCTAGGGAAGCAACTGAGAAGACCCTCCATACTAAAGGAATGTCTTGAACGTACCCGGTAGGTGTCGGCAGGGGCCAGCACAGAGGCGGGTGGGGTCAAAGAGGTGCAGGCACTAGAAAAGAGTAGATGGGTGACAGACAGAAAGGATAGAGGGGGAAGTGCCAGGGAGGCCGATCCAGGGCTGGAGCATCTCAATAAGTACGCTCCATTGAGTGACATTAGTGAAACCAGTCAGGGACCAGCACTGCTGGAGCTGAGGGACTCTCCTAGCTGTTGGGGGAAGAACTCCTCTAGTGAGAGTGGGGGGGAAGCGAAGGGAAAGGAAAGACAGATTCTGGTGGTAGGTGACTCAATTCTTAGAAGGACAGAGAGGGCAATCTACCGGTACTTCGAGCCACACCAGAAAGGGACATTAGGGATATAAACAAGTGGCTGAGGAGCTAGTGTAGTAAGGAGGGGTTTGGATTCCTGGAGGACTGGGCCGACTTTTCAGTCAGTCACCAGTACTATAGAAGGGACGGACTGCACCTAAATGAGGAGGGTGCAGATCTGCTGGGAGTAAAGATGGCCAAAAAGTTAGAGGGGTTTTTAAACTAGGCAACACGGGGGAGAGATAGTCAGTGTGGAACATATTCCAGAGGGTAGTATTGGGGGCATTAGTGGTAGGTTGACTAAAGCACATAAACCCAAGGTAGGCAATCTTGGAACACCCAATAAGAGGATAGTATGCAGCCGGTCTAAACTACGTGGCATGTTCACCAATGCCAGGAGCCTGGCAGACAAGATGGGTGAACTAGTGATACTGTTGTACGAGGAGGATTTGGATTTTATGGAGCATTTCAGAGACCTGGTTCAACAGCTCTCATGATTGGCTGGCAACCATTTAAGGGTATACCCTTTATCACAGGGAAAGAGAGGGTAAAAAAGGGGAGGGGTATTCCTATATATCAAGAATAATGTACACGTGAATTTGAGAGATGACATCACTAAGGGAGGTAGGGAGGAGGTGTAATCCTTAAGGGTAGAGCTCCAAAGGGATGAAGCTAAGGGAAGAATAAAACTGAGTATACTATAGGCCTCCTAACCTGAGGGAGGAGGGGGAGACGGACCTCCTATCACAATTTGGATTAACAGCAAGGATGGGAAGTGTTATCATAATGGGGGATTTTAATTATCCAGACATAGACTGGACTTATTCGTCTAAGGCTCTCCAGTTCCTAAATGTCTTGCAGGACAATTTCATGAGTCAGATGGTAGACGCACCAACTATAAATAAAGCGTTACTAGATCTACTGATTACCAACAATACAGACCTGATCATGGATGTGGAAATACAGGGCAATTTAGGAAACAGCGATCACAGGTCAATTGGCTTCAGTATAAATCACACAAATAGGAAACATAAGGGGAGTACAAAGACACTGAATTTCAAAAGAGCCTGCTGATGGTGGTTTGCATGTGGATTTTGTGAACATAAGTGGAATTTTTAACTAAAGTAGAGAGTTAAAAACCAGGAGTTTTGCTTTTAACTGCTTCTGCTTGGGAGTGGTTAATTGTTCACAGGAGCTGGCTCCCTGCTGATGGTGGCTTGCATGTGGATTTTGTGAACATATGTGGAATTTTGAACTAAAGTGGAGAGTTAAAAACCAGGAATTTAAAACAGGAGTAAACACAGGAGTCTTCTAAACTGTGAGTAACATCTTAAACTTCCTACAAGTAATTATATTGTAACTGGAAAATGAGTGCTAGCAGGGTTGAAACTTTTGCTCAGTGCACAGTGTGCCACATGTATGCAAAATTGGTGCAACAGCTCCAGGATGGATACCACTGTGACAGATGTGAGCAGGTTGCCCTTCTGGAAGCTCGCATTAGAGATCTGGAGGAGCAAGTTGCAACACTGGGCAGAAAGGACAACCTTGAAAGGGGTCCTCTGCTCGCTGAGCAGGTGGTCAGTAGGGCTGATGTGGAGGGTGGAGAGGCAAGTCAGGATTATCAGATAGGAAGATGGGTTAATGTAGTTAGAGGGAGTGGAAGGGGCTTGCAGAAAAGGAAGGCCAGTCCTGTATTTGTGCATCAAAACTAATTTTCCAAGTTGGGTGAAGATGTGGAGGTGGCAAACACAGAGGTGGCAACCCTAGATGTCATTGCTACCCCTAACAGCCGGGAGAGCAACCCATCTAGTAGAGGATGTGAGGGGAGTGCAGGTAGGCCTAGACAGTTGGTGGTTATAGGGGATTCTATAATCAGAAGGATTGATAGAATAATTTGTCGCCAGGATCGCCTCAACCATATGGTTTGCTGTCTCCCTGGTGCCAGGGTTCGGCATGTGGTGGACCGGGTCGATAAATTACTGGGAGGGGCTGGGCATGACCAAGCTGTCTTGGTCCACATTGGAACCAATGACAGTATACATGGAAGGTGGAGGCTCCTTAAGAATCAATTTAAAGAACTAGGCTGCAAGATGAAGGCAAGGACCTCCAAGGTGATATTCTCTGAAATATTGCCTGTGCCATGCGCAACACAGGAAAGGCAGGGGGAGATTAGAGAGCTGAATGCATGGCTAAAGACCTGGTGTAGGGAGGAGGGATTTGGGTTTCTAGAGCACTGGGCTGACTTTTCATTGGGGTGCAACCTATATGCTAAAGACGGTTTGCACTTGAATTGAAGGGGGTTTGCTGTGCTGGGGGAGAGGTTTATGGGAAGGCTGGAGGAGTATTTAAACTAGGATTGAGGGGGGAGGGTGAACTATAATTACATTGGGCACACAGGTCAGTTAGGGGTCAGACATTAATGGAGAGTGTTATGGGGATAGATGGGGGAGGGTTATGGCAGGTGACAAGAAAGTTCCCATGTTGCAAACAGCCATTGAAAACTATAGTGCCATTTGTACTACTAAAAATGATATGAAAAACACCAAAATGTAATACATTAAAGTGTTTGTTCACCAATGCCAGAAGTCTGCCAAGCAAAAATAAAGGAACACCTGGCTAGCAGTGACCATAACATGATTTCATTTGATGTTAGCTGTAAGCAAGAAATACATACAGGCAGGGCTTTTTTCCAGGGGGAACTTGGTGGAACTCAGTTCCACCACCTCTGGCTCAGACCCTTTGGTGCCTGCTCAACACAATCACTTGTAAACACAGAATTTCCGGTTTCTGTGTTTACAAGTGACAGCTCTGCACTCTCTGTGTATAACCCCCATGAACTCTACACTCTGTATGTAATGCAATCCTGGTATTTAATGCCCTTTTAAGACCCTTCTACTGTTTGTGAAATCTGACCACACCCACTATTTGATGTGATTTGGAGGGTGTGTGTAGGGGGTGGGGTTTTGGGGGGGTCGTGGTTGAGTTCCAGCACCTATTGTTTGAGAAAAAAAGCCCTGTATACAGGAAAGATAAAAACACTTAATTTCAAGAAAGCAAATTTTCCAAGGATGAGGGCTGCTCTCCAAGACTTAGACTGGGAGGGAATATTGGCATCGATAAGCACAGAACAGAAATGGGAATACTTCAAAACGACTGTTTGGGACCTCACCTCAAAGTATATTCCCATGGGCAATAAGTTTAAAAGGCTAAAAATAAAACCTACTGTATGTTGCTCACGGTTAAAGTTAAAAAAGCTATAAACAATAGGAAAAGAGCTTTTAAAAAATATAGAAATGAAGGAACACTAGTGTTGTTTAAATGTTACAAAGAATATAACAGGATATGTAAAAAGGAAATCAAGGATGCAAAAATTCAAAACGAACGACAGATTGCAAAAGATAGTAGGACAAACCCCCAAAAATTCTTCAAATATATTAATAGTAGGGATGAGCTTCGAGTTCGAGTCAAACTCATGTTCGACTCGAACATTGCCTGTTCGCCGAACAATTTGGGGTGTTCGCGGCAAATTCGAAAAGTCTATGGGAGAAATCTAAAGTGCTAATTATAAAGGCTTATATGCAAGTTATTGTCCTAAAAAGTGTTTGGGGACCTGGGTCCTGCCCCAGGGGACATGTATCAATGCAAAAAAAAGTTTTAAAAACTGCCGTTTTTTTAGGAGCAGTGATTTTAAGAATGCTTAACCACTTAACGACCGCCCACCGCCGATTTACGTCGGCAGAATGGCACAGACAGGCAGAATCACGTAGATCTACGTGATCGCCTTTGTGCAGTTGGGGGGTCCATCCGGACCCCCCTTCACTGCAGTGAGCAGCCGTTAAGTGTTCGGGAGCGATCAGGCATGAGGGGGCAGCCGCTCGATTCCGCCCCCCCCTCGCGATCGCTCCCGGCCAATGAAATTGCTTCCTCCGCCATGTGATGTAAACACAGGCTGGAGGAAGTGATGTCATCTCCCTCGCCGCGGTCTTTTCGTTCCCGGCGCCGAGGAATGAAGACAGAGGTTAGTGCTCCAACAGTCCACTGACACGTAGGTACACATAGGCACACAAATCACCCCCCAGTCACCCCCAGATCACCCCCCAGGTCACCCCAAAGCCCCCAATCACAGTGTCACTGATTGCAGTGATCATTTATTTTACTGATCACTGCATTTAGTGTCATCTGTGATTGTAAAAAGTTGCAAGGCAGTTAGGATTAGGCCCCTTTAGGTCCAGGGTAGCCCCCTAACCCCCCCTAATAAAGGTTTAACCCCTTGATCACCCCCCAGGTAACCCTTTCACCCCCTAACTTCAGCGTCACTAAGCGATTGTTTTTCCGATCGCTGTATTCGTGTCGCTGGTGTTTTAGATAGGCAGTTATTTTTTTTTTAGGTTCGCCGCAGGTTTTTATTGGTGTCAGGTACCCCCATATTTAACCTAATAAAGGTTTTAACCCCCTGATTGCCCCTAGTTAACCCTTTCACCAGTGATCACCATATAAAGGTTACGGGTGACGCTGGTTGATTAGTTTGCTTTTTATAGCATCAGGGCACCCGCCGTATATAACCCAATAAAGGTTTAACCCCCCTGATCGCCCGGCGGGTGAGATCAATTAGGTTTTAGCGCCAGAGAGGGTCTGCGTCGCCCCAGGCAGTGTTAGGTTAGTGCCAGTAACGCTAACACCCACGCGCAAAGCATACACCTCCCTTAGTGGTATAGTATCTGATCAGATCTATACTAGCATCCCCAGCGGTTTAGGGTTCCCAAAAACGCAGTGTTAGCGGGATCAGCCCAGATACCTGCTAGTACCTGCGTTTAGCCCCTCCGCCCAGCCCACCCAAGTGCAGTATCGATCGATCACTGTCACTTACCAAACACAACACACATAACTGCAGCGTTCGCAGAGACAGGCCTGATCCCTGCGATCGCTAACAGTTTTTTTTGTAGCGTTTGATATATTTGCTGACGACAGTCGGGTGCTTTTTTTCCTGTGAATCTTACTAGTGTACCCCTAAATTTAGAGCCCAAAATGGCAAGACGAAGGTACACTAGTAAAGAGGCCTACGAGATTCTGAGCATGACAGATAGTGAAGAGGAGGTCACGTATCTGTCAGATTCAGGCTCAGAATATCTTCCCGTAGAAGACAGTGACGTCAGCGGCCCCACGTCAGATAGCTCTGACGACGAAGTTGAGGTCCCTGCTAAGGTCAGGCGTACCCGATCCCGATCTTCTGAGGTTGTTGAGGAGCAAGAACCGCAGGTCTCTCGTATCATGGAGCAGAGTAGTACTAGCGCCGCTATTCCTTCTGGTGAACTGGCAAGCACCAGCGGCCTAGTACAGCCTGGACGTACATCCAGCACTGCAGTAACACTTGGTGACGTGGCGAGTCCCATAAGTGCAGTTCAAGCTGGCGAGGTGGCAAGCACAAGTAGTGTCCCGCTGCCACCAAGAAGACAAAGGCAGGCCCGTCGTGCCCATACTGCCCTTCCTGCAGAATTCGCCTATCCTGATTGGGTCCCCACCACTTCTGCAGAACCCGTACTTCCCCCATTCACTGCCCAACCCGGTATTCAGGTGGAAACAGCTGATTTTATGCCAATCGATTTTTATTCGCTGTTTTTCACGGAAGATCTCTATAGATCTATTGTGGACCAGAGTAATTTATATGCTGGTCAATTTATCGCCGCTAACCCCCAGTTGCCTAAAATTGCCAGAAATTGGAAACCAATTACGGTTTCCGAATTTAAGACCTTTCTGGGCCTTTCCCTCAACATGGGCACACATAAATTTCCGTCATTGCGTGCTTATTGGTCCACGCACCCAATTGACCACATGCCCGTGTTCTCTGCCTCCATGTCCAGGGCACGATACGAGCAGATTTTGCGGTTCATGCACTTCAACGACAATGAACTTTGTCGTCCACGTGGGGACCCTGAATACGACCGGCTCTATAAAATTCGGCCCCTCATAAACCACTTCAACGAACGTTTTGCAGCCTTGTTTACTCCCGATCAAGTTGTCTGCGTTGATGAGTCCCTGATTAAATTTTCTGGCCGCTTGTCTTTCAAGCAGTACCTTCCCAGCAAGCGTGCCAGATACGGGGTCAAGCTCTACAAGTTCTGTGACAGGGCAACAGGCTATGTAGTGAACTTTACGGTTTATGAGGGAAAAGACAGTCAGATTGAGTCGGTCAACTGCCCGGATTACATAGGGAGCGCTGGCAAGATAGTGTGGAACTTGGTGTCACCCTTATTCGGAAAGGGGTACCACTTGTATGTGGACAATTATTACACGAGCGTGCCACTGTTTAGTCACTTGTTTGATCATAAGATTGGAGCATGTGGCACCGTGCGACCTAATCGCCGGGGCTTTCCCCAGCGGCTTGTAGATGCCCGTCTTAGGCTGGGGGAGAGAGCCTGCTTGAAGTGTAATAACTTGCTCGCTATGAAGTGGAGGGACAATAAGAATGTTTTCCTTCTTACCTCCCTTCATGCAGACACGACAGTCCAAATTCGTACGGCGACTGGTGTTGTGGAGAAACCCCTCTGTGTCCACGAATATAACCAAAATATGGGAGGGGTGGACCTCAACGACCAGTTGATGGCGCCGTATCTAATTGACCGTAAGGCGAGACGCTGGTACAAAAAAGTGTCTCTATCATTATTCCAATTGGCTTTGCTGAACGCTCATGTGCTATACAGAGCTTCAGGCGGGACGTTATCTCTTCTAAAATTCCAGAATGAGATAGTCACAGAACTCCTGTATCCAGGCGGTTCTGCACCTCACCATCCCCAACCAAATGCAGTAAGCCGGCTGCATGAGAGGCATTATTCGTATGTCCTCCCGAGTACCCCTACCCAAAGCCACCCCCAAAAAAGATGTCGTGTCTGTAGCAAGCGCGGATTTAGGCGTGACACCCGTAGTTTTTGTCCACTCTGTCCTGACAAGTCTGGTCTTTGCCAAGGTGAATGTTTTGAACGCTACCACTCAAAAGTGAAGTTTTAGCGTAGGGTACAGCATTTCACAGACTAGGACACACTTACACAGGGTCTCCCAAGATGCCATTACATTTTGAGAGACCCGAACCATTACAGTTGTAAAGTTACAAAAAAAAGTGTAAAAAAGAAAAAAAAAACGTAAAAAACAAAACACAAAAAAAAAAAAAAAAAAAAAACCAAAAACAGTTGTCGTTTTATTGTTCTCTCTCTCTCTATTTTCTCTCTATTGTTCTGCTCTTTTTTACTGTATTCTATTCTGCAATGTTTTATCATGCTTGCTTTTCAGGTATGTAATTTTTTGTTTTCAGGTGCGCCATTCAACTGCAGCGCGGAATTATTTATCTTGACAGCAACAGCGTTTGCTCCCACGATACATAAAGCCGTGACTCCAGTGCTGTAGGAGGTGATTTCACCACCACAGTTAAAAAAAAGAGCATATATGCCGAAGCATGGGGGCAGCAGGGGCGGAGGAGCGATTTTGCTCCTAATGCCGCGTACATACGGTCGAAATTCCGACCGTGTGTACGCGGCATAACTTTTTTGCGGGAGGATGCCCCCATGCTTCGGCATATATATATTTTAGGCACAGGTTGCGTTAAAACATTTTTTTATTTTTTACTAGGTTTTGTTTTGGTATTTGCTTTGCAGGTATGGCATGGTAAGGTCTTACTGTTGTACTGTAATGTTACTTTGTTTTAATGTTAACCACCATTTGCTTAGCAGGTACGCCATTCAGTTGCAGCGCGGATCTATTTATCTTGACAGCAACAGCGTTTGCTCCCACGATACATAAAGCCGTGACTCCAACGCTGTAGGAGGTGATTTCACCACCACAGTTAAAAAAAAAGAGCATATATGCCGAAGCATGGGGGCAGCAGGGGCGGAGGAGCGATTTTGCTCCTAATGCCGCGTACATACGGTCGAAATTCCGACCGTGTGTACGCGGCATAACTTTTTTGCGGGAGGATGCCCCCATGCTTCGGCATATATATATTTTAGGCACAGGTTGCGTTAAAACATTTTTTTATTTTTTACTAGGTTTTGTTTTGGTATTTGCTTTGCAGGTATGGCATGGTAAGGTCCTACTGTTGTACTGTAATGTTACTTTGTTTTAATGTTAACCACCATTTGCTTAGCAGGTACGCTATTCAGTTGCAGCGCGGATCTATTTATCTTGACAGCAACAGCGTTTGCTCCCACGATACATAAAGCCGTGACTCCAACGCTGTAGGAGGTGATTTCACCACCACAGTTAAAAAAAGAGCATATATGCTGAAGCATGGGGGCAGCAGGGGCGGAGGAGCGATTTTGCTCCTAATGCCGCGTATATACGGTCGAAATTCCAACGGAGGCTTATCCGTGGAAAAGTCCGACCGTGTGTACGCGGCATAACCTTTTATGCCGCGTACATACGGTCGAAATTCCGACGAAGGCTTGACCGTGTGTACGCGGCATAACTTTTTTGCGGGAGGATGCCCCCATGCTTCGGCATATATGCCCATCATTAGAAGTGGGTGGATGAAGGGAGGTATTCTAATGGTGGGCATACCCACCAATCAATCTCTTTTTTTCGTTCAGCCAATAGGCTGTATGAAAAAAAAAGATTACAATACATGTCCAACAAGGACCAGCAACGTACTGGTATGTTGCTGGACTTTGAATGTTTATACCAGAATGATGCCTGCGGGTTTAGGTATCATCTTGGTATCATTCTTTTCAGCCAGCAGCCGGCTTTCATGTAAAAGCAATTCTAGCAGATAATTAGCCTCTAGACTGCTTTTACAAGCAGTGGGAGGGAATGTCCCCCCCCCGGATATAAAAAGCGCCATTGGGAAATTGGGAAAGCATTTTATCACACCGATCTTGGTGTGGTCAGATGCTTTGAGGGCAGAGGAAAGATCTAGGGTCTAACCCCCCAATTTTTTTCAAAAAAAGAGTACCTGTCACTACCTATTGCTATCATAGGGGATATTTACATTCCCTGAGATAACGATAAAAATGGTAAAAAAATAAAATATGGAAGGCACAGTTTAAAAATAAAATAAAAAAGCCAAATAAATAATAAAAAAATTAAAAAAGCACCGCTGCCCCCCCCCTGCTATTGCGCAAAGGCGAACGCAAGCGTCGGTCTAGCGTCATATGTAAACAGCAATTGCATCATGCATGTGAGGTATCACCGCGAAGGTCAGATCGAGGGCAGTCATTTTAGCAGTAGACCTCCTCTGTAAATCTAACGTGGTAACCTGTAAAGGCTTTTAAATGCTTTTAAAAATGAATGTAGTTTTGTCGCCGCTGCGCGTTTGTGCGCAATTTTAAAGCATGTCGTGTTTGGTATCCATGTACTCGGCCTATGATCATCTTTTTTATTTCATCAAACATTTGGGCAATATAGTGTTTTTTAGTGCATTAAAAATAAAAAAAGTGTGTTTTTCCCCCAAAAAATGCGTTTGAAAAATCGCTGCGCAAATACTGTGTGGAAAAAAAAATGCAACACCCACTATTTTAATCTGTAGGGCCTTTGCTTTAAAAAAATATATAATGTTTGGGGGTTCAACATAATTTTCTTGCAAAAAAAAATTTTGCTTTCATGTAAACAAAAAGTGTCAGAAAGGGCTTTGTCTTCAAGTGGTTAGAAGAGTGGATGATGTGTGACATAAGCTTCCTAATGTTGTGCATAAAATGCCAGGACAGTTCAAAACCCCCCCAAATGACCCCATTTTGTAAAGTAGACACCTCAAGCTATTTGCTGAGAGGCATTTTGAGCCCATTGAATATTTTTTTTTTGTCCCAAGTGATTGAATAATGACCAAAAAAAAAAAAAAATGTACAAAAAGTTGTCACTAAATTATATATTGCTCAAACATGCCATGGGCATATGTGGAATTACACCCCAAAATACATTCTGTTGCTTCTCCTGAGTACGGGGATACCACATGTGTGGGACTTTTTGGGAGCCTAGTCGCGTACGGGACCCCAAAAACCAAGCACCGCCTTCAGGATTTCTATGGGTGTAAATTTTTGATTTCACTCCTCACTGCCTATCACAGTTTCGGAGGCCATGGAATGCCCAGATGGCACAAAACCCCCCCAAATGACCCCATTTTGGAAAGTAGACACCCCAAGCTATTTGCTGAGAGGTATGTTGAGTATTTTGCAGATCTCGCTTTTTGTCACAAAGTTTTGAAAATGTAAAAAAATAAAAAAAAAATTAAAAAAAATGTCTTTCTTAATTTTCAAAAACAAATGAGAGCTGTAAAATACTCACCATGCCTCTCAGCAAATAGCTTGGGGTGTCTACTTTCCAAAATGGGGTCATTTGTGGGGGTTTTGGGCTATTTTGACATTTTATGGCCTTCAAAACTGTGATAGGTAGTGAGGAGTGAAATCAAAAATGTATGCCCTTAGAAACCTTGAAGGCGGTGCTTGGTTTTTGGGGTCCCGTACGTGGCTAGGCTCCCAAAAAGTCCCACACATGTGGTATCCCCGTACTCAGGAGAAGCAGCAGAATGTATTTTGGGGTGTAATTTCACATATAACCATGGCATGTGTGAGCAATATATCATTTAGTGACAACTTTTTGTACATTTTTTTTTTCCTTTTGTCATTATTCAATCATTTGGGACAAAAAAAAAATATTCAATGGGCTCAACATGCCTCTCAGAAAATAGCTTGGGGTGTCTACTTTCCAAAATGGGGTCATTTGGGGGGGTTTTGTGCCATCTTGGCATTTTATGGCCTTCAAAACTGTGATAGGTAGTGAGGAGCGAAATCAAAAATTTATGCCCTTAGAAACCTTGAAGGCGGTGCTTGGTTTTTGGGGTCCCGTACGCGGCTAGGCTCCCAAAAAGTCCCACACATGTGGTATCCCCGTACTCAGGAGAAGCAGCAGAATGTATTTTGGGGTGTAATTTCACATATGCCCATGGCATGTGTGAGCAATATATCATTTAGTGACAACTTTGTGCAAAAAAAAACAGTTTGTCATATTCCCGCAACCTGTGGCAAAATATAAAATATTCCATGGACTCAACATGCCTCTCAGCAAATAGCTTGGGGTGTCTACTTTCCAAAATGGGGTAATTTGGGGGGGTTTTGTGCTATTTTGGCATTTTATGGCCTTCGAAACTGTGATAGGTAGTGAGGAGTGAAATCAAAAATTTACGCCCTTAGAAATCCTGAAGGCGGTGCTTGGTTTTTGGGGCCCTGTACGCGGCTAGGCTCCCAAAAAGTCCCACACATGTGGTATCCCCGTACTCAGGAAAAGCAGCAGAATGTATTTTGGGGTGCAATTCCACATATAACCATGGCATGTGTGAGCAATATATCATTTAGTGACAACTTTTTGTACATTTTTTTTTTCTTTTTGTCATTATTCAATCATTTGGGACAAAAAAAAATATTCAATGGGGTCAACATGCCTCTCAGCAAATAGCTTGGGGTGTCTACTTTCCAAAATGGGGTCATTTGGGGGGGTTTGTGCCATCTTGGCATTTTATGGCCTTCAAAACTGTGATAGGTAGTGAGGAGTGAAATCAAAAATTTATGCCCTTAGAAACCTTGAAGGCGGTGCTTGGTTTTTGGGGTCCCGTACGCGGCTAGGCTCCCAAAAAGTCCCACACATGTGGTATCCCCGTACTCAGGAGAAGCAGCAGAATGTATTTTGGGGTGTAATTTCACATATGCCCATGGCATGTGTGAGCAATATATCATTTAGTGACAACTTTGTGCAAAAAAAAAAAAGTTTGTCATATTCCCACAACTTGTGGCAAAATATAAAATATTCCATGGACTGAACATGCCTCTCAGTAAATAGCTTGGGGTGTCTACTTTCCAAAATGGGGTCATTTGGGGGGGTTTTGTGCTATTTTGGCATTTTATGGCCTTCGAAACTGTGATAGGTAGTGAGGAGTGAAATCAAAAATTTGCGCCCTTAGAAATCCTGAAGGCGGTGCTTGGTTTCCGGGGTCCCGTACGTGGCTAGGCTCCTAAAAAGTCCCACACATGTGGTATCCCCGTACTCAGGAGAAGCAGCAGAATGTATTTTGGGGTGCAATTCCACATATAACCATGGCATGTGTGAGCAATATATCATTTAGTGACAACTTTTTGTAATTTTTTTTTTTTTTTTTTTTGTCATTATTCAATCACTTGGGACAAAAAAAAAAATATTCAATGGGCTCAACATGCCTCTCAGCAATTTCCTTGGGGTGTCTACTTTCCAAAATGGGGTCATTTGGGGGGGTTTTGTACTGCCCTGCCATTTTAGCACCTCAAGAAATGAGATAGGCAGTCATAAATTTAAAGCTGTGTAAATTTCAGAAAATGTACCCTAGTTTGTAAACGCTATAACTTTTGCGCAAACCAATAAATATACGCTTATTGACATTTTTTTTACTAAAGACATGTGGCTGAATACATTTTGGCCTAAATGTATGACTAAAATTGAGTTTATTCGATTTTTCTTATAACAAAAAGTAGAAAATATCATTTTTTTTCAAAATTTTCGGTCTTTTTCTGTTTATATCGCAAAAAATAAAAATCGCAGAGGCAATCAAATACCATTAAAAGAAAGCTCTATTTGTGGGAAGAAAAGGACGCAAATTTCATTTGGGTACAACATTGCATGTCCGCACAATTTACAGTTAAAGCAGCGCAGTGCCGAATCCCAAAAACAGGCTTGGTCCTAATGGCCCGAAATGGTCCGGGGCTTAAGTGGTTAAAATGAAAAAATAAAAGTGAAATATTCCTTTAAATTTCGTACCTGGGGGATATGTATGATATGCATGTGAAGTGGCGCATGTTTCCCGTGCTTAGAACTGTCCCTGCACAAAGTGTCATTTTTGAAGGAAAAAAAGTCATTTAAAACTCACTCACGGCTATTAATGAATTGTTGGCTTTTATCAATACATAGAAAAGTCATTGATAAAAAAAAAAAAGCTTGGGGGTTCCCCCAAATTCAATTACCAGGCCCTTTAGGTCTGGAATGGATATTAAGGGGAACCCCGCCGCAAATTTTAAAAAAAATGGCGTGGGGTTCCCCCTAAATATCCATACTAGGCCCTTGAGATCTGGCATGGATTTTAAGGGGAACTCCACCCCAAATTTTTAAAAAAATGGCGTGGAGTCCCCCCAAAAATCCATACCAGACCCTTATCTGAGCATGCAACCTGGCCGGCCGCAGGGGAAGAGGGGGGGACGAGAGAGCGCCCCCCCTCCCTCCTGAACCGTACCAGGCCACATGCCCTCAACATGGGGAGGATGTCCCCATGTTGATGGGGACAAGGGCCTCATCCCCACAACCCTTGCCCGGTGGTTGTGGGGTCTGCGGGTGGGGGGCTTATCGGAATCTGGAAGACCCCTTTAACAAAGGGGACCCCCAGATCCCGCCCCCCCTATGTGAATTGGTAAGGGGTACATTGTACCCCTACCATTTCACGAAGAAAGTGTCAAAAAATTTAAATAAAAACACACAAACACCTTGGAAAAGTCCTTTATTAACAAAAAAAAAAAATCATACCCGCGGCGATCCCGATGTCCAGCGCTGTCCGTCATTGGTTGTGCCTGTGTGGACCTGATGGGGAACTTCCTCCGCTGTGTTTTAAATGTATAGCTGAGCGGACCTGATGGGGAACGAGAGAAGGGGCAGGTCTATTCATGTATTACACAGCGAACAAAGTTCCCCATCAGGTCCGCCCCCTCGGTATGTCGGACCCCGCCTACGTCATTGGCCTGAGCGGGAAACTTCCTTCACTGTGTAAATTTAAATTACACAGTGAAGGAAGTTCCCCGCTGAGCGGACCTGATGGGGAACTTTAGAAGGGGCGGGTCTATACATTTAAAACACAGCGGAGGAAGTTCCCCATCAGGTCCGCACAGGCACAACCAATGACGGACAGCGCTGGACATCGGGATCGCCGCGGGACACTGGATTTCATCGCTGGAATGTTTTTTTTTAATTATTTTATTTTTTTAATAAAGGACTTTTCCAAGGTGTGTGTGTTTTTATTTAAATTTTTTGACACTTTATTTGTGAAATGGTAGGGGTACAATGTACCCCTTGCCAATTCACATAGGGGGGGCCGGGATCTGGGGGTCCCCTTTGTTAAAGGGGTCTTCCAGATTCCGATAAGCCCCCGCCCGCAGACCCCCACAACCACCGGGCAAGGGTTGTGGGGATGAGGCCCTTGTCCCCATCAACATGGGGACATCCTCCCCATGTTGAGGGCATGTGGCCTGGTACAGTTCAGGAGGGAGGGGGGGCGCTCTCTCGTCCCCCCTCTTCCCCTGCGGCCGGCCAGGTTGCGTGCTCGGATAAGGGTCCGGTATGGATTTTTGGGGGGCCTCAACGCCATTTTTTTTTAAATTTGGGATGGAGTTCCCCTTAAAATCCATGCCAGATCTCAAGGGCCTGGTATGGATATTTAAGGGGAACCCCACGCCATTTTTTTTTTAATTTATGGCGGGGTTCCCCTTAATATCCATTCCAGACCTACAGGGCCTGGTAAATGACTTTTCTATGTATTGATAAAAGCCGACAATTCATTAATAGCCGCAAGTGAGTTTTAAATGACTTTTTTTCCTTCAAAAATGACACTTTGTGCAAGGACAGTTCTAAGCACGGGAAACAAGCGCGACTTTACATGCATATCATACACACCCCCCAGGTACGAAATTTAAAGGAATATTTCACTTTTATTTTTTCATTTTAAGCATTATTAAAATCACTGCTCCCGTAAAAACGTCAATTTTTTAAACCTTTTTTTGCATTGATACATGTCCCCTGGGGCAGTACCCGGGTCCCCAAACACTTTTTAGGACAATAAATTGCATGTTAGCCTTTATAATTAGCACTTTAGATTTCGAACGTTCGAGTCCATTGTATTTAATAGGGTTCTAAAGTTCACACGAACATTCTGTCTGTTCGCAGGTTTTGATGCGAACCGAACAGGGGGGTGTTCGGCTCATCCCTGATTAATAGTAAAAAGGTCAAGTCTGAGCATGTAGGCCCTTTACAAAATAATCTATAGTGATTGACTGGGGACAAAGAGAAGGCTAATTTATTAAATACTTTCTTCAGCTCTGTGTATACAATGGAGCATGGGGGAGATCATGTCCATAATGGGGGTGGTAGTGACACAGCCCCAAATCCACAATGGCTCAAAAGTGATATGGTCCAGAAATATTTAGACAGAATAAAAGGTGGATAAAGCACCTGGACCAGATGGCATACACCCACGGATCCTAAAAGAATTGAGCTCTGTAATTTCAAAGCCATTGTATCTAATTTTTAGGGACTCAATGACAGGAATAGTACCACTGGATTGGCGCAGGGCCAATGTGGTGCCTATATTTAAAAAGGGAACAAAGTCTTTAACAAGTAACTATAGACCTGTTTGTTTAACTTCTATAGTTGGGAAGATACTGGAGAGATTAATAAAAGACCACATAGATGAGTTCTTGCTGGAAAAAAACGATTTAAGCAACAGACAGCATGGATTCGTGAAAGACAGAGGTTGTCAGACAAACCTGATTTCTTTTTATAAAGAGGTAAGTAAAACCTTGGACAGAGGGGTGGCGGTGGACGTTGTATACTTGGATTTTACAAATGCGTTTGATACAGTTCCGCACACACGGCTCATGTGTAAGGTAAAGTCTACAGGATTGGAAATATCAGTTTGTAAATGGATAGAAAACAGGCTAAAAGACAGAATTCAGAGAATAGTGGTTAATGATTCTTACTCTGAATGGCCTAAGGTTATCAGTGGTGTACGCCAAGGTTCAGTGCTGGGACCCTTACTTTTTAATATCTTTATAAATAATACTGGGTCTGGGATCAAAAGTAACATTTCTGTCTTTGCAGATGACACCAAGCTATGCAGTTGTCAGAACATTTGAGTTATAGGCCTTTATATTATGCATATTACAGTATGTATTTTTCATATGGTTCATATTCATGTATATTATGAGTGAGAGGACAGCCATTTTGTCTCTAAAGTTAAGCTCATAGCTCATGATGTGCTGTGAACAATACTAGAGCCACGTTGGTTCCTATTTTCTCTTTAAGAGGTTAAACCCAAATTCACTATCTTTAAAAGTTTAAATTAGATTCATAGGCATGAATAGGCTTTGTTCTTATGTCTCACTAGGGGGTCTTGGCTGTACCAGTCTCCCCAGGTTGTAACTCAAAGGTTTGGACACTTGGTAAAATAAACAAGATAAGGAGCTCTGAAAACGTAAATTAGTATTTCAGAATAAGTTACGAAACTGTAGGGCTTATTCAAAATTCCTGTTGTATTGTATATCTTTAATGTTTCTTTTATAATATATCTATGTATTGGTTATATATATATATATATATGTATAAACCCATATCTACATATATATATATTATTATAAAATGTGAGATCCTAGCTGTATTGATATTAGGAGCTGTATTTGTCAAAAGTAAGTTAAAAGTTATTCCAAATGACTTCAGCTTTGAGGAATGTTAACAACCCATTAGCTGAGTTGTGGGTAGATTTTCCCAAGACATTACTCTGAGCCATTCGCCGAGATGGCTGGGATACATGACGTGTGACAATTAATGGGGTTTTGTGAATCTTAAATCACAGGAAGTCGTAAATTATCTTTGACTGTAATGGAAACAACATTAGAAATTATTTCTAATACGCTACTGCCCTCTGGTGGTAAAAATACTTAATTGTTCAAGATAATGTGATGTTTGGTTGCTATGACAACCTACCCAATCACATCGTCATTTGACGTCTCAGTTACGTAATAATGTAACATACACACCCATTTTTGGGGTGGAATAAAAAGAGGAAGAGTGCAGTGTGTAGAGAGATCTCTGAGGGAACAGGTCGCTCTACAGATGGAGATCTCTCACTCGAGCTCTGGGGAACTCTATCTCTGAAAGGATTTCTTGAAGGAAGATGCTCGCTGGAGGGAGATCTTGAACACAAACATGTAGCAATATTGGTAGGAGTCCTATGGGACTCATCATTGCCTCATAATGGAATCTTCTCAAACAAACAGAACTTTAACCTGCTAACGTATTTATTTTATTTATTTACCTGCTTTGGTAATGGAGTTGTTTTTTGCATACACATAACCAAAACCATTTAAATATATATGGCAAAGCAATTTGGAATTATCTATATTTTTAACTGCAGTACAAAATAATGATAATCCAAATATTAAGACACATACCCAAATTTGGTTGTCTTTAAAAAGCTAGAGCTGAGTTGGTACAATGGTTTTATTGTGAAGTATGTGTAAAAATAAATTCTCTCTAAATTTAACATAAAAATGGATTGAATTATCTAACCGTGTTCCTTATATGACACTTGGTCTGGACACGTTTAAGAAGTGTAATCAGGAGATCTGTTTGTTTTGAGAAAGATAACAGTGTTAAATTCAACAAAATAGTGTTTATACCTTCCGTGAAGTAACTGGGAGACATTTCACAAGAGTTACCAAGTTTTTAAATGTACAAGTATCATTTAATTATTTAACCTGTGAATCTACTTTGTCATATAGAGCTTGCATAGAAATGTATGTAAATATCATCTGGACATAATCCATCATTCATCTCTGATTGTAGAAGTATATCCATTCATTTGTTTGATCACGACTTATACCTGATTTTAATTTTGCACTGTACTTTAGTTAATAAATATATATAATATTTTAAGCAATATTAATTTGTGTTACTTGTCTTCAAACTAGCACGGATATAAAGAAATTAGAATTTCTTGATATTGTAGGCATATGTCAATCTCCCAAATCATAGATTTGCATATTTCCATAAATACAATAATATTTTTATATTTCAGTATAAACATTCTGACATATTTGTAGGCACTATGCTGAGATGCGTCAATGTTTCTGACATATAATGTTTCTGACACAGTGGAATAACGTCCTTAAAAGGATGTCGCCAATTTACAAACCGACCTCAGTGCTCTGTCTAATTGGGCGACTATTTGGCAGATGAGGTTTAATGTTGATAAATGTAAAGTTATGCACTTGGGGGCTAAGAATATGAATGCATCATACATACTAGGGGGAGTAAAACTGGGGGAATCCATAGTGGAGAAGGATCTGGGGGTTTTGGTAGATCATAAGCTCAATAATGGCATGCAATACTAAGCTGCGGTTTCCAAAGCGAGCAAAGTCCTTTCTTGTATTAAGAGAAGTATGGACTCCAGAGATAGAGATATAATTTTGCCCCTGTTCAAATCATTAGTAAGACCTCATCTGGAATATGCAGTTCAGTTTAGGGCACCAGTTCTCCAAAAGGCTATCGGGGGAACTGGAGAAAGTGCAGAGAAGGGCAACCAAACTGATAAGAGGCATGGAAGAGCTCAGCTATGAGGAAAGATTAGAGGAACTGAATTTATTCACTCTTAAGAAGAGGAGAATAAGGGGGGATATGATCAACATGTACAAATATATAAGGGGTCCATATAGCTAACTTGGTGTTGAGTTATTCACTTTACGGTCAACACAAAAGACAAGGGGGCACTCTTTACGTCTAGAGGAAAAAAGATTTAATCTCCAGATATGGAAAGGTTTCTTCACAGTAAGAGCTGTGTTAATGTGGAACAGACTCCCTCCAGAGAGTACTAACATTTATAGGTAAAGTTGATCCATGGTAAATCCGATTGCCTCGCGGGGGATCAGGAAGGAATTTTTTCCCCTGCTGTAGCAAATTGGATCATGCTCTGCTGGGGTTTTTGGCCTTCCTCTGGATCAACTGTGGGTATAGAATTGGGTATATGGGATTGTACGATATTTTTTATTTTATTTATCTATTTTTTTTATGGTTGAACTGGATGGACTTTGTGTCTTTTTTCAACCTGACTAACTATGTAATTATGTAACTATGTAACTTCCCTAAACTATGAACCTTACTAGAAGGCATAAATTGGGATAAAATATTAAGAACAGAGAACACGGAGGATAGATGGGTTTGCTTTAAGAGCATATTATATAAATGCATTAGCCAATGCATCCCATTGGGTAATACATTTAAAAGAGCGAACAAAAGTCCTGGATGGAGAAACTCCAATGTAAAAATGCTTATGAAAGCAAAAGAAAAGGCCTTCAAAAAATACAAGGTTGAGGGATCATTATCAGCATTCAGACTTTATAAAGAATGCAACAAGAAATATAAGGGTGCAATTAGGGTGGCTAAGATAGAACACGAAAGACATTCCCAAGAAATTCTTTAAGTATGTAAACAGTAAAAAAGGGAGGCCAGACCATATTGGCCCTATAAAGAATGAGGAAGTACATCTGGTTACAAAGGATGGGGAGATGGCGAAGGTATTGAATTTATTCTTATCCTCTGTCTCCATGAGGGAATTGGGGAGCTTCAGCAACCAAAACTGCAGTGTTTATCCTCATGAAACATCACAGGAAGCACCTCCATGCTTAACCTCCCTAGCGGTATTCCCAAGTGTGGCTCGGGGGAAATTTTCAGTACCAAAAGCGGTAACTAGACATGGGCGCTGTCAATAAATTTGTTTTGTTACGTTACGTTTCGTATTAGCCGTTATTTCATAATTCGTGGCCGAAATTCAATTTGGATTCGTACGAAATACAAATTTTCCTTAAATTCGTTAACTCTTCGTTTGTTCGTTATGATGAATTTAAAAAGCAAACCCAGGAAGTCAGCAGTGAATGTGCGTAATTGTTACGAAAAGTTAACGAACCTAACGAAAATTCGTATTCAATCCAAATTGAATTTCGGACACGAATTACGAATAGAGTTGAGCGGACACCTGGATGTTCGGGTTCGAAGGGTTCGGCCGAACTTCGGAAAAAAGTTCGAGTTCGGGACCAAACTTGACCCTGAACCCGAACCCCATTGAAGTCAATGGGGACCCGAACTTCTGAGGACTATTCGAGCTTGTTTCCCTTGCTTAGAACTGTCCCTGCACAAAGTGTAATTTCTGAAGGAAAAAAAGTCATTTAAAACTCACTCGCGGCTATAATGAATTGTCGGCTCCCGGCAATACATAGAAAAGTCAGTGATTAAAAAAAAACAAAAAACGTGGGGGTTCCCCCAAATTCAATTACCAGGCCCTTCAGGTCTGGTATGGATATTACGAGGAACCCTGCCGCAAATTTAAAAAAAAAATGCGTGCGGTTCCCCCAAATATCCATACCAGGCCCTTCAGGTCTGGTATGGATTTTAAGAGGAACTCCACCCCAAATTTAAAAAAAAAATACGTGGAGTCACGACCTGGTGGATGGGATAAACAGTGCAATCTCTGTATTTGTGGATAATGATAAGCAGGGCAATAACTTCTCTGCAGGATGTGGAAACCTTGCAAGAAGATTAATGGGGTGGGCAACTACATGGCAAATGAGGTTTAATGTAGAAAAATTTATAATAATGCATTCGGGTGGCAAAAATATGAATGCAATCTATACACTGGGGGAGAACCTCTGGGGGAATCTAGGATGGAAAATGACCTGGGGGTCCTAGTAGATGATAGGCTCAGCAATGGCATGCAATGCCAAGCTGTTGCTAACAAAGAAAACAGAATATTGGCATGCAGTAAAAATGGGATAAACTCCAGAGATAAAATGATAATTCTCCCGCTCTACAAGACTCTGGTCCGACCGCACCTAGAGTATGCTGTCCAGTTTTGGGGACCAGTCATCAGGAAGGATGTACTGGAAATGGAGCGAGTACAAAGAAGGGCAAAAAAGCTAATAAAGGCTCTGGAGGATATTAGTTATGAAGAAAGGTTGTGAGCTTGAGAGGGGATATGATTTAAATTTACAAATACCGTACTGGTGACCTCACAATAGGGATGAAACTTCTTTGCTGAAGGGAGTTTTTTTTTTTATTATTACAAACGTTTTTTATTGAGAGAAGACAATAAAGTAGTACATACATCTGAAAATCTGCGTATCACATAATACAGGTTGAAATATAATCATAAATGTCAACGCAGTGACAAAAAAGGAGACAGAAAGAAAAAAAAAACAACCAAAAAATTTACTTTGAAGCATCTGAAAAAAGCCATAGCGGATTACAGAGAACCTACAGGAAACATAGTCTTACATATGAGGTATAACAGAGAGCGGGAGTAGTAGCCTCCCATGGACTAAAGCTGTTGGGGAGTCTGCGTCAGCGGCTAAGATTGTGGTAATAGAATATGCCTATGTGAGTTCCAGGGATTCCATCTTTGGTCAAATAAGTGCATCCTGTCATTTAGCGTATATAGAATCCTTTCCATTATCATAATCGAGTCCATCCTATGAAGGATGGAGGCGATAGGGACCGTAGGGGACTTCCAGTGCAGGGCAATGGCCCACAGAGTGGCCAAGCAAACTGTGTGGATAAGGCATTCTTCAGAGGGAAGCGTACCTGGGATAGATGCACCAAGGAGGCACATAGAGGCCGTAAGATGTATTGGAGTACCTGATAGTGCTGAAGCTAGAGCCATCACTGTGGTCCAAATAGGGGAAAGTCGATCACAGTCCCAAAATATATGCATAAAGGTCCCAGGAAGGCGACAACCTCTGAAGCAGAGGTCCGAGGTACCCGGGAAAATAGAGTGAAGTCTGGATGGGGTATAGTACCACCTGGTCAATATTTTATATGCTGTTTCTCTGACAGCTAGGGATTTAGACGCTTTGCGTAGGTTAGTCAGCATTGTGTCCCAGTCGTCCGAGTCAAAGTTTTCGTTGCAGTCAGCTTCCAATTTACACTTATACGGGACCGCCCCGGGAAACAACGCAGTGAGAGCCGATTTGTAGAGGGTAGAGATAAGCCCCCTTCCCCTGGGGGAGTCACGGCAGATCTGTTCAAACGCGGTAGAAGGGGTTGATGGGGTGAGGGCAAAGTGGGAGAGAAAAAAGTGTCTGATTTGCAAATAACGGAAGTGTTCTCTTAGCGGGATTTGTTTATGCGTACGTAACAGGTCAAATGAAGCAAAGGCGTCACCAATCTGCAGGTCGGCTAACGTGACCACAGAGTTAGAGATCCACCAGGAGAAACCCTCAGGGTTATAGAAGGCTAAGGGAAATAGGGGTTCTCCTACAAAGGAAGAGCCTCGGGGAGCATGGGACGCCAGGCCTAGTTTATGTTTGTATCTGTACCATAGGGTAAGAGAGTGGGCAACTAGGGGGTTAAGGGAGATAATTTTATGACCCACTTTAGAGGGGGACCAAAGTAAACCAGAGAGCCTGTATGGATCGATGGAATGTGATTCAAATTCTACCCAGGGTACTTTAGAGTTAGTGATGGTCCATTGCGCCATCTGGGAGAAGCGAGCCGCAAGGAAATAGAGCCAAAGATTTGGCAGGCCCAGTCCCCCAAGTGTTTGTGGTTTGAACAAGACATGTTTAGAGAACCTCGGTCGTTTGTTTTGCCAGATAAATTTGTGGATATCTTGTTGTATTTTATCTATAAAAGCTTTAGGGATCAGGATTGGAAGGGCTCTGAATAGAAATAGGAGTTTGGGTAGGAGGGTCATTTTGATTGCCGTGACTCTCCCGAGGAGCGAGATATGGTAGGTGCCCCATAGTTTGAGCAAGTTGCGGAGACGGGACACACACGCCGGATAATTTGCATCGAAAATAGAGGACCAATGTGGTGTGATATAGATGCCCAAGTAGGGTATTTTGTCAGTAGACCATTGCAGGGGGAAGGAGCTCTGGAGGGTCTCACACTGAGCAGGGGGAATGTTGATTGGGAGTGCAGTGGATCTGGACATGTTAACAGTGAGTCCAGAAATAGAGGCGAATCGGGACAACAGGGAAAATAGATTGGGCAGGGAAATCTGGGGCTGGGTTAGAAAAAGCATGACATCATCTGCATACATACAGAGATGAGATGTGGTGGAAGCCATGGGGTATCCGGAGATGTCAGGGTGTTGTTTAATTGCGGTGGCAAGGGGTTCCAGGGCCAGGGCAAATAAAAGGGGTGATAGGGGACATCCCTGACGGGTGCCCCTGCCCAGTGGGAAAAACCCAGAGCTGCAGCCTGGGATTTTGATTCTGGTTTGTGGGTGGTGGTATAGAGCCTGTACACCCAACAAAAATTCATCCCGAAAGCCAAGTCTTTGAAGCACTGCAAGTAAATAAGGCCATTGTACGCTGTCAAATGCCTTATTAATGTCCAAGCTAAGGAGGAGGACTTGTTTCTTACGTATGTTAGCGTCTTGGAGTACATTAAGTGTCAAACGAATATTGTCCGTGATGAGTCTATTGGGGATGAAACCAGATTGGTCAGGGGAGGTCAGTGTTTCAATAATAGCGGCTAGTCTGTCAGCTAGGGCTCGACTAAAAATTTTAAGGTCATTGTTAATGACTGAAATCGGTCTATCATTTTGGGGGAGAGAGTGGTCCTTGAGAGGTTTGGGCAGGAGAGACATGCTAGCTAAGGTCATTTCAGAGGGGAACTGTTCTCCTGCAAGAATCTTGTTGAACATGCTAGTGAGGCGTGGGAGTAGTATAGGAGCATAATTTTTATAGTAGCTAGCAGTGAAACCATCTGGGCCTGGGGCCACAGAGCGTTTTAGGGATTTAACAATGCAGAGCAGTTCTTCCTCTGTGAAGGGGGCATTAAGGGATTAAATTTGTAAATCGGACAAAGTGGGAAGGGGAAGGGAGGCTAGCCAGTCTAGGGAGGGCTGAGAAGGACACGGCGGAGGGCGAGAAAGAAGTTTGGAATAAAAGTCCTCAAAGATTCCTAGGACTTCTTTAGGGTGGGAGACTATTTTGCCTGAGGAATTGCGGAGTTTGTACACGTGGGGAGGACGTAGTGTGTGATTTAATTTGCGAGCAAACATAGCAGATGCCGTGTTGCTGTGAAGGAGAAAGTTTGCTTTGGACCACCTTACTGCTTTTTCTGTCTTAGCAGATAACAGAGTATCCAGTTCTAATCTTTTTTGTGCCACCAGGCGTGCGTTGGCAATCGACGGGTTACCTATTTGGGATTTATGAAGGCGGTCCAGTTCTGTGGTCAGCGTGAAGATTTGCTGCCATCTTTCTTAATTTTTCCGTGAAGCAATTCTAATAAGGTGGCCTCGTAACACTGCCTTATGGGCCATCCAGAGAGTGCTAGGGGATATGTCCGGGGTGGCATTGATCGTGAAGTATTCCTGAATAGCGTTGGATACTTCCTGACGTATGATAGGGTCAGATAAGAGAGAGTCATTAAGTCTCCATGTATAGGGTGTATCAGATAGGCCTATAAGGGAGGTTGACATGGAGACCATATTGTGGTCGGACCAGGGGCAGAGATGGATCACCGATTGTGTGGAGTTGGCAAGAATGATGGGTGTGCAGAAAATGTAGTCCAATCTGGCAAAGGAATTGTGGGGGTGGGAGTAAAAGGTGAAGTCCTTTGCACCCGTGTTGTGTGCTCTCCAAGCATCGGATAATTGGAGACACTGTAGAGTTCTGGACAGGGATTTAGGAAAAGCCAACTTTAGTTGGGAGGAGGTGCTTCTGTCTAATTGTGGGTGTGCGATGAGGTTGAAGTCTCCCCCAACGAACATGTGTGTCGAGGAGTATTTCTCAAGTGTCCTAAAGAAGGCAGAAAAAAAGGTGGCCTGTGCGACATTAGGGGCATAGACGTTAGCGATCGTGAGTTCGCGTCCCGCTACTAGTCCCTTAACAATAAGGAACCTACTGTCAGGATCCTTATAGACCTGCTGAACTTCCATGGGGAATGAATTGTGAAGGAAGATTGCCACCCCTCTACATTTAGAGTCGTATAAGGTGTAAAAGGCTTGCTTATATGAGCCATGAAAGAAAATTGGGTGTCTGTCAGCAGCAAAGTGGGTTTCCTGCAATAATAGGATTTGTGCCCCTAGTTTTTTATAGGCTGTAAATGCCTTTTTCCGCTTGTGGGGAGAATTGAAGCCCTGAACATTATGTGTAATACATGTAATCACCATTTATGTATATATGGATGTCATAGGCTCACCTGGGGGGTTTAAGGACCATGAGATAACTGAGTCCAAATTCTCCGTCACTAGGGGGACGTCAGTCTGGGAGAGCTGAGAGTAATATACCGCTTCAAGTACATAGTAATAGAAAATACATCTGAATTGCTTCAACATCCTAAATAAAAAAAACAAAAGAAGTGATAGAACATAAAAAGCGTCTAAACATAGTGCCAGCAGTGCAAACATGTGCTGGGCAAACAGTGGGTCAGGTTGCAAGTAGCAAAAGCCTGAAACAGTGAGGTAAATCTTGTAAGGGGCAAAAGCTCCCTTCACTCCCCAGTTCATATCCAGAGCTCCAAAGGAGGTCGGGATATGAGAGGAGTGGGGCAGCACGGCATCGACATCAACCGAACTAGCCTGCAGCAAATTAAAAACAGAAAAAAAAAAGTTTGTGCATGCCAGCATGTGTTAGATTGCCATAGTAGATCATTAAATGAACCGGGAACCATCATCCTGTAGAAAATAGAGTAACGAAGAAAAGCAAGGCATGCGGGGTGTCGAATCAGAAGAGGGCCCAGAAAGTCTGAAATGTATGGGAGAATCCTGCTGGGCTGAAACCTTGCTTGTAGAGACAGGGTGAAGAGATGTGGAACCATCAGAAGATCAGTAGTTCAAAAATAGAGCAGTAGATGGCGCACCGATGCCAGAAGTGGCACCGGTGTGCAGAAGTTCAAGACGTGCAGCAGGGAGAATTCACAAAAGTGGCGAAGGATTAGCTAGTGTTGAAAGGCGTTATGGCCAGCATCTTGTCTGTGACGTCTGCGGTCTCGTCTAGGAGAGGGGGTGTTCCAAATGGGTTTAGGTCTAGGAGTAGAGGGTTGGCGAGGAAGGGCTTCAGCCTCCAGGAGGCCCATTTTGACAAGAATTTCTTGACCTTCCAATAGAGTGGTGGCAGTATAAGTTGTACCATTATGTGGAATGGTAAGCTTGAAGGGGAAGCCCCATCTATAGCGAATGTGCGCTTTTGCCAGCACTGTGGTGACCTCCTTCATATTGCGGCGCCTATCCAGGGTAGCAGGGGAGATGTCCGGGTAGATCTGAATAGGGGAGCCGTCCAGGGAGATGGAATGGGAATTGCGGGCAGCCCTAAGAATCTCCTCCTTGATAAGAAAGTCTTTTAGACATAGGACAATGTCCCTGGGGGGTTTGTCTGGAGGAGGCTTGGGGCGTAGAGCCCTGTGAATGCGGTCGCATGTGAATGCTTCCACCTCACGGTCTGGCAAGAGGGAATGGAACAGCTTATGTATGGCAGGGATGAGATCCGTGGTGGTTTCAGGGACCCCTCTTATCCGAAGATTGTGCCTACGATTTCGATTGTCGAGGTCTTCAACTTGGGTTTGCAGTTGAGTGACCGTGGCATTGAGGGAATCAAACTCTCTGGAGAGATCATTGTGAGCGATATTGAGCTCATCGTGCATAGTCTCTAAGCGGTCCGTGCGGGCGCCCAGGGCCGAGATCTCCTGCGTTAGTGTATTGGTGCTTTTGTGTAGCTCCGTCTGGAACTTGGCAGCAATCTTGCTATATATAGATTCTAAGCTCCTGTCTAGGTCTGCTTTGGTCAGGGGGGGAAAGTACTCACAGTCTTGTGCAGAGTCCAGAACAGAAGCAGCTGTATCCTGCGAATCTTGTGAGGCCTGCAGTGAGGGAGAAGCCGGGCCGCCGGCGCCATCTTGGGACATGCTGTAGCGGACCTGGTTCCCTAGCAGATAGGTGGTTAGGGACCTCTGAGCGGTCTTATCGTCCTTCTTCTGCTTCGAAGGCATGCACAACTCGGTCCGGGGGTTATGGAGAGTATCTATGGTGAAGATTATGAGCTTATGGCCCCGGGAAGCAGGCTAAAAGGTTGGAGTAGTGCGGAGCTACTCAATCATGCGACCGGTCCCGTGGATGTCGCGCATGCGCCCTCTGCTGAAGGGAGTTTAACAAGACACATGGCCACTCATTAAAATTAGAAGAAGAGAGGTTTAACCTTAAGCTACGCAGAAGGTTCTTTACTGTAAGAGCGGCAAGGATGTGGAATACCTTTCCACAAGCGGTGGTCTCAGCGGGGGGCATCGATAGTTTAAAAAAACTATTAGATAAGCACCTGAACGACCACAACATACAGGGCTATACAATGTAATACTGACATGTAATCACACACATAGGTTGGACTTGATGGACTTTTTTCAACCTCACCTACTGTGTAACTATGTATCCGGTATTTGAATAAAGAAATTGCACAGGAGTGCGGCCGTCCAGCTTTCTTTTGTTCTAAGAAAAACCTGCCACTGCATTATACATCAGTGAAAATTATTTTAAAAAAGCATAAACAACAAGATTATGCACCTCACAGGGCAGAGAAGGAGTCTATAACAACATTATAGAACCGTACATGATGAGAATCAGAGCATCAAATAATGCAATCATCTAAATTCCAGTTCCCCTATGCACCAATATAGCATTCGTGTAATTTTTTTGCAAAAATATCAAAGCTTTCCATAAAATCTACAGACACGTACCTTACTGTCCTCTATCCATGATTCAAAACGTATCTATTGCTTCTGTCTTTCGTCCTTACAGACTAGAGGTCATGACACAGGAAGGAGTTGACCAGCTGACCTCCTTAGCACACACTCTGCATCATCTACCCTCCATCTCCCAGCTGCCCATTTTTTTAATGAAATGCAATCAATCAATGATCACCCTTCTCACTAAATATACAATATACATTCGGATTGCATAGTGTATGGCCATCTTTATACAAGTACATAGAAGGGAGTTTACAGAAACACTCAGCTATCAAGCCCCGTTCACATCTTTGCATAGCGGGAACTCGCAGTCCCACGTGCGTTTTTTTTTTTTTTTCTTATCGAAGGGGGGAAGCGTTTTGGATAATTTTCACTCATCACACATAGGGCAGCCCATCCACCTGAATGTGCTGGTCTATAGTTCCTCAAACGTATAATGCGAGTTAAGAGGACTTCAGAGAAGTTTGGTGCCATCTCTCTCTTCCAATGTCTCGTTATTACAAGTCTGGCCACCAGTAAGATACTGTATATTGTTTTCCTAAAGTTAGGAGGGTAGTCATCTATACCTATATTCAGAAAGGCCTGGGCTGGCTTGGGATCTGTTAAGATTCCTGAGACATTGGAGAGAAGGTGAAACACACTCCTCCAGAAGCATTGTATATTTTTACATTTCCAAAAGATATGTAATAGGTTGCCAGTTAAACTAAGGAGAGAAATCAACAAGGATTGTATAACTGGAAGCCCTTGCCACATTCCAATTGAAAAGGAATTGCATAAGAGAGGTGCCCCAGGGATATTATGGGCAAGGGGAATAAACCAGAATTTGAAAGGGTAGTATCATAAAAAAAGTACAAAATGTATTAAATATACATATACATGAAAAAATGCACAAATGAGTACACCTAAAAGAGTGTCCGATTTAATTGTTTTTAGTGCATTTTTTTTGTGCATTTTAGTGCATTTGTGCATTTTTTTCATGTATATGTATATTTAATATATTTTGTACTCTTTTTATGATACTATTTTTTCAAAGTCTGGTTTATTCCCCTTGCCCATAATATCCGTGGGGCACCTCTCTTCTACAATTGGGTTGCCAGTTAGGCCACATCCACATCAACATACTGGGCTATATAATAGGGTGTGAGGTACCACATAGTCACAATTGTTTGTGTCAACTTCCAATGGTTTGCACAATGAGATATATTGTAGGAGTATTGGAGAGCGCTATGCCATTGCTTATTTGTAAATGTCTCTAGTAAGTCCTTCTCCCATGCTAGGATAGGTGATGTTTTGGAAAAGGACATCTTGTCTTGGAATATGTTGTAGAAAAACTATATCTTCTGTCATAAATTTCTGTCCAAATTGAGAATGATATTACTTTATTTCAAATCTGTGATATGTGTCTATAATTTTCACTTCTGGTTTTAATTTTAGATCTGTCCTGTCCTTAATATCATGCTACCTTTTTATGTAAGATTTTATGTAAGGTTTTGTATATGTACATACAGTATATAAATAGAATTTTGAGGTTTGGGCTAGTTTAATTATTTATCCTGTTTGCATCTCTTCTTTTTTTTTTTTACTTTTCATTCTCTGTCTGAAAACAATGCCAGGCAGGCATTTTGATGAAACATTTACATATCTTTTATAGTTTAAACAGTTTTGGTCATACTATGGGAGTAACACTTGGGAACCTAAGTCTAGTGACACTGGTGCTTCTTCAGCTATGATTTTCCACTCCAGATAATCGCAGAGCAATTGTTGAACCATTTTGTTCAGGCATTTTGCCTCCAATTTCTGAAATAGCTCCTCTAAATCAGGAGTGTTTTTCAAGTAATTTGGAGTTTTTCCATGCAAAGAAAAAAGTAACAGTTGAAGATCCCTCTATTATAGTTAAGATGTTTCTCTCTCTCCAAAACCATTGATTTTGTAAAAACAATTCATTGCATATTGCAACAGTAAAGGTAGTATATTTGTCTTCCCAAATGATGAATGGATATCAGAGAGGATGTGCTTGAAATGTTGTGATATTTATTAATATGGTTGTTGACCAACACAAGCTAGACATACTGTAGATGATTATATGCATGTGATTGCTGACTGCCTTTTTCAAGCAATGTAATTTAAGTCAATCTGTCACAAGTGAGGCAAAATCACATATCTATGAAACAACAAAATCTGTGGAAATACTGCATTTCTTTTTTACCTTCCATTGTTGAGAAAAAAACAGTGGCACCTTTTTTAAAAGTGAAACTTTCATGATCCTTTTAAAATAACATAATGGTCCTGAAAAGCCAAATATTTTTTCTATGAACCACAATAAGTTTAGGTGCGTTTGGGGCGTTTCACTAAAGCAGATGGAATGTTTGGACACATTTTTTCTAAATATTGCATGCGATGTTGAAAATGTCAATTTACTATGCCATTTTGCAGTATTTACCTCAGTATATACCACATAAAAAGGCATTAAAGCCAATTCACAGAAGGAAAGAAGTAATTAAATGTGTTCAGTAATTAAGTAGTTGTCCAGGCATGCAGTAATGATGGAAGTGATGACTTTGGTCACCACACCTCAATGGGAAGGGCAAGAAAGTGTTTAACCACTTCCCGCCCCGTCAATAGCAGATTGACGTCCGGGAAGTGGTTCAGTTATCCACACTGGACGTCATATGACGTCCTGCGGGATAACAGCCGCTGCGCGCCCGGGGGGGCACGCATCGCGGCGATCGGTGGAGCGGTGGGTCAGTCTGACCCACCGCTACACTGATCTCGGTAAAAAGGCTCCGTCGGAGGCTTTTTACCACGTGATCAGCCGCGTCAAATCACGGCTGATCACAATGTAAACAGGAAGAGCCGTTGATCGGCTCTTCCTCACTCGCGTCTGACAGACGCGAGTAGAGGAGAGCCGATCGGCGGCTCTCCTGACAGGGGGGGTTTGCGCTGATTGTTTATCAGCGCAGCCCCCCCTCGGATACCCACACTAGACCACCAGGGAAGCCCCCCAGGACCACCAGGGAAGCCCCAAATATGCCAATCAGTGCCCACAAATGGGCACTGACTGGCACTTTCACAATGTGTGGTGGCTGGCATTGCTGGGCACCAGTGCCACCAATGCCACCTACTAGTGTCCATCAGTGCCACCTATCAGTGCCCATCCATACCCATCCGTGCCAATCTGTGCCCACCTATCAGTGCCCGTCCATGCCACCTATCAGTGCCACCCATAAGTGCCCATCAGTGCCGCCTATGAGTGCCAATCAGTGCCGCCTATGAGTGCCAATCAGTGCCACCTATGAGTGCCCATCAGTGCCGCATACCAGTGCCACATATCAGTGCCCATCAGTGCCGCCTATCAGTGCCCATCATCAGTGCCCATCAGTGCCACCTCATCAGTGCCACCTCATTGGTGCCACCTCATCGGTGCCCATCAGTGTCGCCTTATCAGTGCCCTTCAGTGCCACCTTATCAGTGCCCATCATTGAAGTAGAAAAGCTACTTATTTACAAAAAAAATTACAGAAACAAAGAAAAACTTAGGTTTTTTTTTAATTTTCGCTGTTTTTTTATTTGTTGTGCAAAAAATTAAAATCGCAGAGGCGATCAAATACCACCGAAAGAAAGCTCTATTTGTGGGAACAAAATGATAAAAAAATTATTTGGGTACAGTGTAGCATGACCGCGCAATTGTCATTCAGATTGCGACAGTGCTGAAAGCTCAAAATTGGCTTGGGCAGGAAGCTGTATAAGTGCAGGGCCATTTGAAGGAATTTGGGGGCCCCAAGCAAAATGGACTTGGAGTCCCCCCCCCCGCAAAGCCTACAGGAACCACAGCATAGCGATACAGTTTATCCTGGCAGGAGAGGACACACAAACACATCCTAGCAGGGCAGGGAGGGTTCATGCTGGGACTGGAAATCATGTGACCCCCCCCCCCCCAAAAGTGAGGAACTACAGGTCCCAGCATGAACCCCTCAGAGCTGACTACTGCTCCAATCCTGCCCAGTGCCCACATAAGGGTGGTCACTGGGCAGGACTGGAGCAGGAGTCAGCTCTGAGGGGTTCATGCTGGGACCTGTAGTTCTTCATTTTTGGGGGGTCACATGATTTTAAGTCCCAGCATGAACCCTCCCTGCTCTGCTAGGATGTGTTTGTGTGTCCTGAGGGGTTCAGCTGGGACCTGTAGTTCTTCACTTTTGGGGGGGGGTCACATGATTTCAAGTCCCACAATGAACCCTCCCTGCCCTGCAAGGATGTGTTTGTGTGTCCTATCCTGGCAGGGCAGGGAGGGTTCATGCTGGGACTGGAAATCATGTGACCCCCCAAAAGTGAAGAACTACAGGTCCCAGCATGAACCCCTCAGAGCTGACTACTGCTCCAGTCCTGCCCAGTGCAGTGCCCACCCCTTATGATGTGTTGGTCAGTGCTGTGCTGACAATGGTGAGTGAGCAATGCTTACTTGCCTGATTTCTACAGCTGGCTGAAATCTGTCTCACTCTGTCACGTCTTTCTGTGTTCTTCAGACTTCAGCACAGCAGCATGCCGCTGCCTGAGTGGCTGGACAGTGTGCCTCGAGGACAGAGCGGGAGGAGGAGGAGGAGGAGGGTGGACTCGGAGGCGGAGCTAGCTAGAAGATCTTTCCTCCGCTGCCTTTGATAGGCACAACTCTGCCTCTCTCCTGCTCTGCTAGTGACGTCACTGGTTGCTACAAGCCAAGCGGACTTCACGTAGCAACCAGCAGAGACAGTGCCAGCTAGCTAGGCTAGGGGGGTCCACAGCCACTGTCAGATCGATCGTGCATTTGATTTAGATCGACCCAGGGCGGCATTGGAAATCCAGGACAGTGACAGGCAGCAGGCAGGCATCCTAGGCTGGGGCCCCAGGCCAGCTGGGGCCCCAGGCAATTGCTTGTTTTGCCTGTCCTGTTCCGACGGCCCTGTATAAGTGCATGGTATTGAAGTGGTTAAATAAGGGGGCCAATTCACAATCTAATGAGCATTTGGCTTGTCTACACTCATTCACAATGAGAAGATAAAGAGATTATTTTTAATGTGTCCACATTCATTTAAGCAGCGCACCTTGCTTGAGGATTCCACTAAAAGCAGAAGTTCTCACTAAACTACATGTCTGATGCCGCGTACACACGATCATTATTCACGGCGGTTAAAAAACCGCCGTGAATAATGACATTTTAAACGAGGGAACAGCTTGTTCCCCACACACGGTCATTTTTCTCGTCATTTTTTAAAATGACGAGAAAAACGATTGTCTATGGGCTCCGCGGCAGTGTTTCCCTATGGGAAACACTGGCGCGGAAGAAATGTCAGGAAAAATGACGAGAAAAATTAGAACATGTTCTAATTTTTCTCGTCGTTTTTAATGCCGTTTTTCACGTCGTGAAAAATGACAAAAAGACCACACACGGTCGTTTTTCTTGTTGAAAACAAAAAATGTCATTTTTCACGACGTGAAAAATTATCGTGTGTACGCGGCATAAGGAGCTGATTATGCTGCTGTTTGGGGAATTGCAACCTTTTCTGGAGCCCACCACTCCAGAGGGAGAGGTGGTTGGAGTATCCCAGCCATCTTTTTCACGTCTACTTACTAAGGCCCGGCAGGGTTTCAGGAAAATTGCACCCAGATATATATATACATGCTTACCACATGTCATAAGTGGGATTGAATTAAAAATGAATTCTATGCCGTAGCTGGGATTCCCAATGTCATGGGCCAAGGAATTTTCTGACACTCTTCAGTGCCTTTCTGCCACATCAGCTTGCATTCCTTTGCTTACTATTATAATGTTGTAATGGTCGTTTAACCACAAAGGGGTTAATATGGATTCTACTACTGTTCCAAATTGTAAAGTTTAGATAACATTGCATGCAAGTTTGAAAAGCAGAGACTGACACATCCGTGCAGATCCGTTGCTTCCGTATCTAATAATTTATTCCAGGCAGTACTAAGCTTTTTACACACAGCAGGATACGTCACTATTATGTTAATTGTGACACTAATAAACACATCTCATTGGCTACAATACAAAAGGAGTACAGAAACGTGATGATTATGCTGGGCTGTCCCCTGGTCCTATCTTCATATCCGCATTCCAAAGGTGTGTGGGAGAAGGGGGTCTCAGCCATCTTCTGTCTTCTCCAGTCTTTTCGATGGGAGGGGTTGTTATTATAAACTGATTTTGAGTAAGGAAATATTACAGCAGTGGTGTACATGAGAAAGCAATATAGACTTTATAGTATAGTAAAGATGCATAGAGAATAGACATTTTCTAGTTTAACATTATGCTCATCACATTCCTTCACAGACCCCACTAAAATGGCTATTTTCTATCTGTCCCTCAAACTAAAGAACCTGACCACCACCTGGACCTTTTTTCAGGCTAAGTATAGAGAAGGGCAGTAACTAGTTCCCTATATCCCTATAGGACTGTGAAATTATAGACAGGGAGTGACTGTAAAGGAGTGAAGGGTTTATCCTTTTCCTTCATAAGTGGATCCTCTTCTTGGTGGAGAAATGTAGGTGTACTGTTATCTACAGCCTTGCTCATTAGCTTCTTTACAAAGGGCAGAATACAGCATACAACCAGGGCTAAAAGAACTAGGATTATTAATACTGTAACCCCTATCTGGGTGAGCATCTTTTGCCACCCACCCATCCAGCTGAAATATTGATCCCACGGGTCTGTAATACCTGAGTTCTTCTTCAACTCTAATGACAGATCTTCTAATTTCTTTATAGCTAGAGTAACCTTACCATTTGCGCCAGAATTGTCAGGAATGTAGGTGCAACAGGTTCCCGTTTTCTTTATCATTTTACAGACACCTCCTTTCTCAGCTAACACCATCCGGTTTTCAAATGTCATATAAGAAGTGGGGGCTAACTGGTCAGCAATTCCCTGGAGGGCATCTCTATTGTAATTTACAAATCTCTGTTGGTTGTAGTATATGTAATTAATCCAATCTACATTCTTGTTGACAGTTAATATGGGGATCAAAGACTCAAAACCAGCTTTTACCTGGTCCCCGGCCTTGAATTGATCAGGGACCCCCCTTGGGACCCCTATGGCATCTATGTACACGAGGGTCAAAGCTTCTGGAGGGAGCTGCTCGCTTCCTCCTGTAACTGGGTGTATCACAGTATAAGTTACATTGCCAGGGAACTGGAGGACAGGAGACTATGTTACAGTAATCAAAGATAAAGGTGGCCACATGTGTGTTTGAAGAGTTATACTAGAATGTGGTGAATAACTTGTCATTTTGTGTACCTGCTTAGCCCCCACTAACCCCAACAGGAAAAGGATATACAACACCATCATTGTGGTGTTGGCAGGATCTTGTCTTCAGGAGATGGAGCTTTCTTGCAGTGGGAGGCATGTATCCAGGGGCTTTTCCCTTCTAGCTTTACTGATGTAGCTGTGGTCAGCAAAACTTGAAATGGACCATCATATCTTGGCTCAAGGGAGTGCTTCCTCACACACTTCTTTACTAGCACCCAATCTCCTGGCAGTAGTTGGTGTGTTCCTGTATCCACTTTAGGATCTGGAATGGAAGAAAACACTAGAGAATGGATATTAGTTAATGCTCCAGACAAACGTGTGACATAGCGTGTACACACTTTAGATTGTAACTGCAACTACTGTGGGAAATAACAGCCAGGTCTGGGGGCTGAACCAAACAAAATTTCATAAGGGGACAGAGCATGTTTCCCTAGAGTCCCATTCATCCTTTCTACCTTCCCACTGCTTTGATGGTGGTATGGGGTGTGCAGAGCTAACTGAACTCCCAGTGCTGCCCAAATCTCTTTTATAAATGTTGCTGTGAAGGCCGGGCCCTGATCGCTCTCTATCACCTCTGGAACTCCAAATCTACATACTAGCTCGCTCAGTCGTTTCTTAGCCGTGGTCTCGGCTGTCATGTTTGTAACAGCGTAGGCTTCTGGCCAGCCGGAGAACATGTCCACCACCACTAGAGCATATTCATATCGGCCACTTTTTGGCATCTGTATATGATCAATCTGTATCCTCTGGAATGGATAGAGGGGTTTCGCCAAATGCTTCTGCGGTGTCTTCTCTGTTCGGCTCGGGTTGCATTTTGCACATACTGCACATAAGGTGCAGTAATTTCTGGTTAGGGGGGGGGGTTATCCCTGGGGCCCAGTAATACTTGCTGATCAGTGAATTCATTAAGTTCTTAGAGAGATGTGCAGGTCCATGTGCCCATTGGACGACTGCTGGATACATATATTTTGGTAAACAGGTTTTCCCTCTCATCAGATATAGATCTCCATCGTATTCTGCTCCTTTATCGATCCATTCCGAATGTTCTTCTGAGTAAGCTGCATTTTGCATAGAGGCTAGGTATTGCCTGTCAGATGGCACATGGACCACCACAGGCATCTGCGCTAAAGATTCACTCTCCTCTTCGGCCACTTCAGGCGTTTTCCGTTGGCCTTTCGCTGCTTGTTTGGCAGCTATATCCGCCAGTTGGTTCCCTCTGGCTTCTTGAGAATTCAGTTTGCCATGTGCTTTAACCTTCAAGACAGCCACTTTGTCAGGCAGGAGTAGTGCATCCATTAACTTCTTGATGGCTGTGCCGTGTTTCACCGGCGTTCCGGCCGCTGTCAGAAATCCTCTAGCCCTCCAGATGACACCAAAGTCATCAGCCACTCCCAGGGCATACCTTGAGTCTGTGTAAATGTTGGCTCTTTTACCTTCTGCTATCTTACATGCTGTAGTGAGGGCTTGGAGCTCCGCTTCCTGAGCAGATACAGTTGGTGGTAATGCTCCTGCTTGAAGAAGTTCAAATTCAGAGGTCACAGCATAACCTGTGTGGTACTTGCCTCCTTCATCTGCATATCTGGAGCCATCCACAAAAAGTGTGTAGTCAGGGTTTTCCAGAGGAGTTTCAATCACTGTAGGTAAGTGTGTGGTTTCCATGCGCATCATTTCAAGGTAGTCATGTGGAGCAGTACAGGGGTCTTTTTCTTCACCATCTCCTTCTTCTTCTAGCCCCCCCTCGAAAAACGGCAGAAGTGTGGCCGGGTTGAGAGTGAGACACCTTTGGAGGGTCACATTGTCTGGAAGGAGGAGGGAGATATGTAACCGAAGATGTCTGGCGGTGGACAGGTGGCGGGGTTGCACCTGATTCAGGATGGCAGCAATGTCATGTGGTGCCAAAAGAAGCAGGGGTGTGCTAGAATGAGGTCAGAACTTTTGTCCAGCAGTGCTTGGGCAGCAAAGACAGCTCTTAAACAGGAAGGACCACCCCTAGCCACGGGGTCTAAACGGCATGAATAGTACCATATGGGTCTAGTTCGGCCTCCATGTGATTGAGCTAGGACCCCTGTGGCATGGCCAGTTCTTTCCAACACAAACAGTTTAAAAGGGTATCCCATAATCTGGGAGGCCCAAAGCAGGAGCCGTGGATATTGCTTGCTTCAGCAGAAAGAAATTGTCCAGGGCCTCGCTTGACAGGGTAAATGGCACAGACTTGAGAGCATCATAGAGTGGTTGCATGAGGATTGATGCCTCAGGGATCCACGCGTGCAGTAAGCCAGGTCCACTACAGTGAAGTACTCAGCAATTTGAGGTATACCTGATAATAAGGTATGTGGATTTGGCACAATTGGGGTGTCCAACACTGTGGCTTCGTTAACTGCTCGGAGGTCTTGGACCATTCTCTGATTCTCCTCTTGGGGTCCGTTTCTTCACTGGAAACAAGGGTGTATTGCAAATGTCTCAACCTGTCTTGAGATGGCTGCAGATTGAGCAGGCTTCAAGGGGTATTGTGGTTTCCGGGGAAATGATGCTCCCTCTTTGAGCTTGACTAAAACTGGTGGCACTTTCAGGTGACCGATGTCTTCCGGTCCCGTGGACCATAGGCATGCAGGAATTCTGTCAAGCACTTCCTGTGGAATGGAACTTGGAGTTATCGGTTCACGAAGTATCATCATGAGAGGCAGAGAACACAAAGCAGATGAGTCTTCCAAGGATAGGGGAGTATGCAGCTTCACTCCTCCTTCAGGCGTGAAAATGATTGAGGTCTGTAGTCTGGACAACACATCAGCTCCAAGAAAATTCATGGGACATGTAGAGGACACTGCCATAAGGGGTGACGGGTTTTCCCATTACCTAGCGAGAGTTGGGGTGTGGTGGTTTTGGTTGATATCCGCGTTGCCCTCCACGGGGGTCCCTGTCTTGTCTGGGATGTCTTGGGGCTTTACATTCTCTTCTGTAGTGACCCAGTGTCCCACAGTTGTAGCAGGTGATCCTTTCCCTAATATTGGGCAGTGGAGGTGGACGAGTGTAGGTGGGATCGTCATCATGAGCTACCATGAGGGGCGTTGTTTTTTTCACTTTTTGGTTGTCTATACCCTTGGCCACCAGCAGTAGATCGGACATTTTCATAGAGCGGTATTCGGGGCAAGCCACCATCAGGCCTTTTTTGATATCTTCTCTGAGCCCTGAGACAAAAGCAGTTAATAACATGTGTGTGTGCGCCTTTTCATAATGAGAGAAGCCCAGATTCTCAAAGGCCTGGGTGAGTCTGGCATGATACTTCTCCACAGACTCCCCTTTATCTTGGATTGTGGTAGTCCGATCCACCAGTTTCTCCTTTGCCCATTCGTGGAGTTGGGCGCAAAACTCCACACCCGAGGAATGGGAAGGGGCACTTGTCAAGCAGGCACTATTAAAGGCCGCCTGCATGTCCTTCTTGCTTGTGATGTGGTAAAAGCGACATACATCACCGGTGCCCCCTTCTGGCAACTGAGATTGTTGTTGTTGGGGCGGGGGCTGACGAGGGGTACTGTTCTTTATGGTTGCCAGCATACGTTCGAGATTCATTTGGAACTGTGAGTCTGGAGCTGGATTGGGGGTTAAACCAGGGGTGGGCCTTGCTGCTTGCTGGTGGTCTTCCCACTCGGACGCTTCTTCATCATTAATATATCCGGCCTGTGAAGGTGGCACTTCCGTATTGGGGAAGACAGGAGTGTGGTAGGAGCCATCCTGGTTTAAAACAGGGAGAACTGGGTAGAGGCCTTGGTTGGGCCTTCCGGGTGTACCAAGATGGCCACTTGCAGGAAGTGCACTGGGCTGGGCAGGAAGTGAGGGCATGGGTGCACTAAGATGGCTGCCGGGAGGAAGTGCACTGGGCTGGGCTTGAGGCGGGGCCTGGCAGGGATGATCCTCCCCTCCTTTTGACCAAATCCCGTAGGGGGGGTTGGAAACATCAGGTTTGTGGTAAACATATGCAAAACAATCTCCATCCGTCTTCAACTCCTCCTCTATCCATCCTTCGGCATGTAAAGCTTTGGCAACTTTGAACCAAAATTCTGCTACATCCAGTAAGCAGTTATCAGACAGAATGCCTCTTTGTTCTCTTATCAACAAACACCAAGTCTCCGGCTGTAACCTAGCGACCTTATCTTTCAAGTCACATACCTTTGCTATTCTAGTGAACATTTTAACTGTTTATGAACCTGCTCTCCTCTTTACAATATCACATGCTAGCATGCTCTTGTCTGGCTTAGTAACTTTGTGACCCATCCTGCCCCCCTTCTTCTGGTGCACCTAGCTCGTATCCAAGCTGGCTCACTCTCCCCTGCTCCTAAGGTGTATATCCCTCCTCTACTGCTTTCTGTTCTATTTCTTCAAGGGACTGCCGAAACCCCCCTCTCACTGGGTAATGAACGTTTAATCTCAAAACTAACACATCAGGGGTGAAGGGGAACAGCGGCTTGTGACCCAATTGTTCCTTCAGGTAGCCGCCTTCTTCACCAGTCCCCAACCCCGTTGATTTATGCCAAACAGTAATCCACAAACACACTGAGAACAGGACATCACACCTGCAGCCCCTTGGCACCACAAAACCTTAGCAGCTGAACGCCCTCAGGTTAACCATTTCTGCAGGTGTAGCTCACCTGTACCAGAACAGGGTACACAACCCCTGAGTGACCTTTGTTGCAAACCTCACCGTCCTTTAGAGGGGCAGGCAGCTCACCTCCGGACACGACCCGTCTCAGCGGCAAACAGCTCACCTGAGTCAGGGTACTCTATTGCAACAAATTTTCAGTCTACCAAGGAGCTGCCATGCCCAGGACAACAGACACTGAACAAATACAAACACCTAACAAATAGATTCAGTAGAGATCCAATTGCAGGTTCGTTAAAACAGCCCCAGGCGAGATATACAAAGTACCTGCCTCTTAGTTTGCCTCTAGAAGCCGACAAAGCCAGCCGCCAACCCAGACAGAACAAATTTGTACAGTGGTAAGTATATAAGTACTCACCGTACCCCAGGGGTGCGCAAGTCCCTGTATTCGGTCAGTCCCGATTGGCAACTCAGCCCTTAGATAGCGGTCTTCCTTCGGTCAAAAACCTGGAGCCCCTACGTTGGGCGTCATTTGTAATGGTCGTTTAACCACAAAGGGGTTAATATGGATTCTACTACTGTTCCGAATTGTAAAGTTTAGATAACATTGCATGCAAGTTTGAAAAGCAGAGACTGACACATCCATGCAGATCCGTTGCTTCCGTCTCTAATAATTTATTCCAGGCAGTACTAAGCTTTTTACACACAGCATGATACGTCACTATTATGTTAATTGTGACACTAATAAACACATCTCATTGGCTACAATACAAAAGGAGTACAGAAACGTGATGATTATGCTGGGCTGTCCTCTGGTCCTATCTTCATATCCGCATTCCAAAGGTGTGTGGGAGAAGGGGGTCTCAGCCATCTTCTGTCTTCTCCAGTCTTTTCGATGGGAGGGGTTGTTATTATAAACTGATTTTGAGTAAGGAAACATTACAGCAGTGGTGTACATGAGAAAGCAATATAGACTTTATAGTATAGTAAAGATGCATAGAGAATAGACATTTTCTAGTTTAACATTATGCTCATCACATTCATTCACAATGTCAGTGCCCAGGAAGGATGGGGTGGTATTTACAGGAGGGTGCTCCCTTCTGTCCCCTGTACATTTATTGGCTGGCTGGAGAGGAAAGAACAATGCATGCACCACAAACTAACGCAGGAATTACAGCAGCCATGATCCTGGTCTAACCATTTCTACCTAAGCCAGTTTATATATGGCCTAAGGTCTTCAATCATGTCTAGCCATTAAATACAAAATGTATGTAAGAAATCTTACTGTTGTTACCCACTCATGATATACTCTTGCTGTTCAAAAAATTGAATTTTCAAACTGTATTTTAGGTGATTGTGGCTATCCTTGTCTGCCCTGGCTGCTAACACCACTCTTGAGGTACTTCACACATGCAGAATCTTGGTACAATGCAGGAATTACTAAGACAAGAGGTGTCTTTGAGCGTACCTTTGGGTCCTTAAAGGCAGGTTATGCTGTATCTCATCTCTATGAGGAGATTTTCTGGCTATAGCCTAGAAAAAGTTGACCACATGTTTTTTTGGGCTGCTGTTTCCTTCATAAATCAGCCCATCATGCAGGATTGCTTCTTGATATTGGGGTTCAAGACACTTATGGGGAACCTATTTAACCAATTCCTGAATCCAATCATGATGAGTGTGGCCATGAAGTCCGACAGTGCTTTATACAAAGCTATTTTTAAAGATATGCATCAACTCTTACTTTAGAAATCTTACCATGTTGTTTACTCTGTTTTTTGGTGAAAAGGCTGTGGTTGTTAGGAAGGAACACGGGGAGTGGCCCCATTTCAAGCTGTCTGTAACTCTGTCACTTCAACACAAGCTAATCATTTGAGCAGCTTCTGTTGAAGCTTAGAGTCCTTGGTTGAACATACAGTATGCCACTTGTAGTGGCAAAGCATTCATGTTACACAAAGATCTTTGGAGATATCTTAAGCAAAAATTTACGCAACACAAAAGAATACTTGTATGTTTGCTTACAAGAACCTTCTAAAGGAAAAATAAATAAATTAAAACATAAAATCAATATGTTGGCCAGCAAGATTATTATTAAGCAAAACATCCAGTGTTAGACCATAACTGTACAAATGCACAGTATTTACACGTCTTGACATATATGCCTAAGAAACATGTGTGTATCAAAGTGGGATTGAACACCTCCCTAAACATCTATTCATCTTAATTATGAAGAGTAGGGATTAGCCGAACACCCCCCCCCTGTTCGGTTCGCACCAGAACCTGTGAACAGCCAGAATGTTTGCGTGAACTTTAGAACCCTATTAAATACAATGGACTTTAACGTTCAAAATCAAAAGTGCTAATTATAAGGCTAATATGCAAGTTATTGTCCTAAAAAGTGTTTGGGGACCCGGGTCCTGCCCCAGGGGAAATGTATCAATGCAAAAAAAAGTTTTAAAAAACGGACGTTTTTTCGGGAGCAGTGATTTTAATAATGCTTAAAGTGAAACAATAAAAGTGAAATATTCCTTTAAATTTCGTACCTAGGGTGTGTGTATAGTATGCCTGTAAAGTCGTGCTTGTTTCCCTTGCTTAGAACTGTCCCTGCACAAAATGTAATTTCTGAAGGAAAAAAAGTAATTTAAAACTCACTCGCGGCTATAATGAATTGTCGGCTCCCGGCAATACATAGAAAAGTCATTGATAAAAAAAAAGTGTGGGGGTCCCCCCAAATTCAATTACCAGGCCCTTCAGGTCTGGTATGGATATTAAGGGGAACCCTGCCGCAAATTAAAAAAAAATGCGTGGGGTTCCCCCAAATATCCATACCAGGCCCTTCAGGTCTGGTATGGATTTTAAGGGGAACTCCACCCCAAATTTAAATCCGAGTGCGCAACCTGGCAGGCCGCAGGAAAAGAGGGAGGATGAGAGAGCGACCCCCCCCTCCTGAACCGTACCAGGCCACATGCCCTCAACATGGGGAGGATGTCCCCATGTTGATGAGGACAAGGGCCTCATCCCCACAACCCTTGCCCGGTGGTTGTGGGGGTCTGCGGGCAGGGGGCTTATCGGAATCTGGAAGACCCCTTTAACAAAGGGGACCCCCAGATCCCGCCCCGCCTATATGAATTGGTAAGGGGTACATTGTACCCCTACCATTTCACGAAGAAAGTGTAAAAAAAATGTAAAAAAAAACACTGACAACTTGGAAAAGTCCTTTATTAAAAATAAAAAATAAAATAACCCATTCTAGCGATGAAATCCAGTGTCCCGCGGCAATCCGATGTCCAGCGCTGTCCACACGAAACGTCATTGGCTGAGCCTGAGCGGACCTGATGGGGAACTTCCTCCGCAGTGCATTAAATGAATAGACCCGCCCCTTCTAAAGTTCCCCATCAGGTCTGCTCAGCCAATGACATAGGTGTAAGGCTAAGCGGACCAGATGCGAAACGTGAGAAGGGGCGGGTCTATTCATTTATTACACTGTGGAGGAAGTTCCCCATCAGGTCCGCCCCCTCGTATGTCAGACCCCGCCTACGTCATTGGCTGAGCGGACCTGATGGGGAACTGCCTCCGCAGTGTAATAAATGAATAGACCCGCCCCTTCTCACGTTACGGATCTGATCCGCTTAGCCTTACACCTACGTCATTGGCTGAGCGGACCTGATGGGGAACTTTAGAAGGGGTGGGTCTATACATTTAATACACTGCAGAGGAAGTTCTCCATCAGGTCCGCTCAGGCTCAGCCAATGACATTTCGTGTGGACAGCGCTGGACATCGGATCGCCGCGGGACACTGGATTTCATCGCTGGAATGTTTTTTTTTTTTTTTAATAAAGGACTTTTCCAAGGTGTCTGTGTGTTTTTTTTATATTTTTTTTACACTTTCTTCATGAAATGGTAGGGGTACAATGTACCCCTTACCAATTCACATAGGGGGGGCGGGATCTGGGGTCCCTTTTGTTAAAGGGGTCTTCCAGATTCCGATAAGCCCCCTGCCCGCAGACCCCCACAACCACCGGGCAAGGGTTGTGGGGATGAGGCCCTTGTCCTCATCAACATGGGAACATCCTCCCCATGTTAAGGGCATTGTCCTGGTACGGTTCAGGAGGGGGGGCACTCTCTCGCCCCCTCCCCTCTTTTCCTGCGGCCTGCCAGGTTGCGTGCTCGGATAAAGGGTCTGGTATGGATTTTTGGGGGAACTCCACGCCATTTTTTTTAAAATTGGGGTGGAGTTCCCCTTAAAATCCATACCAGACCTTAAGGGCCTGGTAATTGAATTTGGGGGGACCCCCACGCTTTTTTTTTTGTATCAATGACTTTTCTATGTATTGCCGGGAGCCGACAATTCATTATAGCCGCGAGTGAGTTTTAAATTACTTTTTTTCCTTCAGAAATTACACTTTGTGCAGGGACAGTTCTAAGCACGGGAAACAAACGCAACTTTTTTTATTTGAAAAAAACAACTTTATTGAGAAGTATATGCATGGTACATACATCAGTAAAAACCAGTATGGCCGAAGCAGTAGTACATACATGAACATAGTGAAACATCTGTGTGACATAAAGATGAAGACACCAATGGGATTGAAGCCGGCACACAACAAAGATGAGGAGACAACATGTCAGGTACACGTTTCACCATCCGCCAACCATCTGTCCCAGACCCTCTCATACTTTAGGGGACACCCTCTATGTACATAAATCAGTTTTTTATATGGGAGAGCATCGTTAACCGCCTTTTTCCAGCACTGGATTGTAGGGGGCAGAGCCTGCATCCAAGTTCGGGCCACTACTTTTCTCGCCGAGAATAGCGTCTCATGTAAAAAGGTACGCAGGGGTTTGTCGGCATCTAATTCTGGCAACAGGCCAAGTAGGCACATCTTTGGGTCAAGGGTAGCAGGGGAGCCCATCTAGTCGTGCAGGAAGCATATCACCTGTGTCCAGTATGTCTGGATAAGAGGGCAGGACCAGATGAGGTGGTAGAAGGAGCCCGGGGTATGGTTGCAGAGGCAGCATCCTGGATTGTACGTGGGTTTGAAACGTGCTATTCTCTGAGGGGTCAGGTATGTTCTGTGTATAATGTACAACTGTGTGAGGCGGTCCGATAGTCTGGGGGAGACTTTTTTCACGTCCTCCAAGATCTCGTCCCAATCCTCATCCTCTATTGGTCCAACATCCACCTCCCATCTGGACTTGGCAGCATAGGCCAATGCTGTGGTGCTAGGGAGACGAATGGCCGAGTACAGAGCGGAGATGAGTTTGGCAGGCTCATTACCCATGACTGTGTGCACTATAGAGGGAACTGCCAGGGATGGGTTAGAGACAGCAAACTGGGCCTGTATAGCGTGACGGAGTTGCAGATACCTGAAGAAGAGGCAATTGGGGAGGGAAAATTCATCCTTCAGCATTTGAAATGTTTTAAGGCCTGTGGCGGTCATGATTTGGTGTAAATATAAGATCTCATGGCGTGTCCACACCGCGGGGTCTGGAATGGACAATAATTCTGGCAAACATGTATTGAACCAGAGAGGGGTATGAGAGTGTACCTGTGGGGTTCCAGTTTTTTTTAGTGCCATCCGCCATACCCTCCGGTGGTGAGTCAACATGTCTGCTTTGTGTTGGGGGGGGCATCTTGTCGATGGGGTTCTAAGGACTGACTGGAGTGGGGTATGGGCTGGGTCATCGGGATGCTCACAGAGCAGTGTCTGGTATCTTGGTAGCTCACGTTTGTCAAAGTAATAGAAATGGGACAGTTGGGAGGCAAGATAATAGTCCTGAAAATCTGGGAGAGCAGCTCCTCCCAGTGTCACAGGGTTCTTCAGAATTCTCCAAGATAATTTGTGTCTGCCATGACCCCATATAAATGAATTCAGAATGGATTCAATTATTTTGAAACATTTTTGTGGTATATAGAGGGGAGCATGCCAGACCAAATAGAGTATTTTTGGAAGGAGTATCATTTTAACCAGACTGATGCGACCCATAACACCCAAGGGTAGTCTGGCCCAAGTCTGTGTCTTGGTCTTGATCAGGGCATACAGGGGTTCAATGTTCAGTAGTTTGTAGTCTGAGAGCGATCTGGTGACCTGCACACCAAGATATTTGATCAGGGAGACCCTTGGGAGAGCCAAAGGAGGGGACGTGAATGAGGGGGGGAAATGGTCAATCGGGAGGATCTGGGACTTGGACCAATTAATACTCAGACCCGAATGGCCACCCATACGTTCTATGGACTGGAGGGCTGCTACAAGAGAAGGACCCGAGTCCGCCAGATACAGGAGTGTATCGTCGGCATACATCCCAATCTTTTCTTCCAGGTTCCCCATCCTGAGGCCTCGGATGCAAGTGTCTGCACGGACCATAATGGCCAACGGCTCCACAGCCAATGCGTACAGCATGGGGGAAAGGGGACAGCCTTGTCGGGTCCCTCTCTCCAGCGGGAACTGGTCGGAAAGCCAACCGTTCACAAATACTCTGGCCCTCGGGGACTGATAGAGGAGTTGGACCCAGCGAATAAAGCTGGGGCCAAATCCAAATCTTGAGAGGCACTCCCACAGGTAGAAACAAACGCGACCTTACATGCATACTATACACACACCCTAGGTACGAAATTTAAAGGAATATTTCACTTGTATTGTTTCACTTTAAGAATTATTATAATCACTGCTCCCGAAAAAACGTCCCCAAACACTTTTTATGACAATAACTTGCATATAAGCCTTTAAAATTAGCACTTTAGATTTCTCCCATAGACTTTTCGAATTTGCCTCGAACACGCCAATTTGTTCGCTGTTCGCCGAACGGGCGAACAGGCAATGTTCGAGTCGAACATGCGTTTGACTCGAACTCGAAGCTCATCCCTAATGAAGAGATGTTTAGGATCAAAGAACCAGGCTCAACATTGTCTAGAAAGACAATGGTGGGAATGTACTAAAACTGGAGCACATACAATCTGGCGCATGTGTGCCTATAATAACCAATCAGGGTGTAGGGTTATTGTCAAAGCTTCATAGAACAAGCTGAATTTAGAAGTTAACTAGTTAGTATGAACACATGCACCAGATTCTCTGGGCTCCAGTTTTAGTAAATAGCATTCAATGCCTATTCTCCATCAGGATAAAGCACACATGTGCCGAAATATAGCAAGGACTTTGCCAAAAGGAAGATCCAAATGGACTTGAAAGTGTAACTTAGGGCACAACTCATTTTTATTTTGGATACAGTAAGGGAATCCCTGTGAGTTTGTTTTTACCACCTGTGCCCCATTGGTGAGATTCACCTTCTATTATTGGTTGGATGACAAGACAAAATGTGGAATTTTCTATTTCTTTCACTGACAAGGAAAACAGTAGAAATAGAGGTAGTTAATCTCCCTAACAGGTCACAGATATCCAGAAAAACTGACAGATGTTCTAACCCCTTTCTGTTGTAACCAAAACCCCAAAAAATGCATGTTGCCTTCAGTTACACTTTTCCTTGTAGTGCAATACATGAGTCAAATCTAAAAAATTGATATTCGACATAAAAATGGTGGGTATAATTTAACGTAATGAAAAGGAAACAGAGGTAGAGGCAAAATCAGACGGTTCATTAATTTCAGAAGACTTGTTAAGACACTGAATGAGTAAGTCAAGTTTTTTTTTGCCAATACTCTGTTGTACTTCTAAAGAATAGCAGCATACTGTCATGGATATGCAGTAGTGTTTGTCTGTCAGCTTACCTTCCTTCCCATGTGTTCATCTTAGAGGCCTGAGCCCTTTCACCTGGCTTCCTTTATAATCTCCTCCCAGCCTGACTCCACCCCAGGCCCTATCACTGAACACTATATTACCTGTGCACTGCAAGCCTGCTTTGCTGATCAACGTGTTTGTTAGGCATTGTGTGTTTGGGTTCCTGCCTGCCGTGTGCTACGTCTGTCTCTCTGTTACGTTATTGGCTTGTCCCTGACTATCCCTGTCTGCTCGTGACCCTTGACCTTCGGCTCGTTCTTCGTTATCCTTGTCTGCTTGTGGCCCCTGACCTTCAGCTTGTTATTCGGTTCTCTCTTATCGTGTGCTGCTGCTTCCCCTCTTTTCCCCTTATCCTACGGGCGTGAGCTAGGAAACTCCAGGGGCCGCGACCTGGTCCCAGCCTGCAGCATAACATCCTCACCACTAGAGGCCCTGGAGAAGACCAGCTGGGTCTTAGACTCCGCGCCCTGGGGAATCTTGGCTCTAGCTTCCGTTAGGATCCCGGTTGTGCTCCTCTGGTCCCGCTTTCCACAACCACCCAGTTTCCTATCCGCAGAAGCCAGCCATAGGGTTCACTACCTCGCGGTGCACTCCTGTCCCCCTACGGTGTGCATCTGTCACCTGGCCACAGGTGACCCTGACACATACATGCCTTCATGCCCTTAATTTTCAATTCAATGTCCTTTAATTGATGAAACTTCACTCTTTGCTGTTGATCAAAAACAAGTTGTTCTTAGCCTTGATTTCCTGTGCGTCATATTGTGTGCCCACGTCTTATGCCAATTAGTGGAGTGGGAGACCCCAAATTAGCCTTTACAGGCACTTTATGCCCCCAGGCACTATATTTACAGAAATATTTCATTTTTATTGTTTCACTTTAAGCATCATTAAAATCACTGCTCCTGTAAAAACTATCTTTAAACAAAAAATATAAAATTGCATTGATACATGTCCCCCAGGCAGTACTTGGACCCCCATACCCTTTTGGCCAATACCTTGCATATAAGCCTTCAAAATGGGCACTTTTTATTTTTGTATTTTGGGTCCCATAGACTTTAATAGGGTTTGGAAATCGGGTCCGAACGTTTGCAATGTTTGAGAGTTCTGGTGTAAACTGAACCAGGGGGTGTCTGGCCTAACTCTATTGTAGAGTAAGGTATCAAAACCTTTGCACAGTCCGGTCACAGTCTCTTCACGGATGAAGGGCATCAGCATTTGTTAATAGCCAAAGGTATGAAGAGAAGTTCTTAAGCCGTCAGTTTTTCTTAGAAGAAAGGAGATAAGCAATTAAGTTAACAAGTTAGACATCCAAGATGTACATTAAAAAATATAAAATTACATTTACTTGACAGAAATTGGAGACATTTGTAGTCATGCTTTCTAATGTAAGTACGCACAACCAGACTAACCTTTTCTTCCTGTTTAATGCCATCTTTTATTTGATGTTGCCCTTGGTGTCTTGGAGTCTTTTTTTACATGTCCCTCACTACGAGCTGCAACTCCCACTAAATTGACTGCTCGTCATTTTGTTCCACGGTTTTCTTTTCCAAGCTTGATTGCTTTTAACATGTGGGGACACAGCAACTTGTCATACACAGTAACCAGTATTTCTACCAACGCCACGTTTTCTGCACATGTGAGCTTCATATTGCATTGTCGACCATCTGTTCATTTCCTCTTCTGGTTATGACCAATGGAGATTTGCTTGACACTGCTGTCACTCAAATTTTTCTGTCGTCTGCTTTTCTGGGGTCTTGCTATAGGTGTCTTCCTGCAACTGACACTTGACTGTTCCTCACCACAGGGCATGTATGTTTGGTTTGCAGCCTCATCATCCACTTCTGTACTGATATATATGTAATTCATTTGATTAGGAGTTAAATGTTGTTTTCTTCTCTCTTCAATAGTGGTCCTTTGTGAATCTCCTTTGTCACTAGCCTAGATGGTGGAAGCTTGCGAAAGACATATCTGTTGTAAGATTTAGACATTAGAAACATGTTCACTTGTTTGACTTTAGAATTCTCAGAGGTTTAGACTAAGCTTGCTTTTGTTACTTCCAGATGAAGCAGACTTTGTGGGCAACCTGCTGATTTTTGGATTGCTTTCTTTTCTCGCATCGTTGTGTTTGGAGCACTATGAAAAACACAAAGATACTTTTAAGTTGCTGAGGATTTCACTTTATGTTTTAGATGTAAAAATACCATCTATTTATTACCATAAACTTGGCTGGTTTTAACAATTCCATCCTTCCTTCGAGTTTTTTTTTTTAAAATGCATCCTTCACCTACAATAGAATGTCAAAGTTGTGCACAGTTCGGTGGAGAAATGTGAGGCATGTTTGTTTGGACAGATCACAATACAGTAGGGCTCATACTTTTGGAATTTGCCATTGGCTTTTCTGGCATAAATATTTGGGGTGCCTACAAAGGAATGAAAGTGAATATGCTTATTTTAACATGAAATTCCTTCATACAAAACTAGACACATGTTTGAAGAAAACTAGTAACATTGTATGTGTAAGAGCATGCAATGCCAAGCTGCGGTTTCCAAAGCGAGCAAAGTCCTTTCTTGTATTAAGAGAGGTATGGTCTCCAGAGAGAGAGATATCATTTTGCCCCTGTTCAAATCATTAGTAAGACCTCTTTTGGAATATGCAGTTCAGTTTTGGGCCCCAGTTCTCAAAAAGGATATTGGGGAACTGGAGAAAGTGCAGAGAAGGGCAACCAAACTGATAAGAGGCATGGAGGAGCTCAGCTATGAGGAGAGATTAGAGGAACTGAAATTATTCTCTCTTGAGAAGAGGAGATTAAGGGGGGATATGATCAACATGTACAAATATATAAGGGGTCCATATAGTGAACTTGGTGTTCAGTTATTCACTTTACGGTCAACACAAAGGACAAGGGGGCACTCTTTGCGTCTAGAGGAAAAGAGATTTCACCTCCAAATACGGAAAGGTTTTTTCACAGTAAGAGCTGTGGAAACGTGGAATAGACTCCCTGCAGAGGTGGTTCTGGCCAGCTCAGTAGATTGCTTTAAGAAGGGCCTGGATTCTTTCTTAAATGTACATAATATAACTGGGTACTGACATTTATAGGTAAAGTTGATCCGGGGAATATCCGATTGCCTCTCGGGGGATCAGGAAGGAATTTTTTCCCCTGCTGTAGCAAATTGGATCATGCTCTTCTGGGGTTTTTTGCCTTCCTCTGGATCAACTGTGGGTATAGAATTGGGTATATGGGATTGTATGATATATTTTTTTTATTTTTATGGTTGAACTGGATGGACTTGTGTCTTTTTTCAACCTGACTAACTATGTAACTATGTAACTATGTAAGTCATGCGTTTTTGGGATTGAAAGGAAGCTATAATGGACTTACCTCCTGAACATTTTTGTTACTTCTCTTGCTCTTGTTTCAATTTGGGATGTACCATCTATTGAACACAATAGAGACATGTTAGTAACAAAATATGAACATATGCATATGTAGGTCTAAGAAGGAAATACATACTCGAGCTTGGATACTTTAAGGATACAGAAGGTGACTTCTGCTCCATGTTCTTGTACCATTTAAAAGGAATAAATACAATGCTTAGAAGGAGCAGATAAACCCATCTCAAGCACATTTAAAAACTAAATAAATACATTTTCCAATTGTTGAATTGAACTGTATGTTGACAGTAAAGAGAACAAAAAAATATAATACATAAGCATGTATATATCTACCTCTAGTGCGGCAAATTTTGCCTCAAAGTTGGATGTTCAGAGCTGAAAAAAATCTTGGTAAGATTAAATGTCCGTTGTTTATTCTAGTTCTCCTATTCTAGACCATATCCAACAGCTGCACAGCAAACATGTTGGGCATGTTTTCACAAATCCAAACAAATGGGAAAGAAAGCTGAACATTTACAATGGCCATTTTTCAGCAAACAAGCATGAGCCATGTGTTTTGCAAGCATAGAACACACTGTAGAAGTGAAAAGCTTAAAATGGGTAATTAATAAATGAAACAAATATGTTTCACAGGGGACAAGCCATGTGTGCAGCTAGCATAGAAGGGCATGCAGAACTGGCAAGCCACAAATGGGTATGAACATGCAGAAATTAGCCAGAAATGTTCCACAATTCAGGACACAAAGCATGAAACTCCATAACTGCTAAGACAAAATAGGCTGCGCAAATGATAAAAAGTGCTTTACCATGTGCTCACTAGATCCAGGATGTTTGGCTTCTTTTCTGCTGAGCTCTCCTCTACCATAACTCCTTTCTGCCAAGGGCCTCAGAAGAGTGCAGCAGGAAAATAATTACTGCCCGCTGAATATGATGTCATGCAGTAAACTACTGCATGGTTTCATGAGTTAAAAGAGAAGTATGGGTTTAGGGTTTTTTCCTGATTTATACCTACCTAGGTGGATACAGCATGGGTCTATTTACTTGGTGCAACCTTGTCTTTCTTATTTTACCAATAATTTGGGTAATTTATTGCATTTTTTTGCCCTAAAATTCATGTTAGTGTGTTTTTTACAGAAATGTTGAGTTTCCTACCAATATTTTATTCTATAGGGTATCTGCTTTCAGAAAATATATAATATTTGTGTGTTATGTGTAATCTTCAGGCCTAAAACAATTTTTTAAAACATGCGTGGGATATGGGATCACTTTTCTAATGTTTTTATTTCATGTATTTTTTAAATACTAAGCTATGAAATAATGTCAGTATTAAAAAGAGGTGCACTGGTAATCTGAAACAATGGGGGAGATTTACTAAAACTGGTGCACTCACAATCTACTGCAGCTGTACATGGTAGCCAATCAGCTTCTAACTTCAGCTTGCTCAATTAACCACTTAAGCCCCGGACCATTTGGTAGCTAAAGGACCAGAGGTGAATTCAGAATTTTGCACTGAGCTGCTTTAACTGTAAATTGTGCGGACATGCAATGTTGTACCCAAACGAAATTTGCGTCCTTTTCTTCCCACAAATAGAGCTTTCTTTTAATGGTATTTGATTGCCTCTGCGATTTTTATTTTTTGCGATATAAACGGAAAAAGACCGAAAATTTTGAAAAAAAATGATATTTTCTACTTTTTGTTATAAGAAAAATCGAATAAACTCAATTTTAGTCATACATTTAGGCCAAAATGTATTCAGCCACATGTCTTTAGTAAAAAAAATGTCAATAAGCGTATATTTATCGGTTTGCGCAAAAGTTATAGCGTTTACAAACTAGGGTACATTTTCTGGAATTTACACAGCTTTAAATTTATGACTGCCTATCTCATTTCTTGAGGTGCTAAAATGGCAGGGCAGTAGAAAGTAGACACCCCAAGGAAATTGCTGAGAGGCATGTTGAGCCCATTGAATATTTTTTTTTTGTCCCAAGTGATTGAATAATGACAAAAAAAAAAAATTACAAAAAGTTGTCACTAAATGATATATTGCTCACACATGCCATGGTTATATGTGGAATTGCACCCCAAAATACATTCTGCTGCTTCTCCTGAGTACGGGGATACCACATGTGTGGGACTTTTTAGGAGCCTAGCCACGTACGGGACCCTGGAAACCAAGCACCGCCTTCAGGATTTCTAAGGGTGTAAATTTTTGATTTCACTCCTCACTACCTATCACAGTTTTGAAGGCCATAAAATGCCAAAATAGCACAAAACCCCCCCAAATGACCCCATTTTGGAAAGTAGACACCCCAAGCTGTTTGCTGAGAGGCATGGTGAGTATTTTACAGCTCTCATTTGTTTTTAAAAAATGAAGAAAGAACATTTTTTTTTTTTTTTCTTTTTTTTTTCAATTTTCAAAACTTTGTGACAAAAAGCGAGATCTGCAAAATACTCACAATACCTCTCAGCAAATAGCTTGGGGTGTCTACTTTCCAAAATGGGGTCATTTGGGGGGGTTTTGTGCCATCTGGGCATTCCATGGCCTCCGAAACTGTGATAGGCAGTGAGAAGTGAAATCAAAAATTTACACCCTTTAGAAAGCCTGAAGGCGGTGATTGGTTTTTGGGGTCCCGTACGCGGCTAGGCTCCCAAAAAGTCTCACACATGTGGTATCCCTGTACTCAGGAGAAGCAACAGAATGTATTTTGGGGTGTAATTCCACATATGCCCATGGCATGTTTGAGTAATATATCATTTAGTGACAACTTTGTGCAAAAAAAAAAATTGTCTTTTTTCCGCAACTTGTGTCAACATATAAAATATTCCATGGACTCGACATGCCTCTCAGTATATAGCTTGGGGTGTCTACTTTCCAAAATGGGATCATTTGGGGGGGTTTTGAACTGTTCTGGCATTTTATACACAACATTAGGAAGCTTACATCCACTCTTCTAACCACTTGAAGACAAAGCCCTTTTTGACACTTTTTGTTTACATGAAAACATCTTTTTTTTGCAAGAAAATTATGTTGAACCCCCAAACATTATATATATTTTTAAAGCAAAGGCCCTACAGAATAAAATGGTGGGTGTTGCATTTTTTTTTTCTACACAGTATTTGCGCAGCGATTTTTCAAACGCATTTTTTGGGGAAAAAATACACTTTTTTAAATTTTAATGCACTAAAACACACTATATTGCCCAAATGTTTGATGAAATTAAAAAGATGATCTTAGGCCGAGTACATAGATACCAAACACGATATGCTTTATAATTTCGCACAAACGCGCATTGGCGACAAACTACATACATTTTTAAAAGCCTTTAAAAGCCTTTACAGGTTACCCCGTTAGATTTACAGAGGAGGTCTACTGCTAACATTACTGCCCTCGATCTGACCTTCGCGGTGTTACCTCACATGCATGGTGCAATTGCTGTTTACATACGACGCCAGACCGACGCTTGCGTTCGCCATTGGGCAAGAGCAGGGCAGGACAGGGGTGATTTTTATTTTTTATTTTTTTTTTATTATTAATTTTGCTTTTTTATTTTATTTTTAAACTGTTGCTTCCATATTTTAGTTTATTTTTATCATTTTTATTGTTATCTCAGGGAATGTAAATATCCCCTATGATAGCTATAGGTAATGACAGGTACTCTTTTTTGAAAAAACTGGGGTCTATTGGACCCTAGATCTTTCCTCTGCTCTCAAAGCATCTGACCACACCAAGATCGGTGTGATAAAATGCTTTCCCAATTTCCCAATGGCGCTTTTTATATCCGGGGGGGGTCATTCCCTCCCACTGCTTGTAAAAGCAGTCCAGAGGCTAATTAGCCACTAGGATTGCTTTTACATGAAAGCCGGCCGCTGGCTGAAAAGAATGATACCAAGATGATACCTAAACCCGCAGGCATCATTCTGGTATAAACATTCAAATTCCAGCAACATACCAGTACGTTGCTGGTCCTTGTTGGACATGTATTGTAATCTTTTTTTTCATGCAGCCTGTTGGCTGAACGAAAAAAGAGATTGATCGGTGGGTATGCCCACCATTAGAATACCGCCCTTCATCCACCCACTTCTAATGATGGGCATACATGCACCATTTATATATGCCGAAGCATGGGGGCATCTTCCCGCAAAAGTTATGCCGCGTACACATGGTCAGACTTTTCCACGGGCAAGCCTCCGTCGGAATTTCGACTGTATGTACGCGGCATTAGGAGCAAAATCGCTCCTCCGCCCCTGCTGCCCCAATGCTTCGGCATATATGCTTTTTTTTTTTTAACTGTGGTGGTGAAATCACCTCCTACAGCACTGGAGTCGCAGGGATCAGGCCTGTCTCTGCGAACGCTGCAGTTATGTGTGTTGTGTTTTGCAAGTGACAGTGATCGATCGATACTGCACTTGGGTGGCCTGGGCTGGACGGAGGGGCAAAACGCAGGTGCTAGCAGGTATCTGGGCTGATTCCGCTAACACTGCGTTTTTGGGAACCCTAAACTGCTGGGGACGCTATTATAGATCTGATCAGATCAGATATTGATCTGTTCAGATACTATACCACTAAGGGGGGTGTATGCTTCACGCGTGAGTGTTAGCGTTACTGGCACTAACCTGACGCTGCCTGGGGTGTGACGCAGACCCTCTCTGACGCTAAAACCTAATTGATATCACCCGCCGGGCGATCAGGGGGTTAAACCTTTATTGGGTTATATATACGGCGGGTGCCCTGACACTATAAAAAGCAAACTAACTAACCAGCGTCACCCGTAACACTTATATGGTGATTACTGGTGAAAGGGTTAACTAGGGGCAATTAGGGGGTTAAAACCTTTATTAGGTAATATATGGGGGTACCTGACGCTATATAAAAACCTGACGGCGAACCTAAAAAAAATTACTGGCTACCGATCTGCATCACCGACGCTAAGACAGCGATCAGAAAAATTATCGCTTAGTGACAGTGGTGATAGGGGGTGAAAGGGTTACCTGGGGGGCGATCAAGGGGTTAAACCTTTATTAGGTAATATATGGGGGTAACCGACGCTATAAAAACCTGCGGCGAACCTAAAAAAAATTACTGGCTACCGATCAGCATCACCGACGCTAAGACATCAATCAGAAAAATGATCGCTTAGTGACCGTGGTGATAGGGGGTGAAAGGGTTACCTGGGGGGTGATCAAGGGGGTTAAACCTTTATTAGGTAATATATGGGGGTACCCGACGCTCTAAAAACCTGCGGCGAACCTAAAAAAAATTACTGGCTACCGATCAGCATCACCGACGCTAAGACATCGATCAGAAAAATGATCGCTTAGCGACGGCGGTACTAGGGGGTGAAAGGGTTATCTGGGGGGTGATCAGGGGGTTAAACCTTTATTAGGGGGGGTTAGGGGGCTACACTGGACCTAAAACTAAATGTACTGACACTTTTACAGTCACAAATGTCACTGATTGCAGTGATCACTAAATAAATGGTCACTGCAATCAGTGACACTGTGACTGGGGGCTGGGGGGGTGATCTGGGGGATGATCTGGGGGATGATCTGGGGGGGTCTGGGGGGGGGCGATTTATGTACCTATGTGTCCTGGTGTCAGTGTAGTGTTGTGTGCACTAACCTGCATCTTCTCCTGTATGGCGCTCGGTATATGTGAGCGCTGCAGGAGAGATGACATCACTTCCTCCAGCCTGTGTAAACAAGCACACAGGCAGGGGAAGCTCTCATTCGACGGGAGCGATCGAGAGGGGGTTGCCGGAATCGAACGGCCGTCCCCTCATGCCGGATCGCTCCTGAAGGTAAAACGACCGCTCACTGTAAAGAAGGGGGGTCCGATCGGACCCCCCAACTATACAAAGGCAATCACGTACATATACGTGATTCTGCCTGTCGGTGCCATTTTGCCGACGTATATTTACAGTGGGCGGTCGTTAAGTGGTTAAGCTTTGACAATAAAACCTGTAAGCTGATTGGTTTTTATGCAGAGCTGCACCCGATTTTGCACTCTTCAGCTTTAGTAAATCATCCCTAATGTTTTGTATATGAAAAATTCACCTTGTATGTGATCAGTATGTTGTAGTTGAGATCAGATATAGTTGGGTTTAAAAACATAGCAATCGCACATAGCGTTGCTGGTAGCTACCAAAGGGATTGCTACAGACACCACTGTTGTAGTAGGTATATTATATGTTCAAACTGGTGGTGGCAGTTTGTAGAAAGATAAGTATACTAAAAGTAGACTTATTCTTTAACTGCATGATGTATTTATACATTGTTGGGGCTCTAGATTTCTATCATTTCAGTTACAACCATTAAGAATACATGCTTACTTAACAGGTTCTCCATAACAAGTAAATAAATCATTTGGAAATGCAGCAGTTAGACATATACCTCTGACATGACCTTAAAGGATGGGCTGGGGCAAAATTTACTTTCAGAGAAATATCATATATAAAAAATTGGCAGCTGCTTCATAATTCCCATTAATATTTAAATTTTGGTTGCACTTAGTTCTTATAACAAATATAACATCAAAAATACACACAATGAAAATGATATGAAAAAAAAAAAACTGTGTATCCAATTTGTGTATTTATTTCATGTGTCTGTCTGATTTTTCATCTGTCTTTATTTCTCCTATGAACTCACTGTTTCATTCTTCAGATTTTACAGCAAAAGAATCCCTGCGGCTTTGTGGTGCCTTATTTCACCACAATGTTATTATGTTTGTTCTTTCTTAATTATTATAGCCTTGACACTCAGCAGTTTGATGAGCTTCATTTTGCCCTTTATTGCTCTTCCTTCCTTCCTTTTTATTTGGAGCATACAAAATATGATTATAATTGTTTAAAGATGAGTTCTTCTACAAATGAATGCATTATAATTGTTATATATTAAGCCTCAGGGATAAAGAAACATTACAGAATTTCATTTGAACCTGTTTTATTTCTTAGCACATAATCTATAAGCATTTAATGTTCAGGGCCTGACATGTACTTCTTCTGGTACAAATCTATTATGTCAGTAAATCTGTCCCATTAGGTTACATCTGCTTTCCCTTAGGGCTCTGATATCCAGGTTAAAACTAATGAAAAGCAGTTATTCAATAGGATAGCTGATCTACATTATTAACCTATCACCATGACAGATTACTGAAATTGTGCATGTCCCATTATGTTACATGGTTAACACAGAATATAAATCCCTTGAGTAATAGCATGCTACTATGCAAGTGACTCCTATTTTAATTGTGCCATTTGTTTTGGAAGGATCAAGATCTTAATATCTTAATATGTTGTAATCATATTTTTTTCATTAGAAAATCTATATTTACAGTGTCATTGAGGTATACAAAAAGTTGTAAGAAAATATTAAAATCTACTAAAAAAAGTTTAAAGACATGTATATCCTGCATTTTATTGGGCTTAACAGGATATAGGGCTTTATATCACATATACTGTCTCTTGTCAATGAACCTAGCTTTATAAGTGTAACTCACAACAACCTGAACATTGCTGTTTAAAGTGCAAGTAAAACCCCTTATCGTTTTCAGCCAAGGAAGCTGCCATCTTTGCCTCTGTTTATTCTACAACTGCCATGATGCTGCACATGTGATCAGTTATGACACCAGCCATTGGATGGTTTGACAGTTTGGTTGAGAGCACATGCCAGAAATGAAACTGTTTTTTTGGATGGGTTTACTTCCGCTTTAAGTTCTTATAAACCTATTTACAATGTAAGAATGTATTGTACGTTTATTATGAATTTACAGCACTTACCAAACACTTGCAGAAACTTGCCTTCATATCCTGGTGCCCTTCCTTGTCAATGTTATTTATAGAAAAAAAAAGTAAATAATTATCTTGTCTTTATTAAAGGAGCTTTAAGAAAAACATACAAAGTGATTTAGATTGAGGGAAGGAGAGAGCTATTCGAGAAAAGTATGGATGAATAGATAGAAGAAAGGATAAATGGAAATGTGGAGGTATAATTGAATACAATAATGGGAGGAAGGTAGAGATATAGATGATGACATGAGAGGGAACGGGTGGATGGACAGAAGGATGGAGAAAAAATGGAAAGTGGTAGAGATGGATGATAGGATAATAGATTAGAAAAAGGAAGGATGGATAGAGGAATACAGGGAAAAGATGGGGGGTGGAGGGAGGGAGGCATTGGATTGGGATTAGTTCGAATTTATGAAAAGTCATCTAAAGTAAGTTTTCCTTCTGGCTGTTTTAATCTGCCCCACATCTGCTGTCAAAAAGTGGTATCTAAAACTTATAATAGGAATTGTGGACTTTTTGTGCATTGATCTATCTGCTTACAATGGCATAGTCTGATCACAGTTACGGAGGAGCATCAGACCTGTCTTCAGTTGTTCTAATGATAGCAGCGGTGGCAATATCAAAAGGTGAATGACTAATCTGATTGCATTTCACTAAAAATTAGAGCAAGAGAAAAAATGATGAGCACTCTGAATTACAATGTGCACTGCCACCAAACATCAATGAAAAAGAGGGATTTCATTGGGGGTTATGGTCTCTGGCTACTAATAAAGTGGCCTAACAATATAAAAAGGATTTTTATATGGGGCCATTTCTACTAACCATTAATGCAAAGGGTACATTTCAATTAGGGTAATTTCCCCTGACCACAAATAAGAATAGACTTGTATTGCAATATGATTTTTAGTAGTGTTTTTTTTATACTAACCACAAATGCTTAAGTTATTTCAAAAGGGCCTGGGGCATTTCCACTGATCATCTGTGTAAATTGGGCCATAGGTGTCACTAGTTCTAAAGGTGCTTTTATTTGTGGGATATGCCACTGACCTCAAATATGAAAGTGTTAATTATTTGGGATGCAAAACCAATGCAAAGTGTGGGGCACACCAGAAAAGGGATGCCAAAATTAAGCCTCAAGCTGAGAGGGCCTCACCTAGGTTGTAAATATGCCGCTACATCACACATTTATAAAAGTGTACACAATTTATTAACAGTTTCATAAAACATAAAGATAATTGTTTAAGGTACAACAATGTATTACCAACCATACTTTCCTATGGCAGTATAGTGGGGTTTTGGGTTGCAATCTAACCAGGGACATAAGCTGCTTGGTGTTGAAATCTTTCCTTCAGTTTTAAACTAGATGACTCCTCCTGTAGCCACCATCTCAAAAATATATTAACCCTGCCTCAGTAGCTTTCCCTGTGAGGAGAAGCTCAGGGGGGGTGTTCTTTGTGTTTGTGCACAATAGGATGGCTCCATAGGACCCTGCAAGGGAAAAGAGCTGCCCTAAAACTGAAAGGGGGCAGCAATGAGGGAGCATGATAAAACAGGAGGAAAGGCAATGTTTGTCTTTCAAGACATCTGTGAATGAGAAACTACAGGTTCTTTCTACCACTGCGGCCGAGGGACATGTAGTTTTAAATGGGGCACAAGTGTGGCATTGTTCATTGATATTTCCTCCAGTACTATAACTGAAGGTACATACCTCAGTATAGATCCATTGCTAAAGGAATAAAGGACTAGTCTGCAGGAACTAAAGCAAAAAGACTAAAACAAAAAAAAAATAATAAGAAGAAGAAATGTGAATTTTATTATGAGTCCATTCATTTTTAAGGATATGAGGCATACCAAGTATGTTTCAGGCAGCAGATGAAATTGAATAAAAAAGTATAAGGTTTAATATTACTTTAAGTGGTTTAGGTGATAATTCTAAGCAAAGGTCTAGCATTCATTTAGCATTCAATCTAGCATTCATTTAGCATGGCCTATGTAGCCGAATGTACCCTGCATTACTCTTTTTTTGGCGTCAGCGCTGTGGCAGAATGAGGAATAACTGTTGCATGGGGACCTAAACAATCTTTTGAGTGTCTTGTGGTATTTGCACAGCTTGCAGGGACTTAAGAGCATTTTGTTTATTGTGCACATTTACAGGAATTCACTTGAAACAGCTGTATAGATTCTGTTCTTAAAAGGAGGACAGAAGAATGACAACCAGTATGGCTGTGCCAGACTAATTTGTAGAGCCAGAAAATGAAATCTGTGGATCATAGGACTCAATGGGGAGAACAGAAAAAAAAAAAAAAGAAGATTGGTGATGTTGTCATGGTAAATTAAAAAATGTTTATCTTTTTAAAATTTCACTGGTTAGATGCAGTTCTACCGCCTCCCTTTTACCCTTTTGAACATACAGTAAAAGACTGACTAAAAAGAAGATATGACAAAACACTTCCTACTTCCTTTATTTGGACACTTTTCTGTGCCCCTTCCTAATTTTCTTTCACTTCATTAGAGGAACTTTTCTTGAATTCATGAATACGGTCAGGCAACTGCCATTTGTATGTCTGATTTAACGGACCTAATGGCCAGTGAAGATCCCCTCATTGGACAGATACTGTAGATAGAAGTTGTTGGAGTTTAACTATGATGTCAGGAAAAGTCAGGGACAAGTTAAATAATTTACAACAATTTATTAAGGCTCACAGAGGAGTGTTTTCTGGACACGTACACATAATCGAATTCACATGACAGCAGGTGTCTTGTGGTATCTGCTTGTAGGCAGGACTTTTTCTTTAACAAGTATGAAAGGGAATACAGGTTCACTTTAAACTTTATGAGCATGAACCACAGTTGATTTATTAACAGCTGTTACTTAAACAAACTCCTTTTCACAATTTTTAGATAGTCATGTTACTTTATATTAGCACTCACTTCAAAAGAAATATAACTTTCAAGAAATTTCCACAAAAATTCACAGCCCATAAAATGTCCTATTTTATCTGCCTTTGCCATGATTGATTATATCATTTGAAGTACTTTGCATCTTATTGGGCTTGATTTGTCCCTAGATCACAACCTGCACATAGCAAAATTGGTTTTGGAAGAATTTATATGACCCTTCTAACACCTCATCCTCTGTATTGAATATGTAATGTATAGCAAGCTCATCTCACAGAGTCAAGTCATTTGCATTTCTATGACCTTTACTCTTAACTCTTTTCAGAAGAAGTCACCTGAAAACTGTAAGAAAGACATTTTGAAATCTTACACTTATTAACATTCTTTAATGTGCATGAAACTTTTCACCTCGCTCACCTTAAACAAAGATTCTCTGCCACTATAGATGTAACCTGAACTTACTGAATGGGGACATCAAAATGTTTGGCAATTTTATGAGACATGTTCCTTATTTTTTACCCTCCATACTATATATCAAAATACACTGACATCTAATATCTTAACAAGGTTATATTAAACATTTTTAGAATTACAAAAAATGCTTTAGTCTGCAAAATGCTCTTTAAAGAGAAAGTATAGTGCAGTCTAGCAATTCCATATTTTAATTTACCAGTGCAGTATTTACATTAAAATAATTATTGCCATTAGATACTTGTGTTGTAGTATTTAACATATTGATGTGTAGATTATCTGATAAAGGGAACTCTGGGTGGCTTATTTCAATTGCTCCGTTTCTGTTGAAAGTAGAACTAAAGGAAAAACGTTTTTTTATAATTTTGGATAGAGTAATGGAGGGTTATAATCATTGCCAGGTTTGTTTTTGCCAGTTGTGTTCTACTGGGGACATTTCCCTTCACTTCATGTCCAGCAACCACAGCAAGTGGGAGGAAATCCTTTCATAGTGAGGAAATCCCTGTTTGTCACCAGGGTCATGAGATCTTGTGTCCCTATTGGAAGATTTACCAAATCGTATTGTTCTGTGGACAACCCAAAATGTATTTTTTTTACTTTCACTGATAATCTTAAAATAGACAAATTGAGAGGATTAATCTCTAATGGGAGCACAGACAGCAATACAATCCTGACAGGGTTCTAATCCTTCTCCACTCTGTCCAAAACTAAAAGAAATGTGTTTTTCCTTTAGTTATACATTAACTACGGTATTAGGAATCAATATCAACCACACAGGGAGTGCATTGTTAAAAAAGGCATATTGGGTCTGAGTTTACTATAGGAGTGGTGAAAAACTGTTGTGTTTGAGAAAAAAATTGCCAGTGCCCCAAATGGCAAAACACGAGCTAAATTAAAAATTAAAGCCTAAATGTTTTGTCTGTGTATCCATAGTAGGCCTACAATGTTTGTAATTGCCCAATATAAATGTGAAAGCATATATATTTAACGCTGTACATAAATAGTAAGTGCTAAATAGTTGTAAATATCTTACCAGTACAGATGTGTGTGCTGAACAACATGGATTACATTGATGGATTACATGAATAATGCTTCATTATTAACCACTTAAGCCGCAGACCATTTTGCAGCTAAAAGGAGCAGGCCACTTTTTGCGATTCGGCACTGCATCGCTTTATCTGACAATTGCGCGGTCTTGCGACGTGGCTCCCAAACAAAATTGACGCCCTTTTTTCCCCCAACAAAATAGATTTCTTTTGGTGGTATTTGATCACCTCTGCGGTTTTTATTTTTACGCTATAAACAAAAATAGAGCGACAATTTAGAAAAAAAATGCAATATTTTTTTACTTTTTGCTATAATAAATATTCCCCAAAAATATATATAAAAAAAGTGTTTTTCTCAGTTTAAGCCAATACGTATTCTTCTACATATTTTTGGTAAAAAACATTGATTGGTTTGCGCAAAAGTTATAGCGTTTACAAAATAGGGGATAGTTTTATGGTATTTTTATTATTTTTATTTTTTTACTAGTAATGGCGGCGACCATGATTTTTTTAGTGACTTCAACATTATGGCGGACACATCAGACACTTTTGACACATTTTTGGGACCATTGTCATTTTCACAGCGATCAGTGCTATAAAAATGCACTGATAACTGTGAAAATGACACTGGCAGTGAAGGGGTTAACCACTAGGTGGCGCTGTAGGGGTTAAGTGTTCCCTGCATAGTGTTTCTTACTGTAGGGGGGATGGGCTCTGTGTCACATGACACCGATCTCCGCTCCGAGTACACAGAGCCGAGATCAGTGTCATTGTCACTAGTCAGAGTGGGGAGATGCTTGTTTACACAAGCATCTCCCCGCTCTATACCTCCGTGAGATGATCGCGGGGATCCACGCGGCGATCGAGTCTGCGGGACCCGTGGTCTGACTCAACGGGATGGTGGCAGGGTTGCAAGCACGCCGCAGGCGGCGCACTCGCGACCCCACAGCAGACAATTAAAGGGCCACGTACAGGTACGCGATTATGCCTGTCCATGCCATTCTGCCAACGTATATATACAGTGGCTGGTCCTTAAGTGGTTAAGGATATTATTATTTTTTGTGTGTGATTTCTTCAATTACAGAACTTTGTCAAAGTTTGTGTGTTCATATTAAAATAACTTTTTTGGAAACAAGTAATAAGGGATAGTGATGCACCCTGTTCTCATCCGCCTAGAGTGGCCGGATATTTGGATGCCCTTTATTCCTAGATTCTTATAATGGCGCGTACACACGATCGGATTTTCCGTTGGAAAAACCTTGGATGTTTTTTCAGACGGAATTCTGCTCAAGCTTGGCTTGCATACACACGGTCACACAAACGTTCTCTGAACTTTCGACCGTCAAGAACGCGGTGACGTACAACACTGCGACAAGCCGAGAAAATTAAAGTTCAATGCTTCCGAGCATGCATGCTCCAGCATCGATGCTGGAGGCTGTGTGAGTCTGGCTGTGCACTGGAGAGGTAACATCTGATCAATCCGTATGATACCTGAACTACCGAGATTATTCAGCCATCCGCTGCATTTGAACATCCGAAGCTGCCGCCCCAGAGACCTCCTGGATAAAGGCCCTGGCTGGGGTTTTCAGCCGCAGGCTTACCTAGCTTGTCATGTGGTAAGCGCGCATTCGATGTGGTGCTGGCACTCTGTAACTGGTGGTGGAACACATCATTGATATTTTGTCACCTATGCACAATATTTGTTTATGGACTTTTATTCAATACTGGATTTTTCTTTTTTGCATTTAAGAGGGACTTTTATGGTATAGCCATACACCTTGTGCAATATAGATTGTGTTGATTCTCATTCTATCATTGTTTGCAATTGTACACGTTTTTCACTTTGTTATTTAGGTTGGGTTAGCGCGGCTACACCCCCTTTCCATATTAGCTTTATTTCAAGGATTTTTGTTATTTCAAATATTGACATTGAAGTCAAATAAAAGGTTCTCTTCTCACTGAATGGTCTTTGTTAAATATTTGTTCGGCATGAACATGTGCCCCATGGCAATGCCAAACTCACAATGCCCTTTTTTATAATTTCATATTTTCATAGTTGCTATGGGTAAATAAAGACCTAGTCCATCCAATCCAACCTGTGTGTGTGTGTATGTATGTCAATGTTGATAATCATTTCCCATATCCTTGTATGTAGTGTTCACTAAGATGCACGTCCAAGAGTCTTTTAAAACTATTAATACTTCCCGCTGACACCCCCAATTGTGGAAGAGAGTTCTACATCCTTATTGCCCTGACAGTGAAAAACCCCCTACACAGTTTAAGGTTAAACCTCTTCTCCTCCAATCTCATTGTGTGGCCCCATGTCCTCTTACACTGAATAGTTTTCTACATACGCTGGGACCACCATTGAGATACATGTATATTGCTATCATATCTCCTCTGAAGCGTCTTCTTCAGGGAGAATACGTTGTTTGTAGTGCTTGTAGTTCTTCCTCATAATTGAAGTCCTCCAGTCCCCTTATTAACCACTTAAGGACCAAGCCTCTTTCTGAGATTTGGTGTTTACAAGTTGAAAACAGTCTTTTTTTTTGCTAGAAAATTACTTAGAAAAAAATATATATAATGTTTGGGGGTTCTAACACCCTAGATACACACCGTATTTGGGCAGTGGTCTTACGAGCGCACTTTTTTGGGGAAAAAAAACACTTTTTTATTAAAAAAAATAAAAAAAAACAGTAACGTTTTATTTTTTTATATTGTGAAAGATAATGTTACACCGAGTAAATTGATACCCAACATGTCACGCTTCACAATTGCGCCCGCTCGTGGAATGGCGACAAACTTTTACCCTTAACCGCTTCAATACAGGTCATTTTCACCCCCTTCCTGCCCAGACCAATTTTTAGTTTTCAGCGCTGTCGAACTTTGAATGACAATTGCGCGGTCGTGCGAAGTGGCTCCCAAACAAAATTGACATAATTTTTTCCCCCACAAATAGAGCTTTGGTGGTATTTGATCACCTCTGCATTTTTTATTTGTTTATAGCGTAAAAAAAGAGCGACAATTTTTTTCTCAGTTTAGGCCGATACGTATTCTACATATTTTTGGTAAAAAAAAAAAAAAATCACAATAAGCATATATTGATTGGTTTGCACAAAAGTTATAGCATCTACAAAATAGGGGAGTTTTATTATTTTGCATTTTTTGAAATTTTATTTCTTTACTAGTAATGGCGGCAATTTTTATTGAGACCGTGACATTGCGACGGACATATCGGACACTTTTGACAAATTTTTGGGACCATTCCCATTTATACAGCGATTTGTGCTATAAAACTGCACTGATTACTGTGTAAATGTGACTGTCAGGGAAGGGGTTAACACTAGGGGCGCTGAAGGGGTTAAAGATGTTCCCTAGTGAGTGATTCTAACTTTAGGGGGAGGGGACTCACAAGGGGAGGAGACGGATCTGTGTTCCTCTGTACTGGGAACACACATCGGTCTCCTCACCTCTGACAGGAGGTGGATCTGTGTGTTTACACACACAGATCCACGGTCCTGCCGTGATCACGGGCAATCGCGGGTGCCTGGCGGACCTCACGGGCGATGGGCACGCGCACCGAGCGATGCCACGGGCGCTCCGCCGGCGGCGTGCGCGCACCCCCTAGATGGCCGGGAAGCCCAGAACGTCATATGACGTCCATCCAGGATGGGAGATCCCATCTGTGGATGTCATTTGACTATGGGCGGGATGTGAAGTGGTTAAAAATCTCCATAGACAACATTTAAAAAAAATTCTACAGGTTGCATGTTTTGAGTTACAGAGGAGGTCTAGGGCTAGAATTATTGCTCTTGCTCTAACGATTGCGACGGTACCTCACGTATGCGTTCGCTTCTGTGCGCGAGCTCGTCGGGATGGGGCGCTTTAAAAAAAAAATAAAAAAAATCTTATTTTACTATTTTGATACGGTTTTTAAAAAAATAAATTGGGGTCACTTTTATTCCTATTACAAGGAATTTAAACATCCCTTGTAATAGAAAAAAAGCATGACAGGTCCTGAGATCTGGGATCAAAAAGACCTCAGATCTCATATTTAGACTAAAATAAAAATAAAAAAATATTGTATGTCATTTAAAAAAAATGTCCCTTTAAGAGCATTAGGCAGAAGTGATGTTTTGACGTCGCTTCCACCCTGCAATGATATGGAGACAGGTGGGGGTCATCTTCCCCTCATTCGTCTCGATACCCAGCCAGGAACAACATTCGATCGCCTCCACCGCTGCCGACGGCTCCGGTAAGTGTCGGGGGGCACTGGAGTGCGGCAAGAGGGGGTGGGCTGTGGAGGAACAACTTGCAGATTGAAAGGGTGGAAAGGCTCAAACCTAGCTGCTTTCCTGTAAAGCTGACTTATACATAATTCTGCCAAGATCACTTCTCTCAGTGATTCAATATAAAGAGGGTCCAAAGAGTCCTGGGCAGACCCCTACTACAGGGTAACCCCCCTTATTCCATGGTATTCATCTCCTGAACTACTGTGATAGAGACTCCGAGAGCAGCCAGAGCTAAAGAAAGCATCTGTGTTAAAGCAGTGGTTTTCATATTCTCTGACTACTTTTAGCATGTCCCTAAAATATATGCACAGATCAAGCTCACAAATGAAGAAATTGAAAGATCTGGACAAAGCTTCTTAAAGAGTTAACCACTTGTGCCTTTGTGTTAGGTTCACCACTTTATACTTCTGTTCAAGGATTAGGTCTGCTCAGCTATACTTGAAATATGCAGGGGAGTTCTATGATATGTGTTGCTTTGTGCTTTTAGTTTTGTTTAAAGCTCTGTACACACGATCGGATTTCCTATGGTTATTAAACCGATGGATTTTTCCATTGGAAAACCGATGAAACTGACTTCCATCAGTCTTGCCTACACACCATCAGTCAAAAAACTGACCGCTCCAAACGCGGTGACGTAAAACACTCCGATGAGCCGAGAAAAATTAAGTTCAATGCTTCTGAGCATGCGTCGACTTGATTCTGAGCATGCTTGGGTTTTTTATCCGATGGAGTTCCCCACAGACGATAGCAAATTACTACCAGTTTTTTAACCATCGGATGAATTTAAAACATGTTCTATTTTTAAACACCGATGGAAAAAAGGCCGATGGGGTCCATACACGATCGGTTTGTCCGATGAAAAAAGTTCATCGGACTGTTTTCATCGGTAAAACCTATTGTGTGTACACAGCTTAAGAGTTGCACTGTGAGGTTAGATGTATATTTGTACTCCTCACTCTCTACCCTTTGCATGATTTTTTCTGTAGTGGAAGCTAAGACTCCTGGTAATCCAGTGCCTCTTTCAATATTCACACAGTGTCCTTATGTGTAATGCAACTACTGTATACTTCTATGAAATGGTACCTTAACCCTAAATTTAAATGAGCAAGTATTTTTGATTTAAAAAGAAAAGTATGTTTTTTTTTTTTATTCATACTTACCTAGGAAGATACAGCATCGGTCTGAAGCTGCATCTGTCCCCCGGGGCCTCTAGCAACAGGGTTACCCCGCAGGGGCGGATCCAGAGTCTAGTCTCGGGAGGGGCACTGCCAGTAAATAAGATGTTGCTTACAGAACATATTTGTATTAACATATATTTATTTAAAATATCATACAGTCCTAACCTTGTTTAAAACAGTGACTCTGTTTTAAAGTGTTAGATGCATCCCCATGCCGGCATCCCATTTATTTGTATTCTGACACATGGCTTCACGGACACAGTCGCTATGTCCCAATATGACGTGCTGGTGCGGGTCCCTGAACGCACCCTGCATGCATTCTGTGACCCACACACGACATATTGGGACACAATAGCTGTGTGTGCAAGTAGAAATAAATGGGATGCCGGCACAGGGATATGTGCAACACTTTATATATCCCCAAGCCAGTAAAAGACAGCCCGCATGTTAGACACAGATCACACAGCTAAGACAGCTAAGGCACTGTTAAGGCAGTTAAGGCAAGAGTTAAGGCAGTTAAGTGATCACTCACTTGCAGACAGGGCAGATGGGCTCTGGCTACAGGTAGGCAGCATCTTGTCTTCAATCTCGCGCTCCCGGTCTCTGAGTCGTGACGTCACGCCAGCCGGGACTAGAGAGCTCCTGTTGGGTGGAAATCACTCCGCCTGACAGGGAAGTACAGTAACTGCTTAGAAAGCCAGGAGCACGCTAGGCACACGCGCACCGCTCTGCTGCAGCTCTGCCAATACTACTACACAGTGGGGGCGATTTACTATAAACAGTGTGCTGCGCCGGTTCATACCTTAATTGGTGCGCCGGATAAATCCTTAATTGAGCGCATGAACCAGCGGCGCACTGCTATAGTAAATAAAAATTTGAGCAGCGCTCTATTCAAAATGAATGGTTCCCTATGGGAGCCCATTGATTTGAATAGAGGTCGCCCGGGAAGTCGGATGAAGACGATCTGACTCGCGGGGCGACTCGTGTGCCGGTTGACAGCGCGACTTTGCGAGGCAACTTGGACACGACTTGAGCGTGAAGCAGCCGCTCAAGTCATGTCCTAGAGGCGACTACCTGCCCGAGAATGTCTCCAGGGTGATGCCATCGGCACAGGGTACTGCAAGCCTCGTGCTCGCTGTCCCCTGTGTTTGGTATGAATCATGAAGGGGAACTCCACGCCAAATTTTAATTAAAAAACCGGCATGGGTTCCCCTCCAGGAGCATACCAGGCCCTTAGGTCTGGTATGGATTTTAAGGGAAATACCCCTACGCCGAAAAATGGCGTGGGGGTCCCCCCCAAAATCCATACCAGACCCTTATCCGAGCACGCAGCCCGGCAGGTCAAGAAAGGGGGGGCTAGCGCGCCCCCCCTCCTGAACCGTACCAGGCCACATGCCCTCAACATGGGGGGTGGGTGCTTTGGGGCAGGGGGCGCCCTGCGCCCCCACCACCCCAAAGCACCCTGCCCCCATGTTGATGGGGATAAGGGCCTCTTCCCAACAACCCTGGCCATTGGTTGTCGGGGTCTGCGGGCTTTTCGGAATCCGGGAGCCCCCTTTAATAAGGGGGCCCCCAGACCCCGCCCCCCCCCACCCTATGTGAATGAGTATGGGGTACATCGGACCCCTACCCATTCACCTTGTGGAAAAAAAAGTCAATAAAAAAAAAACAGGTTTTTAAAGTAATTAGGCAGCTCCGGGGGTCTTCTTCCGACTTCCGGGGTCTTTCTGCCAGGCACCCCGCTATCTTCTTCCAGCTCTTTTGCTAGCGGGGTCCCGGTCTTCATCGTCGTCTTCTTCCAACTTCGGGGGTCTCTTGTTCTGTTCTCCGGTGTCGTCTCTGCGCTCTCCGGTTCTTCTCCCGCTCTCTGGTGCCTTCTCCACGATCTCCGGTTCTTTCTGCCTTCTGCCGGGCACCCCGCTATCTTCTATCAGCTCTTTTGCTAGTGGGGTCCCGGTCTTCATCGTCGTCTTCTTTCCTCTTCTCTCCGCCCGATGTTGCCTCGTCGCTGTCTGCCGCTACAATGCGGTGTGGGCGGAGCGCACCCACTTATATTGGCATGGGGCGTTGTCACCAGGTGATGCCACCCGCTGACCCTGCCCCCGTATGATGTCACAGTCCCAGGGAATGATGGGACAGGGGCGGGGTCAGCGGGTGGCATCATACAGTGACCACGCCCCATGCCAATATAAGTGGGTGCGCTCCGCCCACACAGCATTGTAGCAGCAGACAGCGACGAGGCAACATTGGGCGGAGAGAAGAGGGAAGAAGACGAAGACCGGGACCCCGCTAGCAAAAGCGCTGGAAGATAGCGGGGCACCCGGCAGAAGGCAGAAAGAACCGGAGATCGTGGAGAAGGCACCGGAGAGCGGGAGAAGAACCGGAGAGCACAGAGACGACACCGGAGAACAGAACAAGAGACCCCCCGAAGTTGGAAGAAGACGACGAAGACCGGGACCCCGCAGAAAGACCCCCGAAGTCGGAAGAAGACCCCCTGAGCTGCCTAAAAAAAAAACTATAAAAACCTGTGTTGTGTTTTTTATTGACTTTTTTTTGCCACCAGGTGAATGGGTAGGGGTACGATGTACCCCATACTCATTCACATAAGGTGGGACCCCAGATACCGGCCCCCCACCCTATTAAAGAGGGCTCCCAGATTACGATAAGCCCCCCGCCCGCAGACCCTGACAACCAATGGCCAGGGTTGTTGGGAAGAGGCCCATGTCCCCATCAACATGGAGACATCCTCCCATGTTGAGGGCATGTGGCCTGGTACGGTTCAGGAGGGAGGGGGGGCCTGCCAGGTTGCGTGCTCGGATAAAGGGTCTGGTGTGGATTTTTAGGGGGACCCCCACGCTATTTTTTTTAAGTTTGGCACGGGGTTCCCCCCGCGCCATTTTTTTTTTAGAGTCGGCAATGTTTATTTTTTTTTACATTTCCTTTAACAACCAGCTATAAACAGGTTAAAAAAAAAAAACGCAAATCGCCTCACTTGCGTTTTGGATGGGGGTCCATTGAATTCTATTACATCAGAAACACTGTTTTTGGCCTTGGGAAAAAAATCTGCAGTTGCGTTTAACCTCGGTTTTCACAAAGCCAAAAAATGCCTTCAGACGCCAAAGATTTCCATGTTTCAGACGCGGTACCGGCATTTAGCCGCATTTTAGTTTAGAAGCATTTTTAAAGGTGACCTATTTTTTTACATTGATAAACTCAAAAATTTTGGCAAATGAGGAAAAAACATAAAAATTTATAATATTATATATATATATATATATATATATATATATATATATATATATATGAAATTGCTTCCATTGCATTGTGGACAATCCACAACTTGGGGCAGGCGACGTGGCAAGTGGACAATCCACAACTTGGGGCAGCTGACGTGGCAAGTGGACGATCCACAACTTGGGGCAGCTGACGTGGCAAGTGGACGATCCACAACTTGGGGCAGCTGACGTGGCAAGTGGACGATCCACAACTTGGGGCAGCTGACGTGGCAAGTGGACGATCCACAACTTGGGGCAGCTGACGTGGCAAGTGGACGATCCACAACTTGGGGCAGCTGACGTGGCAAGTGACACGCTAAATACAAGTACAGTGCTCTCTCAGCTGCTGATACTCACTCTGGTCTCACAAAATAGCTGAAATGGGTAATACTGTTTTTGGAGCTTAGGGGGGCTCCTTATGATGTTTCCTAACTAAACACATATAGACGCAAATGTGGTAAAACGCGGCATGCAAACGCCACAAAGCGCGCCTTTCTAAACGCTGCTTTCAACCTTAGTTCTGAACACTTTACACCAGCGTCCCGTGTACATGGGGCCTAAAAACGCCTATGCCATTTACAGCTCAAAAACGCCATGGAGACCATAGGCTAACATGGAGAGCCGTTTTTAAGCTGCAAAAAACGCTCAAACAAGCGGCTGGAAAAACCTCCATGTGCATGTAGCCTTATATTAACCACTTGCTTACTGGCCACTTAAACCCCCTTCCTGCCTGCCCAGACCAATTTTCACATTTCAGCGCTGATGCACTTTGAATGACAATTGCGCGCTCATACAACACTGTAACCCAATGAAAATTTATTTTTTTGCACACAAAAATAGAGCTTTCTTTTGGTGCTATTTGATCACCTCTGCGTTTTTTTCTTCTATAAATACAAAAGACCGTCAAAAAAAAAAACGAACATTTTAACCACTTCAGCACTGGGCCTATTCTGGCGCTTCTCTTCTTCATGTAAAAATCATAAATTTATGGCTATAAAATGACTTCAAAATCCCAAACATTATATATGTTTTTTTAGCAGACACCCTAGGGAATAAAATGGCGGTCATTGCTCGGTATTTGCGCAATAAAATGTTCAAACGCCTTTTTTGGGGAAAATAAAAAATGGTTTCATGAATTAAAAAAATTACAAAACAGTAAAGTTAGCCCAATTTTTTTGTATAATGTGAAAGATGTTTTTATGCTGAGAAAATAGATACCCAACATGTCACGCTTTAAAATTGTGCACACTCATGGAATGACACCAAACTTCAGTACTTAAAAATCTCCCTAGGCGATGCTTTAAATTTTTTTAAACGTTACCATTTTCGCATTACAGAGGAGGTCTAGTGCTAGAATTGTTGCACTCGTTCAAACCACACATGTGAGGTATTGCTGCGTGCGTTAGAACGGCGTTTACATATGTGGGCGGGACGCAGGGTCAATAAGACCCCACATCTCTCCTCCAGGCTGGAAAGCATGAGATTGGTCAAAAAAATTCACTGATCTCATGCTGACAGCCGGGATCACGGCTTTGTTTATATACGGGAACCCGGCGTGATGTCATAACGTCGCGCCCGGGCCTCCGACGGTCATAGAGATGACTGGTGACCATCTGAGGGTTTTACCTTCACTTCCTGTTTAGCTGTGTGACAGGAAGTGAAGCCAATTTTACTAAAAGGGACACAAAGCCCAACCTAAAAAAAACAAGCAGGGGTTCTAACACTTACTTGGTTTCCCTCAAAATGCGCACAATTAGAATCGTATTGCCTTAAGCTAGTTTTAAGTGCAGTGCTCTAAATCAGTGCTTCTCAAGTACCCCCAACAGGCCATGTTTGCAGGTTTTCCTTCATCTTGCACCTGTGCTTTAAATCACAGTCAATGGTTTTGTATTTTGGACAGCAATTCTCGATAAGATAAATTCACAAACCATGTCCTGTTGGGGGTACTTGAGGACGGAGGCTGAGAACTACTGCAGTAAAAAGGAAAATTGAATACTTACCTCTCTGTATTTTTAATTTCCTGGTGACTATCCATGGCAGCACACAATACATGCATATGCTAGCATGAAGGCGCCAGGTTAGACAAATCACACCTGTTTTGTTTTGACATGCCAATCAGCTGTCACATTTGTTGCAAAGAAAACACAAAACAAACATCAAAACTTTATTTTATTGGTCAACAAAACAAAGGGAAGCCAAAATTAAAAACATGGTCAATTTGAAACATTAGTCACAGACTCACAACATCTTGAGAAAGTTTTCGCAAAATAATGCAGCACAGACAATTAAATCAAAGTGAACAAACAAACAACACACATTAACAACATCAAAATTATTTCAGGGGAACATTTTTTCCCCACACAAAAAATACAATCAATGAACAAAATTAAAACAAACATCTGTTTTGCAAAGACATAACAAATAAAATACAGGTGTTACAAACTCGATAAGGACACCAAAATTTACTTTTGGGCGGACGGACGGACACACACGCCTCTTTTCAGGGCAAGGGAGAGAATGCTATCTGCGAGCTTTATACAACATAGGTTTGTGAGCTAATGAGGCAATTGAAAACACATGCACAGTCCATGAAACACCCAGAATGCAAGTTCACCCAATGTAGAGACTGAACTTCAAAGTGGCTACACCTGTTAAGGATGTCCTTCAATTACTAACCCATAAAAACACTCTGAGCATGCCCAGAAATATCCAGGTGCTGTTCACACACAAAAAGCACCAAAAAAAAAATCTAACTGCCTGTGCATGCTCAGAACAACACAAATGCAGCTAGCAGAAAATACCCCCCACCCGTCCAAAATTAAGCACATCATCCAGCATGCTAAAAATTACCCCCCCTACCAACAAATACCATTGCAGTCTATGGGAACTGACTTGTTAATTTTGCTAGTTCCCACTTGGCTGGCTCATCTTCTAGTTATTGACCTTAAAATGGGGGCCCAGATCCCACCCTAAGGGACATATATCAATGTCACCAATTTGGACAACACCAAAAACAAAACAAGAAGTGCCTTTAAATATGCCAAATTGCTTAAGGGCCATTTCACACCACATGCAGTGCATTGCATTTTTTATGCATCAAAAATGCATGGAAAGTTGGTTATATGGTTCTAAATGGCAGTGTTTGTTCCAGTTCCACAAAAAAAGTAGAACATGCTGCATTTTACCTGCACTGGACTGTACTGGAACGCAGTGAAACGCATCATAAACACACTGGAACGCACCTAAATGCACAAAAAACGCACCGGAACACACTTGTCCTTATCTATGGTTAATAAAAAAGAGGGGTGAAAAAAAATCACTGGACTGCATCAAAAACGTACCAAAAATGCACTGGAACGCATCAAAAACGCGCATGCAAAAAAGCACCTGGAACGCATCCGGATTCCGTTTCTATGGTGTGAACTGGCCCTAGTTCACACCATAGAAACGCAGTCTGGATGCGTTCCAGGTGCTATTCTGCATGCGCGTTTTTGACACATTCCAGTGCATTTTTGATGCGTTTGATGCAGTCCAGTGTTTTTTTCCCCCTCTTTTCACTTAGGACAAGTGTGTTACAGTGCATCTAGGTGCATTCCGGTGCATTCCAGTGCGTTTTTGGTACGTTCCGTAGCGTTTATGTGTTTTACTGTGGTCCAGTACAGTTCTGTACATAAAAAATGCAGCATGAGCAATTATTTTTTTAACTTTCTGAAACTCACTGGAACGGACTGCAGTGGTGTGAACTATGCCATTGGCATTAATGTGATCAACTTTCTTTGCGTTTTTCATGCATCAAACAAAAAACCGCACTGCACTGCATCCGGTGTGAACTGGCCCTAAATATCATACCTGGGGGGTGTCTATAGTATGCCTGTAAAGTAGCACATGTTTCCCTTCTTATAACAGTTCGAGAGCAAAATGACATTTCTAAAGTAAAATAATAGTCATTTAAAAAGTACTCGCGGCTGTAATGAATTGCTGGTTCCCGTCAATACAGATAAAAGTAATTGAAAGTCTTTGAAAAAAAAATGCGTGGGGGTTCCCCACAAAACCCGTACCAGGCCCTTCAGGTCTGGTATGGATTTTAAGGGGACCCCCGCGCCAAACTTAAAAAAAATAGCGTGGGGGTCCCCCTAAAAATCCACACCAGACCCTTATCCGAGCATGCAACCTGGCAGGCCGCAGGAAAAGAGGGGGGACGAGAGAGCGGCCCCCTCCCTCCTGAACCATACCAGGCCATATGCCCTCAACATGGGGAGGATGCTTTGGGGGTCTGTGACACCAAAGCACCATGTCCCCATGTTGATGGGGACAAGGGCCTCATCCCCACAACCCTTGCCGGTGGTTGTGGGGGTCTGTGGGCGGGGGGCTTATCGGAATCTGGAAGACCCCTTTAACAAAGGGGACCCCCAGATCCCAGCCCCCCTGTGTAAAATGGTAATGGGGTACAAATGTACCCCTACCATTTCACAAAAAAAATAAAATGTAAATTTTTTTAAAAATGACAATAGCCGGTTTTGGACAATTCCTTTATTAATGTCTTCTCCTTTCTTCCAGCTTCTTCTTTTCTCCATTCGGGTTTCTTCCTCCATCTTCCTCTTCCTCTTTCTTTCGGTGTTCTCGTCCGCATCTTGCTCCGGCTTCTTGTCCCCTTCTTTCTCCGGCCGCTCCGTTTGAATTCGAGGTTCCCGCTGTGTGACGCTTCTGTTCTTCAGTTCTCCTCTGGGTCCGCTGCCACCCGGTGACCCCGCCCCCCTCTGACGCACATGGATTTCACAGGGACTTTCCCCGTGGTGTCAGAGGGGGCGGAGCCACCGGGTGGCAGCGGACCCAGAGGAGAACTGAAGAACTGAAGCGTCACACAGCGGGAACCTCGAATTCAAACGGAGCGGCCGGAGAAAGAAGGGGACAAGAAGTCGGAGCAAGATGCGGACGAGAACACCGAAGGAAGATGAAGAGGAAGATGAAGATGAATAACAAGATGGAGGAAGAAACCCGAATGGAGAAAAGAAGCTGGAAGAAGAAGATGGAAGAGAGGAGAAGACATTAATAAAAGGAATTGTCAAAAACCGGCTATTGTAACTTTTTACATTGACATTTTTCTTTGTGAAATGGTAGGGGTACATTTGTACCCCATTACCATTTCACACGGGGGGCAGGATCTGGGGGTCCCCTTTGTTAAAGGGGTCTTCCAGATTCCGATAAGCCCCCTGCCCGCAGACCCCCACAACCACCGGGCAAGGGTTGTGGGGATGAGGCCCTTGTCCCCATCAACATGGGGACATCCTCCCCATGTTGAGGGCATGTGGCCTGGTATGGTTCAGGAGGGAGGGGGCCGCTCTCTTGTCCCCTTTTTTCCTGCGGCCTGCCAGGTTGCGTGCTCGGATAAGGGTCTGGTGTGGATTTTTAGGAGGACCCCCACGCAAATTTTTTTTTTAAGTTTGGTGCAGGGGTTCCCCTTAAAATCCATTCCAGACTTGAAGGGCCTGGTACGGATTTTTGAGGGGGACCCGCACGTCATTTTATTTTTTTAAATTGCCGTGGAGTTCCCCTTAATATCCATACCAGACCTGAAGGGCCTGGTAATGGAATTTGGGGGGACCCCACGCATTTATTTATTTTTTATCAAAGACTTTCAATGACTTTTCTCTATATTGACGGGAGCCGACAATTCATTATAGCCGCGGGTGCTTTTAAATGCCTTTTTTTCCCCTTTAGAAATGTCATTTTGCTGGCGCACTGATATATATAACGGCAAGTTCAGAGCTGCGCCTGTTCAACTTATGCAAATTGATTTACGTGACTTGACATTTACGAAAATTTTGCCGGCGCAGTGTCCCGGCGCGTTTGAACAAGTGAAATTCCCACGCTGAGCACAAAAAAACCCTTGCAGTTCTAATCGTACTTGCCGGCGCAGCGGGCTGGTTCTGAAAAAGTTACTTTCTCACTCTATTTTGGGCATATTTGTTACTTGGGCAGGTGTCACTACACTTCCACACATCACCCCATGTCACCCCCATTATATTGGCACTTCCAGCTTCTTTATATTTAGATTTTAAGATGCCGGGCGGCAGGTCCATAGTAGGGCACTGAGCGCCTCCTCCCGTCCGCTGAGAACACTATAGTAAAATGGGAAATAGCGCTGCGCTACCGGCGCAAATGTTTTGTAAATACCAAAACAGCCGTTGCGCACGCAGATCCGCTGATACTCATGGCGCAAACATTTCGTAAATCAGCCCCAATGTGTAGCGGTGGCCCCAGTATCACGCGGTCTGTACCCCCATAGCAACGCCACCACCTGGGCCCCTCTAAATGAACTGATGGGGCCCAGTGAATATATCTTAAGCCACCTGGGAGCCGCAAGGAGCGGGGGAAGCAGTAATAAAGTCCCTGCCGCGTAAATATGGTGAGGTGGCGGAGGGAGAAAGCCTTGGAGTCAGATATTTTCGGGGGGGGGGGGGGCAATTGCCCCGTTGCCCCCCTGGATCCGCCCCTGTTACCCCGTGCTACTGATTAAAATGGTGGTGTACATCAGATTTTGTGGGTAGCAAGCACAGGTAGCTTCATATAAGAGCCAGAGATAGAGCTCATAGCCCCACCCTACCGAGGGTGTCAGTGTGTGCAGGGGGCCGCGAGAGACGCTGTTGTGCACCAATGGTGTCCAGGTCGGGACAAAGGGAGGCCCGAGCATAAGAGAGAGTCCAAGAGGGACAGAGGAGCAGCTAGGAAGCTGTAGAGAAAGTCCATGAGGGACAGAAACAGCTAGGAAGCTGTAAGGAAAACATAGAGCTGAGGTGCAGTGTCTGTGCATAAACACTGGGATTTGTTTCATGATCAGGAGGACCACAAAAGTACTAAAGTTCAGGAGGGACCCAGAAGAGGTACTTGGATCAGCAAAGCTGCCACAAGAGAGCCAGGAGGCTGAATATCATGTTTTTGCAGTAATGGTGAGAACTCCCTGTGTGGGAAGACATATCTACAGTATGTCAAGTTTTGATGTTTGTTTAAATACAGGTAGGCAGGAAAGCCCTGAAAACTCTATCTGGCATGGAGTAAACTCACTGTTTTGGCATTCCTATTGAGCTAAGAAACCCTGACGTGCCACATTATACAGTATGTATATACTGTATATTTATATGTAATATACATATACTATCCATCTATCTAATCAGCTCTTTGACAATGGCATCCTTCTATTAATTGAGGCACTTCTGCCTTGTACACAAGACCGGACTGTCCGTCCGAATAAAGTCCGACGGATTGTCCGATGGAGTTCGACGGAATTCCGCTCAAGCTGTCTTGCATACACATGGTCACACAAAAGTCCGATTGTCAAAAACACGGTGACGTACAACACGTACGACGAGCCGAGATTAATGAAGTTCAATAGGCAGTTTGGCTATTCTGCTTGATTCTGAGCATGCGTGGTTTTTAATCCGTTGTAATTGCATACAGACGAACTGACTTTCTGATAGAAAGATAGTTTGTCTGCAGTACTGATTACATCTTTGAACTCACACAATTCCTTCTTTGCATGCACTATACACAATACTAGCTAAACTACACCGTATGAGTCTTGGGTCTCATGTCCAATGTCCCAGTTGTCGCAATACACCAGCTAATGTGCTACTAATGTTCTGGACCGGTGCCCAAGTTGTAGCCTTCCGAAGCTATTTTTTTACTGTACTAGAAAGCCACCTGGATATTCAAACCCCAAAGACACCTAAAACTTGTCTTTTTAGGCATTTACCTCATATTAATATTCACACCATGTTTATTGTTTATTTTTTATTTTTTTTTTAAATTGCAACCCTGGATGGACTTGTCTGCAATTCAATTTTAATTTTTTATGATTTACCCATAGGTTTGCGCTTGTCTCCTACCTTTTTTTATCTTTATTTCATCTTCATCTGTGCAGCTGCTTTATGGTATTAAACCTAAAAATTTGAAATATTACGGCTTACCAATCATTAGTTGTAAAGGCTGCATCAGTTTTCTTTTCCGCAGCTTTCTTCCCTCCGTTTTAAAGGATAGATTCACCTTTTGTAACCTGTTACATGTTATGCTTTGAATATGGGTATAACATGTAACAGGTTACTAATGTACTGCCCCCCGATCCCCGCAGCTCTGGCTCCCTGCCCAAAGTTGGGCGCAATACGTCATGCCGATCCATGCATATGGTATAAAGCACACAACCACCAATAATTCAGGGAGAATACATAAGCCCCCCCACCAGGCTAGGCCAAGCACAGGAACTGGAATTTGAAGAGGCCTTATTGAAGCAGTGTTCTGCTGCAGCTTTGGGGGAGCCTGTTAGGAACCATGAGCCAGGTAAGCGAGTATTCAGTCTGCTAGGTGACTAGTTAATCTGTTACCTTGTAATTACAATAAATATTTTGACATTTTAAATTTTTACTTAAAATCTCCTTTTTTTTATTTTTAAACACACCTCCAAAAAAACAAATACAAATAAGCCAGCCATAGCGCATTTTCTCTTTTCTTTTTTTTTCTGAAAAGCTATGAGGTGAAGGATATAGGCATCATGACATGACCCTGAGAAACCTGAACACACACTCACTATTCTCTATGTGACATCATAGACTAGCGGCACATTGAGTGGTACTGCTGTTCCTGAAGCAGGCTTCTCTCTATCAGGATGCCCACAAAGCAACATGCATGCAGTCAATAGGCTGACCAATGTGAACACGCTTTGACCTGCAGTTTGTTACCTGCCTTAATACATTTGCTTTCCTGTAAGTAGAATTTTAAATAAACCTTTTTATTTGATCTTACAGGCTTCACTATGCTGCCTCTTTTTTTTCTTATTGATTAACCTTGTCTGAGGAGGACTGCATAGCATTACCATACACCGAGTCCTGAAGGTTTCCTTGATGCTGGTGTTGTTTGGATATTCCTGTCATTATTCCATCAAGCCTGGAGAGTTGTATCCATCATTGATCCTCTACATTTGCCATGAACGTTTGAATATGTTCACCTTCTGGTAAGAAGATTGTGAGCACAATTGGTGTGGTGTGTTGTTCCTTCACACTGAAATCCTTGGTGGTGGTGTTTCAACATTTTTTGCATTTATCTTCATATATTGATTTTTATTTGGACTGTCACGTATATTTGCTTTATCGAAGCGCTGCATTTTTGGACTCACATATTTTTGCGTTTGCTTCATCAACAGACTGTGCACGCGGCTTTTGTTATTGCTTTATAATATTTTTTCACTTTTAGTTCAAATATTTGTTCACCCTGTTTATGCAGTCAATGGCACCCAAGATATTTGGGAAGCTATCCCGTTGTAGTGGTAGGTCTGAGCTTTTTCTTCAAGAGGCTGTACAGGTACATAATAGCTTCTCTGCTCACCCTGAACCTGTGATGGCTATTGATCCAGCATGGTATCAAAACATGTTCCTTGGGCAAAAATATGTAGTGGACCTATTCAAGGAAATTCCCTAGCAATTGTTTCCCCTTTCACAGTCATAGCAGCATCAATTGCTTTGAAATTTTCAAAAACATTCACCAAACTTTAGTCATTGTGAGCATGCCTGTATACTGAATACCTTATGCATCCTCTCCACCGAGGTGTCGCAAAAACAGACACATACACACCGGCATGTGTAAGGAATGTGCATTTCAGCTCCAAAAATATATATTTTTTTCATTCATAAAAATACAAAAAGGAAAACATTTTGGTCTGTCTAATTTTTTGAAGCGTTACTTTTAGTTGTAAAATGTTGCACACTGTTCTTTCTGAATATTGTGATTCTATAAATTTTCATATTTACAAGCTTAGCTATGCTACTTGTTATTTTCTCAAGCTATCCATAAACAAACACAGCTAATTAACTCACAAAAGACCAGACCTTCAGGCTGGGTTCACACTGGTACGACAGTCATACAACTTTCATCCTACTTTGCTCTGCGACATCAGTCCTACATTGATCCTACATCCATCTGACTTTCATGAACAGGATACTACTTTGATCCAACTTTGTGCTAGTCTGACTTGTCCTTTGACCAATCAAAACAATCCCAGGGTGAGATAAATTCCTTTTACTGCTGCTGTAATCATCATGTCGGATGTCAAAAGTCGGATGGTTAGGACAAGGATCCTACTTTGATCCTACTTCAGCCCATTGAATATCATTGAAGTCGGATCAAAGTCAGACCAAAGTAGTACAGGGAGCATTTTCAAAGTCGGACCGACTTGTGTCGGACCAGTTAAGACGGCTCCCATAGGGAAACATTGATTTTCACACGTCATGCGACATGAGCTCCCAATGTCGGAGCGTTTGTCGGACTAGTGTGAACCCAGCCTAACTAATCTTAGACCTTAGCTAATTAATCAGCATTGGCTCTATTAAAAGCACTGAAACTGCAACCTCACTTCACTTTTCAGCTTAGAACCAACATGAAAATTACTCCAAATTAGACATAACCACTTGAATATGGGCATGTATATACCCCTCCATTACCAGGCCATTTTCAGTTTTCAGTGCTGTAAAAGTTTGACTGGCATGTATCACATTACACACATTTTTTTTTTTATCATATTTAGAAAGATAGAGCTGTGAACAAAAGATTAAAATAACAAAATATAAAAAAACATGGCCTTGATATTTGCTTCAAGTCCAGGCTTATACCTATAAAGAAAAATATCTGCATGTGTTCTCATCAGTATTTTTCAGAGTGTGGAATCACAGTTCTTCAAGCCTAGAATTGCTAATTGTTCCCAAATATTTTTTTCAAAAATACAAAACACTTACCCTGTTCATAATCAACTTGGTGAATGATGAGGTAACCACAGTGTTCTCTGGATGTAACTGGAAGAATGTTGTTTTTCTTCCTTAGTGTGTGTTAGAGTTTACAATCTAAAATCATGTGAAAGCTGTGTTCTAAATGGTCAACATATTTTCTAAGCTAAATAAAAATCCCTTGAAAAGTTAACATGTTTTACTCCTTTAGTAAATCCCCCCCCCCCCATCCTGAATTATCTACTTGATGTGTCCAAACAATTTCCCTCTTGACATTAATTTTCCTTTACCTCTTAGCCCGCATTGGATGTAGCTGGATCTGCTCACCAAAATATGCACAGACAACATTTAAATATAAATGAAAGGCTGGCTGCTCATTGTAAAAGATTGGAGCAGAGGAAGCCATCAAATAAATGAATGGTCCAACAGGAAATTCTCAGCGAGTAGGACTGCAATGTTTTTGCCCAATGCATGCAAGGCATGTTGAAACATTTCAATGAAGTGCACCAGGAGCTTTACATTCACATACAGCGACTCATGGCATGGTGCAGCAACATTTTCTGAAACAATGCAAGGGTGCATGCAAAAGTTCTCACATGTCTGTATCATGTACCATGAAACACTGAAAAAATAAACTTTTTTTTTTTAGGTTTTTGAACTTTAGGTTTGCAGATCCAAGACCATCATCTTTCACCTATTTTACTGGAAATAAAATAATGTTCCCATTCCTCCTTTGTACGAGAACTTTGTGCACTAAATTTCCCAAAACTCCTACATTCTTAAACAGCATTCCTATTTTGACCTGCCTTCCCTCCACCTCTCTCAAACCCATCTCATGTAAACTATCCCAACCCCCATACTGCCCAAAACTTGAACCTTTCAAATTTTTACCCTACCCATGATTATCAACACCACTAAACGAACCCCCAAATGAAAAATGTTGCACTGGCCAAATGTGTACCTTTCTGACTGCGAAAATTATGCAGCAAGCATGACACAAACCTAAATAATAGTAGAGAGAAAAGATCTAAGGGGAAAAGAAGTAAGACAAATGAGAATGAGAATGTTACTCATCAATCAGTAGTTCAGCTTTTTTACAATTAGGCAAGTATGAATCAGTGTGGCTAAACAGGCTTCAAAGCGAGGAACACATCTCTACCGGCATGTGGAAGGCAATGTCTTGGGCTCGCTGGTCAGGGCGGTCAGCGGTAAGGCGCATATTACCGCTGACTCATGGTCCAGCAGGCATGGACAGGGACGTTACCTATCATTCATGGCCCACTGGGTGACTCTGCTGGCAGCTGGGAAGGATGCAGGACAGGGTGCAGTAGTGTTGTGGTGGCAGGACAACCTCCACCTCCAAAATGCTACTAGTGGAGATTCTGACACACCTCACTCCTCCACCCCTTTCTCTTCTTTCTCCAGGTCCTCTTCCTGTGCCGATTTGTCCTCGGAACCAGCGGTGCTCCGTAGGCGTTCAAGGGGCTACGCAAGTACGCAGGCAAAAAGATGCCATGCGGTGCTTGAGCTGGTGTGCTTGGGGGACAGGAGCCACACTGGGGCAGAGATTGTCAGCTCTGCAGGGGAAGGCTCAGATGTTGTTGACGCCACGCCAGCTTAAGCCAGGAATGGTGGTTTGCGACAATGGCACCAACCTCCTCTCCACCCTCCGAAAGGGACAGCTGACCCATGTGCCCTGTTTGGCTCACATCCTTAACTTGGTGGTGCAGCAGTTCTTGGGCAGGTACCCGGGCTTACAGGATGTCCTGAGGCAGGCCAGGAAAGTCTGTTTGCATTTCCGCCGGTCATATAATGCCAGTGCTCAGCTGGCTGACCTCCAAAAAGGAATACAACCTGCCCAAGAACCGCCTAATCTGTGACATGCCCACCAGGTGGAACTCAACATTGGCCATTCTGCAGTGGCTGCACATGCAGCAGAGGGCCATCAATTAGTACCTGTGTGACTATGGCACAAGGACAGGGTCAGGGGAGCTTGGATTTTTTGCCACGCCAGTGGGTCAATCAGGGATGCATGCACTGTCCTGTCACCATTTGAGGAGGCCAAGAGGATGGTGAGCAGTGACAGTGCATGCATCAGTGACACTGTCCCTCTTGCCCACCTTTTGGAGCACACGTTGCGTGGAATAACAGACAGGGCACTTGAGGCAAAACAGAGGGAGTAAGAGGAGGACTTTCTTACCTCTCAAGGCCCACTTTATCCAGACAGTGTTCCTGCTGGCCTGCCGATCACATAGGAAGAGGAGCAGGAGGAGGATTGTTTCAGCATGGAGGTGGAGCCTAGCACTCAGCATCAGCAGCAGTCTTCAAGGGATCATTTACAGTCCCAAGAAACCCATGGACTTGTACGTGGCTGGGGAGGAGGTGGCTGCGGATCATGTCGTCCTTAGTGACCCAGAGGACTCCGGACCAAATGCCTCAGCAAACCTACGCTGCATTACCACCCGGATCCTGCAAAGCCTGTGAAAGGATCCTCAAATTCGTGGAATCAAGGAGAGGGATCATTACTAGCTGGCAACCCTCCTTGATCAACGTTACAAGGGTAAGGTTGCGGACCTTATCCAGCCGTCGCAAAGGGAGCAAAGGATGAAACATCTTTGGGAGGCCATGCAAAACGGTTTGTGCAACGCGTTTCCAGAGCCTGGGAGGTTACAAATTCCTGATCCTGGACAATGTGTTGCTGAAGCTTCGGTCAGTCACAGAAGGAGCGGTGGAGAAGGTGGCCGTCTGACCTATGCGTTCAGACAATTTTTTAGTCCGCAGCCCCAAGGTATGATCGGTTCCAGCAACCATCGCCAGCCTCTGATTCACATGGTGCAGGAATACCTAGGGGCAAGATCAGACTTGGACACATTTCCCACCGAAAATCCTCTGGGTTACTGGGTCTTGAGGATGGATCACTGGCCAGAGCTTGCACAGTATGCAATTGAGGTTCTTTCGGAATGCACATTCAGTGTTGCTGGCTTTGTAACCGATCACAGGGTGCGCCTGTCCACCGACTCGGTCGATCGTCTGACCTTCATAAAAATGAATCAGTCTTGGATCACCAGCTACCAAGCACCTGATGCTGATGGAACCGAATAATTTATTTTTTGAATGCAAGATCCCTTCAAGACTGTCTATGCTGATGCTGAGTGACTATCCTGTTATGCTGAGTGACGATCCTCTTCCTCCAGTTTATGTTGATAGCTTGTAAGAACAGTTTTGGTTCTGGGCACCGCCACCAGTGCCTAAGGCCCAATTTTTCTGCCCCTGTTTAACAGGGGCGTGTAATTATAATTTTTGCTGCAATATTTTGCAGCAGGGCTCATTCCTGCGCTCCAACTAGAGTATCTGTGAGGGGTTGCAGTGTTGTGGCACCAGTGCCTAAGGCCCAATTTTTCTGCCCCTGTTTAACAGGGGCGTGTAATTACAATGCTTGATCTAATATTTCACAGCAGGGCCCATTCCTGCACCCACCAAGAGTAACTGAGGGCCTACAGTGTTGTGGCAACACCACCACCAAAGGCCCAATTTTTCTGCCCCTGTTCAACAGGTGCATGTAATTACAATTCTTGATATATTTCACAGCAGGGCCCATTCCTGCTGTGAACCACCAAGAGTAACTGTGAGGACTTACAGTGTTTTGGCACCAGCACTGCCAAAGGCCCAATTTTTCTGCCACTGTTCAATGGCATGTAATTACAATTCTTGATCTAATAGTTCACAGCAGGGCGTTCCAGCGCCCACCAAGAGTAACTGAGGGCTTACATAGGGCAGGCCCCTACTTCCAAACATCCGACTTGCAAACAACTCCGACTTACAAACGGAGGGAGACAACAGGAAGTGAGAGGAAATCTACCCCTAGGAAGGGAAATTCTCTCCTGCAAGAGTTATATGGGAAAAAATGTGTCTCCTCTCCACTGATGCTTTATCACCAATCCTTGTTTCCCTAAAAAAAACAAATTTACAAAATCCAATTGTCATTGGGACAGAAAGTGAGGTGAAATCTTCTGAAGAGGTGCACAGACAGCAAAACAAATGTTATAGGGGTGATAACATTTCCCTATGTTTTCCAAAAAGCTTAAAATTTTTTTAGCTGGAGCTACACTTTAAAAATGTACCAGTTCAAAATTACAAACAGATTATACTTAAGAACAAACCTACAGTCCCTGTCGTGTTTGCACCGGCTGTATACTGCTGTTCAGAGTATATAGGGCCTGGGGGCCCCACGCCTTTCCTTTTTTTTAAATTTGTTTGTGGGGTTCTTCTTAATATCAATACAAGACCCAAAGGGGCGGGGGGGGGGGGTACCCATGCCGTTTTTCAATGATTTTCATCCTATTTCCAAGACCAGACATTACATTAAAGCCACAAGCAGTTTTAAATTACTTTTATTCCTTTAGAAATGTCATTTTGTGCAGGGACAGTTATAAACACGCGCCACTTTACAGGCATAATATAGACACCCCCCAGGCACGATATTTAAAGGAATATTTCACTTTCATTTTTTCACTTTAAGCATCATTAAAATCACTGCTCCTGAAAAAACTTCTGTTTTTAAAACTGATTTTTGCCTTGATGCATGTACCCTGGGGCAGGACCCGGGTCCCCAAACCCTTTTTAGGACAATAACTTGCATATTAGGCTTTACAATTCACACTTTTGATTTCTCCTGTTCGAGTCCCATAGAATTTAACGGGGTTTGAAAGTTTGCATGAACTATCGGTCCGTTCGCATGTTCTGGATGGGAACCGAACCAGTGGGTGTTCTGCTCATCCCTAGGGATAATTAGTGCAACTGAACTTGCAAAGTGCACAGTCTATTTGCCTTTAGTTAATCCACCCCATTAGAGAAGTTTACTGACAAGAATCCCCTGAAGGATTTTGTAGTTTTCTATCTATTTCTGACAATCATTTCTTCTGGGAAAAAGTAAATATAATAATTATGTTGTCAACTGAGCAGCTTAACAATCTGAGAAATCATTGTTTGTGGTTGAGAGGAAATACAGTAAGATATTGTGCACATCTCTAACACTGGCAGATACTCAAGTAAAGTACCTAATAGCTTGTACATGCATTGCAGTGCACAGTATATGTCATTTTCATTTGAAGTGTTTTAAACTGATTTGTCAAAGCCATACTGTCCTGAACCAGGAAATGGCTTACATGGGAGCCCTGGTTGAGTACAACTTCTTCCAACTGTGAGCAAAGACCACTTGTCTCTTAGTAGCCTGCCCAATTGGGCAACCTGTTCTGAGCTATCAGGCACTCTTTACTGACTCTCCTAGTATCACCTACCACCTTTACACACCTGGTATCACCTACCACTTTTGGGCATTGAGGTCAACAGGCAGCCTACCCACACAAACCGGTATGTGTATTTGCCTCCCACCACCTACTGGAATAAAAACTGGAGGTTATCATAATTCTGTAATTCCGGACTGAAACTGTTCCCTCTGTAGCTGGAGTTTCAGAAAACCTCAGCATTTTCAACATGTCATCCCTGTGTCTTTAAAGCTCAGTAATACATTAAGACCTAATACATCCCAAAGACTCAACACCCAAACACATACAAAGTCCCTTGAAATATGCAATGCAGTGTGTTAAAGAATGCAAAAACCTCTACTTTGGGGGGACAAAATAACCTCTCAATAAATGAATGACAAAACATAGGGAAGAAAATTCCAAAGTTCAGGTACAGGCAGTTTTCTACACCTTAAACAAAAGTGATATTTTTTTGAAGCAAGTGAGTTGTACATTTTCAACAGGTCAACATTTTGTACTGGTGTGGGGACCTTTACCGCCATCTGTCTCCCACATGTAGTATAATACCATTTTAACATGACCAATTTGACCAGGGTCGTATTTAAGGCAGGGCAAAATAGGGCAGCTGCCCTAGGCCCCATCATTGTTGTGGGGCCCAAAGCAGCTGCCTCATATCCCAGTTTAAATTACCTTGTCCCTTAAAGTTTTAGTCCTGTGCTGTGTCCCGATATCTCAAGTGAAATGCTGCTACTTATGCTGTTGAGCTCTGCGCTATTGCCATGTACAGATGACTCACCTGTACACCCTCTGTTTACATGTAAATAACCTGCATTGATATGTAAATAGCTGTGGACCATGCCATTGATATGTAAATAGAGGCAGCATTCATATGTATATCATGCCCCCCTTGAGGTTATATTCACTATCACTTCTGCTAAATGCTGCCCATTAGGGAGGTAAAGGGGCAGGCTTTAAAGTCCTGCCTACAACTGTGGTCATTAAGCCTAACATCAGCCTGTTCTGCAAAGGCAAGCAAATTGGAGGTGAAGCCCTTTTTCAAAATAACATGTTGCCACAACACCGTGAATTAAGCACATCTCAGAAGATGCGTGAGATTGTCATTAATAATTAATGTCACTGCTGTGTTTCTGTGGTGTCAGTAAAACAATTTTGCATGCGTTCCCGACACACACAAATGTGAATGCAGGCTAAATGTCAGTTACATTGGTGGTTAGTATAAATCTTCTCATTACAATGGGGCTTAGTGTACAATCCTTTCATTCACACTAGTGGCCAGTGTGAATGTCCCCCTTACATTGGTGGTTACTGTGAATGCTCCTATTACATTAGTGGTCAGTGTAAATCCCCATTACATTGGTGGCCAGTTTAGAAACTCCTCTTTATCTTGGTAATTGTTAAAAAATCCAAACTTGCATTTGTGATCAGTTTCAAATCCTCCCTTACATTGGTGGCCAGTGTAGAAATCCCCCTTTATTGATTGTTGATGTAAAATGCCCCTTTACATTGGTTGTCAGTGTAAATTCTTCATTACATTGGTGATCAGTGTACATTTCCCTTTACATTGGTGGTAAGTGCAGAACTGCCCTTACATTGGTGGTTGCTAATCTACTTTGCTTTTTTAGCTTTTTCAACAGTGCACTGTGTGTTTTTTCATGTATATTTTATTCAGTTATCTATATGGTCTGGAGAAACCCTTCTCTCCTTTAGGATGTGATACCACCCATGGATGAGCTGTTTTTTGATATTTTGCATTCAAACAATAAAGTCTTCACATTTAGCTGATGGAGTTGTGGTTGATTCACCATTAATTTTCTGTTGGGCCCTTGTCCCAACACCCACCAGGTTTTTCATAGTTACTCATTGTTCAAGGAGGATCCCATTCAATCTGAACGAATCAACCCATCAGCATATGTAGGAGGTACCCCACTGAGAATCAGGCATTTTACCCCCTCTTTTTTCATACTGATCCCATCAACCTTACAGTATTTCCACTGATCACATTCCCCCCTCCCCCAGCACTGCCACTGATCCCAGAAGTCCTAGGAGTTTTCTGTCTTTTGATGGGTCCCCTCACCTCCCCAGTCCATGGTGTGCAGGCAGTGAGGAGATGATGTGCTGTAACATTTAGCAGTCAATGAGCAGTAATGATGTGCACTAACCTCTTGTAACCAATCATTGAGCAGTATGGATATGCAGTAACCTCTAGCAACCAATCAGTGAGCAGTAATCTCTAGCAACCAATTAGTGAGTGGTAAGGGTGTCCAGTAACTTCTAGCAACCAAACAGTGAACAGTATTAATGTACAGTAATCTCTAGCAACCAATAAACAAGCAGAAGTCATGTCCTGTAACCTCTAGCATATAATCAGTGAGCCATAATGTGTGCTGTAACTAGGGATGAGCTGCGAGTTTGAGTCAAACCCATGTTCGATTCGAACATCGCCTATTCGGCTGTTGGCCGAATTTTGAACATTATGACCCGTTCGTGCCAAATTAGAGTGGCACGTCACGGCCCATAATTCACTGCGGCAGTGCATTGCTGGCTGATGATTGGCCAAGCATGCACTATGGCCCGCATGCTTGGCCAATCACAGCGCCGTAAGTACAGAGAGCCGTAATTGGCCAAAGCCAGGGTGGCTTTGGCCAATCATGGCTCAGGAGGAGTAGGTACACGCCCCACACTATATAAGGCTGCCGGCATGGCGGCCTTGTGTAGTGTGTTGCGGTGTTGGTTAACTTAGAAGTAGGAATGAGCCAAACACCCCCCGGTTTGGTTCGCACCAGAACCTGCGAATGGACCGAAAGTTTGCGCAAATTTTAGAACCCTATTAAATACAATGGACGCGAACGTTCGAAATCAAAAGTGCTTTGTCCTAAAAAGGGTTTGGGGACCCGGGTCCTGCCCCAGGGGACATGTATCAATGCAAAAAGTTTTAAAAATTGCAGTTTTTTTGGGAGCAGGGATTTTAATGATGCATAAAGTGAAAAAATTAAAGTGAAATATTCAATTAAATATCGTACCTGGGGGGTGTCTAAAGTATGCCTGTGAAGTAGCACGTGTTTCCCGTGTTTAGAACTGTCCCTGCACAAAATGACATTGATAAAGGAAAAAAAAAAGTCATTTAAAACTGCTTGCGGCTTTAATGTAATGTCTGGATCCGGCAATATGGATGAAAATCATTGAGAAAAATGGCATGGGTACCCCCCCCCAGCCCACTACCAGACCCTTTGGGTCTTGTATGGATATTAAGGGGAAACCTGCATCCAAATTAAAAAAAGGCCCTATATACTCTGAACAGCAGTATACAGGCGGTGCAAAGAAGACAGGGACTATAGGTTTGTTCTTAAGTAGAATCTGTTTGTAATTTGGAACAGGTACATTTTTTAAGTTTAGCTCCAGCCAAAAAAATCTATTTTTAAGCTTTTTGGAAAACAGGGAAGGGTTATCACCCCTGTAACATTTGTTTTGCTGTCTGTGCACCTGTTCAGAACATTTCACTTCACTTTCCGTCCCAATGACAAATGTTTTTTGAAAATTTGGGGTTTTTATTGAAACAAGGATTGGTGATAAAGCATCAGTGGAGAGGAGTCACCTCTTTCCCATATTAACTCTTACAGGAGAGAATTTCCCTTCCTAGGGGTAGATTTCCTCTCACTTCCTGTTGTCTCCTTCCGTTTGCAAGTAGGAGTCGTTTGTAAGTTGGATGTTTGAAAGTAGGGGCCTGCCGTATATACTCTGCAGAAATTTGGCCCTTAGGTGTTGGTGTTGCCACAACACTGTAAGCCCTCACAGTTACTCTTGGTGGGCGCTGGAACGCCCTGGTGTGAACTATTATAGCAAGAATTGTAATTACATGCCATTGTTGAACAATGGTAGGAAAAATTGGGCCTTTGGTGGTGGTGCTGGTGGTGTTGCCACAACACTGTAAGCCCTCACAGTTACTTTTGGTGGGCGCAGGAATGGGCCCTGCTGTGAATTATTAGATCAAGAATTGCAATTAAATGCCCCTGTTGAAAAGGGGCAGAAAAATTGGGCCTTAGGCACTGGTGCCATAACACTGCAACCCCTCACAGATACTGTAGTTGGAGCGCAGCAATGAGCCCTGTTGCAAAGTATTGGGCCTTAGGCACTGGTGGCGGTGCCCAGAACCAAAAATGTTCATTCAAGCTATCAAAATGATTATTGAGGAGGAAGAGGATAGTCACTCAGCATAACAGGATAGTCACTCAGCATCAGCATAGGCAGTCTTGAATAGATCTGACATTTCCAAAAAAATGATTCGGTTACATCAGGTGCTCGGTAGCTGGTGGTGATCCAAGACCGATTCATTTTTATGAAGGTCAGTCGATCGACCGAGTTAGTGGACAGGCACACCCTGTGATCGGTTACAGAGCCTCCAGCCGCACTGAATGTGCATTCTGAAAGAACCTCAATTGCATACTGTGCAAGCTCTGGCCAGTGATCCATCCTCAAGACCCAGTAACCCAGAGGATTTTCGATGGGAAAGGTGTCCAAGTCTGATTTTTCCCCTAGGTATTCCTGCACCATGTAAACCAGACACTGGCGATGGTTGCTGGAAGCGATCATACCTTGGGGCTGCGTACTAAAAGATTGTCTGAACGCATCGGTCATGCGGCCACCTTCTCCACCGCTCCTTTTTTTAAAAATAAAAAACGAGTTTATTGAAAAACTAGGCAGACATACATACAATAGAAAGACATATGCAGCAAGAGATTCAATGTAGTATCATCAACATACTGCCAATGTACACATATGCAAATACAGAAAAGTACTATAAACCGGCATAGCAGCAAATAAATGGGTACGTTACATGACTGGTGGAAATGCCCACAGAGTTTCCTGGCCTGCTTCAGGACCTGCTGTAAGCCCGGGTACCTGCCCAAGAATCGCTGCACCACCAAGTTAAGGACGTGAGCCAAACAGGGCACATGGGTCAGTTGTCCCTGTCGGAGGGTGGAGAGGAGGTTGGTGCCATTGTCGGAAACCACCTTTCCTGGCTTAAGCTGGCGTGGCATCAACCACCTCTGAGCCTGCCCCTGCAGAGCTGACAGAATCTCTGCCCCAGTGTGGCTCCTGTCCCCCAAGCACACAAGCTCAAAGAACCGCATGGCATCTTTTTGTCTGCGTACTTGCGTAGCCCTTTGAACACCTACGGAGCACCGCTGGTTCCGAGGACAAAGCACAGGTAGAGGCCATGGAGGAAGAAGAGGGGGTGGAGGAGAGAGGTGTGTCAGAATCACCAGTAGTAACATTTTAGACGCGTGGTGGTGGAACAACCTCCAACACTACTGCACCTTGTCCTGCATCCTTCCCAGCTGCAGCAGAGTCACCCAGTGCGCAGTGAAAGATAGGCAACGTCCCTGTCCATGCCTGCTGGACCATGAGTCAGCAGTAATATGCACCTTACCGCTGACCGCCCTGTCCAGCGAGGCCAAGACATTGCCTTCCACATGCCGGTAGAGAGCCGGAATCGCCTTCCGTGAGAAAAAGTGGCGTTTGGGAACCTGCCACTGAGGAACAGCACATTCCACAAACTCACGGAAGGGGGCAGAGTCTACCAACTGAAAAGGCAGCAGTTCAAGTGCTAGTAATTTAGCCAAGCTAGCATTTAACCACTGGGCATGTGGATGGCTGGGAGCGAACTTCTTTTGGCGGTGCAGCAGCTGGAGCAGGGAAATTTGCCTGGTACAATCGGACGTCGGTGTACCGATAGCAGATTGTCCGCAAGTACTTGGCTGTGACACACCTAATTCTAGACCTTCATTCCTCTCAGTGCAGGTTTCAGAGAGGACTGAAGGTATAGTGGGGTTGGAGATCCCAGCTGATGAGGAGCAAGGAGAGGTCCGCTTTGTTCTTTGGTGCAGGTCTTTTAGGTAAGCTTGCGAACGGACTGCATGGCAGGTTGACATATGTCTGGTTAAGCACGTGGTGCCCAAGCGGCTGATGTTTTGGCCACGCGAGATACGCTTTAGACATATGTTGCAAATGGCAATGGTGCGATCTGATGCACACGTCTGAAAAAGGCCCACACCAAAGAACTTTTGGAATAACGCACAGAGACAGCAGCGCCCTGCACATGCAGAGTTCTGCAGTTGGTGTGCTGCCCTTAAGCTGGCATCCTGCCTCGTTGGAGATGTGCCGCCTCCTCCTCCTCCTCTCTCATATCAGGCACCCACGTGGAGTCAGTGACCTCATCATCCCCTCCCTCCTCATCACTGGAGCAATGCTGCAGCTGGGGGAACATGACTGCCAGATAGCTGTCCTTGTTGGGCACCCCCTCTCTCTGGGCTCACATTACTGCCTTCCTCCAGCTGGGTTCCATCATCAGAGCCTTCAAAACGCTGGGCATCCTCCAGGAGCATGTACCCAACACTGTGCTCAAACAGTTCGGGGGACTCCTCAAGAGGACATGGTGGGGCTAGGGAAGGAGTGACTGATGCCATTGAGCCGAGGGAAGAGGCCACTTTGGCAGCTGCTTTGCCAGACAAAGTACCCTGAGCCTGGGTGAGAGAGGACAAGGAGGATGAGGACGGCTTGGTCATCCACTCTACCAAGTCTTGGACATGTTGCGGCTCAACATGGCCAGCTGCTGAAAAGAAGGACAAGCGTGTCCCTCGCCTGCCTGCTCTATGTAACTCAATATAAATGACACTGTCTGTCTCTGTAATCTCTCATTAAACAACTCCAACACACTACACAAGGCCGCCAAGCCGGCAGCCTTATATAGTGTGGGGCATAAACTAAACCCCGTGAGCCATAATTGGCCAAAGCCACCCTGGCTTTGGCCAATTACAGCTCTCCGTTTTTTCTGCGCTGTGATTGGCCAAAGCATGCGGGTCATAGTGCATGCTTGGCCAATCATCAGCCAGCAATGCACTGCGATGCCGCAGTGAATTATGGGCTGTGACGTGCCACTCGAATTTGGCGCGAACGCCCCATAATGTTCGCAATTCGGCGAACAGCCGATTCGAACATGAAGCTCATCCCAACTTAGAAGACAGAGCGAGAGAGAGAGAGACAGTGTAATTTGATTTGAGTTAGATAGAGCAGGCAGGCGAGTCAGTTAGCTGCAGTTACAGTGTGTAGAGGATATATATGCATCCTAGGTGTTGTATATATATTTACACACTGTATTCAGTTTAGCTAGATCCGTTCCTGTTATTCTCTATACTGACAGGCCGGCAGGTGATTGTGCTAGCTGCATTATTTTCACTTAGTGTACTATGTCCTTTGCAAAGCATGCACCTAAATGTACTTGAATACAATTGGTGGTGCTCTCATACCAATACCACAGGCAGGGAGCTGCTTTATTTTCACTTAGTGTACTGTGTCTTTTGCACAGGGTGCACCTAAAAGGTATCTGAATACAATTGGTGGTGTTCCTATACCAATACCACAGTCAGGGAGCTGCTTTTTCACTTAGTGTACTGTGTCCTCTGCACAGTGTGCACCTAAAACTAACTGAAGACAATTGCTGGTGTTCTCATACTAATACCACAGCAGGCAGTTGATTCTGCTAGCTGCAGTATAATCAATATATATATATATATATATATATATTGTGAGGGGGTTAACTCGGTAGCGGGTGTGTGTGACCCCCTGGTTGGGCTCCCCACACAAAAACAGGGCCAGCAGACGGAGGTTGTGGTTTTCAAAATCAAAAGGTGCGGTTTATTTCTCTATGTACAGTGACAAAAACACAGCAAAGCCAAAAAGAAACATAAACAAAATAAATCCTGGTCAGTTTGACCTCTGACTAAACATGCAGGTTTCCTAAACTAACAACTGGGATCAGCCTGGTGCTGTCCTAGTCTCTAAGTCCCTGGTTTAGTAAAAGTCCAAACAAATAGCCACACAGGCTTTGCCTCACCGCACAGGGGTTCACTCTCCCTAGACAGTCCACACAGGTCTGGTTCCAGGCATGAGCTAACACCTAATGAATCTGGGAGTTCTTATAGAGGCCTAAATGAGCTGACAAGCTTCAGCTGGTCTCATCAACTCCCTGCCTCACGACGCCCAGCACTCTCCCTAGAGGTATGAGTCATTCATGAGCCCACTAGCCTCAGCTGGGCTTCATCAACTCCCTAGTTGTATAAGTCGGCATAAAGCCTGAATCTGGGAGAAATATATCTACCCCCCTGGATGCAACCAGGTGACTTTACCTTCCTGCTGTCACATACCCCCCCCTCTTGTTTTAACCTTGGGGTTGGAACACCAGCAATCAGGCATTCATGTACTCGAGACAAAGCATCCACATTCCCCATTTGAACGCCAGGGCGATGCTTTACTGTGAAGTTGAATTCCTGTAGGGCCAGGAACCACCTATTCACTCTTCTATTTGTCTCCTTGTTTTGAGCCATCCACTTTAACGGAGCGTGATCCGTAACCATGTCAAAGTGCCTACCTAGCAGATAGTACCGAAGGGAATCTAGAGCCCACTTCACCGCTAAACACTCCTTTTCAACCGTGGCGTAATTTACCTCATGGGACTTCAACTTCCTGCTGAGGTAAATGACTGGGTGCTCTTCCCCGTTCCAGACCTGGGACAATACTGCTCCTAACCCCACATCTGACGCATCACTTTGTACGACAAAGTCTTTAGAGAAGTCGGGTGAGTACAACACTGGCTGGCTACATAAGGCTTGTTTCAAGAATTGGAATGCTGCCTCCGCCTCGGGGGTCCATTTAATCATGACCGACCCTTTCCCTTTCGTCAGGTTGGTTAGGGGCACAGCCTTAGAAGCAAAGTGGGGAATGAAGCGCCGATAATAACCCGCGATTCCCAGAAAGGCTCGTACCTGCTTCTTGCTGTTGGGACGTGGCCAACTCTGGATGGCCTCGACTTTGTTGAGTTGGGGTTTTATTACTCCCCTGCCAATGGTGTACCCAAGATATTTGGCCTCCTCCTGCCCAATGGTACACTTCTTGGGGTTAGCCGTAAACCCCGCTTCCCGGATAGAGTCTAGGACTGCTTGCACTTTTGGCAGATGTGAGGCCCAATCTGTGCTATGGACAATTACGTCATCCAGGTAAGCCGCAGCATACTTCCGATGGGGCCACAGTATCTGGTCCATTTTCCGCTGGAATGTGGCCGGCGCATTCTGTAACCCGAACGGCATTCTCTTATATTGGAACGCCCCGTCTGGGGTTACAAATGCGGTTTTCTCTTTGGCCGACTTGGCCAGGGGAATTTGCCAATACCCTTTTGTGAGGTCAAGAGTCGTCATGTATCGGGCTGTTCCCAGCCGGTCGATCAACTCATCTATACGTGGCATGGGGTAGGTGTCAAATTTTGTAACTTTGTTCAACTGACGAAAATCGTTACAAAATCGCCAGCTCCCATCCGGTTTAGGCACCAACACAATGGGACTAGACCAATCACTTTGGGACTCCTCTATCACCCCTAAGTTCAGCATTTTCTGTACTTCCTCCCGTATTGCCTCCCGTCGGGCCTCTGGGATCCGATAGGGTTTTAACTTCACCCTTTCACCGGGCGGGGTAATAATATCATGCTCTACCCCAGATGTTTGTCCCGGCAGCTCAGAGAACACCTCCTTGTTGCGAAGCACAAACTCCTTAACCTCCTGTTGTTGGGGTTGTGACAAGGTGGCTGCTATTCCAACCTCCGGAATCACGCAACCAGTTTGAGCTGGTGACCAAGTTTCTGCGACTAGGGACTCTCTATCCCTCCAGGCTTTCAACAGATTAACGTGATATATCTGTTCGGGCTTTCGCCTTCCTGGTTGTCTGACCTTGTAATTCACTTCGCTCACTTTTTCCATTATCTCGTAGGGGCCTTGCCATTTGGCAAGGAATTTACTTTCAACCGTAGGGACAAGTACCAATATCCTATCCCCCGGGGAAAAGGTACGGGTCTTTGCTCCACGGTTGTACACTCTCTGCTGTGCCAACTGCGCTTGGGCCAAATGTTCCTTCACGATGGGCATTACCTGTGCAATTCGATCTTGCATCAGGGCGACATGCTCAATCACACTCCTGTGGGGAGAACTCTCACTTTCCCAAGTTTCCTTGGCAATATCCAACAGCCCTCTTGGGTGTCTCCCATACAGTAACTCAAAGGGGGAGAATCCCGTAGAGGATTGGGGCACCTCCCTAATAGCAAACATCAAATAAGGAAGTAGACAGTCCCAATCCTTTCCATCTCTATCCACCACTTTCTTCAACATTTGTTTTAGGGTTTTGTTGAATCTTTCAACCAGCCCATCGGTTTGGGGGTGATACACAGATGTACGCAATTGCGTCACTTTGAGCAATTTACACAGCTCTTTCATAACCCGGGACATAAAGGGTGTACCTTGGTCCGTAAGCAGTTCTTTACAAATACCCACCCGGCTAAAAACAAGAGATAGCTCTTTGGCTATGGTTTTGGCCGAGGTATTTCTGAGAGGGATCGCTTCTGGATAACGGGTGGCATAGTCCATTATAACCAATATGTACTGGTGCCCCCTAGCGGACTTGATTATAGGACCTACCAAATCCATTGCGATTCTCTCAAACGGGACCTCAATGATGGGTAGAGGGACCAGCGGGCTACGGAAATGTGGCCTCGGGGCCGACCTCTGACACACAGGGCAGGAGGAACAATAATTTTCTATGTCCTTCATCACCCCAGGCCAATAGAATCTCTGTAATACCCTCTCTCGGGTTTTCTCTGTCCCCAGATGACCTCCAAGAATGTGCCCATGGGCCAACTCCAACACCAACTTCCTGTAAGGTTTGGGCACCACAAGCTGCTCAACGGTTTCTTCTGCCCTTTTTGCCACCCGATACAGTAGGTCCTTCTCTACGCTGAAGTATGGGTAAGTGCAGGTATTATCTGGGTTCACTAACTCGCCATCTATTTCCACTACGTTTTCCCGTGCCTTTATTAGGGCGGGGTCTTTTAACTGTTCTGTGGCAAAATTTTCCCTGTGAACCTCCAGATCAGAAAACTCCACAGACGGTAGGTTTTCGTCTGAGGAGGTGGGCTCCTCTCCAGTTTCTTGAGTCTCCCCTGCCAATACTGACAAGGGAAATTCTGGAGAGTCCTCACCACTCTCAGAGGAGTTCTGGCTATCACATTCCTGGTACATAGGGGCACCAGTGGGGGGCTCAGGATCATCCCACAGTTCCCAGAACTTCGGAAAATCCCTTCCCACAATGGCATCATGCGGTAATTGAGATACTAACCCCACTGGATGAGAGAGGGTACCTTTGGGGGTCTCGAAACACACTGTAGTCACTGGATACTCTCGGGTGTCCCCATGCACACAAATAACAGCTACCTTGCTATTCCCAGAGACCTCTGTTTTAACTAATTCAGCCTTTATCAGGGTCACAAGGCTACCTGAATCCAGTAATACCACAACATTTCTACCATTAATACACATTTTGCATAAATGTTTCTCAGTTCCCCGAATGGCAGTGCATGCGACTGTCGCACACAGCGACTGACGTCTGTCCATCAGAAAGTCACATTGCATGGGTTCCTCCACAACCGGGCAATTTGCTGCAATATGTCCCGCTTGCCGGCAGCGGTAGCAAACAATCCATTTGGCTGCCTCTTGAGCCCCTGACTTCCCAGGCTGTTCTCGCCAAACTTTGGGTAGAGCTCCCACCCTCTCACTCTCTCCACCCTCACCCCTTGGAATCCTCTTATCTGCCCCTGGGGATGGTCTGGTCTTAGGGTGGAAAGTCCGAGAGTCTCTGGAAGAGGCCGTCAGGTTCTCTGTAGCCAAGTATTTCTCTACACGATCCACAAGACCACCGGCCGTCTCTGGGTCTCCATGGCTTACCCACTTTTGGATGGCAGTAGGAAGAGCTCTCAAAAACCGATCCATTACAACACGTTCCACAATCTCTGGTGCGGACAAAGTCTCTGGCTGTAGCCACTTCCTGCTCAGGTGAATGAGATCATACATTTGAGACCTGGGGGGTTTTCCAAGCTGGAAAGTCCAGTTATGCACACGCTGAGCCCGGACAGCCAGGGTGACACCCAGCCTTGCCAATATTTCAGCTTTTAGCATCACATAGTCTTTTGCTTGGTCAGGCTCTAGGTCATAGTAAGCCTTCTGCGATTCACCAGTTAACAGAGGAGCCACCAGTCCAGCCCACTGCTCCTCAGGCCACTTTTCTCTTTCAGCAGTCCTTTCAAATGTGGTCAAAAATACCTCTGGATCATCCTCTCCAGTCATTTTTGTCAATAAACGACTCACCCCAAAGGACGCGGTATTAGTGGGACGGCTTTCCTCACTGGTCTGCGGACGTTGCTGCATTACTGCTTCCATTTGTTGTAGTCTCTGCTCTTGCTTCTGTAACAGGTCTATGAAGCGGGCCTCAGATTGCTGCTGGGCTTGTTGATGAGCTTGCTGCTGGGCTGCAAGGCTCCTTTGCAAACCTGCATTTGTCTGCTGTTGATTGGCATTTGCTAGAGCCAGCTGTTTCAGTATCTCCTCCATGCTGGCTTAAAAAAAACTGCCACTGGTTCTCCACCAACTGTGAGGGGGTTAACTCGGTAGCGGGTGTGTGTGACCCCCTGGTTGGGCTCCCCACACAAAAACAGGGCCAGCAGACGGAGGTTGTGGTTTTCAAAATCAAAAGGTGCGGTTTATTTCTCTATGTACAGTGACAAAAACACAGCAAAGCCAAAAAGAAACATAAACAAAATAAATCCTGGTCAGTTTGACCTCTGACTAAACATGCAGGTTTCCTAAACTAACAACTGGGATCAGCCTGGTGCTGTCCTAGTCCCTAAGTCCCTGGTTTAGTAAAAGTCCAAACAAATAGCCACACAGGCTTTGCCTCACCGCACAGGGGTTCACTCTCCCTAGACAGTCCACACAGGTCTGGTTCCAGGCATGAGCTAACACCTAATGAATCTGGGAGTTCTTATAGAGGCCTAAATGAGCTGACAAGCTTCAGCTGGTCTCATCAACTCCCTGCCTCACGACGCCCAGCACTCTCCCTAGAGGTATGAGTCATTCATGAGCCCACTAGCCTCAGCTGGGCTTCATCAACTCCCTAGTTGTATAAGTCGGCATAAAGCCTGAATCTGGGAGAAATATATCTACCCCCCTGGATGCAACCAGGTGACTTTACCTTCCTGCTGTCACAATATATATATATATATACATCCCACCTTTGTGCAGCTACATCTCACTGCAGGCCATTAGTATGTCTGGAAGGCAAACAAACAAAGAGAGGCAGACAGTCACGAGCCAATAAAAGAGGGCAAGCAGGCTCTGTGTCTAGAGGCAACAGTGCTGGTTGTGGACACGGTGCATCTTCATTAGCACGTGGCCGTGGGACACGCTTGTCCTTTTCGGCAGCTGGCCATGCTGAAGACTTGGTAGAGTGGATGACCAAGCCGTCCTCATCCTCTCTCACACAGGTTCAGGGTACTTTTGTCTGGCAAAGTAGCTGCCAACGTGGCCTCTTCCCTCGGCTCAATGGCATCAGTCACTCCTTCCCTAGCCCCACCATGTCCTGGGAGGGAGGAGGGAGGAGGAGGGGGAAGGAGGAAGGAGGAAGGAGGAAAAAGAAGGAGAAGAAGAAGGAGGAAGAGGAAGGAGGAAGAGGAAGGAGGAAGAAGAAGAAGAAGGAGGAGGAAGAGGAAGGAGGAAGGAGGAAGGAGGAAGAAGAAGGAGGAAAAGGAAGGAGGAAGAAGAAGGAGGAAGAGGAAGGAGGAAGAAAAGGCACATCTCCAACGAGGCAGGATGCCCTCCAGGGGCCAGCTTAAGGGCAGCACCCTGACTGCATCACACCGCAGAGCTCCGCATGTGCAGGACGCTGCTGTCTCTGCGCGTTATTCCAAAAGTTCTTTGGTGTGGGCCTTTTTTGAGACGAGTGCATCAGATCGCAGTGCTGCAATTTGCAACATATGTCTCAGGCGTATCTCGCGTGGCCAAAACATCACCTGCTTGGGCACCACATGCTTGATCAGACATATGTCGACCTGCCATGCAGTTCGTTGGCATACACACCTAAAAGACCCACACCAAAGAACAAAGCAGACCTCTCCTTGCTCCTCATCAGCAGGGATCTCCAACCCCACTATACCTTCAGTCCTCTCTGAAACCTGCACAGAGGAATGAAGGTGTAGAATTAGGTGTGTCAGAGCCAAGTACTTGCGGGCAATCTGCTATCGGTACACCGACGTCAGATTGTACCAGCCAAATTTCCCTGCCCCAGCTGCTGCACTGCCGAAAGAAGTTCGCTCTCAGCCTTCCACATGCCCAGTGGTTGAATGCTAGCTTGGCTAAATTGCTAGCACTTCAACTGCTGCCTTTTCAGTTGGTAGACTCTGCCCCCTTCCGTGAGTTTGTGGAATGTGCGGTTCCTCAGTGGCAGGTTCCCAAACGCCACTTTTTCTCATGGAAGGCGATTCCGGCTCTCTACCGGCATGAGGAAGGCAATGTCTTGGCCTCGCTGGACAGGGCGGTCAGTGGTAAGGTGCATATTACCGCTGGCTCATGGTCCAGCAGGCATGGACAGGGATGTTACCTATCTTTCACGGTGCATTGGGTGACTCTGCTGGCAGCTGGGAAGGATGCAGGACAAGGTGCAGTAGTGTTGGATGTTGTTCCGCCACCACGCCTCCAAAATGCTACTACTGGTGATTCTGACACCGCTCTCCTCCACCCCCTCTTCTTCTTCCTCCACGGCCTCTTCCTGTACTTTGTCCTCGGGAACCAGCGGTGCTCCGTGGGCGGTCAAGGGGCTACGCAAGTACACAGGCCAAAAGATGCCATGCGGTGCTTGAGCTGGTGTGCTTGGGGGACAGGAGCCACACTGGGGCAGAGATTATGTCAGCTCTGCAGGGGCAGGCTCAGAGGTGGTTGACGCCACGCCAGCTTAAGCCAGGAAAGGTGGTTTGCGACAATGGCACAACCTATTCTCCACCCTCCGACAGGGACAACTGACCCATGTACCCTGTTTAGCTCATGTCCTTAACTTGGTGGTGCAGCGGTTCTTGGGCAGGTACCCGGGCTTACAGGATGTCCTGAAGCAGGCCAGGAAACTCTGTGCATTTCCGTTGGTCATATAATGCCAGTGCTCGGCTGTCTGACCTCCAAAAGGAATACAACCTGCCCAAGAACCACCTAATCTGTGACATGCCCACCAGGTGGAACTCTATGTTGGCAATGCTGCAGCGGCTGCACATGCAGCAGAGGGCCACCAATGAGTATCTGTTGCAATATGGCACCAGGACATGGTCAGGGGAGCTTGTTTTTTTTCCCCCACGCCAGTGGGCCATGATCATGGATGCATGCACTGTCCTGTCACCATTTGAGGAGGCCACGAGGATGGTGAGCAGTGACAGTGCATGCATCAGTGACGCTGTCCCTATTGTCCACCTGTTGGAGCACACTGCGTGGAATAAAGGACAGGGCACTTTAGACAGAACAAAAAAGAGAGGAAGAGGAGGACTTCCTTACCTCTCAAGGCCCAATTTATCCAGACAGTGTTCCTGCTGGCCCGACTATCACACAGGAAGAGGAGGAGGAGGATTGTGTCAGCATGGAGGTGGAGCCTAGCAATCAGCATCAGCAGCAGTCTTCAAGGGATCAATTACAGTCTCAAGAAACCTGCGGGTCATGTCGTCCTGAGTGACCCAGAGGACTCCGGACAGAATGCCTCAGCAAACCTGCGCTGCATGGCCTCCCTGATCCTGCAAAGCCTGCGTAAGGATCCTCATATTCGTGCTATCAAGGAGAGGGTTCATTACTGGCTAGCAACCCTCCTTGATCCACGTTACAAGGGTAAGGTTGCGGACCTTATCTTGGCGTCGCAGAGGGAGCAGAGGATGAAACATCTTCGGGAGGCCTTGAATAAAGGTCTGTGCAACACGTTGCCAGAGACTGGGAATTTTCAAATTCCTGGTCCTGGACAACGTGTTGCTGAGGCTTCGGTCAGTCAAAGAAGCAGCGGTGGAGAAGGTGGCCGTCTGACCGATGCATTCAGACAAATTTTTAGTCCGCAGCCCCAAGGTATGATCGGTTCCAGCAACCATCGCCACCGTATGTTTTACATAGTGCAGGAATACCTAGGGGCAAGATCAGACTTGGACACCTTCCCCACCGAAAATCCTCTGGGTTACTGGGTCTTGAGGATGGATCACTGGCCAGAGCTTGCACAGTATGCAATTGAGTTACTGGCCTGTCCTACATCCAGCGTTCTTTCGGAACGCACATTCAGTGCTGCTGGAGGCTTTGTAACCGATCACAGCGTGCACCTGTCCACCGACTCGGTCGATCGACTGACCTTCATAAAAAACGGATCAGTCTTGGATAAGCACCTGATGCTGATGTAACCGAGTAATTTTTTTGAAATGTCAGATCCCTTCAAGACTGCCTATGCCGATGCTGAGTGACTATCCTGTTATGCCGAGTGACTATCCTCTTCCTCCTCAATGATCATGCGGATAGCTTGCAAGAACATTTTTGGTTCTGGCCACTGCCAATGGCGTCCCTAGGGAGGGGGCCCTGACCCCCCAAACATTATGCTGTGCCCCACCATGTGCCCCCCCCCCAAATTTATTTTTATTGCATTTTGCTTGGGCCGCCGCTGGAGTAACAGTCTCTCCTGAGATACCTGCATACTCATTGACATGGAGAAGAGCGAGTTGCAAGAAGGACTCCACAAGCACTGTGGGGGGGGGGGCAAGCCTTCATTTCAGTTACTGAAAAAACAGACTGATTTCTCCTGTCCTTAGGACAGGAAAACCAGCTTGTAAATTCCGAAAGTGGTGACTGCAAGCTGAGCCGAGTGTCAGTCTATGACACTCACAGCCCAGCGAGTCCAGCCACCCCCTCACTCTCCTCACATACGAGCAGGGAGGAATACAGCTCCTCCTCCTTCCAGTCCCGCCCACACTATCCCGGCATGCTGTATGTGAAGAGAGGGGATGTGTGGGTGAGAAATATGAAAATCAGCAGCATTCCTGGCTGTGTGTGAATGATTCCTGAGATTCTAGCCTGGACCGTGGGTAAGTGTGTGCACTGCAGACTGCAGTACACTGTAATCACTGAACTGCATTATCTCCATCCCTTCTCTCCCCCATCTGTCTCCCTCCCCCACTCCTGTTCTTTCAAGACATTCACAATTTACTTTCAGTTAAGCAGGTAATATACGGTGCAAATTTCAGGTAATATACGGTGCAAATTTCTTTGCTGAATCTACAGATTGCAGGAAAGAAACTTGCATGATTCCCCCATCAACACAGACAGTGCTGACAAGGGAATATCCCTCCTGCCCAGCAATTTTATTCTCCCGACAAACAGTGATCATCACTAGTGGCTATAGCAACCACTAGTGATAATCATAAGAGAATCTGCTCATCAATGGTTCAAATCTCAGCCAGTTCCTGCTGAACCAGCTGAGATTTAAACTGTCTATGGCTGGTCTTAGCGCTTAGGCAGCCCATACATTGAACACTTTTTTTCATTCAACTATTAGGTTGAATGAAAAAAAAAGAAAGAAAGAAATGATCCAATTCCTCCATCTACACATTATAGGTGGATGTGGGAATCCTCCCAGTTTGGACCAGTGGTGGAACAACCAGAGTTGCTGTCCTGTCCTGGCTATTCACAGCGCTGGTCTCTGTCTTCATGGCAGCGGTGGCAGCACATTGGAACCCAGTGCTGGTTACTTTATGGAGCTGATGTACAGGAGGGCCAGCACAATTTGTTGTTAGAGATGGGCTGGGCATGTTCAAAATTCCACATGCCAGAGCCTGCCAGGAAGCCCACACTGCACAGCGCTAATCACAGGCAGTGAGACATTTCCCTTGTCCGCAGCTGCACAGATCAGGAAATGTCTCACTGGCTGTGATTAGAACTGTGGAGTGTTGGCTTCCTGGCGGGAGATGGGGCATGTGGGATTTCAAACACACCCAAGCCCATCTCTATTGGTTGTAGACAGTTAAGCTCCCCGCAGGTTGCTTAGCAGCAGTGGACCCTTCTGACATGCTGATCATGATGCAATCCAGGTGATGCTCCTAGTCAAATCCTAGTGTTAAATATCAGTGATTTTATTGATCAAAGCCCACACTTTACAGGCATAGAGCCCACATGGCTGCTGAACATAGGGTTGATTATACATATGTGGTTGTACTCTTGATGCTAATAAATGCTGTGTTTATTAGATCTGACTGGGAGCATCACCTGGATCACATCCCGATCAGCATGTCAACAGAGAAGGTTATACAGCATTCCTGCTGCTAGGTGACCAGCTGGGGGCTCGGCTCTCTATAACCAATAGTGCCAGCCTTCCCCTGCATGCACCCATAATGTCACCAGCACTAGGTCCTAATAGACTGCCGCCGCTGCCAAGGAGACAGATGCCAGACCAGCGCTGTCAATAGCAGGGACAGGACAGCTGAGGAACCCCACAGTGGCAGAACATCAGGGCCCGGTGGCAAGAAAACCTTTGCAACCCTGATAGTTCTCCCACTGCTTTGGACCCTTATATTTTCTTGGTGTGCTGGTGACATATATTTCTTGTTTTCTGCCACCCTGGGGGGCCCCAGTATAGTAGGAAGGGAGCTCACTGCAGAACATGTGAAAGGGCCCGTTGTGGGATCATAGTAAAAGGGCCCCAAGAGATTATATATATTTGCATTTTATAGTTGGCCCCCCTACTTTTGTCCCTGGCCCCCCCATGTGCCCCCCCTAAATATGAGCGCTGGAGACGCCACTGCCACACCGCCACCAGTGGCTAAGGCCCAATTTTTCAGCCCCTGTTTAACAGGGGCGTGTAATTAAAATTTTTGATGCAATACTTTGCAGCAGGGCTCTTTCCTGCGCTCCAACTAGAGTATCTGAGTTGTTGCAGTCCTGTGGCGCCAGTGCCTAAAGGTCCAATTTTTCTGCCCCTGTTTAACAGGGGCATGTAATTACAATTCTTGATCTAATATTTCACAGCAGGGACCATTCCTGCGCCCACCAAGAGTAACTGTGAGGGCTTACAGTGTTGTGGCACCACCACCAAAGGCCCAATTTTTCTACCACTGTTCAACAATGGCATGTAATTACAATTCTTGATATAATTGTTCACAGCAGGGCCCGTTCCAGCGCCCACCAAGAGTACTTTCAAACACCCGACTCCTACTTGCAAACGGAAGGAGACAACAGGAAGTGAGAGGAAACCTACCCCTAGGAAGGGAAATTCTCTCCTGTAAGAGTTAATATGGGAAAAACGTGTCTCCTCTCCACTGATGCTTTATCACCAATCCTTGTTTCACTAAAAACCCCAAATAAAAAAAAAAAATAAAAAAAAAAATAAAAAAAAAAAAAAAAAATTGTCATTGGGACAGAAAGTGAGGTGAAATGTTCTGAAGAGGTGCAGACAGCAAAACAAATGTTACAGGGGTGATAACCCCTCCCTATGTTTTCCAAAAAGCTTAAAAATAGATTTTTTGGCTGGAGCTACACTTTAAAAATGTACCAGTTCAAAATTACAAACAGATTCTACTTAACAACAAACCTACAGTCTGTCTTGTGTGCACCGCCTGTATACTGCTGTTCGGAGTATATAGGGCCTGGGGGCCTCACGCCTTTCCTTTTTTTAATTTGGGAGCGGGGTTCCCCTTAATATCCATGCAAGACCCAAAGGGGCTGGTAATGGGCTGGGGGAGGGGGTACCCATGCCATTTTTCTCAATGATTTTCATCCGTATTGCCGGGACCAGACATTACATTAAAGCCGCAAGCAGTTTCAAATGACTTTTTTTCCCTTTAGAAATGTCATTTTGTGCAGGGACAGTTCTAAACACGGGAAACATGTGCCACTTCACAGGCATACTATAGACACCCCCAGGTACGACATTTAAATGAATATTTCACTTTTTTTTTACTTTAAGCATCATTAACTGATTAACGACCGCTCACGGCATATATACGTCGGCAGAATGGCTCGTACAGGCACAATCACGTACCTGTACGTGGCCCTTTAACTGCCTGCCGTGTGGTTGCGTGCGTGCCGCCGGCGGCGCGCTTGTGACCCTGCAGTCGTCCGTGAGTCAGACCGCGCGTCCCGCGGACTCGATCACTGCGTGGATCCCCGCGATAGTCTCATGGAGGGATGGAGCGGGGAGATGTTATTGTAAACACAACATCTCCCAGCTCGCCTACTGACACTGTCACCCATCTCCGCTCTGTGTAATCAGAGCGGAGATCGGTGACGTGTCACTCGTAGCCACGCCCACTAACAGTGAGAATCACTCCTTTAGGCATACTTAAGCCCTTCAGCGCCCCTAGCGGTTAACCCCTTCACTGCCAGTGTCATTTTTACAGTAACCAGTGCATTTTTATTGCACTGATCGCTATAAAAATGACAATGGTCCCAAAAATGTGTCGAAAGTGTCCGATGTGTCTGCCATAATGTCACAGTCACGAAAAAAAAAAAGCTGATCGCCGCCATTACTAGTAAAAAAAAAATTGTTTTTTATAAAAATGCCATAAAACTACCCCCTATTTTGTAAACGCTATAACTTTTGCGCAAACCAATCAACAAACGGCGATTGAGATTTTTTTTACCAAAAATATGTAGAAGAATACGTACCGGCCTAAATTTTTATATATTTTTTGGGGATATTTATTATAGCAAAAAGTAAAAAATATTGCATTTTTTTTCTAAATTGTCGCTCTATTTTTGTTTATAGCGCAACAAATAAAAACCGCAGAGGTAATCAAATATCACCAAAAGAAAGCTCTATTTGTGGGAAAAAAAGGACGTCAATTTTGTTTGGGAGCCACGTCGCACGACCGCGCAATTGTCAAAGCGACGCAGTGCCGAATCGCAAAAAAGGGGCCTGGTCTTTATGCTGCATATTGGTTCGGGGCTTAAGTGGTTAAAATCACTGCTCCCGAAATAACGGCAGTTTTTAAAACTTTTTTTTGCATTGATACATGTACCCTGGGGCAGGACCCGGGTCCCAAAACCCTTTTTAGGACAATAACTTGCATATTAGCCTTTATAATTAGCACTTTTGATTTTGTACAGGTGATCAGATCTTTGGGAATCAGGATCAAAACAAGCAAGTGAAAAGTGGGTTTAAGATAAAGACACGTGCAAACCAAACAGTAAACCATAAACAAGTAATACGTGCAAGACACAGCAAAACCCCCAAAACACCTAACTAACTAACAATGATATATACACATAAGCACGGAAATAAACATACATAAACCAGGCAGGGACAAAAGCAAAAGGTGAACAGAAGCCAGGTATCAGGAAACAGACCGTAAAGGGAGCAGAGAGCAGGTACAGGGTACATGGAACAGGGTCCGGTACAAGAGCAGGAACAAAAGCAGTTTCAGGCAGGGACAAGGCTAGCAGATGTAATTCTGGAGCATTTGAGCCTTGGTTAAGATGGCTGGTTGGAAGTCTTGGCAGGGAGACACACCCTGGTGGCCACCAGAACTACACCCACTGGTGCCGAACGCAACAGTACCACCAGCAGGTGAGCCCAGTAATGACACCATTCCTGACAGTGGGTGGTAATGATACACTGTAACCTCTGGCAACAAATCACAATCGCTGCCTGATCTGATTCAGTAAACTGATTTGGAGTCTAGCTGCTAGTTATAGTATGTCTCAGAGCATGTGCAAAACAAAATTGCTTGGAAGTGTGGGGGGGGGGGGGGGGTTGGGGCAAGAAAATATTTTCCCAGGATCCAATCAATATTAAAGACGGCCCTGGACTTGACAATTAATCACACCTTCAACCTTGTAAAGTAAAATATTAAATGCTGAGGTATGTTCCTAATAGAGATGGGTTGAACAACCCCAGTTCAGTTCACGCCACAACTTTTTTTAACACTGAACAACGAACCCCATTGAAGTCATGGGACCTTAACTGGAAAAATAAAAAGTGCCCATTTTGAAGGCTTAAATGCAAGTTATTGGGCATACAAAGGGTATGGGGGTCCAGGTACTGCCTGGGGGACATGTATCAATGAAAAAAAAAAATTGTAAAAAAGTTCATTTTTAAATGAGCAGTGATTTACTGATGCTTAAAGTGGTTGTAAACCCTCTCTGATAACTTTCACCTACAGGTAAGCCTAGATTAAGGCTTACCTGTAGGTGCTTGCAATATCTCCTACACCTACAGGGTTTAGGAGAGATTTGCAATAAATAATGCATCAATGTCTATGGCGCATGCACGCCATAGACAATGGCGCAGGCGTACTGAGCGTGACGTTTACTGAATGGCATAATTCCATAAGTGTCTGCTCCCGCACGCATGCGCGAGAGTGACGTCACGCGCCTTCACACTACTCCGGCCAGTCAGAGAGCCGGAGTTCGCGGACCTCGGAAGAAGAGGGGTGAAGAATGGCCGCTCACTACTAGCGAGGAATACCAGGACATTGCGGGCTTCTTCTGCAGGTAAGTGACACATAATGGGCTACTATGCGATGCATAGTAGCCCATTATGCTTTACCTTACCAGGGAAATAAAGAGAAAGTAAACCCATCAGGGTTTACTTCCTCTTTAAAGTGAAACAATAAAAATGGTCCCCTTAGTCTGCCTGTAAATTGGCACATATGTACTGTGTATAAAACCTTCTGAGGCAAAAATGACATTTATAAATGCCATAAAATTATATTTTCCCTGCAAGCTTTCTTTATTTTATAAACAGCTTGGGGAGCCAGTCTAATGATGAGGCCACAATTTAGTGCACTCGGAACAAGATTAGAGATTTTTTGGGATAAATTCTGGTGTTTGTTTCACAGACTTTGGATAGACATAACAGGTGCAGAAAAACTGGGCTTTGGGTGTTGGTTGTGCCTTGACACCATAACCCTATAGAGGTACTCTTGATGAAAGCAATTGGCCTTGCTGTCAAAAATTGGAATTATATGCACCTGTCAAACAGTCGTGGAAAATTTGGTCCTTGGGTGTTAATTGTGCCCATGAAACCTATACCAAAAAATGTATTTGTGATAAAACAAAAACACACACAAAGCTAGACAGCCTTGCACAGATTCCAAATCTTATAAACACCTAATCTGCAACATTGGCATCAGGGGCTTGATAGCTGCTGCTAATCCAGGACTGATTCATTTTGATATACTGTATGTCAGCCGGTCAACGAAGTCTGTGGACAGACACGCTCTTTTATCTGTCATAAAACCTCCGGCAGCACTTAATGTCTATTTGGAAAGCACGTTGGATGCAGGGAAGCCCAGCAGCTCAATTGCATACTGGGCAAGTTCTGGCCAGTGGTCTATTCTCATGGCTGAGTAACCCACTGGATCGTTACCTGGAAAGCTTTCCATTAATGTTTTCCCCCCTAGATAATCTTCCACCATATGATGCAGACGCTGCCGATGGGATGTGGTAACTGGCATCCCTGGGAGCCGATGACCATTTTTTTTTCTAAATCCATCACTGGGGCAGCCCCCTTCCCCACCGCTCCTCTCTTGACCAACAGAAGCCTCAAAACTAGCCTTTTCATGAGACTAATCTACCAGAGTCTGGAAAGGCATTACATATTCTCCTCTTTAAGGTGTCCTGAAGATATTTCATCCTCCGCTCACTCTGTGGAGACAGGGCGAGTTCCAAGACTTTCCCCTTGTAACGTTGCCAACCAATACTGATCCTTCACCTTGAAGCCACAAATTGTCAGGTCATTTTGCAGACTTTGAAGAATGAGGGGGTCATTGGAGGCAATCTTACTAGAAGAGAGTGAATATTACACCAAAATTGTGGCAACCCTGAATACACCTCTATCCCCCCACAATTTGATGACACCCTATTACTGCAATGATTTCCCCCTAAGCTCTACCCTCAAAATCGATTGTACCCTCTTATTGACAAACCCATAGGCTAGTACCACGGATCTCCTCTACCCCCTCCGATTAGGGTTGCCACATCATCCCTTTAATCCAGGACACAAATTACACAGGTTCTGAGGCGGATTTAATGCAGATAAGGCACCAAGTTTAATTACCACCTTAATCAGCCACAGAACCTGTGTAATTAATGTGTCTCCTGGATTAAAGGGATGATGTGGCAACCCTACCTCCCCTCCCCTCCCTACTGTTCTTTTTTTCTATCCCTATTACTTATTTCTTTTTCCTAGTCACTATTTTGCCTGGGCCATTCAGAAACTTATACATACAGTATGCAAGTTGTGCCAACAGTGCTAATATAGACTACCATAAATTGAGCAGTTGTTGGATCTCTTTACCCTTAGGCACCCTATTGGCATAAAACATACTTAACCCACTGGGAGATGCTACAGCTACCTAAGTAATGTGATTCTCTGCCCCTGACAAGTAATTTGTATTGCCTGGCACCCATAGTTCTAAATACCTTATAGCACCCCCAGTTCTAAATTGTTTACACTTTGTTGTATCTTGTCTTGTACGATTTGTTGTTGCTCTTGTATATCTCAATGGTTTCTTAACCTATATGTTGTTAGCTAAACACTTCTTACCTAATAAATACATTTGAATGAGAAGAATGATGGAGGCCATGCACCACAAGTTTTCGGAGGCATGAGAAGCAGTCCTCAGAGTCACTGAGGATTACAGTATCTGGAACTGCCTCCTCCCAGCCACATACTACTCTCAAGGGTTCTGGGGAAGAAAAAAACATTTCTTATGGTTTGACGTATGTCTTCCTCTGCTTCAATGCCTCCAAAACTGCCAGAATCCTCCTCCCTCTCCTCTTGTGTGTTCTGTGGTGTTGCAAGAATGGTGTCTGCATTAAGACAAAAAAACCTTTAGAGAAAGGGAAGCCCCCCTCTTCTTCCCTCTGCTCTGCCTCGAGTGCCCTGTCCATAATTCCACGCAGAGTCTGCTTCAGCAGAAACGCAAGAGGGATTGTGTCACTGATGCATGCATTGTCACGGCTAACCTCCTCAAATGGCGACAGTACAGCACATGCATTCTTTTTCAGCAGGCATTGGCATGGGTAAAAATGGATGGTTTAGTAAGCCAGTCAACCACCTCCTCTGCATGTTGTGGCTGGATGGCACAGGCAACATCACTAAACAGAGGAAATGGTGTCGTGCCTGTGGACAGACTAGGTCCACCATTGCCTGTGGACACAGATGCTGCTGGCCCCCTTGAAGTGCCATCGGAACGTCTGCCTCTCCTTGTTGTCCTCCCAGACATGATGAGGTGGGTGGGTTATTACCAAAATGTAATAGAGACGGGGGAAATGTGTACTTGGATGCACTTTAATCAATGCAAAGTGGTGTTTGGTGCACTTTAACTTGAGGACTCTCTACACAGACACAATCCACTGCAGTAAAACTGCAATGAAGCACTAATGCACTTCAGGATATTGCAGTAAAAGTGCCCTGATGCACTTCAATGTACTACAATAAAAGTGCACAAACGCACTTCAATATATTGCAGTAAAAGTGCACTAAAGCAATGCAATACAATACAGTAAAAGTGTTCTGACACTCTACACTGACACTTCAATATAATACAGTAAACCTGCCACACACTAAAACTGACACTAAATTAAAAAAGGAAGGTCACACTACACTGCTGCACTATCACTATATTCACATTACACTGATACTCTACACTCACAATAGAATTACAATAGCACACAAACTCACTAGTAGCAATGAACAGAACCATGTTCTATCCATCTTCACTCCAATATCACACTGGTCAGAAATAATGGATAGAGATCAGCATATTGTTAAATACATATATTATAGCACCGACATCCCTGTGTTAAACAAATATTCAAAGGACAGGATATGGGACTTTAAAAGGTGCTACAGTAAAGGTGAATACAACAGAGACTTCTTTATATAAAAAAATAAATAAAAAATTGTATACAAAAAAATTATTAAATACATCAAGTTAAAAAAAACAATGTACACCAATACATCAACCGCTATAGGTATACATCTACTACCTAACATGTAACAGTGAATGGTTGTATACAATTGGGAACGACGTCCATTGTGTTCAACAGTCTTCATCAGGATTGGTCGCAGGAAAATACTTTAAATGAATATTAGAAAGTTCCAACTTTAGATGCAGAAAGAGAAAAATGTTACATTAGCAATGGTTTATTTTCTTTCAATAAATTTTTATTTTTCAATTCAAGACATGTACAGAAAATCTTAAAAAATTGTTGTTTAAACATGACAAAGGGTTATTTCCAATTGTTTATGTCACAATGTTCTCATCAAGAGATTAAAAAAATAAAATAATGAAAAATAGGCATTCAGGGAAGTCACACCCCACCTGGACGCCCCTAACGGGATCATCCTGCGCCCAGGTCAGGCCCCCCCCCCCCAGCCCGCCATCCTCATATGAAACCAATAAAAAGGAACTCGGAATCTTAATGAAGAACAGTACTATACTCATATACAATAACGCCCATCAAATTTAAGACTCGGAAATACCGCAATAAGAACACAGTAAATAATGATATCAAATCTTTGAATCATGTTTAAGTATCGAAACAAAAATAAAAGAAAAATAAATAAAACAAAAGATAAAAGAACCAAGAAAAGATAGAATAGAAGAAGAAAGAAATAAGCAATGGTTTATTTTATATGACAAATTAATATAAATCAAATCTGAACAAGGCATATATGAGAAAGAGAGAGCGAGAAAGGAAAAAAATAAAATAAAAATAAAAAAGTAATAAAAATTATTGCCAACGCATACCCTACCTCAGGATGATATAAGGGTCATTGGGATGTAGACAATGCCCCCAAAAAATGCGCCTGTGTAGGCGTCACTCCACTCACTCTGAGGATGACAAGGGCTCCCGTAAATGGGGGAATGGCTTATAGATGTGTTGATCATAAAATACCTGGAACAATTGTTAAATAGCTTGTTTAGAGAAAAAGAAAAGAGAAACCTCCTTTTTTATATGAATATACAAGAACATATGGAAAGGTAGCGCAAATCCATGGGCAACCATGCCCTATGGAAAAAAGTGCACTCACCTTCCTCAAGTTGTAACTAAACATCAAAGAGAGGGAGCTTCATGATGACCGGTATTGAGACACTGACTGATTTTCTTACATATACTTTGTTATTTATTCATAGACAAGATACGATAAAGGAAAAAAGCCCTTTAAAATAGATCAGTATTGATTGAAACTTGCTAATACAATAAAGTTGAAAATATATCCTCACCCTAGGATATGTCCAAGAGGTTTCATAACAATACCCCTACTGGAGTCAAAGGTTTCCTACCCCAAAGGGGAGCTATAGATGTTGAAGTCCAAACGCTCCAGATGGTGGACAGTAGAGAACAAGTGTTCCTCCTATGGATGGGCGAAAGTGCCAAATAGACAAAAGAACCTATAAATAGGTCTACTTCCCAAGTACAAACAGACTAAGGGTGGATGTTAGCGGCGCTAATTACCTGTGAGTCAAATCCCGGTCCAGCATTTGCTCCCTGTATGATCCCTCCATAGCTGTCGCCATGCTGGATTTATATATCTCCCCAAATGGCACCAAAATGTGGCGTGTGACGTGCGCCTCACAGACGCATAAAGAGGAGGGGCTTGTAACACGGACTGAGACAGAGGAAACCGGAAGTGTGAACACTTCCTGTGTTGGTGCTGATTGCCTGGAAAGCATTCCATGCTGACACCACAGTGCTGGCACTTGGATCCTCCAGCAACTGCGGATAGATGGTAAATAAACGCACATTCATCCACATGATGCCGTGTTCAAAGACCGCCTCCATGTGGGCAAACACCAATCCCTGCCTGGATTAGAATGGATCGGTGGGCACCCTTGGGCGTCCGTGCGGGAGCCCATAGGTCCCCGAGCGGAGTGGACAGTGCGCCTTCTGTCAAGGAGGCGTAAATGCAAAGAGTCTGCCTTGACAGAGGCTATAGCAAAACAGGTTTGAAGAAAGCATTTAACAAAAGTAAAAAATTTAAATAGACCGTCTTTAATATACAAGCCTCGCTCAGAAAATGACAATACATCCACAAGGGTTATTACAAATTTCAGTCAACAGCATGCCAAAATACGCACGATATACGAAAAGGATATCTAGGTTCATTAAGCCACACCCAGAGATTACCTTTAAAAGGTCAAGGTCACTGAAGGATAGCTTGGTGTCAAGCCATCACACCAACAGAAACACCATCAAAAAATCAGTACCAGGTACCTATGCTTGTGGCAAGTGTAATTTTTGCAAGTTTATTTTATCATATGTGCCTTGTTCAGATTTGATTTATATTAATTTGTCATATAAAATAAACCATTGCTAATGTAACATACAATTTTCTCTTTTTCTGCATCTAGTTGGAAATTTCTAATATTCATTAAAGTATTTTCCTGCGTCCAATCCTGATGAAGCCTTAGTAAGTGAAACTGTTGAACACAATGGACGTCGTTCCCAATTGTATACAACCATTCACTGTTACATGTTAGGTAGTATATGTATACCTGTAGCGGTTGATGTATTGGTGTACATTGGTTTTTTAACTTGATGTATTTAATACATTTTGTATATTTTTTATATAAAGAAGTCTCTGTTGTATTCACTTATACTGTAGTACCTTTAAAGTCCCATATCCTGTCCTTTGGATTTTTTTTCCAATATCACACTGCAAATGGCTGCTCTGGGAAGGAACCTTTCATGGTATGGGGTGGCTCTACGGTGGGTCTATGAGCAACGAGCCATGATTGGGCACAGTCATCATCTCTTTCTCCAATCATGGCTCTGACAGTGTTCTGTGCCATGATTGGAGAAAATATTTCATTGCTTTAGCCAATCAGGGTTTCCAATGTACTGTGCGGCGCGCAGTACATTGTAGAGCATTTGGCAGGCTGACCAAACGGTTGAACGCCCTGACAATTCGGGTGTTCACCGAATGGGCAAACAGCAAATGTTTGGGCCGAACTTATGCTTAGCCTGAACTGTTCTCCCAACACTAGTTCCTAACACTTGCTAAAACTAAAGCAGTGGCTTGGATAAGCAACAAATTATATTTAACCACTTAACGACTGCTCACTGTATATATATATACACGTCGGCACAATGGCACCGACAGGCACAATCACGTAGAGTGTACGTGATTGCCTTTGTACAGTTGGGGGGTCCAATCGGACCCCCCTTCTGTACAGTGAGCGATTGGAATTCGTTGGGGAGCGATCCGACATGAGGGGATGGCCGTTCGATTCCGGCCACCCCCCCGCGATCGCTCCCGGCGAATAGAAATGCCCCCCGTCTGTGGAATGTACACATAGACAGAGAAAGCAGGAGGAAGTGATGTCATCTCCTGTGCGGCGCTCACATATACCGAGCACCGTACAAGAGAAGACATCAAGGTTAGTGCACAAACACTACACTAACACCAGCACACATAAATCGCGCCCCCAGATCACCCCCCAGCCCCCAGTCACAGTGTCACTGATTGCAGTGATCAGTAAATAAATGGTCACTGCAATCAGTGACATTTGTGACTGTAAAAGTGTCACTACATTTAGTTTTAGGTCCAGTGTAGCCCCCTAACCCCCCCTAATAAAGGTTTAACCCCCTTGATCGCCCCCCCAGGTAACCCTTTCACCCCCTAGCACCGCCGTCGCTAAGCGATCATTTTTCTGATCGCTGTCTTAGCGTCGGTGATGCAGATCGGTAGCCAGTAATTTTCTTTAGGTTCGCCGCAGGTTTTTATAGCGTCAGGTACCCCCATATATTATCTAATAAAGGTTTTAACCCCCTAATTGCCCCTAGTTAACCCTTTCACCAGTGATCATATAAGTGTTACGGGTGACGCTGGTTAGTTAGTTTGCTTTTTATAGTGTCAGGGCACCCGCCGTATATAACCCAATAAAGGTTTAACCCCCTGATCGCCCGGCGGGTGATATCAATTAGGTTTTAGCGTCAGAGAGGGTCTGCGTCACACCCCAGGCAGCGTCAGGCTAGTGCCAGTAACGCTAACACCCACGCGTGAAGCATACACCTCCCTTAGTGGTATAGTATCTGAACAGATCAATATCTGATTGATCTATACTAGCGTCCCCAGCAGTTTAGGGTTCCCAAAAACGCAGTGTTAGCGGGATCAGCCCAGATACCTGCTAGCACCTGCATTTTGCCCCTCCGTCCTGCCCAGGCCACCCAAGTGCAGTATCGATCGATCACTGTCACTTACAAAACACAACACCCATAACTGCAGCGTTCGCAGAGACAGGCCTGATCCCTGCGACTCCAGTGCTGTAGGAGGTGATTTCACCACCACAGTTAAAAAAAAAAAAAGCAAATGTGCCGAAGCATTGGGGCAGCGGAGTGATTTTGCTCCTAATGCCGCGTACATACGGTTGAAATTCCGACGGAGGCTTGCCCGTGGAAAAGTCCGACCATGTGTGTGCGGCATAACTTTTTTGCGGGAGGATGCCCCCATGCTTCGGCATATATAAATGGTGCATGTATGCCCATCATTATAAGTGGGTGGATGAAGGGCGGTATTCTAATGGTGGGCATACCCACCGATCAATCTCTTTTTTCGTTCAGCCAACTGGCTGCATGAAAAAAAAAGATTACAATACATGTCCAACAAGGACCAGCAACGTACTGGTATGTTGCTGGACTTTGAATGGTTATACCAGATTGATGCCTGCGGGTATAGGTATCATCTTGGTATCATTCTTTTCAGCCAGCGGCCGGCTTTCATGTAAAAGCAATCCTAGTGGCTAATTAGCCTCTGGACTGCTTTTACAAGCAGTGGGAGGGAATGTCCCCCCCCCGGATATAAAAAGCGCCATTGGGAAATTGGGAAAGCATTTTATCACACCGATCTTGGTGTGGTCAGATGCTTTGAGGGCAGAGGAAAGATCTAGGGTCTAGACCCCAGTTTTTTCAAAAAAAAAAAAAAAAAAGGAGTACCTGTCACTACCTATTGCTATCATAGGGGATATTTACATTCCCTGAGATAACAATAAAAAAAAAAAAAAAAAATGGAAGGAACAATTTAAAAAAAAATAAAAATAAATAAATAAATAAATAAAAGCACCCCTTGTCCTGCCCTGCTCTTGCCCAATGGCGAACGCAAGCGTCGGTCTGGCGTCATATGTAAACAGCAATTGCACCATGCATGTGAGGTATCACCGCAAAGGTCAGATCGAGGGCAGTAATTTTAGCAGTAGACCTCCTCTGTAAATCTAACGGGGTAACCTGTAAAGGCTTTTAAAGGCTTTTAAAAATGTATGTAGTTTGTCGCCAATGCGCGTTTGTGCGAAATTTTAAAGCATGTTGTGTTTGGTATCTATGTACTCGGCCTAAGATCATCTTTTTTATTTCATTAAACATTTGGGCAATATAGTGTGTTTTAGTGCATTAAAATAAGTGTATTTTTTCCCCAAAAAATGCGTTTGAAAAATCGCTGCGCAAATACTGTGTAGAAAAAAAAAAATGCAACACCCACCATTTGTTTCTGTAGGGCCTTTGCTTTAAAAATATATATAATGTTTGGGGGTTCAACATAATTTTCCTGCAAAAAAAAATATGTTTTCATGTAAACAAAAAGTGTCAAAAAAGGGCTTTGTCTTCAAGTGGTTAGAAGAGTGGATGTAAGCTTCCTAATGTTGTGTATAAAATGCCAGAACAGTTCAAAAACCCCCCAAATGACCCCATTTTGGAAAGTAGACACCCCAAGCTATATACTGAGAGGCATGTCGAGTCCATGGAATATTTTATTTGTTGACACAAGTTGCGGAAAAAAGACAATTATTTTTTTTTTTTTGCACAAAGTTGTCACTAAATGATATATTGCTCAAACATGCCATGGGCATATGTGGAATTACACCCCAAAATACATTCTGTTGCTTCTCCTGAGTACGGGGATACCACATGTGAGACTTTTTGGGAGCCTAGCCGCGTACGGGACCCCAAAAACCAATCACCGCCTTCAGGCTTTCTAAGGGTGTAAATTTTTGATTTCACTTCTCACTGCCTTTCACAGTTTCGGAGGCCATGGAATGCCCAGATGGCACAAACCCCCCCCCCAAATGACCCCATTTTGGAAAGTAGACACCCCAAGCTATTTGCTGAGAGGTATTGTGAGTATTTTGCAGATCTCGCTTTTTGTCACAAAGTTTTGAAAATTGAAAAAAAAAAAAAAAGAAAAAATATATATATATCTTTCTTCATTTTCAAAAACAAATGAGCTGTAAAATACTCACCATGCCTCTCAGAAAACAGCTTGGGGTGTCTACTTTCCAAAATGGGGTCATTTGGGGGGGTTTTGTGCTATTTTGGCATTTTATGGCCTTCAAAACTGATAGGTAGTGAGGAGTGAAATCAAAAATTTGCGCCCTTAGAAATCCTGAAGGCGGTGCTTGGTTTCCGGGGTCCCGTACGTGGCTAGGCTCCTAAAAAGTCCCACACATGTGGTATCCCCGTACTCAGGAGAAGCAGCAGAATGTATTTTGGGGTGCAATTCCACATATAACAATGGCATGTGTGAGCAATATATCATTTAGTGACAACTTTTTGTAATTTTTTTTTTTTTGTTATTATTCAATCACTTGGGACAAAAAAAAAATATTCAATGGGCTCAACATGCCTCTCAGCAATTTCCTTGGTGTGTCTACTTTCCAAAATGGGGTCATTTGGGGGGGTTTTGTACTGCCCTGCCATTTTAGCACCTCAAGAAATGAGATAGGCAGTCATAAATTTAAAGCTGTGTAAATTCCAGAAAATGTACCCTAGTTTGTAAACGCTATAACTTTTGCGCAAACCAATAAATATACACTTATTGACATTTTTTTTACTAAAGACATGTGGCTGAATACATTTTGGCCTAAATGTATGACTACAATTGAGTTTATTCGATTTTTCTTATAACAAAAAGTAGAAAATATCATATTTTTTTAAAAATTTTCGGTCTTTTTCCGTTTATATCGCAAAAAATAAAAAATAAATCGCAGAGGCAATCAAATACCATTAAAAGAAAGCTCTATTTGTGGGAAGAAAAGGACGCAAATTTTGTTTGGGTACAACATTGCATGTCCGCACAATTTACAGTTAAAGCAGCGCAGTGCAAAATTCTGAATTCACCCCCTGTCCTTTAGCTACCAAATGGTCCGGGGCTTAAGTGGTTAACATTACTGAAGTCCAGCTGAATTTCACCAACTACCACAAGCTATTCAGATATTATCATGGACAATCTTTTATAAATAACAATGGATGGTGGGCTTGAGATTGTACCTTTGCTCTAACACATTGTTGTTGAGCACTGGTTTTCTTATAAAAAAAATGTACCAGTCAGTTCACTGCAGCTGAAACGATTAAAAAGCAGTGTCTACAAGAGTCATCTATGACATAACATTACATGGTCTGTCATGTTCTAACTTGTGAAAGAATATATTTTTTAATACATTGGTGCACCCATAAACAAAAAGTAAACAGACAAACTCCTTATGCCGCGTACACACGATCGGAATTTCCGATAACAAATGTTCAATGTGAGCTTTGGGTCGGATATTCCGACCGTGGGTAGGCTCCATCGGACATTTGTTGTCGGAATTTCCGACAACAAATGATTGAGAGCTGGTTCTCAATTTTTCCGACAAAAGTTCTTGTTGGAAATTCCGATCGTGTGCAGCCATTTCCGATGCACAAAAGTGCTGCGCATGCTCGGAATCAATTTGACGCATGCTTGGAATCATTGTACTTCATTTTTCTCGGCTCGTTGTAGTGTTGACGTCTCCGCGTTCTTGACGATCGGAATTTCCAAGCAACATTTGTGCGACCGTGTGTATGCAAGACAAGTTTGAGCCAACATTCGTCGAAAAAAAAAAAAAAAAAACACTGTTTTGTTGTCGGAAATTCCAATCGTGTGTATGCGGCATTAGTCATTAATTTGAATTATGAAATTTAGGGGATATTTACGAAAACTGGTAGTGCACTCAGAATCTAGTGCAGTGGTGCATGGTAGCCAATCAGCTTCTAACTTCAGCTTGTTCAAATAAGCTTCACAAAACAACCTGAAAGCTGATTTTAGTAAATGAACCCCACTCTGTCAAGTTCCGTCTAAGCAGGGCTCCCTAAAGCTTATGGAAAGGCTTTGTATTTCTCTTCCTGACTATGCACTCCTTCTATAACAAATGGGACTCTTGAATTAGTATCAAAATGTAACTCTAGCAGTACAGTACCTCTGGTCTCCCTTATTCATAGACTCCTACTTTAGGACACTCTGATTGTCAAATAAAAACCTTGTCATATTCCAGTATATTATTTATGTGTCCACATGCACGTTTTCTGGTTTTTCTTTGCATCACATGTAATATATAATCGGTTGGTTGTATATTTACTTTAGCACCTAATCAGCTAAACCATGAGTATGTATTATATGTACTGTATATCCTCCTGTGCAATCAGAGACTGGACATTTCTATTGTACTCTTTTTGAAATGTATCACCTAACATCGTATCTTTATTCAGGGCATTGTTGTGTAATACCCACCTTAGTATTTTTGCATTAATCTGTACAGTTATATATTTCATGTTGTTGCTACCAGTAATTCATGTATTTTAGAGCTAAACTCCAGGAATTTTAATAAATCAGTAAAAATGCTCTCCCCCTCACCCCCCCCCCCCAATAAAGGATTGTTCAGGACCCATCATCCACGGGTAATCAATGCATGTTTGATTACATGTGAATGGCTGCAGGCACTGTCAGCCTCCCATTGTTGTGAATGGGGTTTAGTGTCTGCAGCTGTTTGCAGGAGACCCCACTAAGTCTCCCATGGGAAATCGTAGTTGGCCCCATATGCAAGTGTAAATGAGGCATTAATGCTTGACCCTTACAAGTACTAATTGGCTTGCCCCAGCCCCTCTAGGATTATAAATATGTTTTGGTAAATAGTGGAATAAAATGGTTCCCAGTCTATCCTCTGGCAGAAAAGGTGGAGGATTGAACATGTAAGGGCATACTGCCTTTCTGCTCCCCTGCTTGGACTTGAACAGGCAATTAACTAAAAAGGCCATGACATGAGGAGACTCTGGCTGCAATGGATGGTGGAAGTTTTCAAATGAGAGACAAAAAAGTGACTGGTGGGATAGACTGTGGCACAAGAGCATTACATATTGTTGACTGGAAGGGACAAAATTATGTTGTGGGTGAGAAGAATCAGGCTGGAATGGAATTAAGAATGTGGCTCGTGTCCAACCCCTGCAATACTTAATCCCCTCCAGCTACATTCTCCCCCACAACCACAAAACTTTGAAGAATGTGGCTGTCAGTGATGAAATATACATTATACTGTTTATTTTCTTACTTGCCAGCAATTACAATGCTAGTGGCCACTGTCACTGTATAATGCCCCACTAGCTGGCCAAATCTTTCATATAGACATTAATTTTATCATGGGTTGTGATGCCATCATGCATAGAACATGCAGAATAGGTTCTCTCTTTGTATTACTAGGCTGCATCCAATCTTTTTGTGCTGCTATTGCTCAATCAATACTGTCTGTTGAAAAAAGTATTATTTGACAGCAATCAACAGTGTGATCGGTTGCCATGTGTGCACTTTAGCTAAAGCTATTACATTTTACAATGTTCTTATTTATTTTACAGGTTTAATATGTAATGTGAAGTGCACACATGGCAGCCAATCAGAATCCACCTGAAATATATATGGTGCTGGAGGATGGACTTTGCATATCCCTTGTGCTCTTTATATTGCCCAATAAAATACGTCTTCACATTATTATATTAGAAGCACATAGCTTGGACACAGTTGTGACTGCATAAAATAATGTAACTGACGGATCTTGGATACCCCAGGTGGGCACATCCGCCAGACCTGTGTCTCCTGTCCTCCAAACGCACCCGCAGACTGCATATTCGCTAAAACCAGCCCTTAACCCCTCAATCACGAGACAATCCACACTGGTGTTGAAGGTTAAACATGCAGAGCATCAACCGTTTATTAAATACAAAACATACACTTTTACAGACAGTTAGGGACACTCCCCTTAGCCTTGTCATAGAGGGGGGTAGGGGACAAGGAAGAACCAATGGGAACTGAACACGTATACATTAAAACAGAGCCTACAGTTAAACAAAAGAGATTATGGTAAGCAGGCAGCCCCTCAATACACATCCCCTGCAGAGAGATGTCTCCAAGCCAGACCATTGTCTACGTGCCATGAACCAACACAGTTAAACACAGCAACAAGAGGGGGGGTGGGGGAGAAGGGATGTAGCATTACATTACCTCAATGCCAGCTTGTCCCCAAGTCTCTGTCTCTTCTGGGCCATAGTCTGTGGGTAAGAGGCCAGCCCGCAGTCCCTTCCAAAACACAGTGACAGTGGGTTCTGTCACAGTAACAATATGTAAATATGTTTAATTGAGATGACTGTATTGTTATCCAAATTGCCAAAACACGTGTATTAATTTACCATGCATTAAAAGCTCTTTAATTTTACTGCCTATAGGCACATTCTTATTGTGTCTAAGGTAAGCTGGGTGACCCCAGGCGGATTCTCCAGTGATATTTTTCAGTTGATCAACTCTTATATACAACACTTAAAAAGAAAGTTAGTAAAAAATAAAATTATTATTAATAATAATAAAACAAAACTTTTACTATTATATGTTCATCTAGATACCTGCCTAGATGAGCATTCAGGAAGGAATGAAAAATTCAGGAAAACTCTAATGCCGCGTACACACGACCATTTTTCCTGTCATGCAAAAAAACAACGTTTTCTCGACGTGATTCCTCTCAAGCCTGCCTTGCATACACACGTTCAGGGAAAAAAACGCTTGAGCAAAGCGCGGTGACGTACAACACTTACGACGGCACTATAAAGGGGAAGTTCAATTTGAATGGCGCCACCCTTTGGGCTGCTTTTGCTGATCTCGTGTTAGTAAAGTTTGGTGAGGGACGATTCGCGCTTTTCAGTCCGTTACAGCGTGACGAATGTGCCATCTCCATTACAAACGCTAGTTTTACCAGAATGAGCGCTCCCGTCTCATACTTGATTCGGAGCATGCATGTTTTTTTCCCCTCGGAAAAGCATACACACGAGCGGTTTTCGCAACGAGAAAAAGGACAGAAAAAACTACGAGAAAAATGGAGCAGGTTCTAATTTTTTTGCGGGCAGTTTTCTCGTCGAGAAAACTGCTATAGAGCATACACACGACTGGTTTTCATGACCAATCAAAAAAATGGCAGTTTTCTCATAATGAAAAACAGTCGTGTGTACGCGGCATAAGACGGGATTCACATCTGTATGTTGCAAGCAAGCATGTTTTACCACAATGCAACGTAACACATGGTGCAGGTCATTATTTTTCAGTAGCTCCTCAATGCACATTTGCCACTGCACTACAAAGCAGAGATATGAACCATTTTTCCTTTGTGGTGTGTTGCTGTAAAAGAAGAAAAAAAAAGGATGCATATCCATAAAAATAACCATTATACTGTATTGTGAGCTCACTGAAAATGAACGACCTTGTAGTTTAACACTCTCTCTTCCTTCTTTTCCCTACGTAGTTTCCTACTGTTATCTTTGAGGTGTAATACAACGATAAACCATTTTATTTATTTTTTGACTGGTTGGGATTCATAATGGATGGTCTAGATAGTAAGAACCATTAATTTGCACGCTTAAAGGTTTTTGTTAAAGATTTTATTTTATTTTATGCTGTATGACAAGAGTTGCATCCAGATTAATATCGGTGATGTTATGAAGACTTTTTCATTGTTAAAAAAATTTCTAATGAAAATTCAATTTGTTAAAAAAAAAAAAAAATAATGAATGGCCTTCATGCAATGCAATTCAACACACATGGTAATGCACTGCAGTGTAAATTAATGTAAAACATGCCACTGACCTAGGGTCCTATAATTTAGTCATGTTTCAATCTCACCTGCTAGAGAGAGAAGAAATTCAATGCAGGTGATGAGGTATGAGTAATAATGTAAACAACATTGCTTCACACACAACTTTTGTAGTATACATGAAACAGACTAACAGCATGGGAGAGTGATAATTATTATCTAACACTGATGTCACACATCAGAGATAAGAAGATCTTGGAAACAATCACCTAAATTACACATTTTGCACCAGAACCTACTATCTTGTTATGTATGATCCCTGCTGTCTATTTTCTGGGCAGTGCATTCATTTTAATGAACTATTATTGTATACTGTAGCTGAAGTTTGAGAATTCTACAATTATATTATGCCCTGACAAAATAATTTGAAATAAAAATATAAAAAGCTTAATAATGCAAAGGAATTGATTTAAGCAGAATGAACAAAGTATACAGCTGAAAAACAACATGTTGTTTCGTATTATCTATGTATATGCAGATTTTTCTGCTAAACAAAAAGTAACTCTGTAATACAAATCCATGCTGTAATAAAACGAATGCATCCAATTATCTTATTCAGGGCCAAATTTACAGTATATGTGGGTGCAGAAAACTAGAATATTGAGTATCTAGTTCACACTATACCATATGTGAAAATAATTCTATTTTCATGAAAAAGGTCTAGATAATTGTAGGCAAAAAAAAAAAAAAAACTACTAGGAAGGAACAGACAGACACTTTCAATAAAACCACCGACAGAGTAAAACAAATACATTGAAATTTCAATCTGTATTCAGCTAGAATTTTAGAAAAAAAAAAAAAATTATAACAGAGATGCATTTATTTTCTTACTGATATTGGGATTTTTTTTCCTACATGCGATTGACTGACTTCTTTTCCTAGCAGTTATATATCTTAGTCGCTTAGTAAAGTAATAGGCCAGCACATGTCATTTAGTGGGTAGATCTTCTCACTTCTCACTAAGGAAGTAAAATGTAACTCAAGGAACTTGGAAGTCAGTGGAGTCTAAAGCTGGATACACACTATACATCTTTTGTTGTTTGATTTTCTTAAGATTTACCTTCAACTATATAGTGCAAGGGCCTGTTTGCATACAAATTTAAAGTGTTTAGGTTTGACCACATATTATATGGTTTTGGTAAATCTAAAGAAAAAATCTACAGAAAATTGTATAGTATGTACCCAGCCTTAAGCTGGGTACACACTGTGGGTTTTTTGTTCAGTCAGGGCCTGAATGAAAAAAATAAAAAATAAAAAAAAATAAAAAAAAGCTTACAGATTCCTACATCCACACAAGCGATGTGGATACAAGGATGCACTGGTCAGCGCTGCAGCAACTAATCGAATGCTGGCTTTCCGGCAGGACCATACAACAAGCTGATCTAAACATGGACATCTGATGAACAGAGAGGCTTACACACAGTTCAAAATGTGTCTGGTTCCTGTTGTACCCATCCAAAATTTCAATCCTTGTGTACCCAGATTAAGTAAAAGTTTTAATAGAAATAGCACCAGGCAGGACTCCACAAGGACATTTATTAAATTCCAAGCACAATATAAAAGGATAGGATAGATTACTGCTAAACAAATGTGGATATACACTTTAAAACAAGTCTCAACTTACTGTAAATAAAACATGTGGATCTATGGAAGAAAAATAATACTTTTGTTGAAGAATAAATTCCTAAAATATCATATGTGTATCCAAAAAGAACAAAACTGGTAGGGGTTTCATGTAAACTGTAATTCACATGCACATGAGCAATAGGCCATTTAGAATTTCTATGAAACACTGTACGTCCATCTGGAGACATACCATTGATGAATGGGTCTGCCAGAGCTCATTTGATTTATGCAAAGATAAACTGATGTTATTCAGAAAACTAATGTAGTGCAATCCTGATGCCCCAAAGGCATGTCATGCTGTTCAGCTCATTGTAAATTACCTAGATTACATATTGCAACCCTCAAAAACCCAGCTGAAGTCTGACCCTACCAGTCAAAGGAATAATAACAGAAAATATATAATACATTGTTGGGAAGCTTACCAGTCAGAATGTTGTTGGACATATATATGGCTGAGCCCTTTCTGTTTATTGGAAAACACAAGGGACATAGAGACAGGAGGGCAGAATACACTAGGAAGATCACTATCACCTAGTGGCAGACATAGGAATCACAGTATATTATACACTATATTACCAAAAGTATTTGGCACCTGCCTTTAAAACATACACATTAACTTTAATGGCATCCCAGTCTTAGTCCGTAGGGTTCAATATTGAGTTGGCCTACCCTTTGCAGCTATAACAGCTTCAACTCTTCTGGGAAGGCTGTCCACAAGGTTTAGGAGTGTGTCTATGGGGATGTTTGACCATTCTTCCAGAAGTACATTTGTGAGGTCAGGCACTGATGTGGACAAAAAGGCCTGGCTCACAGTCTCCGCTCTAAATTCATCCCAAAGGTGTTCTATCAGGTTGAGGTCAAAAGTCAGTGCAGGCCAGTCAATTTCCTCCACCCCAAACTCACTCATCCATATCTTTATGGACCTTGCTTTACTGTAACCCTATAGAGGTACTCTTGATGAAAGTAAAAATTGGCCTTGCTGTAAAAAAATAAAAATTAGATGCCCCTGTCAAACAAACAGTTGTGGAAAAATTGGTATTTGGCTGTGGTTGGTGCCTTCACCCCATAACATTCTAGAGATAGTCTTGATGAAAGCAAGAATTTGGCCTTGTAGAAAAAAAAATTGACACTCCTGTCAAACAGTTGCGGAAAAATTGGTCTTTGGGTGTTTTTGGTGCCGTCACCCCATACCCTGTAGCCTTCTAGAGGTAGTCTTGAAAGCAAGAATTGGCCTTGCTGTAAAAAAAGAAAAAGTAAATTTGGGGAGTGCCCGGATGTGAACCTGTATTGAGGAGCCCGGCCAGCCAATTGTGTCTCCACCTGACCCGCTCCACACAGCTCAGGTCCACCGCCATCTTGGGGCCTATGGAGCCTCCAGCATCCACATACCTGTCCACGGGCATCCCCTACCTCAGCCCCAGCCTGTGTTGAGGAGCCTGGCCGGCCAATGGCGTCTCGACCTGACCCGCGGCCAGCTCCACACAGCCAAGGTCCGACGCCATCTTCAGGCCTACAGAGCCACCAGCATCCTTCGGCCTAGAGTACTGCGATCTGCGGGATGAGCGGCCGCCCGTCCTCACCCAGGTGCAGTAATCCACAGGAAACATCCCATACTCCATCCCCTGTGTCAGCATACCTGATCCCAGAGAGCTCAATATTGCACCAGCCTCAGGTGCCTGCCAGCCCTGCAGGGAATCTTCCTATGTACCTATAGCAGGCTCTTAAAGGGGCATGCCCACCTCCTTGCAATTGGGTCCAATTCTCCAGTTCACCCACTCATGCCCTCAAATACCAAATTAGCGGGAATGCGTGGCTTCTGATCATGGCGGACGTGTGAGACCAGGGATCCATCTCCCGCCGCCTCTCCGGGACTCCCACTGACCTACCTAAAGCTTCAATCTCCACGGGAGTCACATCCCCAGTCTCCCGCGACGGCCGCGCACCCATTGGCAAAATTGGGGATCGAAGACACAACTACTCCGCAATCCTAAGGCCTCAGGCCTCTTCCACGATGGACCGCTTCCTGCATAGGTCGACATCCACAGCCTCGGGTACCCACGATGGAGCGCGGACCGCACCAGAGCAGCTGGAGCTGGACACAGGTACTTTTTAATCCTTCGCCTCTTCCAGCTACTCCTAAAACACCGACGGCTCCGAGTCGCATCTGGACCCCGGTAAGACAGAAATCATCCAAGTCCAATTTCACACCCCAGAAGTGCCATGCTTCAAGATTTCCAACCTGAACACCCTTTCAATTGGCGGAGGCTGTGCAAACCATTTTACTTGGCCGCCAGTTGCTGTCTTTGAATGGCCAATGACCCCTTAGTGGCCCGGGGAGTGCGTGGCTTGTTATTCTGAAGTTAACCTGGTTTAACGGATTGTTATCTTTGTTTTTGGATTCCAGGCATTTTTGCTCTGGAGAGTGGTGTTTGGAGGTCCTCATGCTCCTTTTCCTGACTCACGGCTCAGACCTGGGTTTCCTGGAGGCATTCGACCTTCCAGGTTTCTATTTTGATGACGTTGAGACTTTTTTTTCTTTTTTGTTCTTTTCCTTTTGTATTTATTTTGTTTGTTTTTTCCTCAGGTTCCCTTTTTTTTTAACCTGAGGCTGCTAATTTCCATAGACTTAATACTACCCAGTTACATTGCTACCATTGTTTTACATGTTCTCATGATATTTGCTATTCATTTCATCCACTGTGCACCATGGAATCCTCCCCCAACTGTATATTGTACAGTGTATTTAATGCTTTTTCCTCAGACTAAGTTGTTGTGGCACTGAAATTCCTGACATATGTTAAAGGTTTAAACTCTATTCAAAAAAGATGGCTGGCTTTGAAAGAGTTTAAAACTTCCAAAGCAGATATAATCCTAGTCCAGGAGACTCATTTCCGCCCTAGGGGATCCCTCAAATTCGCTAGCAAGCATTTCCCGACATCCTTTATGGCTTCCGACCCATCCGGAAAGGCGGTCGCAGCTATCTTGATTAACCGATCTTGCCCTTTACGAGTTAAATCTTCCCACCTGGACCCCCATGGCAGATTTATTATCCTGGATTGCTCATTTCTTACCCAATCCCTCACTATTGTCAATGTATATGCTCCCAATTCTGGTCAGATCAGATTTTTATCCTCTATGTTTGATACTCTAGACAACTTCTCCCAACCCTTAATGGTGATCGGTGGGGATTTCAATGTGACTATGTTCCCTGGCAGGGACAGACACATATTGTTTCCATCGACTTCACTTTCCAAAACTGACTGCCTCTCTAAATCATTCCGTAAACTAATAAGAGCTAAAAATCTTTTGGACATTTGGAGGATTAAACACCCCATACACAAACCATTCACATTTTATTCACACTCCCACACACTCTATTCTAGATTGGATCATTTTTTTTTTTTTTACTTTCAATACTTTTTATTAGTTTTGATAAAAGAAAACATGTTACAGTATATATAAAACACTGTTGAGAAATGCATAAGTATACAGACGGGAAGTACATATGACAGCAGGATAATTGAAGCCTGGTTGTGTAAATCACAGCAGGTTATTAGGCACTTAACAGAGCATTCTCAAGAATCAAAACATCCTGGTGCACCAACAGAAACTAAAGCTTAAACCAATGGAACCAAAGGGAGGCCAACAAAAAAGAGAAGAAAAAAAAAAGAAAAATCCCCCCAGGAGGGATAAAAAAATAGTCCAGGTTGCAGACAACAGTCTCTTGGACGACGGTTTAGGGTAACCGAAACTTCATAACGAGTGGGTCAAAGGCACTACCAGGAGCATCACCCACACACTCCCTATTATGTGTGAAGGAGAGGGTGAACAGGGGCACCCCCCGCCGCCCCGTGAGGGATCTGGCTGCGCAGGGGATACCCCCCACCCCCCCACCCACCCCCAGACATCAGCCCTGTATTTTTATAAGACAGTTACCATGCGAGTACACCAGGTTCAGCGGTCAAAAAACTTGCAAAACCATAAAGCAAAAATTACATATAACCTTCAGTGTAGATTTAACGGTGGAAGAGACACAGACCTCTGGGGCCTAGAAAGTACGGGGGTCCTTGGCTCCATCAGCACATAAAAGCGGTGACAATGAAAATGCTCATATTGTGCAGAAGCTTGCTCCATATTGTAGCCCTAAAGGCCAACATACAAAAGGAACGAAACAAGGAGAGATCCAGGATCAGTCAATTTTTGCATAAGAATGCAGCGTCCAGGAGGAAATAGAGGTGAGAAAGAAGATAGGAACAAGGAGGAAAGAAGGAAAGAGAAGGGAGAGGAACAGAGAAGAGGAAAGGGGAGAAGAGTGAGGTCATCCGGCGGAGATCCTGTAAAGTGGGCTTATAGTCCCGGGAAAAGGGGTATGTTCTGGAATGTGGCCCAGGGTTCCCAAATATTTTCAAATGTGCGCGATTTATCCTGGATGATACCAACAATTTTCTCTTGTGCCATTATCCAAGAGATTTTGCGTTTTACCGCAGCGAAGGGGACCGAGGCCTTTTTCCAATGAGCCGCTATGGTGATTTTGGTGCCCAGTAAGATAAAAAAAATTAGGGCCTGGGAAAATTTATCCACCTTGTCCACTTTAATATTAAGTAGAGCTACCTCTGGAGATTGGGGTACCTGAACAGATAGTAACTTGCGAATCAGAGCAAAAACCTTGTTCCAGAGGCCCCTTATGCGTGGGCAAGACCACCATATGTGGAGTAAAGAGCCTACGTGACCACAGCCACGAAAACACAGCGGAGACGCGTCAGGATAAATCTTGGCCAAGACAGCTGGAACCCTGTACCAGCGGATTATTATTTTAAGGCTCGCTTCAATCAGAGAAACATTAAGAATGCCTTTAAAGGAGCGTTGAAAGCAGGAGAACCATTTATCCCGGTCCCAAGATATGCCCAGGTCGTTTTCCCAGGAGAGGGCATAGGGAGGTTTACATTGTGTCGTGGCCAGGGAGGAGTATATGACCGATATCCCGCCCCTCTGATCCGTGACGTCAGCACACCAAGACTCATACAGTGAGACTACCGGGGGGGGGTCGGGTTTATTGGGCCAAATGGAATGGAGGAAATGTAATAGTTGGGAATATCTGAACCTTTCCGATTGGGGCATCTCCAATTTGCTAGTGCAATAAGCAATAGAGATGGGGCCTGAGGAGTTGAAAAAATTTCCAATTCTGAATAGTCCTTTATTGAGCCACCAGCTAAACGCTAGGATATTCATACCTGGAGGGAAGTTTGGATTGTGAAAAACATGTGTTAATGGGCGGAGAGCCGAGACCAGTGAGGGGTTCTTGTGTAATTGATCACAAAGGGCCAGCGAGTGAGAAAGGGTGGGAGCCATAATAGGGGGTCTAGATTTAGGGGGAGACCATATCAGGAAGTCGATGGTGTGAAGAGGAATTGCCTGTCTCTCCATGTAGACCCAATCAGGTTTGGGTCCCCGAGAATATACTATGGAAATCTGAGCTAAGTGTGCTGCCTGATAGTACCACCATATATTCGGGAGTGCTAAGCCCCCCTGATTTTTCAGTCTATACAGGAGGTGTTTTGAGCCTCTACACCCTCTCGGGCCCCAGATAAATTTCAGGATTTTAGACTGAAGGGTTTTGACCTGCATTTTCCTAACAGGGATAGGGAGAGATCTGAAGAGGTAGAGGAGGCGAGGGAGAAAGGTCATCTTGATCGCATATATGCGACCTAACCAGGATAAACCAAGTTTAGACCAGATCACTGGGTCCGCCGCCATTTTATTAAACGTGGTCGGATAGTTAGTAGGGTAGAGCGAATCGATACTAGAAGTAAGGTTAATCCCCAGGTATGGTATTGTTGAGGGACACCAAGTAAATGGGAAGTGACTTTGTAAGGAGCCTAAGATGTTGGGGGGGAACTGTGATATTTAATGCTAAGGATTTTGAAGTATTCACCTTTAGGCCAGAAACTGTGCCAAATTTATCAAGTAGGGAGAATATATTGGGCGTCGAAATCAATGGGGAAGTGACAAATAGAAGCAAATCGTCAGCGAACAAGGCACATCTATGTTCCTGCTGTCCGCAGAGGACTCCTTTGATATCGGGGTAAGCTCTGATGGCTATGGCCAGGGTCTCAATCGCGATAGCGAAGAGAAGGGGAGAGAGTGGGCAACCCTGTCTAGTGCCTCTTTCTATTGTAAAGATGTCAGAGTAGCATCCCTGTAATCGGACCTGCGCGCTGGGATTAGAGTATAAAGCACGTAGCGTCCCTAGAAAGCGAGGGCCAAAGCCCCATCTCTCTAGGACATTAAATAGATAGGCCATGAAATCGTGTCAAAGGCCTTTTGGAGATCAATTGACAAAAGATAACCTTCCTGGGAAGGTCCACCATCCCAACGGGATTTAAGGAGGGAGATGACATCAACCGCCCTCCTTATCTGATCAGGACCCTGTCTCCCCGGGATAAATCCCACTTGATCCTTGTGGACATAAATAGCAATAAATGAGGAGAGTCTATTGGCTAAAACCTTTGTTAGAATTTTGAGGTCGTTATTAATGAGCGATATCGGACGATAGTTAGAAACTAGGGACCCATCCTTCCCAGGTTTAGAAATGACCGAGATAAAAGCTAAGTTTAGGGCTTTGTCGAGGGGAGAACCAGAGCGGATAGAGTTAAAGAAGGAGACCATGTGTGGGGCGAGGGTAGTCGCAAATTTCTTATAATATCCCACCGAAAAGCCATCTGGACCAGGGGCAGAATTAGGCTTAAGCCGTTTGATAACCTCCAGTACCTCCGAAACCGAGATCGGCTCGTCCAGGAGGTCAGCATGGTCTACAGACAATTTCGGGAGCGGGGTGGCATTTAGGAAATCGTCTATGAAAGTCTGAGGGGCTGCCTGATCATGTTTATAAAGGGAAGCGTAGAATTTGTGGAACGTTTTCATAATGCGCAGGGGATTTTGTGTCAGATCACCCGCAGAGTCTCTGATCTTGGGAAATGCGAAGGACCGAGGCTTAGGAGAGAGCTTAGCCGCGAGCTTGGCTCCGATTTTGTCCTTTTGAGAGTAAAAGCGCGCTCCTAACCATCGTAAATGCTACTCGGCCTCGGTGGTAAGAGCCAGGTTCAGAGACGTTCTAGCTAATTCAAGGGAGTTCAAAGAATCCAATGTTGGATTGCGCTTGTGTTTTTTGCTCAAAAATTGGAATTCCGTGGAGAGCTTATCTATGTCTGCCTTACGTTCTTTCTTAAGCTGGGAGGAAATCTGAATAATCCTCCCCCTGATAACCGCCTTGTGTGCAGCCCATAGAGATTCTGGGGAAATTGTGTCAGTTTTGTTCAGTACAAAATATTCTTGAATGTCCCTTGAGAGAATTGTACATTGGACCGGGTCACTTAGGAGACCTTCGTTAAGACGCCACGTAAATTGCCTGCAGGGATTGTGGGATCGTCGCATATATAAAAGGACCATAGAATGGTCCGAAATCGCAGTGTCCCTAATAAGTGCCTTTGAAACTGAGGGTATGGAGTTGGATTGGACGAAGATGTGGTCAATTCTAGTATAGACTTGGTGGGGGGCCGAGAAATGAGTGTAATCTTTAGATTTAGGGTTCATTTCCCTCCAGATGTCCACCAGGCCCAGCGAGTGGAGCGTCATTGCTATTTTAGTACTATGTTTCGGAGGCTTCCTTGAGCGTGGGGTGCCCTTCCCCGACTTGTCCAGGGAATGATCAAAAGGGAGATTAGTATCCCCTCCCAGTATAACCTTACCTTCAAATAATGGACCCAGAGTGGACATCATGGAGGCAAAGAACGAAGCTTGGCCTTTGTTAGGGGCATAGTAAGAAAGAAAGGAGTACTGTGTCCCGTCTATAGAACCCTTTACTAGAAGGAATCTACCCTCCTCATCTCTAACAATGTCAGACGGTGAGAATTTCAGGGACTTGGAGAGACAAATGGCTACCCCTTTCGTTTTATTGGGGGCGTTGGAGAGGAAAAACTGGGGGAATTGCCCATGGAGAAAGGAAGGGTTGTAAGAGGATGGAAAATGCGTTTCCTGTAATAATAAGACATCTATTTTCTGTGACTGGTAACATTTGAAGAGTTTCCTCCTTTTAACCGGGGAGTTTAGGCCCTGAACATTGTGCGTAGCAACACAGAGGTCAGGGGGCGCATTGGTGTCAGACATCACGGACCAGACGAGGGGAAAAACGCATCGAAAGTAAATATCTTACCATAACCTCCCGGGAGTACTGCAGATTTCCTGCCATAGTCGACTGCAGAGATTGAAACGGTATCTGAGGTGATAAAACGATCCCCGGGGTGACCCAGAAAAAAGGGAAGAGGAGAGAGAGAAGAAGAGGAGGAGAAAACTGATCCTGGAAGAGAAAGGTACAAAAAGTTAGACTTATGCACATATCTTGGAGCAACAGACCAAAAATAAGGAGAAAAAAATAAAGGCAGCCAATATAGGAATAAAGAATCCCTACAGGGGAAGGAAGCCGCCATCGTTCCCCAGCAGGTTTTCCCTAGTAAAAATAGAAAACGACAAAATAAAAAAGTGCCCAACCAGAGGGGGTATTTAGGAGTCTCCGAGTGGAGGGAAAGTGCCACTCCGAGACAGGTGGAGGTGCAGTGCACACCACTCCAACCTGACCGCACACCATGTATAAGGATAAAACAAATAAGCAAACAAAATTAGACAAACAGAGGATGGATTCAAATTGAACTAAGTTCAGATGTACAAAAAACAAAACAAAAAAAAAAAAAAAAAAAAAAAAAAAAAAGGTACATCTGTCGCAAGATGGATGCCGATGAGAAGGGATATTTTTTTTTATCTCTACACCTCTCCTGACATCTGCGGTATCCTCTGAAATCAACCCCATAATGTGGTCAGATCTTTCCTCTGTACATCTTGACATTCACCTTTCTTCTGCTTCCCCTAAAACCTGTCATTGGAGACTCAATGAGACATTTCTTCACACCCCTGAAACCAGAGACCTCCTATCTAATGGACTGGCTGAATATTTTCAACTTAACGCAGGTCCAGTCTCGGAGCCCTCCACTTTTTGGAAAGCACATAAAACCATCTTCCAGGGGCAATGTATTGCTACAGGTTCCCATCTGGAAAAAAAGATGCAGCATTCCAATATTCGTCTATCGTATCTAAACTCCGCTCGATGGTGAAACTTTTGCCATCTTCCCCCACGGTGGCTGGACTCTGGTATCATTATGAAACCAACTTAGATCTCTGAAAATGAACAAAATTGATAAATCTCTTTTATGGTCCAAGCAGAAATTCTACGAATATTCAAATAAACCCCATAAAATGTTGGTAAATAAGTTGAAACCTCGCCCCTTTCAATCCTCCCCTGACTTTCTTAGACGGAACACCCACCTATTGCCCTTTCACTATGTCCAAACTCTTTGGAGACTTTTATCACCAATTATATAATTGTCTACAGACAGACCCGAACTGGTTTTACACAAGAGAAATTTGAGCTATTCTTTGAATCCCTACAAATACCCAAACTTTCACTCGAACACCTTACGTCCCTGAATTCTGCAGTTACACCCGAGGAGTTAGAAGACGTAGTTAAACATCTTCCCACCCAGAAATCTCCTGGCCCAGATGATTTACCTTATTAATAAGACCTTCCTACCGATTTTGAGCCCACATATGATTTCTCTATTTGCTTCATTATTTAAAAAGGTACTGTACCACACCCTCAATTTCTCCATGCCCATATTTCTGTGATCCCGAAACCCGGTAAAGATCCCTCCATCCCTGATAACTATAGGCCCATTGCATTACCTAACTCCGACTACAAGATATTTACAAAAATACTGGCTAAGCGACTATCCCATATAATTCCCAGACTTATACATAAGGATCAGGTTGGCTTTGTGCAAGCCAGACATTCAGGTGGCAATACGAGACATGCCGTTGACCTCATAGACCTATTAAACAAAACTTTCTGCCCATCCCTAATTTTAAGTCTTGATGCGCAAAAAGCCTTTGACCGGCTTAGCTGGCCTTATTTGTTTGCTACCCTCTCCAATTATGGAATTGGAGGTCCTTTCATGACAGCCCTACAAGCCCTATATTTCTGTCCTTCATCCCAAGTTCAATTAGCCTCTTATTTATCGTCATCTTTCTCATTAAGTAGTGGGACCAGACAAGGCTGTTCATTATCCCCCCTTCTTTTTATTCTTTGTCTGGAACCCCTAGCCGCAGCTATTCGCATCCATCCTGATATCTGTGGGGTCTTGCTATGCCAAAAGGAGTATAAGCTATCCCTGTTTGCGGACGATGTTCTTCTGACTGACTAGGCCCCATACCTCTCTCCCTAGTCTTATAGCTTTGCTGAAAGACTTTAGCTCTATCTCAGGATATAAAATCAACACAAGTAAAACAGAAGCTCTACCTATACACATCCCACCCTCGGATCTCACCGTTCTCAAACAAAACTACTCCTTCCATTGGTGCCCAGACTCCCTTAAATATTTAGGAGTAAACCCAACCTCCTCATACTCAACTTTGTATCAGGCTAACTACCCCCCGCTCTTTCGAGACATTGACCGGCTCTTGCGACAATGGGATGCTTATCCCATTGCTCTCTTGGGCTGCATCAATGTCCTGAAGATGTCTATTATGCCAAGACTCCTCTACCTTTGACACTCTCCCGATTTCCATTCCCATGTCACAACTTAAAGCCACGCAGAGAACATTTCTTAATTTTATTTTGCATTATAAAGCGCACAGGATCACAAGTTCGGTAATGTTAGCCCCAAAAGACATGGGGCGGGATGGGAGCCCCAGATCTTATTAAATATTATTTTGCCACACATCTCAAAACAATCATCACTTGGTCCTCCAGAATGGCGTCTAGTGTATGGGCAGAGATTGAAATGAGCGACACTAGACTGGTACATCCCTGTGCCATGATCTGGGCAGATCTGGACTCCTCCATAAGCCAACTTAGAAATATATAAAAGGATAAAAGAGAACTGTCAGTGCACACACTGGTATTACTGAAAACTTTAAAACGGCAATGCATATGTCTAAAAAACAAACAGTCACAGTTCAATAGTCCATATGGTGGTACAAATGACCAGTCCTAAAAAGGAAAGGATGATGAGAATGGTGGGCGGCAGCTGTCCTCAGAGAAAAGCCAACTCTGTTAAGGAAAGATAAGGGGGACAAAAAAAATCTGTGCTCCACGCTGAATTCTGGCTGTTTCCTGGTGGCCACAGGATGGACTATATTTTTTTGCTTGCAGACTTGTGGATCCAGATGGACCTGAGACCGGACCGCACCACGTTTTATGAGACCGTGATGTACCCCGAGACTTGTGTCCTGCAAGTGAATTTCCTTTGATATTAAACATTTTTATCTGACATATTGCACTTAGGTGGCGTCTCCTTTTTTGTCCCCTTAAATTTAGAAATATATGCCTAGGCCCAATTTTATTCTCCTTTTCCATATGGAAGAAATGTTCCCGTCAATTCTCTCTCGATTCCCCGCGTCCGCCACTGCTAGATGTGCTGTTCAATCCTGATATCCCAGACAGCCTATCGTACACTTGAATGCTTCCATGGACGCAGGCAGGCATTTTCCAGCTTTCAAAACATTGTACATCCCCTCACCCGTACACCTTTACCCTTTCATGAACTGCAAAGGAAACATCAGATCCCTAAACAACTATTCTACTCCTACCTTAAGATTAAAACACTATTTTGCCTCTAAATCCTCTACTCTGGCCCTAGATAAACCTACCCTGTTTGAACTCCTATGTGCTCAAGGACCGTACCAGACCCATCTAATTTCTGACATTTACAGGTTTTTACATAACGCTACCTCTATCACTGACACATCCCATTCCTATATGCTAAAATAGGGGACTGTTAGTAAAATCGCCCCATCCCTCTCCCTCAATGGCAGAAAATTTGGGGGGCCGTTTCCAAATCATCACAATGTGTGGAACAAAAGGAGACGGCTTACAAAATATTATTTTTTTGGTATAGAACCCCTGAAATTGTACATAGATACGATCCCAAGACTCCCCGGGTGTGTTGGAGATGCCGGGTGACATTGTCTCTCATTCCACATCTTTTGGGACTGTCCCCTGATCCGCCCATTTTGGATGTCCATTCAGACGTTTATACAGGGTTTAATGTCTCCCTCCCACTGGATCCAGTCCAGATTCTTTTGGGCTTGCCGATCCCTGGCATCTCCAAGCATGCCCAAAAATTGTCCACCTTTATTCTTCTCACTGCAAAACGGGCTATACCCTTGCGGTGGCTGTCCCCTTCCCCGCCTACTCTCTCACAGGTCCTACAAACATTGGAACAGATCTGTAGAATGGAACGTCTCACTGCAATAGTACATGACACTCTCCCGCAATTTTAAAAGATCTGGGATTTATGGGACCATTCAGACCTTAACCCTGGTATTAGTTCCTTAACCCCCGATGTGACACCTCTTTGACCACGTTTCCTAACGTTTTTCTTCAATGGTTTGTTAGCTTATATCCTTGTTGATTCCATGGTGCCCCTTCCTCCCCCCTCCCCTCCCCCAACACCCCCTTTTTTTAATATTAGGGTAGACTTCTACGGGGTGCCTTTGTTGTTTGTTTGGGCGCCATGGGGGTCTCCTTGACACTGGACCCAATGAGTAACACTTTGCTTATCCATGATTTAAAATATATTGTTTTGCAATGCCCACTCATTGAGCTTTCGTCTGTTTGTATGTTGTTCTTTTGTCCTAATTTTTTTTTTTATTATTATCTTCTCTGCATGCTCTTATTTCCCCTGACCTATATAGCTAAAATCTTGACTTTTGTTATGTTGGTGGCATTGTAACTATTGATTATTTTTTTCAGATATATGTGTTTTATCCAAAAATGTCAATGTTTTCACACCTATTTTTGTATGTATGAAAATTTTTCAATAAAAAACACAATAAAAAAAAATGTAAATTTGATGCCCCTGTCAAACAGTTGTGGAATAATTGGTCTTTGGGTGTTGATGCCTTCACCCTATAACCTTCTAGAGGTAGTCTTAATGAAAGCAAGAATTGGCCCTGCTGTAAAGCAAAAATTAATTTGATGCACCTTGGTCTTTGGGTGTTGTTGGTGCCTTCCCCCCGTAATCTTCTAGAGGTAGTCTTGATAAAAGCAAGAATTGGCCTTGCTGTAAAAAAAATTATATTATTTCATGCCACTGTCAAACAGGTGTGGAAAAATTGGTCTTTGGGTGTTGTTGGTGCCTTCACCACGTAACCTTCTAAATGTAGTCTTGATGAAAGCAAGAATTTTCCTTGCTTTAAAAAAAATTGATGCTCCTGTCACACAGTTGTGCAAAAACTGGTCTTTGGGTGCTGTATAAAAAAAAAAAAAAAAAAAAAAAAAAAAAAAAAAAAAAAACTTAAATTTGATGCAACTGTCATACAGGTGCAGAAAAATTGGTCCTTGGGTGTTAATTGTGCCCATGAAACCAAAAAATTACTTCAAGATAAAATCAACACCCACAAAGCTACGCATGTGAGGTATCTCTGCGAACGTTAGAGCGAGAGCAATAATTTTGGCCCTAGACCTCCTCTGTAACTCAAAATATGTAACCAGTAAAAATATTTAAAGCGTCGCCTATGGGGATTTTTAAGTAGGGAAGTTTGGCGCCATTCCACGAGCGTGTGCAATTTTTAAGGGTGACATGTTAGGTATCCATTTACTCGGCGTACCTTCATCTTTCACATTATGCAAAAACATTGGGCTAACTTTACTTTTTTTTTTTTTTTTCTAAGCACAAAACGTTTTTTTTCCCGTAAAAAACGCGTTAAAAAAATTGCTGCGCAAATAGCGTGCGAGATAAAAAGTTGCAACGACCGCCATTGTATTCTCGAAGGTCTTTGCTAAAAAAAAAAAATAAAAAAAATTATATATATATATATATATATATATATATATAATGTTTTGGGGTTCTATAATTTTCTAGCAAACAAATGATGATTTTTACATGTAGGAGAGAAATGTCAGAATTGGCCTCGGTGCTCCAGAACGCCTGAAGGTGCTCCCTGCATGTTGGGCCTCTGTATGTGGCCACGCTGTGTAAAAGTCTCACATGTGGTATCGCCATACCCGGGAGCAATAGCAAATAATTGTGGGAAAAAAAATGACAACTTAAAAAAAAACTCACAATGCCTCTTTCTAAATACCTTGGAATGTCTTCTTTCCAAAAAGGGGTCATTTGGGGGGTATTTGTACTTTTCTGGCATGCTAGGGTCTCAAGAAATGGAGATCGGCCGTCAGTACTTCAGGAGTGATCAATTTTCAGATATTGGCACCATAGCTTGTGGACTCTAACTTTCACAAAGACCAAATATGCACCAATTTGTACTTATTTTTACCAAAGATATGTAGCAGTATAAATTTTGGCCAAAATTTATGAAGAAAAAATACAAATTTGCTAAATTTTATAACAGAAACGAAAAAATTTTTTTTTTTTACAGAATTTTCAGTCCTTTTTCTCTTCTAGGGCAAAAAAGAAAAAACCCAACGGTGATTAAATACCACCAAAAGAAAGCTCTATTTGTGTGAAAAAAAAAAAAAAAAAGAAGGACAAAAAAATTCATATGGGTACAGTGTTGTATGACTGAGCAATTGTCATTCAAAATATTAGAGCACTGAAAGCTAAAAATTGGTCTGGTTATTAAGGGGGTTTAAGTGCCCAGTGGTCAAGTGGTTAAACAGCTGTGATCTGTCTCTTGTGCTGTTTGTAAGAGTGCTAATTAATGAGCTAATGAAAGCAGTTCTTTTGCAGCCTCTAGTGCTGCACATGCCACCTGAATCTATTAGGATGTATTTTCTCTGAGAGTCTGGGTGGTTTTGTTATATATTACACTATTACACTCTTTAAGACCATCCTCTTGATAGCTAAAAAACGCGATCAGGAGAAGCGACAGTGTGTGTGGAAGAACCCAGACTCTAAAAGTCCAAGTGCACACAGAGCAAGCCAACTGGTAATTCTTGTGTACACAGTTTTTTTATTTTATCTGAGGCTGGACCAAATTTATATCTTGATGCCTGCTTTTTTCCACTTGTTACTTGTAAATCTAATAGTTGTTTTAATGTTTATAAAATGTGTAGCGGGGTCTCCTTTAAGGCCCCGGGACTACGTTACCCAGAACCCCGTTTGGCACCCAGAGTGCAGTTAGCCACCGCAGAGACTCATGGGAGGGGTTATTTAAGGAGGAGGCGAGGCGGAGCTCGGCCTCTTTGGACACCGCGCTGCAAGCAAGAGTTTTCTTCCAGTGCGGATCTGCTGCAGTGCAAGGCCTGAAGCCTGGGCCTTGCGCAACTTCGAAAGAGCCTTCCACCCCACTGCGGAGCCTGGGTGGCACCGGACTTGTCGAGTGAGGACATCAGTTCGATCGGGGACCCGTGCGGAGACACAGCAGGTGGAAGTCCCGGACTGGGATCGCGTCCGGAGTGGTGAGCGAGCACTTGCTCAAACCAATAGACTGTACCGTGTTTAGGCCTATAGACTGCCTTGGCCCACCTATCGTTGTTTGTTGTTCCATTAGGAGACCCATAGCAGGACGGAGTTGAAGGGTCTCCAGTTTAGTGTTCCTTGAGACTGCCTATTTGTGGATTACAAATATTATCTCATCAAGTGCACCACCGAAAGTTTGCATGCGAAGAAATCATGAGTGAAAAGACTGAGATTTATTCTATGTCAGGCCTGACTAGGGGGGAGATAGAATATTGTTTAGTGCGCCACAGGGCGCGCACACCATAATAGCTGCGCGCGGTGGGTTACCGCGCTGGGCCATTGTGTGCTATACCTATTGCTACAGGGCTCTGTAAGCAAGTTGCATGTGTTTTGTTCTGCTTATACTTTTGATATAAAGTAAAGCCGTTGCATTTGATCTCTCGCCTCAGTGTGTTGTCTTACTGCTAAAAGAGATTGCCCCTTTGCAATATTACTGAATGTGATATAAGTTTAACCCTAGACCAACTGTGCCAGAGTGGGTCGAGTAAGATTGCCGGGGGTTGGCAGGGGCTGTATGCAGGGCCCGAAATCAAACCAGCGGCTCTCTTAACTGGGGGTAGCGCTACAAACGTATTACACTTTGAGTAGTTCCTTTCTGTAGGTGAATCTGAAACAGCTATCTGCACAAACAGGTCATGTTTTCAGGCTTTCCATTATTTTGCACAGGTGATGTAATCAGTTTCACTCCCTTAGTAATTACCACAGCTATTTCATCTGAGGGAAAGCCTGAAAACATTACCTGTTGGTGCGCCTTGAGGACTGGAGTTGAGAAACACAGGTCTAGAGTCCCAAGCAGTCATCAATGCTAATAGAGGGGTATTCCTTGTAAAGCAGCTTAAGCATGTGTGCCTTTAATTGATAATAAAATACATTTCATGGGACAGCTCAAAGGAGCGTAATCATAAACATGAATAAAGAGACCGACACATAAGTTTAAAGTGGTTGTAAACCCTTTTAACTTTTTTTTTTTTTTTACTAACCTGCAAGACAAAGCTATAATGAGCTAGTATGACTAGCATACTAGCTCATTATGTACCACTTACCTTCGATCGGGGCCCCCGAAGTCGTCCGTGTCTCTCCTCTAGCCGCATCCATCGCTGCGGCGATAGCCGGAATGTTACTTCCGGGTATCGCCGCTGCAGCCAATCACAGCGCCGCTCCGGCGCTGTGATAGGCCGGAGCGGCGAAGACGTGACTCCGCGCATGCGCGCGTGAGCTGTCGAATTCGGCTACGTCGTCGAATGTTGCGACCTAGCCGAATTTGTGAATGGGGTGACGTCAGCGTCGCCGCATTTACATACAAATATCTCCTTAACCATGTAGGTTAAGGAGATATGTCATGCACCTACAGGTAAGCCTTAATCTAGGCTTACCTGTAGGTCTTTGTTTAAAAAGTGGGTTTACAACCACTTTAAAGGGCAAATTAGCCACAGCGTTTTTTTAAGGGGTAACCCAACTCATAGAATTATTTAATCAAATAACAGCAGAATAGATCTTGCATTAAAGACATAGATCAACCATAAGCTATTTCCAGATAATATGACCTTGTCCATCCAGAACTAGACTGGATGACAACCCCCTCTATCCTCTAAACACCGTGACAGGACATAACAATGTAAAAACAAATTGAGGGAAGGGAGGGTGGGAGCTACAGACTGATGCTCCTTACAGCTGGAAGTTCTCCACAGGCAGCCGCGGGATCAAGAAAGCAGCGCTGTTTATACCCTCCGCTGCCCACTGATATTCTCCAATAGGAGCGCTGTTGCTGTGCAGGCTCAACTCCACTGTTGCCAATGGAAACCTGGAAAGATAAAGAGCAGAGCGCCCTTTGTACTGTCCCATGGTGCCCCCGCTGAGTGCTAGGGGCACTGTCAGTCTGGTGAGTGCATCCCTGATTATTGTGGTGAAAGGGATCACTGTTCTAGGGAGGTGCACAGGAGGACGTTTACCACAGGGTAGAAAGTTTTTGGTTTGCAGGATGCATGATATTGATTCCCAGGAGACAGCAGTGAAAGATTGAGGTGGCTACTTTGTTTATTTTCACATTTGTTTATTTTCACATTTCTTTATTGAACATTTTGTATCACTATTGGATCCATTTTGTATGCAAGCACAGGACACCATTGTTTATCTTTTTTTGCACTGTACTTTATGAGGCATTAGACTTTATTTTATATATGTAGCGCCCTTCTCCTGATGATCAGGCGCTATGTTTAAATTTAGTGGGTGTCTGAGCTGGTATTTAGCTCACACTTTGATGATTAAGGCTAAATCAACTTCTGTTCCGGCTATGGCTGTGCTTGGGGGGGATTTCCCATTGTTTTCCTGAAGGTGGCGTTACCACCACAGGCCAGTGTTGGAACACAGACAGGCCAGAGTGTATTGGGTATTTTTCCCTGGGTACAGCTCAGTGGGAGTGGTCTCCCTGTTAAGCATGCTGGGGAAGGCTCCTTAAGGGGCAGACGCCATTGCTCAGGGCTCTTCGCCTTGTGGCCCTCCTGGCTCAAGGTATGTGATGGTCAAATTTCAGCCGCGGAGCCATGTTGGCCCGAGGCTGCATCTCTGCCGGGTAGGTCCAGTAGTGCTGACTGGAGCCTGCACTTTGAAGGTGATCCTGTGCTGTCTGTCCTGCGAGAGGAAGCCACTCAATGGAGGAAACCAGGGGAGGACCTGTCCTGGAGAGGACCAAGCGGAAGGCTGGTGTCTCGGGGAAGGCCTGGTGACCTTCTTGGAGGATGCACCATAGCTTATGTTACCTTACAGTGTGCCGGGTCGGCTTAGTGCAGGGGTCTCAAACCTGCGGCCCTCCAGCTGTTGCGGAACTACAAGTCCCATCATGCCTCTGTCTATGGGAGTCATGCTTGTAACTGTTTAGCCTTGCAATGCCTCATGGGAATTGTAGTTCTGCAACAGCTGGAGGGCCACCAGTTTGAGACCCCTGGCTTAGAGGCTCTTAAACTGTAAGGCTGGATCTCTGGATACTAAATTCTGTGGCAGAGGAGAATTGAACAGTTCATCTTTATCGACTTAAAGTCTGTGGCAGAGACTGTCGTTCTTCATTTTGTTTGTGCATCATCCCGGCTGCTAGGCTAGTGAGAGGGGCCTATCCGGGTGGGCAATACCCACTAGAACAGTGGTTCTCAACTCCTGTCCTCAGGACCCACTAACAGGCCAGATTTTAAGTATTACCTTGGTGAGATGCAGACTAGAATAATGCAATCCCTGAGCAGCAAATTATATCACCTGTGATGCATTTCAGTTATCTTGCAAACCTGGCCTGTTGGTGGGCCCTGAGGACTGGAGTTGAGAACCACTGCACTAGAAGGAGAGTGGTGAGTGTGACTTTTTTGAAGCTTTTTCCAGTGATCTGCATTGTGTGCAGAACCTTTCCCTGAACCTTTCCCTGACCCTCCATCCCTCTACCTGTGCAAGTTTGTGTGAAATAAAGCCTAATGAAAAGGATTTATAACTTGTGTGGACATTGAAGTTTCTACAGACTCTCATCCCCTAGACAACGAATGGTTAGGTAATGTGCAAGGCCCAAATCTAAGGGTAGTGCTACATATATGTGAATACTGTAAAAGGAATTGTGAATCTAATATAGCGTATATTGCTAGGTTTTTAGCAAATGCTGTTGCAGACACTTTTTCTTCTGTTCAAGAGATTTTACAAACATACTTTTCATAAGGGCCTCTTTAATGCCGCGTACACATGATCGTTTTTAATGTCATTTTCAAAAACTAAGTTTTTCCTCGACGTGATTTTTCTTGTTTCCTCTCAAGTCTGTCTTGCATACACATGTTCATTAAAAAAAACGCTCGAGCAAAGCGCAGTGACGTACAACGGCACTATAAAGGGGAAGTTCCGTTCGAATGGCGCCACCCTTCATGTTAGTAAAGTTTGTGGAGCGACGATTCACGCTTTTCAGCCTCGTGCTTTTCAGTCCGTTACAGCGTGACGAATGTGCCATCTCCATTACGAACGCTAGTTTTACTAGAACGAGCGCTCCCGTCTCATACTTGATTCTGAGCATGCGCGTTTCCCCCCCCCTCGTAAAAACACACACTACCGTTTTTCAAGTTAAAAAAAACGTCAAAAACGATGTGAAAAAATAGAGCAGGTTCTCTTTTTTTAGCCCATTTTTCACGTCGTTAAAAATGCTCTGGAGCCTACACACAATCGTTTTTAATGCCCAATTTAAAAAAATTGCATTTTTTAACGACGTGAAAAATGATAGTGTGTACGCGGCATAATTGTTCAGAAGCAGAGCCAAATGAGGGGGTTGTTAGATTGGTCATTACCCTCATTATAATACTGCAGAGCTTTCTGAAACGATTAACCACTTACTGTACATACACGTCGGCAAAATGGCACAATCACGTACCTGTAAGTGACTGCATTCGAATGGGTGGGGGGTCCGATCCGGTACAGTGAGTGGTCGGTATCGCTCAGGGAGGGATCCGTAATGAGGGGCGGCCAGTGGTTTCTGGCCACCCACTCGTGATTGCTACCGGCGAATCAAATGCTTCCTCTGCCTGTGATGTCATCTCTCCTGCGGCGCTCACATATACTGGAGCGCCGTGGAGAGAAGACATCAGGTTAGTGCACAAACAGTACACTGACACCAGGACAAATAGGCACACGATCGCCCCCCCAGATCACCCCCAAGCCCCCAGTCACAGTGTCACTGATTGCAGCGATTTATTTACTGATCATTGCAAACAGTGACATTTGTAACTGTAAAAGTGTCAGGGCAGTTAATTTTAGGTCCAGGGTAGCCCCTTAACCCCCCCCCATATAAAGGTTTAACCCCTTGATCGCCCCCCAGGTAACCCTTTCACCCCCTTTTGCCAGTGTCACTAAGCGATCGTTTTTCTGATCGCTGTATTAGTTATGCTGGTGCCGCTAGGTAGTCAGTTATTATTTTAGGTTCGCCGCCAGGTGTTAATATATGGTGGTACCTGATGCTATAATCTAATAAAGGTTTTAACCCCCTGATTGCCCCTAGAGTTAACCCTTTCACCAGTGATCACCGTATAAGTGTCACTGGTGACACTGGTTAGCCAGTTATTTAGGTTCCCGTTCAGGTTTTTATATAGCGTCAGGTACCCCCATATATTATCTAATAAAGGTTTTAACCCCCTGATTGCCCCTAGTTAACCCTTTCACCAGTGATCACTGTATAAGTGTTACGGGTGACGCTGGTTAGTTTGCTTTTTATAGTGTCAGGGCACCCGCCGTATATAACCCAATAAAGGTTTAACCCCCTGATCGAACTGGCGGGTGATATCAATTAGGTTTTAGCATCAGAGAGGGTCTGCGTCACACCCCAGGCAGCGTCAGGTTAGTGCCAGTAGCGCTAACACCCACGCGTGAAGCGTAAACCTTAGTGGTATAGTATCTGAACAGATCAATATCTGATCTGATCAGATCTATACTAGCGTCCCCAGAAGTTTAGGGTTCCCAAAAACGCAGTGTTAGCAGGATCAGCCCAGATACCTGCTAGCCCCTCCGTTCAGCCCAGGCCACCCAAGTGCAGTATCGATCGACCACAGTCACTTACAAAACACAACACACATAACTGCAGCGTTCGCAGAGACAGGCCTGATCCCTGCGACTCCAGTGCTGTAGGAGGTGATTTCACCAACACAGTTAAAAAAAAAAAGAGCATATATGCCGAAGCATGGGGGCAGTAGGGGCGGAGGAGCGATTTTGCTCCTAATGCCGCGTACATACGGTCGAAATTCCGACGGAGGCTTGCCCGTGGAAAAGTCAGACCGTGTGTACGCGGCATAACTTTTGCGGGAGGATGCCCCCATGCTTCGGCATATATAAATGGTGCATGTATGCCCATCATTAGAAGTGGGTGGATGAAGGGAGGTATTCTAATGGTGGGCATACCCACCGATCAATCTCTTTTTTCGTTCAGCCAACAGGCTGCATGAAAAAAAAGATTACAATACATATCCAACAAGGACCAGCAACGTACTGGTATGTTGCTGGACTTTGAATGGTTATACCAGAATGATGCCTGCGGGTTTAGGTATCATTCTTTTCAGCCAGCGGCCGGCTTTCATGTAAAAGCAATCCTAGCGGCTAATTAGCCTCTGGACTGCTTTTACAAGCAGTGGGAGGGAATGCCCCCCCCCCGGATATAAAAAGCACCATTGGGAAAGCATTTTATCACACCGATATTGGTGTGACATCGCCGCGATCATCTCGGAGTATCCTGGATCCTTTTATCCTATTTTTATGCTGAAGTTGTCCGCACACGCTTATGAGTGCTGTGAAATGTGAGTATTCATTGTTACTCTGTATTTATGAAATAAACGTGTTATATCAGAGAGCACTAGGAAGTCTCAGTTTCATTTACATAACTGGATGACGGTGGAGGAGATCTTACCTAACAATTGCTGGTAATGCTGTGCTGATATCTGCCGTTTGAAAATTGGAGGCTAAGAGATCGGATGTCATCTGTTATCTATTTGCATTTCTATCTTATGCCCTGTGACCTCCTGTAGGTCAAAGTATAGAGGTGAGAGGCCACTCTGTGTGTGGTGGAGGGATCTTCTTCTGGTCAACTGTTGTGATCCACATCGCATGCTCATTTTGTGCACTATTCACCCTATGGACCTTTGCTGTTTTTTTATGGACTCTATTATTTATTTTCTTTTTTGCGCTGCACTCTTTTATATACATGCTCTTGAGGTTTTTTTTTATGAATTCACCCCGAAATGCTGGCTGCATGCATTATGTTTGTTATTTGATTTATATTTTTTCAGCGCTGAATACTGATATTTTTAATGGGCTCAGCATGTCTCTCAGCAATTTCCTTGGGTGTCTACTTTCCAAAATGGGGTCATTGGGGGGGGGGGGCTTTGTACTGCCCTGCCATTTTAGCACCTCAAGAAATTATAGGCAGTCATAATTTAAAAGCTGTGTAAATTCCAGAAAATGTACTCTAGTTTGTAGACGCTATAACTTTTGCGTAAACCAATAAATATACGCGTATTGAATTTTTTGTACTAAGACATGTGGCTGAATACATTTTGGCCTAAATGTATGACTAAAATTTAATTTATTCTATTTCTCTTATAACAAAAAGTAGAAAATAGTTTTTTTTTCAAAATTTTCGGGCTTTTTCCGTTTATATCGCAAAAAAAAAAAAAAACGCAGAGGCAATCAAATATCATTAAAAAGAAAGCTCTATTTGTGAGAAGAAAAGGACGCAAATTCAGTTTGGGTACAAAATTGCATGTCCGCACAATTTACAGTTAAAACAGCGCAGTGCCAAATTGTAAAATCACCTGTGGTCTTTATGCTGCGTATTGGTCCGGGGCTTACGTGGTTAATCTCATTATATTTCCTGACCTTAAAATGAGATAGTACACTGTACGTAAAAAGAAAAAATGGTATAGTTTCATTGGAATTCTCAATTGTCTAGAGTTTGAAATGCCAAGTTGGTTAAAAAAAAAAAAAAACGGGATCATCTTTGATGTCCAAAAATACACAATGACCACCAACTGATGATAACAAATGCCTTTGACAGTTATACTTTCTTATGCTTTCTTTTTTTAAACTCTTTATTTATAATTTTCTATAACACAACATACAGAAAGAAAGAAAAGGCATGAAAGAAAAATAAATATATACATATATATATATATATATATATATATTATATATACATACACACACACATACATATATATACATATACACATATACACACACATACACACATACATACATATGAAAAATAAATAAGTAAATACATAAATAAATAAGAGCAGCTGCTCATGTCAATGTTCCACACATCACATATGACCTACTTAATCAACATTATAAGAATATAAATATTTTACTGTAGCTTCCGAAAATATAAAGGTAATCAATTAACCAATATTTTCATTTTCCAAGTTAGTAGGTCTCGCCCACCCCATATTGGGAACAAACTGTAGGCGAAGACCCATCAACCTGTTGCTAAATTCGTTATAACAAATGTATTATCTACTTAGCTAAGCTTGAGATAGGTAACTATAGAACTACAAAGAACAATTTTTTAGATATTTAGAAGCTCTAGGGTGGACCATCCAATTTTGCCATTTTTCTTTAAAGTTATCTGTGTTGTAATTTTTGTATGCCAACATCAGTTCATATTGAGCTTGAATATTCAGTCTAATTATGACATTGGTTAGGTTTGGAGTTTCAAAGGATTTCCATAGACTGGATATTGTGAGTCTGGCTGCTATCAGTGTATGGGCTACAATAGTTCTATACATTATAGGGTATATGTCTAGATTTATTCCTAGAAGGGCCATGGCAGGGGTGAGATCCAACAAATTGCCAGTGAGATCCGCTAAAAACACTGAGACAGAATTCCAGAAACTGTGTATATTTTTACAGCTCCATAGGGTATGATGAAGATTCCCTATTTGCTCATTGCATCTCCAACAGATCGGTGAAGCTGTGGGATATATCTTTGATAGTCTATATGGCGTCATGTACCATCTGTTTAAAATTTTTTGGGAGTTATCCCAGTGATCAGTACAAGAGGAAGTCTTCCTGAATATTAAAATTGCTTTCCTCCATTGGGTACCTGTGAACGTCTCAGATAAATCTTTTTCCCACTTGAGCATATGGGGGTTTTTGTAGTCTGTGGGGTATGTGGTGAGAAGGTCATAAAATAAAGAGATACCCCTCACTTTTTGGTCTTTATTGTTTGTTAAATAATGCCAAATTGAGGCCGGAATATTTATATTGTTATGGGGAAGGAAGTTTTTTAGTCTAGAACATTTTGCTATTTTACCCATTACCAACTCTTTATAGCTTACAGGTAGTTCATTATAAATGTTGTATCCCTGTTTGACCCATTCTTTTGATGTAATGCGGATTTTGCAGTAATCTATTATTTTCACTGGTATTTGTACTGTAACATTATTGTCCCAATTTTTTGTTTTGGATAAAACGTGTTTCCATGCTATCAAGGTGGCTCTAATACTAATTAGGTTGGGGATGTTGATTTTTTTAAGTAAGTGGCTAGCCATAGAAAGTGCATACAGGTCGTATCCTAGTGTTGCCTCCCTTTCAATAGTTGCCCATAATTTATCCTCTGAAGGGGAGAACCAGTGTTTCATTTGATCTAGTAGTGAGGCGTAATAGTAACTTTTTACTTCCGGTAATCCCATTCCTCCCACTGTTTTATTGGAAGTCAGTATGGAAAATGCCACTCTAGGTTTTTTCCCATTCCAGATAAAATTTTGGAGTTTCTTATTAATTTGTGTGAAAAATTTATTGGGAATAATAGTAGGGAGGGAGCGGAAATAATATAATATTTTGGGTAGTGTTTGCATTTTAAAGGCTGCTATTCTCCCTACCCATGTGAGTTGAGTTTTTTGTATATTTTGAAGATCTTTTTGTACTATTTCTAGGAGTGTGGGGAAGTTAATTTCATACATTTTGGAGGGCGGGTAAGTAAGTTTAATCCCTAAATATGATAAAGAAGTTGTATCCCAGTTAAAACCATATTTTTCTCGCATACTTTTAATTTGGTCAGGAGATAAGTTCATTGGTAATACATTGCATTTATTTTTGTTAATTTTGTAGTAGGATATTTTGCCATAATGGTCTAGTATATTTTGTGCAGCAGGTAATGATGCGTCTGGGTTAGTTAATGATAATATGATATCGTCCGCAAATAGTCCGATTTTGTGTTCGTATTGTCCTATTTTTATACCTTTAATGTATGGGTTTATTCGTATGGATTCTGCCAAAGGTTCTATCGCTAATGAAAATATCAGGGGGGATAGAGGGCACCCTTGTCTAGTTCCGTTAGTGAGATTAAATCTTTTAGAGATTGAGCCTGATGTAGATACTCTGGCTGAAGGTTGTGTATAGAGTGACATAATAGCAGTATGTATAAATCCCTTGAATCCAAATTTTGTTAATGCCTTAGATATGTAGTCCCAGTGCATTCTATCAAATGCCTTTTCGGCGTCTATAGCTAATAGAAGGGAAGGTGTTCTGTCGTTATCTATCTGGTTAATCAGGTTTAGAATTCTTCTCGTACCATCTGGTGCTTGTCTGCCCTTAATAAATCCTACTTGGTCAGGTTTAATGAGATAGGGGGTAGTTTCTAGCAGTCTATTTGCCAATATTTTAGCGTAAATTTTCAGGTCTGTATTCAATAACGAAATGGGACGGTAGTTAATGGGGGATGTAGGGTCTTTTTCTGTTTTAGGTATTGTAATTATGATTGCCTCTAACATTTCCTTAGGAAATTGACTGGTATTTGCTACATGGTTAAATAGATTGGTTAGATATGGAACTAAAATATCCACACAGGCTTTATAATATTCTGCTGATAAACCATCACTACCTGGCGCTTTATTTATGGGTAAATGTTTGATAACATTGAAAATTTCTATTCGCGATATTGGTTCATTGAGTTTTTCAAGGGTGGTAGGGTCAATTTCAGGAAGGTTTACTGATTTCAGGAAGTCAGAAATACTCTCGGGAGTAGGTTGAAAGGTATTTTTGTCCTCCCGAAGGTTATATAGAGAAGTATAATAATCTGCCAGTGAATCTGCTATTTCTTGGGGGTTATAATGGGTATTTCCTGTTTTATGGTGTATTATTTTAGATATTTTATTATTGTTTTGTCGTTGACGTAGTAGATTTGCTAATAGTCTACCAGCTTTATTATTCTGGGAATAATAATTTAGTTTTATTCTTTTTAGGTTTCTGTCATGGTCTTCTAGCAAGGCACATCTCAGTTCTAACCTGAGTTTGGTTAATTGTTGTATCAAATTGGAATCTTTGGGTTTTTTTTTATGAATTTCTTCCACACTTGCTATATCTTTTAATAAATTATTTATAATATTTTGTTTCTTTTTTTTTTCCCTTGCTGCTACCTGTATAAGAATCCCTCTAACAAAAGCTTTATGGGTACACCATAAATTTGCAATATTCAGAGATTCACCTTTATGGATATCAAAAAATTCAGTTAAATTCCTTTTTATTACAGACAGGTTCCTCTTTTGAGATAGAATGAACGTATTGTTTCTCCATAAGGAATTATTAGGACAGGTACCTCCTGTCTGGATTTCTAGTGTAATTGGTGCATGGTCAGACCAGGTTATATTATGTATTTTGGCATCTATTACTCTTTGTAGCAGGTGTTTGTCTGTAATAAAATAGTCTATCCTGGAAAATGATTTATGAACCTGTGAAAAAAAAAAGTGTAGTCTCTTTCAGTTGTGTGTAGACATCTCCAGGGGTCATAGAGGTCTTCATCTTGAAGCATCTTGTTCAGTCCATATCTGGTGGAATTTTCTTTTTTGGAAGTGTCCATAATGGGATCCAGAGGTGCATTAAAGTCCCCGCAGAGAATAAGTGGTCCTTTTTGTAGTTTCCTTGCAACCGTTATTATTTTCCGTATAAATCTTTGTGGGTGTTTATTTGGAGCATATATATTTATAATTGTATAATCTGAGTTGTTAATGGTTGCTACCAGGATTATATATCTACCTTGGTTGTCCATTTTAAGGTCCAATAGTTGAAAGGTGACCGTATCCTTAATTGCAATTACAACTCCTTTTTTCTTCTTCTTATTGTTAGAAGTAAAAATTTTTGGGAACTTATGATGTGAGAATTTGGGAATTTTGTCTTTTGCAAAATGCGATTCCTGTATACACACTATATCGCTTTTGTGTTTTAGTGCGTCAGTCCAGAGAGCTCTTCTTTTATATGGGCTATTGAGACCTTTGGTGTTGATTGACAGCAGTTTAAGGCCCAGATTGAAGGAATTTGGTGCTTATTAATTTTGTCTTGTCATTATGCGATAAGAATATTATCTCAATACTGTTATTCTTACTGATACCTTTCTTGTCCAGTAGATGGTGGTAATGCATCTGAAAACTTATGAAGTGAAAACGCAACAATAAAACAAACAGTTTTAACAAAAAATAAAAATAAGAAATTTGGAGTTGGTATGCAACTCCTGTGTACATTGTGAATGTACCCTTTATCCTTAGGGAGGGGGAGTAACAAGACCTCCCAGACTTAGGGCCCCCCCCTGGATTTGAATCCCTGAGAATAGGATTTGGTATATATAGTGAACTGGAAATGGAGCATTTCTGTGTAAGTGAAATATATTTTTCAGTCAAAAGTTTCCTTGGCGGCAGCGGCCAAGGTTCTTCCTTGGTTAGTATGCCTTTGGGTCATTTTCCCTGATGGGGGATTATCCGAGATGTCCTCACTGTCGGTAGGAAGTATCCCCCATAGCTGTACAGTTTTTAGACCCTCCTCCAGGGTATGTATGGAATGCATCTTGCCCTCACGTTCTATCAGTAATTTTGTGGGGAAACCCCATCTATAAAGTATTTTATGGTTTCGGAGAATTTTTGTTATCGGGTTCAAGTTCTTGCGTGCCAATAATGTAGCTTGCGATAGGTCTGAGTAAAGTTTGATTCCTGCATATGGGTCAGGTAGCGGTAAGTGGTGACGTGCATACTGCATTACTTGGTCCTTCACTTGGAAAAAATGTATTTTTGCAATTACATCTCTGGGTAAGTGCTCTGGTATATGCGAGGGCTTAGGCAATCTGTGTGCCCGATCAATTGACAGTTCATGTTGAGGGACCATTGGTAATAGTGCTGTTATCATGCCTTTTATAAATGTCTTCAATTCCTGGGGCTTAACACTTTCTGGTATACCACGAAATTTAACATTGTTCCTTCTACTTCTGTCTTCAAGGTCTGAAATCTTTAATTTTAGGTTTTTTAATTCCTCTTCCACATCAAAGTGGGCTTCAACTAGGTCATTGTGTGCCTCAGTAAAGTCGCACATCTTATTTTCTATGTAGTCTACTCTGTCACCAATTGCGTCAAAATCTCGCTTGGACTGTTGCATGAAATTAAACATATCTTGTTGCAGAGCCCCCCTTAATGACATGACTATCTCTTTAAGTGTGGAGTCTGAGACAGGCTGACCTGAGGTGGGAATGGCATGCAGTTTTTCATCAAACGGATTGTTGTATACTGTCATGTCAAAGTTATGAGGAGATTCACTTACATTCTCTTCTGAATTGTCTAATCTTCTTTTCTGAGAAGGAGGGCTGTGAATTTCAGCTTGTGAGAGAGTGCTGTTTGGAAGCTGTATTTCCATAGCTGATTTCTGCTTATTCTCCTGAAGTGCAGAGTAGCGCCTTAAATTGTGCTGAGAGGCTGAGGGACCTGCGCCATCTTGTTTTCCCTGAGTCCTGTCAGGGCTCAGGAAATCACTCAATTTAAGGGGTTTCACCTTCTTCTTTTTGTTCCCCATCTGCACCTTATGTTCTCCGCCGCTACCGGAGCTTATCTGGGTTCTCAGGGCTGCTTTTTGTTTGCTTCTAGCCGCTCAGGGGATTCCCGTTATCCTGGAGCAGGTTACAGAGCGACCATTCTCCCTCACCTCAGGCCACGCCCCCGCACATGTCTACTTTCTTATGCTTTCTTGCACAGCAAGATTATCATACTTGTCAGAAAATATCTCTAGGCATAGGCTCAATCTTTCATAGTTAGATGAGTAGTGCTTTACTAGAACAGTATAACAAAGGTGTAAATATTGTGGTACATCCCAGTGCTCTGATTGTTTTCTTCTTTACAGGCATACATGACATTTCCTGTCCATCATATTTGAGAAGATTTTTGCCAATTCATGGCCATGTTTAGATACAGAGACAATTTCTTATCAAAGGATAAAGCCCTTTTTAAAAGCTAAATTCACCATTTAGGCTACTTTCACACTAAAGGCGCTTTACAGGCGCTATTGCGCTAAAAATAGCACCTGCAAAGCGCCTCTCCTGTCACTCCAGTGTGACAGCCTGAGTGCTTTCACACCGGATTGGTGCGCTTGTGGGACGTTAAAAGAAGTCCTGCAAGCAGCATCTTTGCAGCACTTTAGGAGCAGTGTATACACCGCTCCTAAAGCGCCCCTGCCCATTGAAATCAATGGGCAGCGCCGCTGAAGCTCCTACAAAGCAAAGGAGCGGCGCTTTTAACCCTTTATTCAGCCACTAGCGGGGTTAAAAGCACCCTGTTAGTGGCCTGAAAAGCACCTCTAAAACGAGGGTAAAGTGCCACTAAAACTAGCGGCGCTTTATCGCCGACGCTCCTGCACCTCAGTGTGAAAGTGCACTTAAGGCTGGGATTTCACTTTATTTAATAGAAGCCTTTACTAATGTATTTTCTGCTCAAGCCATTCATCTTTCACTTACCTCGTCTACGGAAGCTTTTAAATCTTCATCATTCTGTTTGAATTAAAAAAAAAAAAAAAAAAAAAATGCTTTTTGCTTCCATCACTTCTTGTAGATCATCTCCCATCGTGCACTGCCTTAGTGCATTACAAAATAGGCGTATATTATCAGTCTGGACCACACCTCCCTACTTATTACAATACCTCTTGTTTTATTTCCACCCACTTTCTGTACAACCTGATTGTACAATCAGCTATGTAGTGCAAGGGGCTGTCTGATTGGATACTAATTGGACAGATTGCTCAGGTAGGTCTTCCTATTCCACAGTTTTGGTAACCCTAAAGGAAATTGTGCAGAGATTGCACAATCAGATCGCATAGTGTAGGGCCATCTTTATATAAGTACATAGGAGGGAGTGGACTCAGACACTCAGCTGTCAGGCCCTGTTCACATTTCTGCATAGTGGCTGTTTTGGAATGTTTCTGCTCATCACACATAGGGCAGCCCATTCACTTAAATGAGCAGCCCTATGCGTGACAAACATCCCAAAAGAGCTCCAAAACTTTTTTATAGAGCGGAGCGTGACACAGTTTTTCCCCCAAGCTTTTTTGTGTATTTGCAGCGTGTTTGTTGTACGTCAAACAAACACCTGCTATCTGCACTTGGGGTGCCATTAACACTTAATGGCAAGGCAAGTGTGATGCATTTCCAAAACATGCGACAAAGCATGCATTTTCTGTGCGGTTTGCCATGCGTTCAGAAACATGAATGGATCCTCATTGTTCTGGAAAAACACTTAACATTCCCATCTAGCATAGTGGAAGTATACATTTTTTGGCTTGTTTTATGCACATCGCACATAGGTAAGCACATTGATTTCAATGAGATGCCCTACACGTGACAGTAGCTCATGGGAAATTTTGGCGTGTTGCAGTTTGCACGTTTTTTACTGTGCATTTTGCTTCTAGGTCACTCATTTTTTCACATAGCAATATGTGTGTTTGCTTGTTTGTTTGGGGTGTCGGTAAAGTGCGTGAAAGTGCGACTACTTTATTTTAGGTGTATAAAGATGGTCATACATTCTACAATCTGATTGTACAATCTGTATGATCTCCTTTAGATTTACCAAAATTACATAATAGGAGGACACACCATCTATCCAATCGCTCTCTATCCAGTCAGGCAGGCCCTTGCATTACATAGTTGATGCAAGATCTAAAGGAGATTGTATAATCATGTCGTATAGTGCATGGCAAATTTACAGACTTTCAGTGACAAGCTTCTGTTTTCAATACTACAGCTCTGCTCCACATAGGAAGTTATCACTGACTTCCTTCATACTGTGCCAAATTAATGATTTATGCTAAAAGATGGTAACATACAAAAAGAGGAAACGTTTGGCTATGTATTTATTGAAAACAGAGCTGACATTGCCTGCATTGAAAAAGTAGTAACTTTAGGGTAGAAGCAATCTCCCGGAGGGGGAGGGCAGGTGCATGGTGTGTGTTAATGAGGTCAGCTGATGAAGTACTTTCTTCTACCTTACTTATTTTTCCCATCCTAAATACCCCATTTCAGGACATGTAATGGAGGAGTTTTATACAGGAGACAGGAGGCTGAGGTAATGCCAGTCCTAAAAGACAGAGAAAACTTTTTCTTTTCTGCAAAACAAGTACATTAGGGTATATTGGTACATGTGGGAACTGAAATATATAAATAAAAAAAAAAAAAAGTTCCACCCATTTAAAAGTCAGCAGCTACAAAAAGTGTAGCTGCTGACTTTTGATAAACACACACTCACCTGTCCCACAGTCCAGCGATGCGGCCACCCGAAGCCTCACTTCTCTCCCCCTCCTCCCTGCAGCGCCGGCATTGCTTCACAGCTGGGTGTGCACTGCGCATGCGAGAGCCGTGCTGCACGTTCTGAATGGCCGGGCAAGTCGCAGATCCCAGAAGATAGCAGGGAGGGAAGGGGGAGAGGTTAACTTCCGCTTGGCACCGTGGCGCCAGGAGAGGAAGTGGGAACTGGGTACCCATGAAAACTAGGTACCCGCTCCCACCCCAAAAAAAAAAAAAAAAAAAAAGCCCCCATGCCAAATTTGGCATGTCAGGGGGTTACAAGTTCCATTTTTGGGTGGAACTAAGCAGCAAGAATATTTGGACACCAGGAAGAAACACTAAAGAAAGACTAATTTAACCTATTTGTCTAAGTAAATATGTCTATTTGTCTAATTATTCATATCCAAGGTTTTAGGGACACGTAGCCTCACTTTCTGTCCTAGTAATATCCTTTTACAATATAATAAGGTGAGAAGGGAAATCTCACCACCCAGGACAGGAAGAGAGACAATCCTCCAAGAGGTTTACAACAGTAATAAACATTCCATATTGTTTTTAAATTACTTCTCCAAACTATCCAAATTTTAAAATGTCAAATTTTAATAAATCATTGCTTTGACTTTCTTCAATATTCTGGGGCTATTTGAAATATGTTAGCTATTTTACAAGCATAAATGTTTGCATGCTTAGAAAATTAAATTTCCACAGTATTAGCTAATCAAGCTTGTTTCATTGCTTAAAGAGAAACTGCAGTCTGCTCACATAATTTGTAATAAAAACATTTTGCCATTCTGAAGCTTCCCTCCAACCACTTTGCATATTAATTTTATTAAAACTGATTCTGTACTTGCCAAATATGCTGCAGAAATCTCCCTCCACTGAGTCTGGCTGCAACCATTTTAACTGTGGGCAGCTGAAGCTGCTGCCTGTTCCCTTCCTGGGATTTACACAGACACACACAGTCACACCTCCAGCTCTGAAGCTCTCATTGACCCTCTTATGACTCATCCCCCCCCTCCCTGACTGGCAAACTCTCACAAGAGTGAGAGAGAGCTGTGCATGATGTCATAAGCCTAGGCTAATGACCAGACAAGAAACAGGAAGTGGGCTGTATAATGTATTTACTGGGCGAAAAAAAAAAAAAGTTTTACTATTCAAAGTTAAAACAAGAGCAGAAGATACATGGAAAGTTAAAAAATTACTGAAGGTCCACTTTAACAACTTTGATATGTATTTAGAAATGCTCTTCCTGCAGGTTGGGTTAGTATTTTGCTACCATCTAATCTACATACAATATTTGTGTGTTTTATTATGCATTGCATTTCAAGTTATGCATGTGTTGTATTTTTACCTGTGGACATACATAAAGAATTAAATAAATAAATACATATTTGCATGCTTATGCAATCTTGCCAATCATCTTGTTAATTCTCATTTCTCTTGTGCATTTCAGGTAATGCACATTATACTTTTTTTCAACCACTTAAGGACCGGACCATTATACAGCTTAAAGACCTGGCCACTTTTTGCGATTCGGCACTGGATCGCTTTAACTGACAATTGCGTGGTCGTGCAACGTGGCTCCAAAACAAAAATTTGGCGTCCTTTTATTCCCACAAATAGAGCTTTTTTGTGGTGGTATTTGATCACCTCTGCGATTTTTTTTTTTTGCGCTATAAACAAAAATAGAGCGACAATTTTGAAAAAAAATGCAATATGTTTTACTTTTTACTATAATAAAATATCCCTAAAAAAAAAATAATGTATATATATATATATATATATATATATATATATATATATAGTTTTCCTCATTTTAGGCCGATACGTATTCTTCTACATATTTTTGGTAAAAAAAAAAAAAAAAAACTTGCAATAAGCGTTTGATTGGTTTGCGCAAAATTTATAGCGTCTACCAAATAGGGGATAGTTTTATTGCATTTTTATTTTTGTCTAGTAAGGGCGGCGATCAGTGATTTTATCGTGACTGCGACAATATGGCGGACACATTTGACACCATTGTCATTTTTACAGCGAACAGTGCTATAAAAATGCACTGGATACTGTAAAAATGACACTGGCAGTGAAGGGGTTAACCAGGAGGGGGCTCTGTAGGGGCTTAAGTGTGCCCTGATGTGTGTTACTTAGCATGTCATCACTGATCGTTGTTCCCTATGACAGGGAACAGACTATCAGTGACAGGCTCACTAGGAAGCACAGGGAGAGGTTTGTTTACACTTACCTCTCCCCGTTCTTCCTCTCTGTGATCCGATCGCGACCCACGGCTGGGATCTTAAAGGGGACGTACCTGTACGCCCTTGTGCCCAGCCGTGCCATTCTGCCGACGTACATCGGCGTGCGGCGGTCCTTATGTGGTTAAACTCAAGATTTTTTGCTGATATTTTCCCCATCCATGGGTGTCCGCTCCATAGGGCAAGGGGGGTCAATTGCCCCCCCCCTGAATCGTAAGAGTGTTGAAGTCAGAGTGAAGACACTTTCCCCCTGTGTTGCAATAACCCCAGCTAGCGGTCAAAGACAGGGTTAAATGCAAGTATCGCAGCCGCCGAAGCGCTTTGTAGGCGCTTCGGCAGCGGTGCCCATTTATTTCAATGGGCAGGGGTGGTGGAGGAGTGGTGTATACAGCGCTGCTCCACTGCCCCAAAGAAGCATGGATGACCTTAAAATGATGCCCCCCCCCCCCTGAAAAAAGTTCAGCGGACGCCCATGTCCCCATCCGTTGTTTTTCTGTAAGAGATCTTATGTAAGCCGAGTTTCCCCAATTCCTGTTATGTAGTTTATTATCCCTATATGCATATAGATGATCTATGATAGAGGTTAGCAATGGACTGAGCATTAAAGCACCTGTAGCAAATGCCTGTATTTAGTTATCCACCTCTCTACAAGCTGCTACATAAGAAATCTTTGCAGCATGCCAAGAACGTGTTTTGTCATTTATACTAAATTGTAATCCCCCTTTAATTCAATATACTGCAGAGCTATACATACACAAATGACTAACATTATATATCAGAAATGACTCATCGCAAGAGATTTTCAATAAATTATGATTGTTTAAATTGAATATGTAAGGGCAAAGTGACAGGTTCATTTAAATGACAGCCCCAACAGCAGTTTATGCTCACTTTCCCTTTGTTCCCCCACAGTTCTTTTCGGATACTGGGAGTGAAAAGAAATATCTGATAATTCTGGGTATGGGGGCCTATGACTAAGTCCCCTTCTTCCCAGGTTACAGTGCTTGTGCTGTGTGATTAGCCTCTCTAGTACCCAGCACTGTTACATGTGGGCAGTCTGAAAGCTCTGAATCTCAACATGTAGCTAAATACTGTACCGTAGTAAATGAAAGATGAGAATAATTGTGGTGCTGCCATTTAAAATGACCTTGTTGCATTGTTCGGCATAGGAAAATTAGAAAGCCCGCTTTATATTCAAAATATAAAGTATATAGTACTAAAGGAAATTTTTATTTTTTTCCCCTGCTATGCCAAAATAAGCTTACAGCAAGTTCAAATGAATGCAGTGAAATTCACTGTATAAAGTAACTGTGCATATGTAGACAGTGGGCACATCCACAGATTTAGACCAATATAAATCTCACCATCTAAAGACAAATGGTACCATTTGCTTCGTTTTAAACTGTAGCAAAACTTTGCTTTGTCGTATGTGTCAGTAAATAATTACAAGTGCTGGGAAAAGGCAGCAGGCAGTAAAAAGGGATCAAGTGATCAATGTTAATAAAAAGTCCAGAGTGGAAGAGAAAAGGAACTGGAACAATTTAGGGCTAAGCTGATATATCAAAAGTCCAAGGGCAAGTACACTCAGGTGCTTTGCTTGCACAGAAGGTACATTTTCACTAGACTCCATTGCTTCACATAGCTCCTCTGTATATATATAAAATTGATTGATTTCCATTGGATTCCTTCAGGTACACCTTTAACAGAGTTATCAGTCAAAGCCACAGCATCTCTATAGCAATAAGGCTTGCTCCTTCACTAATATATATATATATATATATATATATATATATATATATATATATATAGTTTAACCCTTCTGTAACCAGACATGCCTAGATGTCATGACTGATTTGCATATATAAAGATTTTGTATACATATACCATTCTTAGATGTACACCATAGTAAGTACAAAAAACAAAACCCTGCTTAGCTTCTTTTTTTTTTTTTTTTTAATAAATTTTTTATTGGGTTTTATCAGAGAAAAACCCCCCAGCAAAGCATAATAGCGGACGCAGCCGCCTGATTGGAATATAGCCAACAATCCACAAATAGCCAGAAAACATATATAGCTAAGAGATAACAGAACTACAATATGTAACAATGGTGCACACAACGGAGGGTTCCTACACAAGAATCATCAACATAGTATGGGTACATATACAAATGCTTGTTTAGTAAAAAAAAATAAAAAATAAGTTTAAAATTCTCAAATGGTTATACCAGTCAAGCCATGGTTTCCAGTTTTTGTCAAAGGCTGATAATGCGCCGGAGTGCATAGTCAATGCTCTCTCATAGTAACAGTGCATGTGTGGGATGCTTAGCTTTTATTATTGGTTGACAAATGTGCAAAAATGAAAAAAAAAAAAAAGTTTCATTTTTTTTTAACTATATCTGGCAGTTAAACTGTTAAATAGATGGCATTGCAGATGAACATTGCAATCTTTGTCAATGGAGTCTTTAGCCTGCATGTGCTTATTAATAGGGATGATATCAGGCATGTTAGTACAGGAGTCATCTGTCAAAGCAGAGACGCAATAATGGGTGGCAGAGACATGCCCCACAGCTGAACGTATACAAGGGGTATGTGTACATGTGGTTGTGGGGTGAAGAATGCTTCCGCCGCCTACGATTGGCTGCCAAATTTGACAGCTTCCTGGCAAGACAGCACAGGCAGGTTTGGACAGTGATCACATGATTGGGAAGCACTCAGAATAAGATTGAAAATAAGCAGTTGTGCAAAGTGTTGCCTGTGTTTTCCTCAAAGGGGAAAGCATACATTAAATTATTTTTGGCACTGGGCATTGTGCCAGAGAACATTAATATAGAGACTGCATTCTGGAATTGGTAAAATAACACACAGACCTAAATATAGAGTTCTCGGCCAGTAGAAAAACAAAACAAAACAAAAAAAAAAACACACGGAACAAAAAAAACCTGCAGAAAGCATATTACCAGAGCAACTTTTTCACTGAACATGTACCTTTCATTGCACGAAATCTATCATGTTGCTGCCTAGCATAAATTAATCTTGATCTGAAAAGTTAATACAAACATCAATCACTCAGTAACAGGGGAATGTTACAGGCCCACTCACCATTTTCTCAGAAAGGTTATTTAAAGATTGTTACCCCAGCATATCAAATTCCTGATATGTGGCTGCTGTACCATGTACTTGTATGAACAAGTTTCCTGTTCTCTTTTTTTGCTTCCTTTGTGTGAAATCCCTGGCATTCCTTCAAGTCCCTCTGCTTTCCCATTAAAAGCTGACCACACTAAGCAAGAAAACACACCATGGTCAGTTCTCTAGCTGTGCTGGGAACTCAGCCTGCTCTCCTCCAATGATCAGATGTGTTTTGACATGCCCCCACTGCATAGCCATTCGCTGGGCAGATCTGTGTGCTGTTGCTTCTCCTTCCCCTAGCTCTTATGCAGCTGAGAACAGAGGGAGCAGAGGGCATCACTGATCACTTATAAAAAAATAAAAATAAAATTTTTCTCATCTATATACAAAATGTTTGCCTTTAATTTCAATTTTAAACTGAATGAGTTGTTTTACAAGGTGATCGTTTACAATCACATTAACTTAAAGGGCCTAGTTTACAGGTCGACTATATACACATTTTTTCCTTAAATTATCTTTAATCTTTCAATTTTAAGGATGAGGAATTCGGGCAATTTGCATATCAAGGTGTAATAAAGATTTGGTTAATATTTCAGTATGGGAAATACAATTTAAACACAAGTAGCCAATACCATTTTAATAGTAAGAAAACTTTTATTCATTCCCTCTTTAAAAATGTTCATCTCAGGAATTTGGCATTTCATCTTTCTGTATTGAAATCATATTTAATTAAAGCCAAAGTAACACCACAGAAATAGATATTCAGGCAGAGACTATTTTCCACTCACAAACTCAATTCTCACAGTCTAAAGGCCTGTACACACGATCAGATTTTCCAACGGTAATTGTGTGATGGCAAGCTGTTGCCGGAAAATCCGACTGTTTGTATGCTCCATCGGACAATTGTTGTTGGATTTTCCGCCAACAAATGTTGGATAGCATGCTTTAAAATTTTCCGTCAACAAATGTGTGTTGTCGGATTATCCGATCGTGTGTACAGAAGTCCTGACAAAACTCCAAAGTAAAAACACGCATGCTCAGAAGCAATGCTAACCATAACACAACATTAGCAGAAGTTTCCCAAAGGGTGGCGCTAAAGAACTGAAAAACACATAGTTTGTGTTTGTTGGCCGACAATTCTTTGCAAGACAAGTTCATGGCCAATGCGCTTCGGACAAAAGTCCTACGCTTTGTCTGCGGAAAATCAGATTGCGTGTACCAGGCTTTACTTACACTTTGTTACAGCAGTTGTGCAAGGTGTCTAAAGATAACGGTTATTCAACAGGGCATTAGAGTTAGACCCAGTGCACTTAGTAATTATTATTATACAGGATTTATATAGTAGCAGCGCTTTACAACATTAGGGAAGACAGTACAGTTACAATACAATACAGGAGGGATCAGAGGGCCAATCTCTGTCCAATTGACAGAGAGGAGTAGCAGAGACAGAGCGGTTGGTAAGGTGGATGAGTCTGGCAGCAGCATTCATGATGGACTGAAGGGGGGATAGAGTATGCAGAGGTAAGCCAATGAGGAGGGAATTGCAGTAATCGAGGCAAGAGATGACCAGGGAGTGAATTGAGAGCTTTGTGGTGTCATTGGTTAGAAAGGGGCGTATTTTGGAGATGTTGCAGAGGTTGAGGCAGAAAGATTTGGACAGTGATTGGACGTGGGGCTTAAAGGAGAGTTCAGAGTCTAGGACTACTCCTAGGACCTTTGCATGTGGAGATGGGCTAATAGTTGTGCCATCAATTTTGACAGAGAGATCAGGGGAAGAGGCACGTGGGGGAGGAAAAATGATAAGTTAGGTTTTGGATAGATTGAGTTTAAGGAAGTGGTGAGACATCCAAACTGATATATCTGATAGTAAATTAGTGATATGTGAGGAGAATGAAGGAGTGAGTTGAGGGGCAGAGAAATAGATTTGAGTGTTGTCAGCGTAGAGATTGTATTGGAAGCCTTGGGAGGCTATCAGCTGACTCAGGGAGGAGGTGTAGATTGAAAATAGGAAAGGTCCAAGAACAGAACCTTGGGACAGGGCCGGCCCTACCATGGGACCTGATGGTACCATTTGGCACTTTCAGGGGGGCGGCAAATTCTGCACTGGGCGCAATGTGGGAGGGGGCGCAAGGCTGTGAGCAGAAAAATCTGTCCACAAAATGTAGCTGTAAAACTTGTATGCCCCTGTTGCCTGCCTAAATCACGGATTATGCGCTCCTGTTCACTGCTCTGCGGCAGAAGATGCACCCCTTTCTAGGCTCCCTTCTTGAGTTCCTATAAGTGAAAGTAAAATTCTTGAACAGGTTAGGAATTAGTGTGACATTTCAGGTGTTACATATATTTAATCCACATGCACATTATATCTTCTAAAAAATAGGATTTTTATAACAGCTTACCTGTAAAATCTTTTTCTTGGAGTACATCACGGGACACAGAGCGACATAGTCATTACTAATGGGTTATATAGATACCTTCAGGTGCTGGCACTGGCAACTTCCAAAACCGGAAGTACCCTCCCCTATATAAGCCCCTCCCATCCGGGAGCACCTCAGTTTTGTAGCAAAGCAATAAGTGTCCCTAAAGAGGGGTGGGAGCTCTGTGTCCCGTGATGTACTCCAAGAAAAGTATTTTACAGGTAAGCTGTTATAAAAATCCTATTTTCTTTCTCGTACATCACGGGACACAGAGCGACATAGTCATTACTAATGGGATGTCCTAAAGCAATGCCCAACGAGGGGGGGGGGGGGATACACCATACATAAGCTGAGCGCTATCAGACATGAGGATCTTTTGCGGCCTGCAACACACTGCGCCCAAAGGCGACATCCTCCTGACTTCTAACGTCCACCTGGTAGAACCTAGTAAACATGTGTACTGAAGACCATGTTGCGGCCTTACATATTTGAGCCAGGGAGGCCTGGTGATGCGCTGCCCATGAAGTTCCAACTGCTCTCGTGGAGTGCGCTCTAACTTTGAACGGAGGCGGTCTCCTTCTCAAGCCATAGGCTTGCATAATGACCTGTTGAATCCACTTGGCTAAAGTAGATTTGGACGCTGCCTGACCCTTTCTGGGGCCTTCCAGCAGAATAAACAAAGTATCCGTTCTGCGAATCTGAGCAGTGGCTTTTAGATAAGCTTTAACTGCTCTTACTACATCCAAAGAATGCAATAACTTTTCCTCTACCGAACTAGGTTTGGGGAAAAAAGAAGGAAGAACCACATCTTGGTTCAAATGAAAACCTTGATACCACCTTAGGAAGAAAGGCTGGATGAGGACGTAACACTACTCTGTCCTTATGGATAACCAGATATGGCTCCCTACAGGACATAGCTGCTAATTCCGACACTCTTTTAGCCAAACAAATGGCTACTAGAAAAAACAATTTCCTGGTGAGAAGAACCAAGGAAATATGCTGTAATGGTTCAAATGGTTGTTTCTGTAGAACCGACAGAACCAGGTTTAGATCCCATGGACATATGGGAATATTAACCGGAGGACTAATACGCATCACTCCCTATCTAAAGGCTTTGACTAGTGAATGCGAAGCCAAGGGCCTTTGAAAAAATATTGACAAGGCCGAAAACTGACCTTTGATAGTACTCAAGGCAAGCTTCCTATCTACAGCCCACTGTAGGAAGTCCAGACTCCTACCTATTACGTACTTATGTGGATGCCATTTCTTGGCCTCACACCACGCGATGTACGCCTTCCAGATTCTATAGTAGATCTGCCTGGATACCGGCTTCCTGGCATTGATCATGGTAGATACCACAGGATTAGAGAGCCCTCTCTTTTTTAGAATGTGGGCTTCAATAGCCAGGCCGTCAAACCTAGGGCTGGTAAGGAAGGGTGGTATATCGGTCCTGGCGAAAGCAGGTCCGGACGACGTGGGAGAGTCCAAGGACTCCCCACTGACATTTTACAATCTCCGCGTACCACGCTCTTCGGGGCCACGCTGGAGCCACCAGAATCACTGGTTTCTTTTCTACCCTGATTCTGCGGAGTAATCGAGGTAACCATTGTGGCGGTGTGAATGCATATATCAGCTTGAACTGATCCCAAGGGAACACTAGGGCATCCGAGCCGCAAGCTAGGGGATCCCTTGTCCGAGAGACAAACCTGTCCACCTTTGCGTTGAATCTGGATGCTAGAAGATCTACATCCGATGTTCCCCACCGCTGATATATTGTCCAGAAAACCTCGGGGTGAAGGGACCATTCCTCTGGGCATAATTGCTGGCGACTTAGAAAGTCCGCCTTCCAATTCTCCACTCCTGGAATGAATACCGCAGATATGGCTGGGACATATCTTTCTGCCCATTTCAGGATGTAATTTACTTCCCTCTGGGCTGCACGACTCCTGGTGCCCCCCTGATGATTGATATATGCCACTGTTGTGGCATTGTCTGATTGAATTCTGACAGGGGACCCTTGGAGTTTGGATGTCCATGCTACTAGGGCATACCGGGCTGCTCGTATCTCTAAGAGATTGATGGGCAGGGCCTTTTCTGCATCCGACCATCTGCCCTGGAGAGACCATTGCTCCAGTACTGCTCCCCAGCCTATAAGGCTGGCATCTGTAGTGACCACCTTCCAAGAAATCGGACTGAAGGATTGCCCTTTTTCCAGATTCTGGGGAACCAACCACCAACGGAGGCTCTTGCGAATGGAAGGGGACAAGGACATTGTAAGTCTAGGGCCTGAACTTTGTTGTTCCAGGCTGACAGTATGGCCCCTTGCAAATTCCTTGAATGGAATTGACCGTAGGGTACTGCTTCGAATGATGCCACCATTTTTCCCAGCAGCCTCATGCACAGGCGTATGGACGGCTGTCTTTTTTGTACCCACTAAGTGGATCAAATCTTTCAAAGACAACACCTTTCCTCGAGGCAAGAATATTTTTCTCTGGCCTGAATCCAACCTTAGCCCCAAGTATTCCAGACTTTTGACTGGTTTTTAGGGCTGACTTGTCTCGGTTGATAATCCAACCGTGAGATTCCAGATACTTGATTGTCTTGTGAACGACCACGTCTAGTTTTTTCACTGAGTGGTCTATCAGCAACAAGTCATCTAGATATGCCATTATCATTACACCTTGTGTTCTTAGACTGGCCAATAAAGGGCCAGAATTTTTGTAAACACTCGTGGTGCTGTGGCCAAACCGAAGGGTAAGGCTCTGAACTGAAAATGGCGCCCTTCTACTGCAAAGCGTAGAAATTTTTGGTGGACTGGAAAGATGGGAATGTGCAAATAAGCATCTTTGATGTCGATCGCGGCTAACCAATCCTCCCCTTGTAGGGCAGTGGCCACCGATCGGATCGACTCCATCGGAAAGTCCTGATATACAGGAATTAGTATAGCCCTTTTAGAATTAATATGGGCCTCCCGTCCGCGTTTGCTTCAGGACTGTAAAGAGGTTTGAGTAAAACCCGAACCCTCATTCTTCCAGGGGAACCTCCATAATTACTCCTTGGAGCAATAGTTGTTCTAGTGCCAACAGGAGGGACTCTCTCTTCCGGGGATCCCTTGGCACGTTTGACCTCAAAAATGGGAAGGAGGAGAGTCTTTTAACTCCAAACTGTATCCCAAACATACTGCGGAGAGCACCTATCTGTTTTGATCGTGTCCCGCCAGGTCTCTTGCGAACAACTGGAGTCCTCCCCCCACCCGACTGAGTGGGGGCAACCCTTCAATGAATTTAACTTTGGGGGAGGTTTTGTACCTCCCCTGACCCAGGGTTTCTCATTACCCTGCTATTGTCCCTGTTTTTTACCCCCGGGAATTGACCGAGGAGGCCGTCGGAACTGTTACACAGCCGATGCCCCAGGGACTGGAGAAGCAGGCCTCTTAAAGAGGGACCTCTAACTCTGTTTTTAACCGGCAAGAGCGTATTTTTACTGCTGGAAATTTTCTGGATATATTTGTCCAGGTTTTCCCTGAATAAGCGTTCACCATGAAATGGGACGCTAACCAGCCATTCTTTACAGGGAGCTTCAGCAGACCAGTTTTTGAGCCATAGAAGCCTACGCATATGTACTATAGACAGCGTAAGGCGGGAGGCCTGATGGACTGAATCCTTTATGGCGTCAACCGCAAAGCCTAAGGCTCTAGGTAGATCAGCTAGGGCAAGGCCTGCTGATCTGTCAAGTCCCTCAAGACCTGTTTCAACTGATCCTTCACTGCTTAGCAGACCTCACTGCTGGTTGTGTCACCAAGCTTGCTGTAGAAAGAATCAGACTTTCATAAGGACTCCAATCTTTTATCTATTGGGTTTCTTGAACATTTGGACATTATCCACTGGACATGTCAGTGATTTATACATACAAGAGATGGCTGCGTCCACTGTAGGGACCTTCCATTTTTTGATGAACTTATCCTCCATGGGATAGACCACCGGAAATCTCTTGGGGGAATAAATATTTTCTCAGGACGTTCCCAATCCTGGTAAATGAGCCCTTTCAGTAAAGGGTGAAGTGGAAAAGAACAGACAGTCTGGGGGCTTCTAGCGACCCCAACGAGGATACAGTAGTGGTTGATGGTTCCGCAAGGTGCATTTTTAAATGCTGATCGGACCATGTTAGTCAGAGACTGAACCCATAATCTTTCAGCTTGAGATGCTGAGAAAAGGTTCCCCCACTGTTGATTCCTCTATAACAGAATCAACCTCATCCTGATCCCCTTCAGGCAGGTTGATCCCTGTATGGGACTGTTGCTCTGCTAACAGGCACTCTGAAGGAGGAGACGGAGATCGGGCGTGCTTTCCCTGACAGGGAGGCAGCGATCAATGTTGACAATCTCTCTCTAATCCTCCCAGAGCTGAGGAAAAAACCTCCTCTGTTACATACACAGGAGCAGGTGAACTGTGGACAGCCACAGTACCAAGTACCCCTGCGGGGTCTCTACGGTCACTTACCTCTGAACTTCAGGGGAGACTGGTGCAGCAGAAGCATGCCCAAGATCCTCAGAGCCCGATGAGACCCCCTTCGCTTCCTGGAAGATTCAGTTCCGGAGCTTCTGGACAGCATATTCCTAAGCCTAAAGCTGAGGTATTCCAGCCGTAATACACCACTTTTACTGAGAATAGTCTAGCACAATTGCTGCTATATAACAGTTGGTGTCTACTAAAGTGCCTTTCTAGGGGATGCCTGCATCAACCGCCTGTGTGCCTTTATACTGTTGCTAGCTCTGTCTGTGCACTTTAATAGCCAGCTATAATGTGCTTTAAAACACGCTGGACGCCCGCACATGCGCAGTAGCGCCGCGGCGCACACCTGAGCGTCATCCACCCGCTCCGCCCCTTTTCCAGATCGCCTCTATATATAGAGGCGCGTGCACGCACGCGGGCACGTGCGCCTTCGGCGCCTTTTTTGAAAACAATAAGGAGCTAGATGGGAGCCAGGGTCCCTTTGCCACAGGGCCCGGGGATGGATGAGCGCAGCAACAGGGCAGAGGAGACAGCTTCCCAGCAGAGAACATACCAACTGCCTGGATTTGATTCTGGAAGAAAAAAATCCACATTACAAGAAAAAGAACCATAGCGACCTCTAGTGTCTAACACAGGTACCGCGGTCTTACATTTTTTTTTTTTCTTGCCTACTATTAACATTTTTACATTTTCTCAGTAGTAACAGGCATACACAGAATATTAGCGGGAATACCTTAGGTAACAGGCAGAAAGACAAAATAGGCTTGGGGGTCCCTCAATAGAACCAAGTTCCCGAGGGCCCCCACTTACCTTTTCCTCGCCGCAGGACTCTGTTTGGTCCACAGAAGCCCAAACTTCACCTATCACGGCAGGCATTGTAATCAAACCTTCAGGGACCGGGTTCCCAAGGATTCCACTCCCCTGGACCTGTATAGCACCCTGCACAGAAAACATCTTGGTCGTGGGTATGACCAGAGCTCTGGATCCCAGGGTCCAGCCCTCCTAAGAGAGGCATTACAGGCAAAACCTTGCTCTTCTCTTGCAAGGCCCGGGTACCGACCGTTTAGCTATGAAGCTTTTTTGGTCGGATCCGGAATAGCTTACTGAGGCCCAAAAGAACCTGTACGCAAGCTCAGTGAAAAACACATGTTACTTCTTGGCCAACACCTTAGACACTGGCAAAAAACTGAGGTGCTCCCGGATGGGAGGGGCTTATATAGGGGAGGGTACTTCCTGTTTTGGAAGTTGCCAGTGCCAGCACCTGAAGGTATCTATATAACCCATTAGTAATGACTATGTCGCTCTGTGTCCCGTGATGTACGAGAAAAAAAGAATGATTTTTTTAATAAGATATGTGTATGTGGATTACATCTACAGTATGTAGCATCTGAAATATCACACCAATCCCTAACCTGTTCAAGAATATAAGCATTACACAGCAAAGGATGTGATTTCTTATCCCAGCCCAACTTCAAGAAAGTCCACTCTTGCAGTGTGGGGGAGGGGGGAGAACTGTATAGTCTTTTTTTAACTTGATTCTATGCTTCAGCCAGCTCCAGTGCTCTCCTCCTCCTCCCTATCACATATATAGGAAGATTAACCCTGTATGGTCCAAAGTGGAGGCTGTCACTCCTAACTGACACAGGAGCTGCAGGGGACCAGTAACAGAACTACAGAGAGCCGCTGAAACAAAGTACAAGGTAAAACTGAGTACACAAATCAGAATTCATTGGGTTCAGCAGGGGCTGAATTTTTGAACGATGTGTAACCCTCTCTGTTAGACAGAAACCAAATGTTATATCCACTTCTGCTGGAAATCCTTGTTCAATTAGCTGTTTGCAGCCAAACGGAAGCAGTGCTGATCAGTGTATTTTGATAGGGGAGAGTCCCTGCTGTCAGAATACAATGTCCCAGTAAGGGGGAATTCCCACATCCAACCAACTTGTGTGGATGGAGGAATCTGTCAGCCACTTGGTTGAGCCCCATCTCGATCCAGCAATGTGCACAAGAGCACTTGCTCTCTAGTGCAGGGGTCTCCAAACTCTCTAAAGAAAGGGCCAGTTTACTGTCTTTCAGACTTCAGGGGGGCCGAACTGTGCCCAGTGGGAGTTAACAATGTCCGATCTGGTGTCGTTGGAAGTAATAGTGCCCCTTTTTTTTGTCAGTGGAAGGAATTATGCCCCATTATTGGTGTCATTGGAAGGAACAGTGCCCCAATGTTGGTGTCATTGGCAGGAATAATGCCTCAAGGGCCAGATAAAGGCAAGCAAAGGGCCACATCTGGCCCCAGGGCCGCAGTTTGGAGACCATTGCTCTAGTGGACTGTTTGTTTATAGTGCACTTTAATAGTACTTTGCACTGTGTGTTTGATTTGCAGCACTGGGAGTTTGCTAGTAACTCCAAAACCAAATTGTGTACAAATGAACCATAAGAATTTGACTAGAGTTATTTGAATATTTGGAAGTTATTCACATTATATGTTATAGTATTTTACATTTTTTTTTTTTAACAGTTCCCTCACAAAATGTTTTTGCAGCACAGGGATTTTCAATTACACATACATGTGATGTGTAATTGAATATTTGAGTTGTTCGCATTATGTTTTGGGATTTGCCCCTTCACAATTTTGTTTGCAGCGCTGGTATTTTGGTTCCATATTCATGTGCTATATAATTCACTTGGTCATATTTGATAATGACACATCCACTAAAATTTATAGGGGTACTGCTATGCACTAGGGTGTATATACTCCTGGTCTCTGTACTCTGCAGTTTACCGCTCTTGATTTCTGCACATTGTATATTACTGTACATACTCTACCTCTGCACACTGCTCCTGATCCTTGTACTTTGTAATCTATCCAATTCTGACCTCTGCACTAATTATATATATATATATATATATATATATAATAAATGTGTATGTATGTATGTATAAGATAATTGGTAATGGGGGGCACAGGTCCTTTTATACATGTATAGAGCCATAACAACAGGTCCTCTTTATACTGCTACATCCATGTATAGAGCCATGACAGGTCCTCTTTATACACATAAAATGCAATGACCGGTCCTCTTTACACTCCTATACATGGATAGAGCCATAACAGGTCCTCTTTAGTTATCACAAAATAATGGATATGGGGGCATTTTGGTGGGCGTGATTTTTTTTTGGGGGGGGGCAGCATTTCATTCTTGGTACCAGGCAGCACAATGTCTTGGGCCGGCACTGCCTTGGGGGACCCCAACAGAGAAAGGAAGAGGAGAGGAGGAAGTAAAATTGTAAGTAAGGCTAAGGCTGGGTTCACACTTGTGCGGTGCGAATTCCAGCTCTGTTATCTCTGCAAGGAGATAAGAGAGCTGTTCAGCGTTGTGTGAGGTGGAACATGCAAACTTGTTGATCTGGGAGAGGGGGGGGGGAGAGAGAGTGTAGTGAGCATTGAAAAAAGTCCTGTTTAGAACGGAAGACATCGGCGAATCAGGTGCGTGCCCATAGAAGGTAATGGACCCGAATTCGCTCCTGAGCCGCACCGCAATGTCTAGAAGACGCACGCGTTTTTTTGGTAATGCGCAGTGCGAATGCATCGCACATATGTGAACCAGCCTCATTGAAGAGAATGTATTTTTTAATGTTATGCGAATTGGATGCGGTGTAAGCCGCAACCAATTCGCATAGGTGTGAACCCGGCCTTAAGGTGCGGTTGGATAAGTAGGTAGAGAACCAGCAAAGAGTACAGTCACGGAGACCAATAGCGTGGAGTTTTTTGAGGAGGAGGGGGTGGTCAACTGTATCGAAGGCAGCAGAGAGGTCCAGGAGTAGGAGTACAGAATAGTGTCCCTGAGTTTTGGCCGTTAGTATATCGTTTGTTCGTTTTAGGAGAGCAGTTTGTGGAATGTTGAGGATGAAATCCAGACCGAAGGGGATCAAGAAGGCTATTATAACCACTTGACCACTGGGCACTTAAACCCCCTTAATAACCAGACCAATTTTCAGCTTTCGGTGCTCTCACATTTTGAATGACAATTACTCAGTCATACAACACTGTACCCATATGAAATTTTTGTCCTTTTTTTCACACAAATAGAGCTTTCTTTTGGTGGTATTTAATCACTGTTGGGTTTTTTATTTTTTGCGCTATAAGAGAAAAAAGACTGAAAATTTTGTAAAAAAATGATTTTTTTTTCGTTTCTGTTATAAAATTTTGCAAATTACTATTTTTTCTTCATAAATTTTGGCCAAAATTTATACTGCTACATATCTTTGGTAAAAATAAGTACAAATTGGTGTATATTATTTGGTCTTTGTGAAAGTTATAGAGTCCACAAGCTATGGTGCCAATATCTGAAAATTGATCACACCTGAAGTACTGACGGCCTATCTCAATTCTTGAGACCCTAACATGCCAGAAAAGTACAAATACCCCCCAAATGACCCCTTTTTGGAAAGAAGACATTCCAAGGTATTCAGAAAGAGGCATTGTGAGTTTTTTGAAGTTGTCATTTTTTCCCACAATTCTTTGCAAAATCAAATTTTTTTTTTCTCTTTTTTTTTTTTTCACAAAATTGTCATATTAGCAGGTTATTTCTCACACACAGCATATGCATTCCACAAATTACACCCCAAAACACATTCTGCTATTACTCCCGAGTATGGCGATACCACATGTGTGAGACTTTTACACAGCGTGGCCACATACAGAGGCCCAACATGCAGGGAGCACCTTCAGGCGTTCTGGAGCACCAAGGCCAATTCTGACATTTCTCTCCTACATGTAAAAATCATCATTTATTTGCTAGAAAATTACATAGAACCCCAAAACATTATATATGTTTTTTTAGCAAAGACCTTAGAGAATATAATGGTGGTTGTTGCAACTTTTTATCTCGCACGATATTTGCGCAGCAATTTTTTTAACACGTTTTTTCCGGAAAAAAAATGTTTTGTGCTTAAAAAAAAAAAAAAACAGTAAAGTTAGCCCAATGTTTTTGCATAATGTGAAAGATGAAGTTACGCTGAGTAAATAGATACCTAACATGTCGCCCTTAAAAATTGCACACACTCGTGGAATGGCGCCAAACTTCGCTACTTAAAAAATCCCCATAGGCGACGCTTTAAATATTTTTACTGGTTACATGTTTTGAGTTACAGAGGAGGTCTAGGGCCAAAATGATTGCTCTCGCTCTAACGTTCGCAGAGATACCTCACATGTGTGGTTTGAAAACCGTTTTCATATGTGGGCGGGACTTACGTATGCGTTCGCTTCTGTATGCGAGCTCACGGGGACAGGGGCGCTTTAAAAAAAAAATAAAAAATGTTATTCTTCATTTTACTTTATTTATTTTAGTTTGACATGTTTTTCCGCCCTAAACATTTTTTTGATCACTTTTATACCTATTACAAGGAACGTAAACATCCCTTGTAATAGGAATATGGCATGACAGGTCCTCTTTACAGTGAGATATGGGGGGGGGGGTGTCAATACGACCCCACATCTCACCTCTAGGCTGGGAAGCCTGAAAAAAATACAAAAAAAAAAACAACAATCCTGGCTTTGATCGTAGCGGTGAGTCGGTAGAAGCACCGGAGGGCGGCGGGGGGGGGGGGGGGGACATCCCCTCTTGGAATGATCAAGCGGCGGAACAGCCACTATGATTGTTCTTATGGTGTAGGGAATCGCCGGCTGAAAAAGCCGATATCTGAATGATGCCTGTAGCTGCAGGCATCATTCAGATATCCCCGCACAAAGTCAAGGACGTCATATGACGGCCGGAGGGCGGGAAGTGGTTATTGCAGAGTATTGCCGGGCATTGCCGGGCATTGCGGAGTATTGCCGGGCATTGCGGAGTATTGCGGTGTATGGCAGGGTATTGCGGTGTATGGCAGGGTATTGCACAGGGTATTGTGGAGGGTATTGCACAGGGTATTGTGGAGGGTATTGCACAGGGTATTGTGGAGGGTATTGCAGAGTATTGTGGAGGGTATTGCAGAGTATTGTGCAGGGTATTGCAGAGTATTGTGCAGGGTATTGCAGAGTATTGTGCAGGGTATTGCAGAGTATTTTGCAGAGTATTGCAGAGTATTTTGCAGGGTATTGCAGAGTATTTTGCAGGGTATTGCAGAGTATTGTGCAGGGTATTGCAGAGTATTGTGCAGGGTATTGCAGAGTATTGTGCAGGGTATTGCAGAGTATTGCACCAGGGTATTGCAGAGTATTGCACCAGGGTATTGCAGAGTATTGCACCAGGGTATTGCAGAGTATTTCGCAGGGTATTGCAGAATATTTCGCAGGGTATTGCAGAGTATTTCGCAGGGTATTGCAGAGTATTTCGCAGGGTATTGCAGAGTATTGCACCAGGGTATTGCAGAGTATTGCACCAGGGTATTTTGCAGAGTATTGGCAGGGTGTAGCACAGGGATGGCTGAGCAGGGATGGATGGATGGATGGATGGATCTGTGACTGCAATTGTCACAGATCCAGCCCACAGTGCTGCTGCTGCCATCCGCTCCCTCCCCCTCCCCTCTCACACTGTACCGATCGGTACAGAGAGGGGAGGGAGGAACCGGCGTCATCAAATGACGCCGGTCTGTTTACAAGTGATTGCTCCGTCATTTGACGGAGCGATCACGTGGTAAACGGCCGCTATCAGCGGCGATTTACCGCGATTCGTGATCCGCCGGGTCCTCTGGACCCGGCGGTCACGGAGTTTCCCGTGTGCGCGCCCCAGGGGGCGCGCGGGAGCGCGATTCTGGGAGGACGTTATATAACGTCCTCCCAGAGTTAAGCAACCACCCTGCCGCCGTTATTTGTCGGCAGGTGGTTGTTAAGTGGATAAGCAAGGTGGATGCTCAGTCGGTTGTAGACTAGACGTTCTAGAAATTTGGATAAAAAGGGGAGCAAGGAGATGGGGCGTAGGTTGTTAAAAAGCCCTCACTGGACCAATTCAATCTTAAGTATGGGTCTGACAAAGTGCATGTTTCAAAGAGTTAGGGAAGATGCCAGAAGAGTAATCAGCATTCAGTAAAATACATGTTCTGACTTACCCTCTTTCTCCCTCTGCAGTATTGGTTTATGTGAGGCCACTTGTGATGAGGGGTGTATGGGCTGAATGTAGGTAATAGGCTGGTGTCATTGTGCAGAATTAAAGCTATAACATGTTACAAGGGTTGAATGAAAAGTAACGCCTCCATGTCTAGTGACTTGATGGTAATAATTTAATAAATTAAGCACATACCGTAAATACTTTAGAATATTCTTTAATTACAGAATGTATATAGTGTAGTGGGTATTTGAATTTAGGGGGAGCATCTGGGTGGTAGTGTAACCCAGATGCACTGATTGTTAGGGAATCTGGGACCATTTTATGGTTCTTGGAGGACTCTGGTGGTGTGAGGTTCCCTGCAGCCTGCAGGAGGCCCTGTTGCCCTGGGTCGGAGTTGAACCCTCACCACAAGACTGCATCTCTTTTTGTCCTTTCCTGGCGCTTGTACGGCAGGGCGGGGAACCTGCTGTGACGCAAAGGGAGAGGAGATAAAAGGGGCGGACGCCCTGAACACGGGGTTCAGAGTCGGAGGACGCGGCCGCGCCCAGGCACCTTCAGCCTGGGTGCTGGCATTCCGGAGTTCCGGGCCCAGGTGCCCTTGACCTGGCCGGAGCGGGTAATGGAATCCATCCCAGGCACCTTTAGCCCTGGGGTGAGGTACTACTGGAGGAGGCCTGGGACCCAGTACCTTCAACTGGGTTCCCCGAGGGTGGAGGAGTCCGAGGGGCCCTAAGGTGTTGGGCAACCGAATCTGAGAGGTCGGGGAGTGTAACCCTTCCGAACAGCCCGGTGCAGCATTGCCGGTGACGGCGGGGCCTCCGGTAACTCTCTCAGAAGGATGTCTTCCTTCTGACAGGGGCCGCAGCCACAAGTAGGTAACTCCTATTTCATGTTCATTAGAGTTGCTGGTAGAGACTCAGAAAAGGAAAGAAGTACATTCACAGCCACTGTTCGTTACAACCATTGGTGATATCTCAATGGTTTAGATTGATTAAGGATTGTGCCTTGACCTACTCCCCACCAATACTGAACTGTTCTTTGGTCACAACCTGTCTGTGCTGAGTGACAATTTATTTGCTGCTAAAGGAATAAATAAGAGTTGGACCTTTTCAGTGGTGTGAAACTCCGGTTACTGGGAGCAAAGGGGGGGGGTCATATCAAGGAAAGACTTGACCCTGGGTTATACACACAACCCGATGGTAAAAATACATTCGGGCCTTCACCTCTATCCAGAAGAGGACATGGGCCGTGGTGGATCTCATCCCTCCTCCCAGGTTCCCCTAGACAAGACAGCAAGCCGAAAAGAAGAAAGGGTGAGAGGGGTGGGCCCGCTACAATACGTTTCTATATATTCACTAGATAACTAAATACCTTTTCTGAATAGGCAGATTTGTACAGCCATTATGTATAAAGTTCAGAGTTTTCCCAACAGCGTTTTTCACTGGGTGAATAGTGATGTAGAGGAAAGTCTTCTTGCAGGTTTGGAGAAAGATGGATGTCACACAGCATGACTCTTAAACTGTATGATGCATGCAATGAGGTGGTAAAGTTTGGCATCTGAATTCTTTCTGTAGTAGTAAACAGTGTGGTGTCCAGCATTGTTTTATTGCAGAATACTATTACCTTTGTCCCTTAACATCCTATTTAACAATTGTGTAATTGTGTTAAAGCTTTTAATCAAGGATGAGCAGCACCCCCCCCCCCCAGTTCGGTTCGCACCAGAACTTGCGAACAGGCAAAAAATTTGTTTGAACGCGCAAACACCATTAAAGTCTATGCGACACGAACATGAAAAACCAAAAGTGCTAATTTTAAAGGCTTATATGCATGGTATTTATTGTCATACAAAGTTTCTGGGGACCTGGGTCCTGCCCCAGGGGACATGTATCAATGCAAAAAAAAAAGTTTTAAAAAAACCTAACGTTTTTTCAGGCGCAGTGATTTTAATAATGCTTAAAGTAAAAACAATAAAAGTGAAATATACCATTAAATTTCGTACCTGGGGGGGGTGTCTATAGTATGGAAAAAAGTATACTGCGCTGTGAAAAATAAATACAAAAATGGCAGCCAACACTGCTGTAGACAAAAAAGCTAATTGTATGTATATGGAAAAGTGCAACACTATTTTATTAACCAGGTGTGATATTAAAATACTTTGAACAGTAAACACCTATAAATGTGAAACAGTGAAAATGTGATCAGTACAGTGACCCCACTGTTGATCATAATGTTAACACCTCAACTGGTAAGTGAACAATAGTCCAGAGGATAAAAGAATTAGTGACAATGGTAAATAGGTGACTGAAAAAGTCCAAAGTGAAAGTGTAGGATAACCCTCAGTTAATACTTTGGGCCAGGAATATAGACAACATCCTCCTCCTGTGGGCCGGAACCTCTGAAGCATTGGAGAATTTTTTCCTCAGTGTTAAATGCCAATGACAGAGGAATTGCACTAACGTATGAATTTAGCCAGTCCAAGATACACTTCTTGGATTTGGAGATAGAAAGATCAGAACAATTTAAGTTCAGTACCCACTTCAAACCTACGGAAAGAAATGGGTTTATACCCATAGACAGCTGCCATCACAAATCGTGGCTGAGGTCGGTCCCCAAAAGCCAATTCCTGCGACTTAGCAGGAATTGTACAGAAACCAACACTTTCAAGATCCAAGCCAATATTCTGAGAGAAAGATTTCTTGAAAAAGGATATAATCAGGTTGAAGTTGAATACGCATCCTTAAAGTTTTGAATACTGACTAGTCTCTACTGTTGGCAGATAAGCCTCAAAAGGATAGTGATGACACCTTTAAATGGTCTTTCCTTACAACCTTTTTTGACACAACATAAACAAATTAAAGCCATTTTTGATCAACATTGTGGTATACTGAAGTATGAATGAGCGAGTTCTGGGTTCACTTATTCCCGAAAGGCCTAGAGTCATAGCTGTATATCGAGGAGTGCCATCACTTAAGATTGCACCCGCCATCATTAATCCCTGATAAGGCCAACATTTTTCCATAATTTGACAGGGTATTACCCCTGTAAGAAATTTTCTGTTTGCTATCATAACACCTCCCTACACATATCGCTCAAGTACCTGTACTTCCATATGATACGCCCATTTATGACCATCTAAAATGTGAGTGTTCATTTTTACATTTTTATTAAATACTACTCTTTTTAAACGGTATCACGCTATGCCCATTTTTTTCATTATATCACACTTGTTATGAGGATACCGGGCCTTTGCTTTCTACATGAATATATGTTATACCCATTGATGTTCTGAATTATTGGCGTTGAATGACCGTTTTGGATCCAGGACCAGCTGTATTCAATCGGGTCTACTGACCATTAAGCCCTTCTCGACTTGGGCGGTATATGCCTCTCCAAGTCAGAGACATCTGGTAAGCCTCCTCTTATCATTGGTGGCGGTGTTTTCAAGCATTCTTTCCAAATAGAGGGTCACTTTCCTGGTTGGATTTTCCTGTCAGCCTTCTGGACTACACTTTCACTTTGGACTTTTTCAGTCACCTATTTACCATTGTCACTAATTCTTTTATCCTCTGGACTATTGTTCACTTACCAGTTGAGGTGTTAACATTATGATCAACACAGTGGGGTCACTGTACTGATCACATTTAAAGATTAATTTCACTTTCACATTTATGGGTGTTTATAGTATGCTTGTAAAGTGGCACATTTTTCCCGCGTTCAGAACAGTCCCGCAGCAAAATTACACTTCTAAAAAGGAAAAAAAGTCATTTAAAACTGATTGCGGCTGTAATGAATTGTCAGGTCTCGGCAGTACAAATAAAAGTAATTGAAAAAAACACCATGGGTTCCCCCCAGTCCATTACCAGGCCCTTTGGGTCTGGTATGGATATTAAGGGGAACCCTACGCCAAAATAAAAAAATGGCGTAGGGGTTCCCCCCAAAAACTAATACCAGACCCTTATCGAGATCGAGAGCGCGAGAGCGCGAGAGCGCGACTCCTGAACCATACCAGGCCACATGCCCTCAACATGGGGAGGATGCTTTGGGGGTCTGTAACCCCCAAAGCACCTTGTCTCCATGTTGATGGGGACAAGGGCCTCATCCCCACAACCCTTGCCTGGTGGTATGCGGGCGGGGGGCTTATCAGAATCTGAAAACCTCCTTTAACAATGGAACCCCCATATCCCAGCCACCCCCTATGTGAATTAATGGGGTACATTGTACCCCTACCATTTCACTTAAAAAAACTTTTTTTTGCATTGATACATGTCCCCTGGGGCAGGACCCAGGTCCCCAAACACTTTTTATGATAATACCATGCATATAAGCCTTTAAAATTAGCACTTTTGATTTCTCCCATAGACTTAACCACATGCCGACCGCCACACTCAGATATACGTTGGCAGAATGGTGTATGTATTATGTGTGTGTATATATATATATATATATATATATATATATATATATATATACACACTGCAGACTTCAATTACAGTCCCAAGACACCCATGGACTTGTACGTGGTGGGGAGGAGGTGGCTGCGGATCATGTCGTCCTGAGGACTCCGAACCAAGTCCCTCAGCAAACCTATGCTGCATGGCCTCCCTGATCCTGCAAAGCCTGCGGAGGGATCCTCGTATTCATGCGATCAAGGAGAGGGATCATTACTGGCTGGCAACCCTTCTTGATCCACTTTACAAGGGTAAGGTTGCAGACCTTATCTTGCCGTGGAGAGGGAGCAGAGGATGAAGCATCTTCGGGAGGCCTTGCAGAAAGGTCTGTGCAACGCGTTCCCAGAGACTGGGAGGTTACAAATTCCTGGTCCTGGACAAGCACCTGATGCTGATGTAACCGAATATTTTTTTTTTAAATGTCAGATCCCTTCAAGACTGCCTATGCTGATGCTGAGTGACTATCCTCTTCCTCCTTTTCGGTTCTCGGCACTGCCACCAGTGGCTAAGGCCCAATTTTTCAGCCCCTGTTTAACAGGGGCGTGTAATTACAATTCTTGATGCAATACTTTGCAGCAGGGCTCATTGCTGCGCTCCAAGTACAGTATCTGTGAGGGGTTGCAGTGTTGTGGCACCAGTGCCTAAGGCCCAATTTTTATGCCCCTGTTTAACAGGGGCATGTAATTACAATTATTGATCTAATATTTCACAGCTGGGCCCATTCCTGCGCCCACCAAGAGTAACTGTGAGGACTTACAGTGTTGTGGCACCAGCACCACCAAAGGCCCAATTTTTCCTACCACTGTTCAACAATGGCATGTAATTACAATTCTTGATATAATAGTTCACAGCAGGGCGTTCCAGCACCCACCAAGTGTAATTGAGGGCTTACAGTGTTGTGGCAACACCAACACCTAAGGGCCAAATTTCTGCAGAGTATATACAGCAGGCCCCTACTTTCAAACATCCATCTTACAAACGACTCCTACTTGCAAACAGAAGGAGACAACAGGAAGTGAGAGGAAATATACCCCATGGAAGGGAAATTCTCTCCTGTTAAGCCCTGTACACACTATCAGTTTTAGCGATAAAAACAGTCCGATGGACTTTTTTCCATCGGACAAACCGATCATGTATGAGCCCCATCAGTCTTTCCCCCCCCCCCCCCCATCAGTGATTAAAAATAGAACAGGTTTTAAGAGTTTATCCGATGGGAAAAAAAAAACGATAGCAAATTCCGATAGTCTGTGTGGAACTCCATCGGAGAAAAAAAAAACATGCATGCTCAGAACCTTAATTTTTCTCAGCTCGTCTGAGTGTTTTACATCACGGCGTTTGGGACGGTCAAGTTTTTGACTGATGGTGTGTAGGCAAGACTGATGGAAGTCAGCTTCATTGGAAATCCAAGCGTGTGTACAGGGCTTAAGAGTTAACCACTTAACGACCGCCCACCGCCGATTTACGTCGGCAGAATGGCACGGACAGGCAGAATCACGTAGATCTACGTGATCGCCTTTGTGCAGTTGGGGGGTCCATCCGGACCCCCCTTCACTGCAGTGAGCGGCCGTTAAGTGTTCGGGAGCGATCAGGCATGAGGGGGCGGCCGCTCGATTCCGCCCCCCCCTCGCGATCGCTCCCGGCCAATGAAATTGCTTCCTCCGCCATGTGATGTAAACACAGGCTGGAGGAAGTGATGTCATCTCCCTCGCCGCGGTCTTTTCGTTCCCGGCGCCGAGGAGTGAAGACAGAGGTTAGTGCTCTAACAGTCCACTGACACGTAGGTACACATAGGCACACAAATCACCCCCCAGTCACCCCCAGATCACCCCCCAGGTCACCCCAAAGCCCCCAATCACAGTGTCACTGATTGCAGTGATCATTTATTTTACTGATCACTGCATTTAGTGTCATCTGTGATTGTAAAAAGTTGCAGGGCAGTTAGGATTAGGCCCCTTTAGGTCCAGGGTAGCCCCCTAACCCCCCTAATAAAGGTTTAACCCCTTGATCACCCCCCAGGTAACCCTTTCACCCCCTAACTTCAGCGTCACTAAGCGATTGTTTTTCCGATCGCTGTATTCGTGTCGCTGGTGTTTTAGATAGGCAGTTATTTTTTTTTTAGGTTCGCCGCAGGTTTTTATTGGTGTCAGGTACCCCCATATATTATTTTAACCCCCTGATTGCCCCTAGAGTTAACCCTTTCACCAGTGATCGCCGTATAAGCGTCACTGGTGTCACTGGTTAGCCAGTAAGTTATTTAGTTATTTAGGTTACCAGTCAGGTTTTTATATAGTGTCAGGTACCCCCATATTTAACCTAATAAAGGTTTTAACCCCCTGATTGCCCCTAGTTAACCCTTTCACCAGTGATCACCATATAAAGGTTACGGGTGACGCTGGTTGATTAGTTTGCTTTTTATAGCATCAGGGCACCCGCCGTATATAACCCAATAAAGGTTTAACCCCCCTGATCGCCCGGCGGGTGAGATCAATTAGGTTTTAGCGCCAGAGAGGGTCTGCGTCGCCCCAGGCAGTGTTAGGTTAGTGCCAGTAACGCTAACACCCACGCGCAAAGCATACACCCCCCTTAGTGGTATAGTATCTGATCAGATCTATACTAGCATCCCCAGCGGTTTAGGGTTCCCAAAAACGCAGTGTTAGCGGGATCAGCCCAGATACCTGCTAGCGCCTGCGTTTAGCCCCTCCGCCCAGCCCAGCCCAGCCCAGCCCACCCAAGTGCAGTATCGATCGATCACTGTCACTTACCAAACACAACACACATAACTGCAGCGTTCGCAGAGACAGGCCTGATCCCTGCGATCGCTAACAGTTTTTTTGTAGCGTTTGATATATTTGCTGACGACAGTCAGGTGCTTTTTTCCTGTGAATCTTACTAGTGTACCCCTAAATTTAGAGCCCAAAATGGCAAGACGAAGGTACACTAGTAAAGAGGCCTACGAGATTCTGAGCATGACAGATAGTGAAGAGGAGGTCACGTATCTGTCAGATTCAGGCTCAGAATATCTTCCCGTAGAAGACAGTGACGTCAGCGGCCCCACGTCAGATAGCTCTGACGACGAAGTTGAGGTCCCTGCTAAGGTCAGGCGTACCCGATCCCGATCTTCTGAGGTTGTTGAGGAGCAAGAACCGCAGGTCTCTCGTATCATGGAGCAGAGTAGTACTAGCGCCGCTATTCCTTCTGGTGAACTGGCAAGCACCAGCGGCCTAGTACAGCCTGGACGTACATCCAGCACTGCAGTAACACTTGGTGACGTGGCGAGTCCCATAAGTGCAGTTCAAGCTGGCGAGGTGGCAAGCACAAGTAGTGTCCCGCTGCCACCAAGAAGACAAAGGCAGGCCCGTCGTGCCCATACTGCCCTTCCTGCAGAATTCGCCTATCCTGATTGGGTCCCCACCACTTCTGCAGAACCCGTACTTCCCCCATTCACTGCCCAACCTGGTATTCAGGTGGAAACAGCTGATTTTATTCCAATTGATTTTTATTCGCTGTTTTTCACGGAAGATCTCTATAGATCTATTGTGGACCAGAGTAATTTATATGCTGGTCAATTTATCGCCGCTAACCCCCAGTTGCCTAAAATTGCCAGAAATTGGAAACCAATTACGGTTTCCGAATTTAAGACCTTTCTGGGCCTTTCCCTCAACATGGGCACACATAAATTTCCGTCATTGCGTGCTTATTGGTCCACGCACCCAATTGACCACATGCCCGTGTTCTCTGCCTCCATGTCCAGGGCACGATACGAGCAGATTTTGCGGTTCATGCACTTCAAGGACAATGAACTTTGTCGTCCACGTGGGGACCCTGAATACGACCGGCTCTATAAAATTCGGCCCCTCATAAACCACTTCAACGAATGTTTTGCAGCCTTGTTTACTCCCGATCAAGTTGTCTGCGTTGATGAGTCCCTGATTACATTTTCTGGTCGCTTGTCTTTCAAGCAGTACCTTCCCAGCAAGCGTGCCAGATACGGGGTCAAGCTCTACAAGTTCTGTGACAGGGCAACAGGCTATGTAGTGAACTTTACGGTTTATGAGGGAAAAGACAGTCAGATTGAGTCGGTCAACTGCCCGGATTACATAGGGAGCGCTGGCAAGATAGTGTGGAACTTGGTGTCACCCTTATTCGGAAAGGGGTACCACTTGTATGTGGACAATTATTACACGAGCGTGCCACTGTTTAGTCACTTGTTTGATCATCAGATTGGAGCATGTGGCACCGTGCGACCTAATCGCCGGGGCTTTCCCCAGCGGCTTGTAGATGCCCGTCTTAGGCTGGGGGAGAGAGCCTGCTTGAAGTGTAATAACTTGCTCGCTATGAAGTGGAGGGACAATAAGAATGTTTTTTCCTTCTTACCTCCCTTCATGCAGACACGACAGTCCAAATTCGTACGGCGACTGGTGTTGTGGAGAAACCCCTCTGTGTCCACGAATATAACCAAAATATGGGAGGGGTGGACCTCAACGACCAGTTGATGGCGCCGTATCTAATTGACTGTAAGGCGAGACGCTGGTACAAAAAAGTGTCTCTATCATTATTCCAATTGGCTTTGCTGAACGCTCATGTGCTATACAGAGCTTCAGGCGGGACGTTATCTCTTCTAAAATTCCAGAATGAGATAGTCACAGAACTCCTGTATCCAGGCGGTTCTGCACCTCACCATCCCAACCAAATGCAGTAAGCCGGCTGCATGAGAGGCATTATTCGTATGTCCTCCCGAGTACCCCTACCCAAAGCCACCCCCAAAAAAGATGTTGTGTCTATAGCAAGCGCGGATTTAGGCGTGACACCCGTCGTTTTTGTCCACTCTGTCCTGACAAGCCTGGTCTTTGCCAAGGTGAATGTTTTGAACGCTACCACTCAAAAGTGAAGTTTTAGCGTAGGGTACAGCATTTCACAGACAAGGACACACTTACACAGGGTCTCCCAAGATGCCATTACATTTTGAGAGACCCGAACCATTACAGTTGTAAAGTTACAAAAAAAAGTGTAAAAAAAACAAAACACAAAAAAAATATAAAATAAAAAAAACCAAAAATAGTTGTCGTTTTATTGTTCTCTCTCTCTATTTTCTCTCTATTGTTCTGCTCTTTTTTACTGTATTCTATTCTGCAATGTTTTATCATGCTTGCTTTTCAGGTATGTAATTTTTTGTTTTCAGGTGCGCCATTCAACTGCAGCGCGGAATTATTTATCTTGACAGCAACAGCGTTTGCTCCCACGATACATAAAGCCGTGACTCCAGTGCTGTAGGAGGTGATTTCACCACCACAGTTAAAAAAAAGAGCATATATGCCGAAGCATGGGGGCAGCAGGGGCGGAGGAGCGATTTTGCTCCTAATGCCGCGTATATACGGTCGAAATTCCAACGGAGGCTTATCCGTGGAAAAGTCCGACCGTGTGTACGCGGCATAACCTTTTATGCCGCGTACATACGGTCGAAATTCCGACGAAGGCTTGACCGTGTGTACGCGGCATAACTTTTTTGCGGGAGGATGCCCCCATGCTTCGGCATATATGCCCATCATTAGAAGTGGGTGGATGAAGGGAGGTATTCTAATGGTGGGCATACCCACCAATCAATCTCTTTTTTTCGTTCAGCCAATAGGCTGTATGAAAAAAAAGATTACAATACATGTCCAACAAGGACCAGCAACGTACTGGTATGTTGCTGGACTTTGAATGTTTATACCAGAATGATGCCTGCGGGTTTAGGTATTATCTTGGTATCATTCTTTTCAGCCAGCAGCCGGCTTTCATGTAAAAGCAATTCTAGCAGATAATTAGCCTCTAGACTGCTTTTACAAGCAGTGGGAGGGAATGTCCCCCCCCCGGATATAAAAAGCGCCATTGGGAAAGCATTTTATCACACCGATCTTGGTGTGGTCAGATGCTTTGAGGGCAGAGGAAAGATCTAGGGTCTAACCCCCCAATTTTTTTCAAAAAAAAGAGTACCTGTCACTACCTATTGCTATCATAGGGGATATTTACATTCCCTGAGATAACGATAAAAATGGTAAAAAAAATAAAATATGGAAGGCACAGTTTAAAAATAAAATAAAAAAGCCAAATAAATAATAAAAAATAAAAAAAAAGCACCGCTGTCCCCCCCTGCTATTGCGCAAAGGCGAACGCAAGCGTCGGTCTAGCGTCATATGTAAACAGCAATTGCATCATGCATGTGAGGTATCACCGCGAAGGTCAGATCGAGGGCAGTCATTTTAGCAGTAGACCTCCTCTGTAAATCTAACGTGGTAACCTGTAAAGGCTTTTAAATGCTTTTAAAAATGAATGTAGTTTGTCGCCGCTGCGCGTTTGTGCGCAATTTTAAAGCATGTCGTGTTTGGTATCCATGTACTCGGCCTATGATCATCTTTTTTATTTCATCAAACATTTGGGCAATATAGTGTTTTTTAGTGCATTAAAAATAAAAAAAGTGTGTTTTTCCCCAAAAAAATGCGTTTGAAAAAACGCTGCGCAAATACTGTGTGGAAAAAAAAATGCAACACCCACTATTTTAATCTGTAGGGCCTTTGCTTTAAAAAAAATATATAATGTTTGGGGGTTCAACATAATTTTCTTGCAAAAAAAAATATTTTTTCATGTAAACAAAAAGTGTCAGAAAGGGCTTTGTCTTCAAGTGGTTAGAAGAGTGGATGATGTGTGACATAAGCTTCCTAATGTTGTGCATAAAATGCCAGGACAGTTCAAAACCCCCCCAAATGACCCCATTTTGTAAAGTAGACACCTCAAGCTATTTGCTGAGAGGCATGTTGAGCCCATTGAATATTTTTTTTTTTGTCCCAAGTGATTGAATAAATGACCAAAAAAAAAAAAAAAAGTACAAAAAGTTGTCACTAAATTATATATTGCTCAAACATGCCATGGGCATATGTGGAATTACACCCCAAAATACATTCTGTTGCTTCTCCTGAGTACGGGGATACCACATGTGTGGGACTTTTTGGGAGCCTAGTCGCGTACGGGACCCCAAAAACCAAGCACCGCCTTCAGGATTTCTATGGGTGTAAATTTTTGATTTCACTCCTCACTGCCTATCACAGTTTCGGAGGCCATGGAATGCCCAGATGGCACAAAACCCCCCCAAATGACCCCATTTTGGAAAGTAGACACCCCAAGCTATTTGCTGAGAGGTATGTTGAGTATTTTGCAGATCTCGCTTTTTGTCACAAAGTTTTGAAAATGTAAAAAAAGAAAAAAAAAAAAAAAAAAAAAATGTCTTTCTTAATTTTCAAAAACAAATGAGAGCTGTAAAATACTCACCATGCCTCTCAGCAAATAGCTTGGGGTGTCTACTTTCCAAAATGGGGTCATTTGTGGGGGTTTTGGGCTATTTTGACATTTTATGGCCTTCAAAACTGTGATAGGTAGTGAGGAGTGAAATCAAAAATTTATGCCCTTAGAAACCTTGAAGGCGGTGCTTGGTTTTTGGGGTCCCGTACGCGGCTAGGCTCCCAAAAAGTCCCACACATGTGGTATCCCCGTACTCAGGAGAAGCAGCAGAATGTATTTTGGGGTGTAATTTCACATATGCCCATGGCATGTGTGAGCAATATATCATTTAGTGACAACTTTGTGCAAAAAAAAAACAGTTTGTCATATTCCCGCAACCTGTGGCAAAATATAAAATATTCCATGGACTCAACATGCCTCTCAGTAAATAGCTTGGGGTGTCTACTTTCCAAAATGGGGTAATTTGGGGGGGTTTTGTGCTATTTTGGCATTTTATGGCCTTCGAAACTGTGATAGGTAGTGAGGAGTGAAATCAAAAATTTACGCCCTTAGAAATCCTGAAGGCGGTGCTTGGTTTTGGGGCCCTGTACGCGGCTAGGCTCCCAAAAAGTCCCACACATGTGGTATCCCCGTACTCAGGAAAAGCAGCAGAATGTATTTTGGGGTGCAATTCCACATATAACCATGGCATGTGTGAGCAATATATCATTTAGTGACAACTTTTTGTAATTTTTTTTTTTTTTTTTTTGTCATTATTCAATCACTTGGGACAAAAAAAAAAAAATATTCAATGGGCTCAACATGCCTCTCAGAAATTTCCTTGGGGTGTCTACTTTCCAAAATGGGGTCATTTGGGGGGGTTTTGTACTGCCCTGCCATTTTAGCACCTCAAGAAATGAGATAGGCAGTCATAAATTTAAAGCTGTGTAAATTTCAGAAAATGTACCCTAGTTTGTAAACGCTATAACTTTTGCGCAAACCAATAAATATACGCTTATTGACATTTTTTTCACTAAAGACATGTGGCTGAATACATTTTGGCCTAAATGTATGACTAAAATTGAGTTTATTCGATTTTTCTTATAACAAAAAGTAGAAAATATCATTTTTTTTCAAAATTTTCGGTCTTTTTCTGTTTATATCGCAAAAAATAAAAATCGCAGAGGCAATCAAATACCATTAAAAGAAAGCTCTATTTGTGGGAAGAAAAGGACGCAAATTTCATTTGGGTACAACATTGCATGTCTGCACAATTTACAGTTAAAGCAGCGCAGTGCCGAATCCCAAAAACAGGCTTGGTCCTAATGGCCCGAAATGGTCCGGGGCTTAAGTGGTTAATATGGGAAAAAAAAAAAAAAAAAAAAAGTGTGTCTCCTCTCCACTGATGCTTTATCACCAATCCTTGTTTCAATAAAAAACCCAAAATTTTCAAAAAACATTTGTCATTGGGACGGAAAGTGAGGTGAAATGTTCTGAAAAGGTGCACACTGCACAGACAGCAAAACAAATGTTACATGGGTGATAACCCTTCCCTATGTTTTCCAAAAAGCTTAATAGCTTTTTTAGCTGGAGCTACACTTAAAAAATGTACCTGTTCCAAATTACAAACAGATTCTACTTAAGAACAAACCTACAGTCCCTGTCTTGTTTGCACCACCTGTATACTGCTGTTCAGAGTATATAGGGCCTTTTTTTTTTATTTGGGTGCAGGATTCCCATTAATATCCATACAAGACCCAAAGGGGCTGGTAATGGGCTGGGGGGGGGGGGGGGTACCCATGCCATTTTTCTCAATGATTTTCAGCCATATTGCCAGGACCAGACATTACATTAAAGCCGCAAGCAGTTTTAAAATGACTTTTTTTCCCTTTAGAAATGTCATTTTGTGCAGGGACAGTTCTAAACACGGGAAACACGTGCCACTTCACAGGCATACCATAGACACACCCCCCCCCCCCCCAGGTATGATATTTAAAGGAATATTTCACTTTTTTTTCACTTTAAGCATCATTAAAATCACTGCTCCCGAAAAAAACGGACGTTTTTTAAAACTTTTTTTTTGCATTGATACATGTCCCCAAAGCCTTTTTAGGACAAGGACTTGCATATTAGCCTTGATAATTAGCACTTTTGATTTAGAACGTTCGAGTCCATTGTATTTAATAGGGTTCTAAAGTTTGCACAAACTTTCGGTCCGTTCGGAGGTTCTGGTGCGAACCGAAACGGGGGTTGTTCGGCTCATCCCTAGTGACCAGATTTTTCAAATTAAATCCGGGGACATATTCTCTCTGCCCGTCGCCACCAGCCGCCCGCCTCACAGCCTCTCAAATCTCAAGTCTCACTCTCCGGGCCTCAGATACTACTGGGTGGGGAATCGGAGGAAGATCACTCCGCCAGGCAAGGAGATAAGCAGGCAGGCGGCCGGGACTTGAGCCTAGGCAGAAGAAAATGCGAGCGGGAGCGGAACGGGCATGCACCCGAAACTGAAGACATTTTTTCTCAGACAAGCACATGATCATCAGAAAGGAGCACAGATATTTTTCAGATTTTTTATTCTGCACTGACTTTCTTTGAACTTGCCCCAGTCCCTGTTCAAATCCAATCCAGGGACAAAACCGGGGACAGACTTGGTCCGCGGACAGTGTCCTCAATCTGGGGACTGTCCCCTGAAACCGGGGATGTCTGGTCACCTACTCTATAGCTCTTTCCAGGCTCTGTACACTGTAGCTCTCTCTTTCAGCAAAACACAAGAGCCCTGTTCATTCTGCTCTGCATCCTCATGGTCCCTTCTCCTCTCCCCAGTGTTGGCTCTCCTCCTCTTTTTTGTCCCAGTAGGCAAAGGCGGAATCTGGCCACAGGAAGGCAGACAACCCCAGTCCTGGTCTCCTATGGTATACAGAAAAAATTACCACCCCTCCTTCTGTACTGGGGACACTTCCGGGTGCCCAGGGTGGGACTAAAAATCCAGCCAGGGCTACACACATTTTGCCTCCTGTCACTAGGCTGTCAGATGTCTAATCTCTCAGTTTTCATCTTAGTCTGTGGTGCCAATCTAAGCTATCAAATATTGTGACCTGGAGGTGCCTAGCTGAGTGGACTAATACATAGGACTTTGTGCACATGTGGAAGTATGCAGATAATTACATTTAAAGCGGTTGTATACCTTAAAACAAAAAAAAAAAAAAAAAAAAAAAAAAAAAACACTGCAAGGCAAAAGGCATAATGAGCTAGTATGACTAGCATACTAGCTTATCACTTACTTACCTTAGATCGAAGAACCCGCATCGACCCTCATTCCTCTCCTCCGCCATGATACCCGGAGTGACTTCTGGGTATCGCCGCTCTTGTGCTGTGACTGGCCGCAGCGGCGATGATGTCACTCCAGCGTGGAACTGGCACGATCCCGCAAATTTCCGTCACTTTCTTGCAGGCTCCTAGTCTAGACCCGGTGCGCTCAGTGCGCCTGCGCGGTGTCTACAGGGGGGCAAGCACCGTAGACATCGGTGCCCAACTTTCTGAAAATATCTCCTTAACCATGTAGGTTAAGGAGATATTGCAAGCACCTACAGGTAAGCCTTAATGTTGGCTGACCTGTAGGTGCAGGTAGTGTATGAGGGTATACAACCTCTTTAACTATTTTTAATGAATTACTATTGTCCCATGTGATATTTATGTTATGTATTAGCCCTTTAATGCCATTTCCATGTGCCCCTAGCTCTTTTTCTGACTTGCTGCTCGCTCCTCGTTTTTTCTTGTAATACTCACCATTTCCCTCAATAGCCTTTATTTCAGTTCAGACAGTACTAAGCTCCTTTCAAAAATTACCCTGTATCCCAAAGGTTTTAGCATGAAAGTGTGGAAGATCAGACAGACACCCTCAGATCCTGATAGTACTCATGTTGGCACCTGTTTTTGAAGTAACCCCTAGCTGTTTTACATCCTGCCCCTTCAGTCTCGGTTTGTGCTAATTATTGTCATTGATCCTCAATTTCCCCTTAAGCTTGCCTCTACTTACCAACCTAGTTTAAACTTGAGTTCCCAAGCTGTTGACTTTGATGTTTTTAACAACCTTAATGCTAACCAACAAATTCATGCTGCTCCTGACATTCATTTTTAAAGCAGACTGCAATACACCTGCAAATAAATATGTTCTTTTAGCAGTATTCTATTATTAGCAATATATATTGGATGGTCTATCAACCTGCGCAATGCATCTGATATACTAAGTTACTAGCAAATGTTGTTCACATATAAGGACCTATATTTCACATTAAATCTCATGATTTATTATTGCAATTTTACACCTGACTTTAGAATTCAATTACAGACAGATGGTATGAAACATCTTATTAAACGTTAATAGAGTAATTTTGTTTACTTGACATCTTCACCTGACAGTACAATGCCCTAGGTAGTAGTTCACAGATTAAGAAGGAATGTGCTACATGGGTCTTTATTTATCTGGGTATGTACACAAATCCATAGATACGTAAATAGCATCTCTACTAATAGTAAACATGAAACGCAAGCACTAGCAACTCATTTCTACTGCATGACACTTGCTGTTCTTGCATATTTTGTCACAATGTTGTAATGTTTTTTGTATTCCTAACATAGGAGAGAGAATAGACCATTGTTCTGCATCACATAGATTTTAGATAGTCAGCCGACGGCTATTCATCTATCAACTGTAACTGAATTATTTCCAGGGTCTTTGTCAAGGGTTCCTTAGTGATAAGATATTTCAACCTATAACTAATACTTCAACTTCACAGTAAAAACATATATTTAGACATCTTAATAAGGCAATGATGACGTACAAAGTGCAGTGTTTCACTTTATACCAGTCAGAAGAGTTAAAGTGAGTGTAAAAAAATAATAAAAAAAATAATGTATAAAGGGGTAAGTGGTGCTGCCCGTCACCTGAAGAGTGAACCTCCAAGAGTAAATCACACTTCTCAGGTGAAAGTGCAAGTGCTAAATTGATTGATTAAGTACTTATGACAGGGAGTGTTGTGTACCAGTAATTATATATTAATTATGCACACACACACACTTTACCAGTACAAAAATATTGTGTATAGTACTTTAAGTGCTTAATCCTTGGGGTGTGTATATATTCCGAACACAAAATAATGTGAAGATAAAGAATGTGAAAATATATGTATATATAAAAAAAAAAAAAAAAAAAAAAAAAAAAAAAAAAAAAAATCAAGAAAATTCATCAAAAGAATCCATCAAAAGAATTCCTCAAAAAAAAAAATGTTTTTTTTCCCCACACGTGAGGAATGCATGTAAACAAATATATAATAAAGTCCAGTCTTTGGTGCAAATTGAAAATTCCCAAGTGACTTGTGTTGGTATCCACGGTGACTTGTGCGTACACTTAACCACGAATCATATGCATAAAATAAAGTGACATTCGTGCTCCCCTTCAGTTCCACACTCACCAGATCCTTACACCCCTGCAGGGGTAAAGCGCATGTAGTGAGTATAGGTGCAATATTTAGAACGGTCACCTCGTCCGTGGTGCATCAAACCGTGGGGTATCCAGAACCTTGTACCCCTACAAGGATGAAGCGCATGCAGTAGGTATGGTTGCAGTATTCAGAATGAACACCTCCTCCGTGGCGCATCAAACTGTAGGAGAGAGATATATATATATACACACACACACACACACACTCATAGCGTAAATCCGAATGGGTTGACTTTATTGTAGTAATGCATTAAAAACAAGGCTTAACATAGCCAAATTACATAAAAAAAATAGCAGTCCAAGAGTTCTGGCACTGCACGTTTAACGCAGTATATATCAGTACGTTACTGCATATTTAACACAGAATATATCAGTCTGTTACTGAATGTTTAATGCAGTATATATCAGTGCATTACTGGACGTTTAATATATCCATTGTAGGGGATTGGACTCAATGCAGGGACCAACTCACAGTCTCTTTAGGAAAACATCACGTTTATTCCACAGGATATTCCCAAACAGAAGAAAACCATCTTGCCATCAATCAAATAAACTTCTGCTCTACCGAGCCTTACTGTGTCCATAGACTGACCAGTCCTTGGTCTTGTAGTAAGTGTCCTCACAAACTGAAATCCTTTGTATCCAACATCAGGGATGAGCAGCCATGCTCCTAGATGCCTCCTCACATGGAGACACATTCTCTCTGAGAGCTAGGACCAGCTGCCTTAATCAAGACCTGAAAAGAAAACATTAAACTGTGGTCCATGGACTTAGGAGTCTGTCCCACCCGGATCTCTATCAGACTCCCAATAAAACCAGCCCCGGAACAGACTTTACCAATACAGGGCAAAGAACTATCCTTCTTTACCCTGAAGTCTTTGCTGGAATTATCTTAGATTGCAAATCAAAGAATCCGTTGAGGAACATATATCCCATCAATCACATTTCCTGTATTTTTTTTTTTTTTTTATATTTAAAATTATCCAGCATATACAAAATGGCGAATCCACTTGTTCTGATGCATCGATTAATTGACAAAACACAAGCTTATACAGATTCATATGTACAACATCAGTCCAAATTAATATACATATACATACATATATATATATATATATTGTGACAGCAGGAAGGTAAAGTCACCTGGTTGCATCCAGGGGGGTAGATATATTTCGCCCAGATTCAGGCTTTACGCCGACTTATACAACTAGGTGGAGAGTTGTATAAGCCCAGCTAAGGCTAGTGGGCTCATGGATGACTCATACCTCTAGGGAGAGTGTGGGGCGTCGTACAGACAGGGAGTTGAAGAGACCAGCTGAAGCTTGTCAGCTCATTTAGGCCTCTATAAGAACTCCCAGCTTCATTAGATGTTAGCTCATGCCTGGAACCAGACCTGTGTGGACTGTCTAGGGAGAGTGAACCCCTGTGCGGTGAGACAAAGCATGTGTGGCTATTTGCTTGGACATTTAAAACCAGGGACTTAGGGACTAGGACAGCACTAGGCTGATCCCAGTTGTTAGTTAGGAAACCTGTATGTTTAGTCAGAGGTCAACTTGACCAGGATTTATTTTGTTTATGTTTCTTTTGCTTTGCTGTGTTTTTGTCACTGTAAATAGAAAATAAACCGCACCTTTTTGATTTTGAAAACCACAAGCTCCGTCTGCTGGGCCTGTTTTTGTGTGGGGAGCCCATCTCGGGGGTCACCCACACCCGCTGCCGAGCTAACCCCCTCACAATATATATATATTTTCTATTTACAGTGACAAAACACAGCAAAGCAAAAGAAACATAAACAAAATAAATCCTGGTCAACTTGACCTCTGACTAAACATACAGGTTTCCTAACTAACAACTGGGATCAGCCTAGTGCTGTCCTAGTCCCTAAGTCCCTGGTTTTAAATGTCCAAGCAAATAGCCACACAGGCTTTGTCTCACCACACAGGGGTTCACTCTCCCTAGACAGTCCACACAGGTCTGGTTCCAGGCATGAGCTAACATCTAATGAAGCTGGGAGTTCTTATAGAGGCCTAAATGAGCTGACAAGCTTCAGCTGGTCTCATCAACTCCCTGTCTGCACGACGCCCCACACTCTCCCTAGAGGTATGAGTCATCCATGAGCCCACTAGCCTTATACAACTCTCCACCTAGTTGTATAAGTCGGCGTAAAGCCTGAATCTGGGCGAAATATATCTACCCCCCTGGATGCAACCAGGTGACTTTACCTTCCTGCTGTCACATACCCCCCCCCTCTTGTTTTAACCTCGGGGTTGGAACACCAGCAATCAGGCATTCATGTACTCGAGACAAAGCATCCACATTCCCCATTTGAACGCCAGGGCGATGCTTTACTGTGAAGTTGAATTCCTGGAGGGCCAGGAACCACCTATTCACTCTTCTATTTGTTTCCTTGTTTTGAGCCATCCACTTGAACGGAGCGTGATCCGTAACCAAGTCAAAGTGCCTACCTAGCAGGTAGTACCGAAGGGAATCTAGAGCCCACTTCACCGCTAAACACTCCTTTTCAACGGTGGCGTAATTTACCTCATGGGACTTCAACTTCCTGCTGAGGTAAATGACTGGGTGCTCTTCCCCGTTCCAGACCTGGGACAATACTGCTCCTAACCCCACATCTGACGCATCACTTTGTACGACAAAGTCTTTAGAGAAGTCGGGTGAGTACAACACTGGCTGGCTACATAAGGCTTGTTTCAAGAATTGGAATGCTGCCTCAGCCTCGGGGGTCCATTTAATCATGACCGACCCTTTCCCCTTCGTCAGGTTGGTTAGGGGCACAGCCTTAGAAGCAAAGTGGGGAATGAATCGCCGATAATACCCAGCGATTCCCAGAAAGGCTCATACCTGCTTCTTGCTGTTGGGACGTAGCCAACTCTGGATGGCCTCGACTTTGTTGAGTTGGGGTTTTATTACTCCCCTCCCAATGGTGTACCCAAGATATTTGGCCTCCTCCTGCCCAATGGTACACTTCTTGGGGTTAGCCGTAAACCCCGCTTCCCGAACAGAGTCCAGGACTGCTTGCACTTTTGGCAGATGTGAGGCCCAATCTGTGCTATGGACAATTACGTCATCCAGGTAAGCCGCAGCATACTTCCGATGGGGCCTCAGCATCTGGTCCATTTTCCGCTGGAATGTGGCCGGCGCATTCTGTAACCCGAACGGCATTCTTTTATATTGGAACGCCCCGTCTGGGGTTACAAATGCGGTTTTCTCTTTGGCCGACTTGGCCAGGGGGATTTGCCAATACCCTTTTGTGAGGTCAAGAGTCGTCATGTATCGGGCTGTTCCCAGCCGGTCGATCAACTCATCTATACGTGGCATGGGGTAGGTGTCAAATTTTGTAACTTTGTTCAACTGACGAAAATCGTTACAAAATCGCCAGCTCCCATCCGGTTTAGGCACCAACACAATGGGACTAGACCAATCACTTTGGGACTCCTCTATCACCCCTAAGTTCAGCATTTTCTGTACTTCCTCCCGTATTGCCTCCCGTCGGGCCTCTGGGATCCGATAGGGTTTTAACTTCACCCTTTCACCGGGCGGGGTAATGATGTCATGCTCTACCCCAGATGTTTGTCCCGGCAGCTCAGAGAATACCTCCTTGTTGCGAAGCACAAACTCCTTAACCTCCTGTTGTTGGGGTTGTGACAAGGTGGCTGCTATTCCAACCTCAGGAATCACGCAACCAGTTTGAGCTGGTGACCAAGTGTCTGCGACTAGGGACTCTCTATCCCTCCAGGCTTTCAACAGATTAACGTGATAGATCTGTTCGGGCTTTCGCCTTCCTGGTTGTCTGACCTTGTAATTCACTTCGCTCACTTTTTCCATTATCTCGTAGGGGCCTTGCCATTTGGCAAGGAATTTACTTTCAACCGTAGGGACAAGTACCAGTATCCTATCCCCCGGGGAAAAGGTACGGGTCTTGGCTCCACGGTTGTACACTCTCTGCTGTGCTAACTGCGCTTGGGCCAAATGTTCCTTCACGATGGGCATTACCTGTGCAATTCGGTCTTGCATCAGGGCGACATGCTCAATCACACTCCTGTGGGGAGAACTCTCACTTTCCCAAGTTTCCTTGGCAATATCCAACAGCCCTCTTGGGTGTCTCCCATACAGTAACTCAAAGGGGGAGAATCCCGTAGAGGATTGGGGCACCTCCCTAATAGCAAACATCAGATAAGGAAGTAGACAGTCCCAATCCTTTCCATCTCTATCCACCACTTTCTTCAACATTTGTTTTAGGGTTTTGTTGAATCTTTCAACCAGCCCATCGGTTTGGGGGTGATACACAGATGTACGCAATTGCGTCACTTTGAACAATTTACACAGCTCCTTCATAACCCGGGACATAAAGGGTGTACCTTGGTCCGTAAGCAGTTCTTTACAAATACCCACCCGGCTAAACACAAGAGATAGCTCTTTGGCTATGGTTTTGGCCGAGGTATTTCGGAGAGGGATCGCTTCTGGATAACGGGTGGCATAGTCCATTATAACTAATATGTACTGGTGCCCCCTAGCGGACTTGATTATAGGACCTACCAAATCCATGGCGATCCTCTCAAACGGGACCTCAATGATGGGTAGAGGGACCAGCGGGCTACGGAAATGTGGCATCGGGGCCGACCTCTGACACACAGGGCAGGAGGAACAATAATTTTCTATGTCCTTCATCACCCCCGGCCAATAGAATCTCTGTAATACCCTCTCTCGGGTTTTCTCTGTCCCCAGATGACCTCCAAGAATGTGCCCATGGGCCAACTCCAACACCAACTTCCTGTAAGGTTTGGGCACCACAAGCTGCTCAACGGTTTCTTCTGCCCTTTTTGCCACCCGATACAGTAGGTCCTTCTCTACGCTGAAGTATGGGTAAGTGCAGGTATTATCTGGGTTCACTAACTCGCCATCTATTTTCACTACGTTTTCCCGTGCCTTTATTAGGGTGGGGTCTTTCAACTGTTCTGTGGCAAAGTTTTCCCTGTGAACCTCAAGATCAGAAAACTCCACAGACGGTAGGTTTTCGTCTGAGGAGGTGGGCTCCTCTCCAGTTTCTTGAGTCTCCCCTGCCAATACTGACAAGGGAAATTCCGGAGAGTCCTCACCACTCTCAGGGGAGTTCTGGCTATCACATTCCTGGTACATAGGGGCACCAGTGGGGGGCTCAGGATCATCCCACAGTTCCCAGAACTTCGGAAAATCCCTTCCCACAATGGCGTCATGCGGTAACTGAGATACTAAGCCCACTGGATGAGAGAGGGTACCTTTGGGGGTCTCGAAACACACTGTAGTCACTGGATACTCTCGGGTGTCCCCATGCACACAAATAACAGCTACCTTGCTATTCCCAGAGACCTCTGTTTTAACTAACTCAGCCTTTATCAGGGTCACAAGGCTACCTGAATCCAGCAATACCACAACATTTCTACCATTAACACACATTTTGCATAAATGTTTCTCAGTTCCTCGAATGGCAGTGCATGCGACTGTCACACACAGCGACTGACGTCTGCCCGTCAGAAAGTCACACTGCATGGGTTCCTCCACAACCGGGCAATTGGCTGCAATATGTCCCGCTTGCCGGCAGCGGTAGCAAACGATCCTTCTTGCGGCCTCTTGAGCCGCTGATTTCCCAGGCTGTTCTCGCCAAACTTGGGGTAGAGCTCCCACCCTCTCACTCTCTCCACCCTCACCCCTTGGAATCCTCTTATCTGCCCCTGGGGATGGTCTGGTCTTAGGGTGGAAAGTCCGAGTGTCTCTGGAAGAGGCCGTCAGGTTCTCTGTAGCCAAGTATTTCTCCACACGATCCACAAGACCATCGGCCGTCTCTGGGTCTCCATGGCTTACCCACTTTTGGATGGCAGTAGGAAGAGCTCTCAAAAACCGATCCATTACAACACGTTCCACAATCTTTGGTGCGGACAAAGTCTCTGGCTGTAGCCACTTTCTGCTCAGGTGAATGAGATCATACATTTGAGACCTGGGGGGTTTTCCAAGCTGGAAAGTCCAGTTATGCACACGCTGAGCCCGGACAGCCTGGGTGACACCCAGCCTTGCCAATATTTCAGCTTTTAGCATCACATAGTCTTTTGCTTGGTTAGGCTCTAGGTCATAGTAAGCTTTCTGCGATTCACCAGTTAACAGAGGAGCCACCAGTCCAGCCCACTGCTCCTCAGGCCACTTTTCTCTTTCAGCGGTCCTTTCAAATGTGGTCAAAAATACCTCTGGATCATCCTCTCCAGTCATTTTTGTCAATAAACGACTCACCCCAAAGGACGCGGTATTAGTGGGACGGCTTTCCTCACTGGTCTGCAGACGTTGCTGCATTACTGCTTCCATCTGTTGTTGTAGTCTCTGCTCTTGCTTCTGCAACAGGTCTATGAAGCGGGCCTCAGATTGCTGCTGGGCTTGTTGCTGAGCCTCCAGACTCTGTTGCAAAGTTGCGTTTGTCTGCTGCTGGGCTGCAAGGCTCTGTTGATGAGCTTGCTGCTGGGCTGCAAGGCTCTGTTGATGAGCTTGCTGCTGGGCTGCGAAGTTCTGTTGTTGAGCTGCAAGGCTCTTTTGCAAACCTGCATTTGTCTGCTGTTGATTGGCATTTGCTAGAGCCAGCTGCATCAGTATCTCCTCCATGCTGGCTTAAAAAAAAACTGCCCGCATTCTCCACCAACTGTGAGGGGGTTAGCTCGGCAGCGGGTGTGTGTGACCCCCGAGATGGGCTCCCCACACAAAACAGGCCCAGCAAACGGAGGTTGTGGTTTTCAAAATCAAAAAGGTGCGGTTTATTTTCTATTTACAGTGACAAAACACAGCAAAGCAAAAGAAACATAAACAAAATAAATCCTGGTCAACTTGACCTCTGACTAAACATACAGGTTTCCTAACTAACAACTGGGATCAGCCTAGTGCTGTCCTAGTCCCTAAGTCCCTGGTTTTAAATGTCCAAGCAAATAGCCACACAGGCTTTGTCTCACCGCACAGGGGTTCACTCTCCCTAGACAGTCCACACAGGTCTGGTTCCAGGCATGAGCTAACATCTAATGAAGCTGGGAGTTCTTATAGAGGCCTAAATGAGCTGACAAGCTTCAGCTGGTCTCATCAACTCCCTGTCTGCACGACGCCCCACACTCTCCCTAGAGGTATGAGTCATCCATGAGCCCACTAGCCTTATACAACTCTCCACCTAGTTGTATAAGTCGGCGTAAAGCCTGAATCTGGGCGAAATATATCTACCCCCCTGGATGCAACCAGGTGACTTTACCTTCCTGCTGTCACAATATATATATATATATATATATATATATATATATATATATATATATATATATATATATATATATATATTGCCATACAAGGCAGCCATTTTCATTGACACTTCAAGACTATAAATGAAACAGTCCACACTCTATTAATCCTTACCATCCTGAATACCCGGACACCATTTTCCTTTAACACCTTAATAATAAAGAAGAAGGGGAAAGAAAAAAAAGGAAAAGGAGAAAAAAAAAAAAAGGAGAGGGGGGGAAAGAACCCCAAAAAGTGTAAATGTACCCACCGGCAGGGGAGATGGGTACTCAGTAAATCCTCTTCCGCTATATTTAATACCCTTCAAGATACAAATAGGGCCTTTCCTTCCTCCGAGAATATGAATCTATGCCAATGAACCCAAGTTTGAGAGTAAACCTCATATCGATTTTGGGCCAATAATACCAACGCTACCATCTTATTTACCTCTTTGATTCTCATAAGCCATGAAGATATTGTAGGAGGCCTCATATCTCTCCACTGATGTGCAATGCATATTCTATTCTAGCAGCATTCAAGAGATGGCGTAGGATTGATTTATTATGTTTTTTCCAGGTATATTCGAGAGATGTAGCAGAAATAAAGCTGGGTCTTCAGGAAGGATGTAGTCTGTGAATTTGAGAAATTCGATGTATCTCCCTCCAGAAGTACTCCAGCTTCGGGCAAGCCCAAAAAATATGAAGTCAAGTCCCCCTATCTGCTTGACATCTCCAACATTTATCAGAAATCGAGGGTGAGTATTTATGAAGTAGTGATGGTGTGCGATACCATCTCGTCAAAAGTTTAAAGTTGGTTTCTTGGGCACGGGTACATATTGATGATTTTAGAGCGGTAGGTATAATCTGCCTTTGTTGTAAAGGGGAGAAGGTCCTTTGTAAGCCGTTTCCCATTTCTTTAAAAACGTAGGGACGTACTCATCTGAGGGAGCAACTAATAGCGCATACATTTGTGAGAGTGTGTGAGAACAGGGGCCCGTCTCCTCGCATAGTTGTTCTAAGGTGGTCATTGGTCGTTGGAATCTATCTGGGGGCGGTAGAGTATTAAAAAAAATGTCGTAGCTGTATTCAACTCCAATAATCAAGACAAAAACGGTCATTTAGCGATGTCAGCACAGACAGTGAGGGCCAAGTCGTAGATTGTGCAAAATGGGAAGCTTGATAACATTGCAAGTCTAAAAGTTTCCTAAAAGGTCCCTCTTGTAGCCCCGGTAGGAAACCTGGATTCCCCACTATAGGGTAGAGAGGGGAGTAGGTAGGTGATAATGAAGTAGTCAAACATATCCGAGAGCATATCCGCAAGGTAGGCCCCAAGGTTGGGTGCTTTTTAAGGGCAGCATTAAGATCTCTAAAGCACCAAACCGCCCTACGTAATTGACCATACATTGTGATTGCTCAATCTTTGGCCATAATTTAAGATCTGTATGTCTACACCAATCTATTAATCTCCCCTTATGGGCCGCTTGATAATATTTCAGCATGTCCGGTACCGCTAATCCAGCATACTGCTTGGGCATAGTCATAAGTCGTCATTGTAATCTAGGCCTTTTGTGTGCCCAAATAAAATTTGTTATTAGTGCATTGATCTGTTTAAAGAATTCTGGAGGTATATAAATTGGTAATGTTTGAAAAAGATTAAAAAATGTAGGCAGAATTGACATTTTGATTATATTGCATCTCCCAAACCAAGAAAAGAGGCCCTGGTGCCGCTTGGAAAGTAAAACCCTTACCCTACAGAGTAAAGGTGGAAAATTCAAAACGTAAACTTGGTTTAAATTTCGGAGGAATATACGTACCCAAATATTTAAGGGCCGTAGTGGTCCATCTAAAATTAAAATGCACTTTTAAGGTATCTGAGCCGTAGACATAGATACCCCCATTGCCTCAGATTTGGACATATTTATTTTAAGGTATGATAGGGCGCTATACTGATCTAGTTCTCTTAAGAGGTTCGGTGGAGATAGACGGTTTAGTAAGTGAAAATAAAAGGTCATCTGCATACGCAGATACCTTATGGTCTACTTCCCCTGTTTGTATCCCAGTTATAGCTGGATTCTGCCTAACCTTACAAAGGAATGGCTCTAACGAAAGGGCAAAAAGGATAGGTGATAAGGGGCACCCTTGACGAGTTCCATTGGAGATCGAAAAGGGTTCTGATAAAAGCCCATTTACTCTAATTTGTGCCATAGGTCTCGAATAGACACTCGAAATCCATCCCAACATCCTCTCTACCAGGCCCACATATATCGTAGGACCGAGAGCATAAAGGACCAGTTAACCCTGGCAAATGCCTTTCTGGCATCCGTGCCCAAGAACACAGATGGAGTGGTAGAGAAGTCAGCCAGGTGGATAAGATTCAAAACTTTAATAGTATTATCTCGCGCCTCGTGATTTGGTATAAAACTAACCTGGTGAAGATGTATCAATGCTGTCAAATGTGGTTGGATACGTGTAGCTAAAATTTTTGTAAATAGCTTAAGATCCACATTTAATAAAGAAAAATAGGGCGATAGCCACCACATGCTGATGGATCCTTATCCTGTTTAGGTATTAGAGCAATGTGGGCTTTCAGCGCTTCCGGGGAAAATACTGTCTTGTGTCCTAAAGCATTAAATGTTTGTATCATCTGCTTCCCGAGCTGGGGAAGAAACGGCTGATAATATTTATTTGTAAAGCCATCCGGTTCCGGTGATTTGCCGGGTTTGAATGACCTGATGGCCTCTTGTAATTCCTCGAGAGAAAAATAGCAGCTTCCAGGTCCTCTCGGATCTGGTCCGATAACTGGGGGATACCTGAAGAGGATATGTATTCTTCCATTTTATACTGTAACTGTGATCTAGTAAGTAAGTTATACAAAGATTGGTAAAATTTGCGAAAAGTTGATATGATCTCGGTGGGGAGATGCACCTTTCTGTCCCCTGGATCTACTAGGTGGGGTATGTAAGATTGAACCCGCTGTTCCTGTAAGGCTTTAGCTAGTTGGCGGCCGCATTTATCTCCTGATTCATAATAATATATTTCCGACATGACTGCAGTGCTGCCTTAGCTCTGTAGTGGAGGAGGGATGTCACCTGTCTACGTAGATTAAAAAGTTCATTCCCCCCTGATGGCCCGGGATTCTGTTTATGTTGGGTCTCTAAAATATTAATGGCCTTCAGTAATTTAATCAGTTCAGCTTCCCTGACTTTTTTAATTCTGGACCCATGCTTAATAAGGACCCCCCTTATTACCGATTTATGCGCTTCCCAGATTATCCCTACGTCCACCTCTGGTGTAGTATTGTCTTGGAAATAGTACTGTATTTCTTTGATAATATTCTCCACTACTAACTTATCCTCAAGCAGGCTCTCATTAAGTCGCCACTGTCTGGTATTTGGAAGTAAATGTTCATTCATTGTCAATGTCAATGTCACCGATGCATGGTCCGACCATGTGATATTCCCTATATCTACTGCTTTAACCATTGTTAACATGTAGTGGAGGATAATAAACAGATCAATACGGGAATATAACTTATGTGGTGTCGAGTAAAAAGGTATAATCCCTTTCATCAGAATGGTACATTCTCCATGCGTCAGTGAGTTGGTAATTATAAATAGTATGTAGAACTCGTTTACGAAGACTTGTGGCGACTGATGTGCTTCCTACAGATGTATCCACCCTGGGGTCCAAAGGAAGATTAAAATCTCCACCCATGAAAAGTTTACCCTCAGCAAATTTCATAAGCTTATTGATCGTAGAACAGATAAATTGATCTTGATTACAATTGGGGGCATATATCGTGGCCAGGGTAACTTTAATGCCACCGACCGTGCCCTTAAGAAAACAAAAATCTGCCCTCAGGATCTACTCTTGTATCTGTCAAACTCCAAGGTACTCGCCTAGATACCAAGATGGATACACCCCCTAGATTTAGATACCCTATTAAAGGCATGATATGCAAAGGGATAGAGGTTACTCTTTGAAATTGGTGCCTTGCCCTTTTTAAAATGAGTTTCTTGGATACATGCCACATCCGAATGTGAACGTTTTAAATCTTGAAGGAGCATTCTCTGTTTCTCTGGTATGTTAAGTCCCTTTGCATTTAGAGAGGTAATCCTTAATACTTCCATCTCCCCTGGTGGAAAAAAAAAAGAAAAAAAGAAAAAAAAAAGTCTTTGCTGGAATTATCTTAGATTGTAAATCTAATAATCCGTAGAGGAACATATATCCCATCAATCATACATATTCCTCCCCACCTCTGCTCAAACTCAGGGGTGGGGGGGGGGGGTTGAGCACCTTGAGCCAACAGCCTATAAACTCTTGCATTTTCCTCCTTATTTTGGGCCATCCATTTGAGAGGGCATGGTCCGCTAGGTGCCCAAACTGTCACCCCAACCGACAATATTTGAAACTTTCAAGAGCCACTTTGATGGCTAGACATTCCCTTTCTACAATGGCGTATCTTTTTTCAGCAGGGGTAAATTTTCTGTTTAAGAATGCTATGGGGTGTTCCTCCCCATTCACCACTTGGGACAACACTGCACCTAACCTCACTTCTGAAGCATCAGTCTGCACTACAAATTCCTGGGTGATTAAGACAGGGCTATTACATAGGGCTTTCTTTAGGTTCTGGAAAGCTTTCTCAGCTTCTGGGGATCAAGTTACCCCTGAGGACTTTCCCCCCTTGGTAAGATCTGTAAGGGGAGAAACACCTGCACCCACCTTAGCAGTTGGGACACCTCTGTGCTGGTCATTAGCCACGTAGGCCCAACAATTTTTTTGGGTGTGCTTCCAGGTACGTTCCACCTTGGATCTTAACCGGGTCCTATGATTCCTTATACTCTGCCTTTCCTCTCTTCTCTTGGGGTCCCTACCATCCCTGATCCTACCTTTCAACTTATGGAAGTCAGTTTTACCTTTCACCATAGGTCTTTTAGGTTCAAGAACCTTTCTCTGGTTACCCACGGCAACCACATCACTTTTCACAGCACCAATCATTAGCAGATCATACATTTCAATATCACCCTTTCCAACTTAATCAGTGCCATCTATCTCAGTGCTTATTAGAACCAGACCTGAGGAGGGACCACACACAGGAGAGTGACTATACCCCACGGGACCATAGCATAGTTCCACCTCACAAATTGTCCAACACTCCATAGGTAACTGTTCTAAGAACTTACACTGATCCAAGTATAAACCACTTCTTTCTGGTGTACACATTACGTTGTTGCAGCAAGCAACCTTAGCACTTTCTCTCAGTGTCTCCGGGTACTTTAAGTTGTACCTCTTTCCAAGTGATGGAAAGCATCTCTGCTAGTGCTGCGTCTATTCTGGGCTCTTCTTTCTCCTGAGGTTTAGTGGGTGAGACAGTATCCACGCCCTCTACTGACTTCTGCTCAGCTGCACCTCGGACAACACCAGCCGGAGAGACCTTTGATGTCTCCAACAGTTCTCCTGAGCGCCTTCCATACCACTCAGTAACTGAGAGCACCATCTCTGAGAACCTCAAGACTATTTGCCACACTGTTCATAAGCATTGGTCCCACCAATACCATTCTTGATCAAGGCTTCGCAGCACGGCTTGTACCACCTAGCTCCACCCATTGGTACTCCACAGCACCACCGGGTCCAACTGCGGTGGAGACACCCAAGTGTACAGTGAGTGTGTTTTTACGAAGTCTAGCATTTCCAGTAAGGTGTCTGTCATTTCTAAACATCTCATGTCTAAATACCAGACTTTTCTGGGGAATTTTCCCCCGTCTAAGTCATGGAGGGGCTCATCCACTGCAGTTTGAGACATTTGAAGAAACCTCCACCTCCTTGGAAGTACCCATGATCGCAGCCTGTTGCTCCCCTGGAGCACTGTCAGACACATGTCTCTTCACCTCTAACGCTACACCAATGAGCCTCTGCAAGTCAACATTGTCACCTTGACACTTAACATTACTTAGTTGCTGGGTTGTGGACAACCCATCTGCCACGTCTATGCCCAGAAATGTTCCTTTAGACTGGAGGGGATCAACCTTCAAAGGGGCCGACATGTCCTTGAGCACTGGCTGCTCTGCAAACCCTCTGTCTGGCATAACAGATGTTGTGTCCACAAACTTGTCACCCATCATTGCTTTATAATTTATTGTCGCTTTGTCTAGTGTCGCAAGTACTTCCTTGCACCAATCATTCCAGTCCCTTGTGGTTCCATCCCGGGTGCTCACAGCACTGCATCACCTGCTCTAGAAGGCCCCACAGGAACGTGGGATTCACTAGCCAAAACATCACCTGGATCATTTCTATACATTTCCCCTTGGGATGACACATTATCTGACAAGGCAGGCTGTAATACATGCTTTTGCCCTAAATGCTCGGGTGGCACTACTGACACACACAGCTCTGCACTTTCAGCTTTTGCAGGTTGAATTAACCCCTTACTAACTGGGTTACACTTAGGGTTGTGGGGCTGTGCCCACACACTCTCACTGTGTGACTCAGTCTCCCTTTGTTTCACCAAACCTGTACCAGTGTTGTCCTGGGCAATCTCCAGCTTCAAAGCACCACGGAGGCCCTCTGAGATGCCCATGGACAAACCGGTGCCTCTGCCTCTCATGGGAGATATCCAACTCCCATCATTGGCAGTGACCACATTACCAACATTCTCAGATACACATTTTCTAATGTCATTATCACAACTAGTGATGAGCCGAACACCCCCGGGTTCGGTTCGCACCAGAACCCGCGAACGGACCGAAAGTTCGAACGAACATTAGAACCCTATTAAATACAATGGATGCGAACGTTCGAATTCTAAAGTGCTAATTATAACAACTATTATGCATGTTATTGTCCTAAAAAGGGTTTGGGAACCCGGGTTCTGCACCAGGGGACATGTATCAATGCAAAAAGAAGTTTTAAAAACGGTCGTTTTTCGGGAGCAGTCATTTTAATGATGCATAAAGTGAAAAAAAAAAAGTCAAATATTCCTTTAAATATCGTACCTGGGGGGTGTCTAAAGTATGCCTGTGAAGTGCCACGTGTTTCCCGTGTTTAGAACTGTCCCTGCACAAAATGACACTTCTAAAGGAAAAAAAAGCCATTTAAAACTGCTTGCGGCTTTAATGTAATGTCTGGTCCCGGTAATATGGATGAAATTCTTTAAGAAAAATGGCATAGCTACCCCATGACCCCCCCCCCACTACCCCAGCCCATTACCAGCCCCTTTGGGTCTTGTATGGATATTAAGGGGAACCCCGCACATAAAATAAAAAAGGCCCTATATACTCTGAACAGCCCTATACAGGCGGTGCATACAAGACAGGGACTGTAGGTTTGTTCTTATGTAGAGTCTGTTTGTAATTTTGAACAGGTACATTGTTGAAGTGTAGCTCCAGACCAAAAATCTATTTTTAAACTTTTTGGAAAACATAGGTAAGGGTTATCACCCCTGTAACATTTGTTTTGCTGTCTGTGCCCCTGTTCAGAACATTTCACCTCACTTTCCGTCCCAATGACAACTGTTTTTGAAATGTGGTGTTTTTCTTGAAACAAGGATTGCTGATAAAGCATCAGTACAGAGGAGACACCTTTCTCCCATATTTATTCTTACAGGAGAGAATTTTCCTTCCTAGTGGTAGATTTCCTCTCACTTCCTGTTGTCTTCTTGCGTTTGCAAGTAGGAGTCGTTTGTAAGTTGGATGTTTGAAAGTAGGGACCTGCCGTATATACTCTGCAGAAATAGGCCCCTTAGTTGTTGGTGTTGGCACAACACTGTAAGCACTCACAGTTACTCTTGGTTGGTGCTGGAACGCCCTGCTGTCAACTATTATATCAGGAATTTTAATTACATATAATTGTTGAACAGTGGTAGTAAAAATTGGGCCTTTGATGGTGGTGCTGGTGCCACAACACTGTAAGCCCTGACAGTTACTCTTGGTGGGTGCAGCAATGGGCCCTGCTGTGAATTATTAGATCAAGAATTGTAATTACATGCCCCTGTTGAACAGGGGCTGAAAAATTGGGCCTTAGGCACTGGTGGCACAACACTGCAACCCCTCACAGATACTGTACTTGGAGCACAGCAATGAGCCCTGTTGCAAAGTATTGCTTCAAAAATTGTAATGACACGCCCCTGTTAAACAGGGGCTGAAAAATTGGGCCTTAGGCACTGGTGGCACAACACTGCAACTTCTCACAGATACTGTACTTGGAGCACACCAATGAGCCCTGTTGCAAAGTATTGCTTCAAAAATTGTAATGACACGCCCCTGTTAAACAGGGGCTGAAAAATTGGGCCTTAGGCACTGGTGGCACAACACTGCAACTCCTCACAGATACTGTACTTGGAGCACAGCAATGAGCCCTGTTGCAAAGTATTGCTTCAAAAATTGTAATGACACGCCCCTGTTAAACAGGGGCTGAAAAATTGGGCCTTAGGCACTGGTGGCACAACACTGCAACTCCTCACAGATACTGTACTTGGAGCACACCAATGAGCCCTGTTGCAAAGTATTGCTTCAAAAATTGTAATGACACGCCCCTGTTAAACAGGGGCTGAAAAATTGGGCCTTAGGCACTGGTGGCACAACACTGCAACTCCTCACAGATACTGTACTTGGAGCACAGCAATGAGCCCTGTTGCAAAGTATTGCTTCAAAAATTGTAATTACACGCCCCTGTTAAACAGGGGCTGAAAAATTGGGCGTTAGGCACTGGTGGCGGCACCCATAAACAAAAATGATCTTACAAGCTATCATCATCAATCGTATCATTGAGGACTCGGAGGAGGAGGATAGCCAGTCAACATAACAGCACAGGCACTCAGCATCAGCATCAGTCTTGAAGGGATGTGACATGTTAAAATCAATTAGTCTGTTATATCAGCATCAGGTGTGTGGTAGCTGGTGGTGATCCAAGACTGGTTCATCTTGATGAAAGTCAGTCGATCAACCGAGTCGGTGGACAGGCGCACCCTGTGATCCGTGACAAATCCTCCAGCAGCACTGAATGTGCGTTCCGAAAGAACGCTGGATGCAGGACAGGCCAGTAGCTCAATTGCATACTGTGCAAGCTCTGGCCAGTGATCCATCCTCAAGACCCAGTAAGCCAGAGGATTTTCGGTGGGGAAGGTGTCCAAGTCTGACCTTGCCCCTAGATATTCCTGCACCATGTTTATCAGACGCTGGCGATGGTTGCTGGAACCGATCATACTTTGGGGCTGCGGACTAAAGAATTGTCTGAACGCATCGGTCAGACGGCCACCTTCCCCACCGCTCCTTCTTTGACTGGCCGAAGCCTCAGCAACTCGTTGTCCAGGACCAGGAGTTTGCAACCTCCCAGTCTCTGGGAACGCGTTGCACAGACCTTTCTGCAAGGCCTCCCGGAGTTGTCTCATCCTCTGCTCCCTCTGCGACGGTAACATAAGGTCCGCAACCTTACCCTTGTACCGTGGATCAAGGAGAGTGGCCAGCCAGTAATGGTCCCTCTCCTTGATCCGAAGAATACGAGGATCCTTCCGCAGACTTTGCAGGATCAGGGAGGCCATGCAGCGTAGTTTTGCTGAGGCATTCGCTCCGGAGTCCTCTGGGTCACTAAGGACGACATGATCCGCAGCCACCTCCTCCCAGCCACGTACAAGTCCACTGGTTTCTTGGGACTGTAAATCATCCCTAAAAGACTGCTGCTGATGATGCTGAGTGCCAGCCTCCACCTCCATGCTGACACAATCCTCCTCCTCCTCCTCCTCCTCCTCCTCTTCCTGTGCGATGGGTGGGACAGAAGGAACACTGTCTGGGTAAAGGGGGCCTTGAGAGGCAAGGAAGTCCTCCTCTTCCTGCCTCTGTTCTGCCTCAAGTGCCCTGTCCATTATTCCACGCAGCGTGTGCTCCAACAGGTGGACAAGAGGTACAGTGTCACTGATGCATGCACTGTCACTGCTCACCATCCTCGTGGCCTCCTCAAATGGTGCCAGGACAGTGCATGCATCCCTGATCATGCCCCACTGGCGTGGAGAAAAAAAACCAAGCTCCCCTGACCCTGTCCTGGTGCCGTAGTCGCACAGGTACTCATTGATGGCCCTCTGCTGCGTGTGCAGCCGCTGCAGCATGGCCAACGTTGAGTTCCACCTGGTGGGCATGTCACATATAAGGCGGTTCTTGGGCAGGTTCAACTCCTTTTGCAGCTCAGCCAGGCGAGCACTGGCATTATAAGATCTGCGGAAATGCACACAGACTTTCCTGGCCTGCCTCAGGACATCCTGTAAGCCCGGGTACCTGCCCAAGAACCGCTGCACCACCAGGTTAAGGACGTGAGCCACACAGGGCACATGGGTCAGTTGTCCCTGTCGGAGGGCGGAGAGGAGGTTGGTGCCATTGTCGCAAACCACCATTCCTGGCTTAAGCTGGCGTGGCGTCAACCACCTCTCGGCCTGGCCCTGCAGAGCAGACAGGACCTCTGCCCCAGTGTGGCTTCTGTCCCCCAAACACACCAGCGCAAGCACGGCATGGCATCTTTTTGCCTGCGTACTTGCGTAGCCCCGTGAACGGCTACGGAGCACCGCTGGTTCATAGGACAAACCACAGGAAGAGGCCATGGAGGAAGAAGAAGAGGAGGGGGTGGAGGAGAGAGGTGTGTCACAACCAGTAGTAGCATTTTGGAGGCGTGGCGGTGGGACAACCTCCAACACTACTGCACCTTGTCCTGAATCCTTCCCAGCTGCCAAAAGAGTGACCCAATGGGCCGTGAAAGAAAGGTAACGTCCCTGTCCATGCCTGCTGGACCATGAGTCAGCGGTAATATGCACCTTACCGCTGACCGCCCTGTCCAGCGAGGCCAAGACATTGCCTTCCACATGCCGGTAGAGAGCCGGAATAGCCTTCCGTGAGAAAAAGTGGCGTTTGGGAACCTGCCACTGAGGAACTGCACATTGCACAAACTCACGGAAGGGGGCCGAGTCTACCAACTGAAAAGGCAGCAGTTGAAGCGCTAGCAATTTAGCCAAGCTAGCATTCAACCGCTGGGCATGTGGATGGCTGGGAGTGAACTTCTTTCGACGGTCCAGCAGCTGGGGCAGGGAAATTTGCCTGCTAGAATCGGACGTCGGTGTACTGCTAGCAGAGTGGGCGCAAGTACTTGGCTGTGACACACCTAATTCTACACCTTCATTCCTCTCAGTGCATGTTTCAGAGAGGACTGAAGTTATAGTGGGGTTGGAGATCCCAGCTGATGCGGTGCAAGGAGAGGTCCGCTTTGTTCTTTGGTGTGGGTCTTTGAGGTAGGCTTGCCAACGAGCTGCATGGCAGGTCAACATATGTCTGGTCAGGCATGTGGTACCCAAGCGGCTGATGTTTTGGCCACGCGATATACGCTTGAGACATATGTTGCAAACAGCAGCTGTGCGATCTGATGCACTAGCCTCAAAAAAGGCCCACACCAAAGAACTTTTTGAATGACGGGCAGAGGCAGCGCCCTGCACAGGCGGAGCTCTGCGGTGTGATTCCGTCGGTGTACTGCCCTTACGCTGGCCACCAAAGGGCATCCTGCCTCGTTGGAGATGTGCCTCCTCCTCATCCTCCTCCTCCTCCTCTCTCCTATTAGGCACCCACGTGGAGTCAGTGACCTCATCATCCCCTCCCTCCTCATCACTGGAGCCAATCTGGCAGTATGCTGCAGCTGCTGGAACATGACTGCCAGATTGGTGTCCTTCTTGAGCATCCCCTCTGTCTGCTCTCACGCTACTGCCTTCCTCTAGCTGGGTTTCATCATCAGACCCTTCGAAACGCTGGGCATCCTCCTGGAGCATGTACCCAACACTGTGCTGAAACAGTTCGGGGGACTCCTCAGGAGGAGGACATGGTGGGTCTAGGGAAGGAGTGACTGATGATTTGTCTGACATTGATACCAGGGAAGACGACGCTTTGGCAGCTGCTTTTCCAGTACCCTGAGCCTGGGTGAGAGAGGATGAGGAGGAGGAGGAGGGCTTGGTCATCCACTCTACCAAGTCTTCGGCATGATGTGGCTCAACATGTCCAGCTGCCGAAAAGAAGGACAAGCGTGTCCCATGGCCATGTGCTGATGACAATGCACCGCGTCCACGACCAGCACTGTTGCCCCCAGACACAGAGCCTGCTTGCCCTCTTTTATTGCCTCCTGACTGTCTGCCTCTCCTTGTTTGCCTTCCAGACATTCTAATAGATGGCCTGCAGGGAGATGGGAAAAAAGCAATAAGGGCTACCTTCAGGTGTCCTTCTCTGTCCCTTGAAACAAGGACTTTCACAGTGAAAGAAACTGACACTCTCCCTACCTACAGTTTTCTGTCCCTAGAAAAAATGTTTTTTTTAATCACAATATAGCACAAGGACAATTCACTCACTGTCCTTACAGGTCCCTGGAAACAAGGACTTGCAGAGTGAAATAAACTGACACTCTCCCTACCTACAGTTTTCTGTCCCTAGAATAAATGTTTTTTTTAAGCACAATATAGCACAAGGAGAATTCACTCACTGTCCTTCCAGGTCCCTGGAAACAAGGACTTGCAGAGTGAAATAAACTGACACTCTCCCTACCTACAGTTTTCTGTCCCTAGAATAAATGTTTTTTTTAAGCACAATATAGCACAAGGACAATTCACTCACTGTCCTTACAGGTCCCTGGAAACAAGGACTTGCAGAGTGAAAGAAAAAAAACACTCTCCCTACCTACAGTTTTCTGTCCCTAGAAAAAATGTTTTTTTTAATCACAATATAGCACAAGGACAATTCACTCACTGTCCTTCCAGGTCCCTGGAAACAAGGACTTGCAGAGTGAAATAAACTGACACTCTCCCTACCTACAGTTTTCTGTCCCTAGAATAAATGTTTTTTTTAAGCACAATATAGCACAAGGACAATTCACTCACTGTCCTTACAGGTCCCTGGAAACAAGGACTTGCAGAGTGAAAGAAAAAAAACACTCTCCCTACGTACAGTTTTCTGTCCCTAGAAAAAATGTTTTTTTTAATCACAATATAACACAAGGACAATTCACTCACTGTCCTTCCAGGTCCCTGGAAACAAGGACTTGCAGAGTGAAATAAACTGACACTCTCCCTACCTACAGTTTTCTGTCCCTAGAATAAATGTTTTTTTTAAGCACAATATAGCACAAGGACAATTCACTCACTGTCCTTACAGGTCCCTGGAAACAAGGACTTGCAGAGTGAAAGAAAAAAAACACTCTCCCTACCTACAGTTTTCTGTCCCTAGAAAAAATGTTTTTTTTAATCACAATATAGCACAAGGACAATTCACTCACTGTCCTTCCAGGTCCCTGGAAACAAGGACTTGCAGAGTGAAATAAACTGACACTCTCCCTACCTACAGTTTTCTGTCCCTAGAATAAATGTTTTTTTTAAGCACAATATAGCACAAGGACAATTCACTCACTGTCCTTACAGGTCCCTGGAAACAAGGACTTGCAGAGTGAAAGAAAAAAAACACTCTCCCTACCTACAGTTTTCTGTCCCTAGAAAAAATGTTTTTTTTAATCACAATATAGCACAAGGACAATTCACTCACTGTCCTTACAGGTCCCTGGAAACAAGGACTTGCAGAGTGAAAGAAAAAAAACACTCTCCCTACCTACAGTTTTCTGTCCCTAGAAAAAATGTTTTTTTAAAGCACACTATAGCACAAGGAGAATTCCCCTCACTTTCCTTCTTTGTCCCTAGAAACAAGGACTGGCACAGTGAAAGAAACTGACACTCTCCCTACCTACAGTTTTCTGTCCCTAGAATAAATGTTTTTTTTAAGCACAATATAGCACAAGGACAATTCACTCACTGTCCTTACAGGTCCCTGGAAACAAGGACTTGCAGAGTGAAAGAAAAAAAACACTCTCCCTACCTACAGTTTTCTGTCCCTAGAAAAAATGTTTTTTTTAAGCACAATATAGCACAAGGACAATTCACTCACTGTCCTTACAGGTCCCTGGAAACAAGGACTTGCAGAGTGAAAGAAACTGACACTGTCCCTACCTACAGTTTTCTGTCCCTAGAATAAATGTTTTTTTTAAGCACAATATAGCACAAGGAGAATTCACTCACTGTCCTTCCAGGTCCCTGGAAACAAGGACTTGCAGAGTGAAATAAACTGACACTCTCCCTACCTACAGTTTTCTGTCCCTAGAATAAATGTTTTTTTTAAGCACAATATAGCACAAGGACAATTCACTCACTGTCCTTACAGGTCCCTGGAAACAAGGACTTGCAGAGTGAAAGAAACTGACACTCTCCCTACCTACAGTTTTCTGTCCCTAGAATAAATGTTTTTTTAAGCACAATATAGCACAAGGACAATTCACTCACTGTCCTTCCAGGTCCCTGGAAACAAGGACTTGCAGAGTGAAAGAAACTGACACTGTCCCTACCTACAGTTTTCTGTCCCTAGAATAAATGTTTTTTTTAAGCACACTATAGCACAAGCACAAAACACACTGACACTCTCCCTACCTATCCTTCTCTTTCCCTAAACTAAAGGAATCCAGGTTAAGCAAGAAAGAAATAACAGTCACTGTCCCTGCCTATGCTGCTCTATCCCTGCTCCGGAACACACTACACTAGGCCGCCGTGCTGGCGGCCTTTTATAGTGTGGGGCGTGTACTAAACACCCTCAGCAATAATTGGCCACAGGCATCCTGCCTGTGGCCAATCATTGCTCTCCTCGCTGCCGGCGCTGTGATTGGCCAAGCATGCGGGGTCACAGTGCATGCTTGGCCAATCACAGCGCCTGGATGACACTGCGATGGCGTAGTGCATTGTGGGCCGTTCGCGTCACTCGAATTTGGCGCGAACGGCCCAAATCGTTCGATCTTCGTTGAACGATCGAACAGCCGATGTTCGAGTCGAACGTATGTTCGACTCGAACACGAAGCTCATCCCTAATCACAACCAACATTACATTTATCAACATCATCATGGTCATACTGATGCATAGACATAACTGTAGCATTTGTGGGTTGTCTCTGTCTATTACCCACCACAGCCTGTGTGTCACTCCTCACAGCACCCTCTATCTTTAAAGGGGAACTCTTTGCTCCTTGGGCAACTCCATAGCTGACCTGGGAAACTCACTGCTCCGTCACTGCAAGCTCCTCAAAATTTCCCTGGGCAACTCTGCAGCACCTGGCACTAGGGAGCATGGCACCAGGACAGTTTTGGTCACCCCTAGTTTAGTTCCCAGCACTCTGCTGGATTATAGCAGGCACATGCATAGTCCCCATGTCCATTTGAGTCTTTAACCTTGCTGTCAGCTGGGCTTCACCATGTGCCTCCCCACTGCTCCGGGTAGCAAACTGCAGCAAGTCTATGTCCATTTGCACTGCGGATCTCCACGCTGGACACACTCCCATTTCACTAGGATCAGTCTTCCAAATTGAAACAGTCTTACCATTTTCAGTGGCTGGCATGATAGCCTTCACTTGGCTTCACTGTCTCTCAGCTGCATCCATACCAGCTACTGCCTCTATGTGGCTACAGGACGACACCGCAGCCTTTCTAGACTCTTCAGTGGTTTTCCATAACCTTGGGCAAGTAAAGATTCCATGCCCCACTTGGCCACACTCCATGCATGGTATTGGACCCTGAGCTTTACTTTCTTGCCAACTCCTTCATGCCATGCTCTCTGTTGTCATGGAATACCACTGGTCACGACCATCAGCAGACAGACTCCTTGGATCCGCAACATCCCTGTTGGCCTGGAGGTTGCTTCCACGGATGACCATACTCTTTTCCACATGCTGTTGTCTAGCTGACTTCCTGTTGCCAGGGACAACCTCTTTAACTTCCCTTTTAACTGTGGGTGACATGATTAATTTACCCCAGGTCATAGAGATTTCACACTCAGACAAATTCTCTGGTGCGGCTGGGGCATGTGGTGAAATACCCTCTAGCCACAGTAGCCGTTCCCTGGCTTTAGCAAGGATTGCTACCTTTTTCTGTTTTGATCGCCCCGTCCTTGCGGTCTTGCACACAGCAACTTGTAGCAGTTCACAGAGAAAAAATATATATGTTTGATTCTCCTTTCACAGGTACACAACCTGCATGCCACACAGTCCATCAAATGAACTTCTGCAAAATGCTGTTCACCTGGCTGCCACACACAGCCACTGACAGTTCCTTGGCAAACTCACTGCTTTTGGTATGCGAGGATCTGGCACTCTTCCAAATCTGCCAGAAGCAATACCTCCACCACGTGTAAGGGATTAGACTCAATGCAGGGACCAACTCACAGTCTCTTTAGGAAAACATCACGTTTATTCCACAGGATATTCCCAAACAGAAGAAAACCATCTTGCTATCAAACAACAATAAACTTCTGCTCTACTGAGCCTTACTGTGTCCATAGACTGACCAGTCCTTGGTCTTGTAGTAAGTGTCCTCACAAACTGAAATCCTTTGTATCCAACATCAGGGATGAGCAGCCATGCTCCTAGATGCCTCCTCACATGGAGACACATTCTCTCTGAGAGCTAGGACCAGCTGCCTTAATCAAGACCTGAAAAGAAAACATTAAACTGCGGTCCACAGACTTGGGAGTTTGTTCCACCCGGATCTCTATCAGACTCCCAATAAAACCAGCCCCGGGATGGACTTTACCCATACAGGGTAAAGAACTATCCTTCTTTACCCTGAAGTCTTTGCTGGAATTATCTTAGATTGCAAATCTAATGCCCTGTACACACGGTCGGTTTTTCCGATGAAAAAACTATCGTGTGTGGGCCCCATCGGACTTTTTTCCATCGGTGTTAAAAAATAGAACATGTTTTACATTTTTCAGATGGAAAAAAAAAGATAGGAAATTCTGATCGTCTGTGTGGAACTCCAACAGAGAAAAAACCCACGCATGCTCAGAATCAAGTCGACGCATGCTCAGAAGCATTGAACTTAATTTTTCTCGGCTCATCGGAGTGTTTTACGTCAGGGTGTTTTGGACGGTCAGAATTTTGTCTGATGGTGTGTAGGCAAGACTGATGAAAGTCAGCTTCATCGGAATTCCGACGGAAATTTTTATTCCATCGAGAATCCGATCGTGTGTACAGGGCATAAGAATCCGTGGAGAAACATATATGCCATCAATCACATTTCCTGTGAATTCTGTAAATTCACGGAAGGGGGCTGAATTCACTATGCGGAAAGACAGGAGTGGTAAAAATAAATAAATCAAAAAGCAGCTTTGACTTAATTAAATATTTGCCTATTGTAATCTACAGCTGGTGGTGTGCTACTGGCAGATGTGCTGCAAGAACCTGGGACACCCTACGCTATACTATCATCCCTGTCAGTGGAGGCTTCTGAGAGGTCATGAGGTATAGTGGGGGTAGACCGGAAAGGTGAGGAGTGTGGCTTTCAGGTGCTCTTGCCAATGGGCTGAGTAGTGGGAGGTTAAATGCCTTGTCAAGCATGTGGTACCCAAATGGATGGTGTTTGAGGAGAAGTTTGTAAATTGCAACAGTGTGATCCACTGCACATGTGCTATAAAAAGCCCAAACAGCTGAGCTGTGGGAAGTGGGCCAGGAGATAACAGCTCCCGCAATCTTGTGGAGAAGGGTGGCTGCTCTTTACTCTTTCGTGATGGCTTCCTCCTTGGGGTTTCGGGGTTGTGCCTCACCCCCACTGTCCTCGAGCATTCAGTGCTGCCAGAGGTTTTGTGACAGATAAAAGAGCGCGTCTGTCCACAGACTCATTGGACCGGCTGACATTTATCAAAATGAATCAGTCCTAGATTAGCAGCAGCTATCAAGCCCCTGATACCGATGTCGCTGATTAAGGGCTTTCTGGATCTGGAATCTCTGAAACACTATCTAGGCTGCTTAGCTTTGTGCTTTCATCAAGAGTACCTGTATAGGGTTACGGTGAGAAGGCACCACCGACACCCAAAGACTAATTTTTCCGCACCTGTTTGACAGGTACATATTGCATTTTTTGACAGCAAGGCCAATTCTTGTTTTCACCAAGAGTACCTGTATAGGGTTATGGTGTGAAGGCATCACCAACACCCAAAGACCAATTTCTCTGCACCTGTTGGACAGCTGCATATCATTGCAATTTTTGACAACAAGGCCAATTCTTGCTTTCATCAAGAGTACCTCTATAAGGTTATAGTGTGAAGGTACCACCAACACCCAAAGTGTCAAGGTCACCTGTGGCCAGGTGACAGATGCACACCGTAGGGGGACAGGAGTGCACCGCGAGGTAGTGAACCCTATGGCTGGCTTCTGCGGATAGGAAACTGGGTGGTTGTGGAAAGCGGAACCAGAGGAGCACAACCGGGATCCTAACGGAAGCTAGAGCCAAGATTCCCCAGGGCGCGGAGTCTAAGACCCAGCAGGTCTTCTCCAGGGCCTCTAGTGGTGAGGATGTTATGCTGCAGGCTGGGACCAGGTCGCGGCCCCTGGAGTTTCCTAGCTCACGCCCCGTAGGATAAGGGGAAAAGAGGGGAAGCAGCAGCACAAGATATGAGAGAACCGAATAACAAGCTGAAGGTCAGGGGCCACAAGCAGACAAGGATAACGAAAGAACGAGCCGAAGGTCAAGGGTCACGAGCAGACAGGGATAGTCGGGGACAAGCCAATAACGTAACAGAGAGACAGACGTAGCACACAGCAGGCAGGAACCCAAACACACAATGCCTAACAAACACGTTGATCAGCAAAGCAGGCTTGCAGTGCACAGGTTAATATAGTGTTCTGTGATAGGGCCTGGGGTGGAGTCTGGCTGGGAGGAGATTATAAAGGAAGCCAGGTGAAAGGGCTCAGGCCTCTAAGATGAACACATGGGAAGGAAGGTAAGCTGACAGACAAACACTACTGCATATCCATGACACAAAGCCCAATTTTTCCACACCTGTTATTTCTGTCCAAAGTCTGCAAAAGAGACATCAGAATTTATGAAAAAAATATCTAATCTTGTTCTGAGTGCACTAAATTGTGGCCTCATCATACAGACTGGCTCCCCAAGCCATTGTTTATAAAAAAAAGGAAAGCTTGAATGCAAAATTTCATTTTTTTGGGCTTTATAAGTGTCATTATTGCTGCAGCATGTTCTATACACAGTAAAAATGGGGACTCCCCAGGCACTATTTTTAAAAGATTTTTTTAATTTTTATTGTTTATTTCTCCTTTTGATGGTTTCACTATAACCACTTCAAGACAGGGTTTTATTTTACCACCTCAACACTGGGCCTATTTTGGCACTTCTCTCCTACATGTACAAATCATCATTCTTTTGCTAGAAAATTACTCATAACCCCCAAACATTATATATGTTTTTTTAGCAGACACCCTAGGGAATAAAATGACGGTCATTGCAACTTTTTTTCTTGCACAGTATTTGCGTAATAATTTTTCAAACGCCTTTATTTGGGAAAAAAAATGGTTTTATGAATTAAAAAATAACAAAAAACAGTAAAGTTAGCCCAATTTCTTTGTAAAATATGAAAGATTATGTTACACCAAGTAAATAGATACCTAACATGTCACAAAATCTCCATAGGCGACGCTTTAATTTTTTTTTACAGGCTACCAGGTTAGAGTTAGAGGAGGTCTAGTGCTAGAATTGTTGCACGCGCTCTAACGCACGCGGCGATACCTCACATATGTGGCTTGAATGGCGTTTACATATATGGGCGGGACTTACGTGTGCGTTCGCTTCTGATCAAGAGCTACTGGGGACAGGGGCGTTTTAAATAATTTTTTTAAATAATTTTTTTTTTTCTTTACTTATTTTTTTTTATTTTTACACTTTTTTTAAAAATTTTTTATCACTTTTATTCCTATTACAAGGAATGTAAACATCCCTTGTAATAGGAATGGTGTGTGACAGGTCCTCTTTATGGAGAGATGCGGGGTCAATAAGACCCCACATCTCTCCTCCAGGCTGGAAAGCATGAGATTGTGAAAAAAAAAAAAATTCACAGATCTCATGTTTACTAGCCGCAATGGCGGCTTTGTTTACATCTGAGAACCCGGGCGTGACGTCATCACATCGCGCCCGGGCCTCAGAGGGTCATAGAGATGACTGGTGACCATCTGGTCACCAGTCATTTCTATGGTTCACCTCCGGCGCCGGACGATTCATTCTCCGGGCCCCCAATGGCACAGGAGAGCCCGAAAAAGCACCGGATGGCGGCGGGAGGGGGGGATGTCCCCTCCCGCCGCCTATAAGAACGATCAAGCGGCGGAACCGCCGCTGTAATCATTCTTATGGCTCACAGAATCACCAGAAGAACAGAAGGATATCTGAATGATGCCTCTAGCTGCAGGCATCACTCAGATATCCCCCCACAAAGCCCAGGACGTCATATGACGTCCACCCAGGATGGGAGATCCCATCTGTGGACGTCATTTGACTATAGGCGGGTAGGGAAGTGGTTAAGGATCAGTTAATCACTAGAGTTGAGCGGACACCTGGATGTTCTGGTTTGACGGGTTCGGTTGAACTTCGCAAAAAAGTTCGAGTTCGGGACCCGAACTTGACACCGAACCCGAACCCCATTGAAGTCGATGGGGACCCGAACTTTTGAGGACTAAAATGGCTCTAAAAAAGTAATGGAAAGGGTTAGAGGGCTGCAAATGGCAGCAAAATGTTGTTAAGAGCATGGCAAGTGCTCTGCAAACAAATGTGGATAGGGAAATAACTTAAAATAACATAAAATACATAAAAATAAAAAATAATAATCTTGACCTAGGAGGACGAGGTCCATATGGAGGAGTAGGAGGTTGAGGTGGCGGTGGATGTGGCGGTGTAGGTGGAAGCGGCGGTGGAGGAGGACGAGGTAGCCAACACTGGTTTTTGTTTAAATTTTTTTTTTTTTTTAATTAGGGTACACCCCAAAAGAGTGAGAAAGATCAAAAATACAATAATGGCTGGGTAAGGCCGGTATACATGTCTATTCTGCACAAGGTACGGACAAGTCCTGTGGGATCCATGCCTGGTTCATTTTAATGAACGTGAGCTTGTCCACATTGGCTATGGACAGGCGGCTGTGTTTGTCTGTGATAACGCCCCCTGCCGTGCTAAATACACGTTCAGATAATACACTGGCTGCAGGGCAGGCCAGCACCTCCAAGGCGTAAAGGGCAAGATCAGGCCATGTGCCCAATTTGGAGACCCAGAAGTTGAAGGGGGCAGACCCGTCATTCAGTACGTGTAGGCGTGTGCACACATACTGCTCCACCATGTTGGTGAAATGCTGCCTCCTGCTAAGACGTTCCATATCAGCCGGTGGTGCTGGTTGTTGTGGCGTGCTGACAAAGCTTTTCCACATTTCGGCCATGCAAACCTTGCCTTCTGAGGTGCTGGAGGTGCCCCGGCTGTATTGGCGACCTCTTCCTCCTCCTCTGCCTTTGCCTTGTGCTTCCACTGTGCCCCCGCTGTCAGGTGGGAATTCCACCAGCAGCGCGTCTACCAGCGTGCGCTTGTACTTGCGCATCTTACATTCACGCTCCAGTGAGGGAATTAAGGACGGTACGTTGTCCTTGTAACGGGGATCCAGCAGCGTGGCCACCCAATAATCAGCACCTGTTAGAATGTGGGCAACTCAGCGGTCGCTGCGGAGACACTGCAGCATGTAATCGCTCATGTGTGCCAGGCTGCCCAGAGGCAACGAAAGGCTGTCCTCTGTGGGGGGTGTATCGTCTGTGTCCTCTGTATCCCCCAGCCACGCACCAGTGATGGCCATGAGCTGGTCTGGGTGCCTCCCTGCTGTGAATATGGTTCCTCCTCCTCCATCTCCTTCTCCTCATCCTCCATCTCGTCATCCTCCAGAACTGTGCCCTTGCTGGACAATTGTGTACCTAGCGTTTGTTGGTGCAGGAACCCACCCTCGGAGCCACTTGTGAATGACTGCCCTGAAAGCCTTGGAAATGATCCTGATTCCTCCTCCTCTTCCTCCTGTGTGACATCCTCTTCCATCATCGCCTGAAGCGTTTTTTCAAGGAGGCATAGAACTGGGATAGTAGCGCTGAGAACGGTGTCATCGGCACTGGCCATGTTGGTGGAGTACTCGAAACAGCGCAACAATGCACACAGGTCTCACATGGAGGCCCAGTTATTGGTGGTGAAGTGGTGCTGTTCCGCAGAGTGACTCACGCGTGCGTGCTGCAGCTGAAACTCCACTATTGCCTGCTACAGTCTGGCCAGCATGTGCAAGGTGGAGTTCCACCTTGTGCGCACGTCACATATGAGGCGGTGAGCGGGAAGGCCGAAGTTACGCTGCAGCACTGATAGGCGAGCAGCAGCAGGGTGAGATGCCGAAAGTGCGCACAGACAGCCCGCACTTTCTGCAGCAGCTCTGGCATATCGGGGTAATTTTTAAGGAACCTCTGCACCACCAAATTCAGCACACGCGCCAGGCAAGGGATGTGCGTCAAACCGGCTAGGCCTAGAGCTGCTACAAGATTTCGCCCATTATCGCACACCACCAGGCCGGGCTTGAGGCTCACTGCCACCAACCACTCATCGGTCTGTTGTTCCATTTCCTCCTGCGCGGTGTGGCGTTTTTTCCCCCAAACAGGAAAGTTTTAAAACTGCCTGCTGTCGTTTACCCCTGACTGTGCTGAAGTTGGTGGTGAAGGTGTTACGCTGACCGGATGACGAGGCGGTAGAGGATGAGGAAGCGGAGTAGGAGGAGTTAGCAACAGGAGGTGAACTGAAGCGCCCTGCAATCCTCGGTGGTGGAAGGACATGCGCCAAACTGCTATCCGCCTCAGGCACAGCCGCCACTGCATTTACCCAGTGTGCTGTTAGGGAGATATAACGTCCCTGACTGTACTTACTGGTCCACGTATCTGTAGTTAGGTGGACCTTGCGACAGATGGTGTTGCACAGTGCACACCTGATTTTGTCCCCCACTTGGTTGTGCAGGGAAGGGATGGCTCGCCTGGAAAAGTAGTGGCGGCTGGGCACAATGTACTGTGGGACAGCCAATGCCATCAGGCTTTTAAAACTCTGCGTCTCCACCAGATGGAATGACAGCATTTCAAAGGCCAGGAATTTTGAAATGCTGGCATTCAGGGCCAGGAATCGCGGGTGGGTAAGGGGTTACTTCCTCTTCCGCTCCAGTGTTTGGGAGATAAAGAGCTTAACGCTTCCATGGGACATTGTGGAGATGGTTGGTGACCCAGGTGGTAGTGTTGCTGGCAGATCCTCTGTTTGCGGGGTGGCAGGTGCCACTGTCACTACAGAGGTGGATGAAGAGGCTGAGACTGCAGCAGAAGAGGAAGCAGGAGGAGCCACAGACCTTTCTTGGTTTTTGAGGTGTCTACTCCACTGCAGCTCGTGCTTTGCACTTAGATGCCTGGTCATGCAGGTTGTGGTCAGGTTGAAAACGTTTAATGTCTCGCTTCAAGCTCTGATTGCACAGCGTGCAAACCACTCGTGTCTTGTCATCAGCACATTGTCTGAAGAACTGCCACGCTAGGGAACTCCTTGGACCTGGCTTTGGTGTGCTCGGTCCCTTGTTGCGTTGGGCTCCCTCTTCTGCTGTGCTGGTGGCTCTGTGCGACCACCGCCTCTTCCTCCGAACTACACAGGTCACCTGCATCACGTTGATTCCATGTGGGGTCAAGGACCTCATCGTCCTCCACATCATCTTCCACCCAGTCTTCACCCCTGCCCTCCTTGTCGGTCTGCACAATTGCGAAAGCAGCAGCAGTTGGCACCTGTGTTTCTTCATCATCCGAGATGTGCTGCGATGGTCCTCCCATGTACTCATCTTGAAACATATGTGGTTGGGCATCGGTGCACTCAATCTCTTCCACTTCTGGGGCAGGGCTAGGTGGATGTCCCTGGGAAACCCTGCTAACAGAGTCATCAAAAAGCAGAAGAGACTGCTGCATGATTTGGGGCTCAGACTGCTTGGATGATTTGCTAGGGGGTGAGGTGAAAGACTAATGGACATCGGCTGCAGGTGCCAACTCTGATCATTCAGCAGGAGACTGGGTGGAGACAATGTGAAGGAACTGGAGGCACTGTCAGCAACCCAATCTACTATCACCTGTACTTCTGCTGGCCTCAACATTCGTAGAGCCGCATTAGGCCCGACCAAATACCGCTGCAGGCTCTGTCACCTACTCGCACCTGAGGAAGGTGTTTCACTTGTGTGTGTAGCTGGCACAGATCGACCACATCCTCTCCCTGCAACAGGAGCTCCACCAGCAGCACCACAACCGGGGTCACGTCCCTTTTTTGGCTTTCTCCTCATATTTCTCAAATTTAGGATCTTGCCCTAAATGGGTGTTTTTTGAATAACAGAATAGAAGAACAGTATCTAAAGTGTGTATCTCACACGTACAGATATGCAGGAAACACTGCAAAATATATATTTTTAGCCCTAAATGGGTGTATTTTGAATAGCAGAATAGAGCAACAGTATCTAAAGGGTGTATCTCACAGTAACATATGCAGTGCTGGTGCACTAAGCTTGCATAAAATTCCCGCCGACGCCAACCTAACAAACAGACGGATAAAAGTTAGCTTTTCTCTGGCACTGGGCTCAGGGCAGGGTAAAAAGATTGTGCACTGCACCCACACAACAAAATCAAGGTAGATTGCTGAGTAATTTGATTTCTGAATCAGGACTCCTATGATAATTCTCTCCCTCAAAGCAGCAGCAGAAACCTTTCCCTATACTATATAAAGCAGAGTGACGTGCTGTGCTATGTAGATCGCTGAGTAATTTGATTTCTGAATCAGGACTCCTATGATAATTCTCTCCCTCAAAGCAGCAACAGCAACCTTTTCATTACACTATCTAAAGCAGAGTGACGTGCTGTGCTATGTGCCTCTAGCTTATATAGAGGCTGGGTCACATGCTGCACTGGCCAATCACAGCCATGCCATTAGTAGGCATGGCTGTGATGGCTTCTAAGGGCACACAAGTTAAACAAATGTTGATTGGCTGCCCTGCAGCGCGCCATTACATTGCTGAACACCGAACCCGAACATACAGTAAATTGTTCGGGTTTGGGCACCAAAAACCCAAAAGTCCGGTTCGCTCAACAGTGTTAATCACTGCTCTTTTAAAAATTATGTTTTTTACAAAGTTTTATTGAAACATGTCCCCCAGGGCAGTACCCGGCCCCCATATCTTTGTATACCCAATTACTTACATATAAGTCTTCAAAATGGCTTATATTCGGTTCTGATGTTCTAAAGTTCTGCTGCAAACCAAACAGGGGGTCGTTCAGCCCATCTCTACTCCTGACAGCTTCTAATAACATAGTTACATAGATAGTCAGGTTGAAAAAAGACACAAGTCCATCTAGTTTAACCAATAATGCCCTGTACACATGAGCGGAATTTCCGACTGAAAAAAGTTGGATAGTTTTTTAGACGGAATTCCGCTCAAGCTTGGCTTACATACGCACGGTCACACAAAAGTTCTCGGAAATTTCGAGCGTTAAGAACGCGGTGAGGTACAACACTATGACGAGGCGAGAAAAAGAAGTTCAATGCTTCCAAGCATGCGTCGAATTGTTTCCGAGCATGCATGTTTTTTTTCCCGTCGGAACTGCATACAGACGAACGGATTTTCCGAAAAATTAAAAATTGAAACCAAGTACAGTATCTGTGAGGGGTTGCAGTGTTGTGGCACCAGTGCCTAAGGCCCAATTTTTCTGCCCCTGTATAACAGGGGCATGTAATTACAATTCTTGATCTAATAATTCACAGCAGGGCCCATTCATGCGCCCACCAAGAGTAACTGTGAGGGCTTACAGTGTTGTGGCAACACCAACATGTAAGGGGCAAATTTCAGCAGAGTATATAGGGCAGGCCCCTACTTTCAAACATCCAACTTACAAACGACTCCTACTTGCAAATGGAAGGAGACAACAGCAAGTGAGAGGAAATCTACCCCTAGGAAGGGAAATTCTCTCCTGTAAGAGTTAATATGGGAAAAAGGTGTCTCCTCTCTACTGATGCTTTATCACCAATCCTTGTTTCAATAAAAACCCCACTTTTCAAAAACATTTGTCATTGGGACGGAAAGTGAGGTGAAATGTTCTGAACAGGGGCACAGACAGCAAAACAAATGTTGCAGGGGTGATAACCCTTCCCTATGTTTTCCAAAAAGCTTAAAAATAGATTTTTTGGCTGGAGCTACACTTAAACAATGTACCTGTTCAAAATTACAAATGGATTCTACATAAGAACAAACCTACAGTCCCTGTCTTGTATGCACCGCCTGTATACGGCTGTTTAGAGTATATAGGGCCTTTTTTATTTTGGGTGCGGGGTTCCCCTTAATATCCATACAAGACCCAAAGGGGCTGGTAATGGGCTGGGGTAGGGGGGGGGTGATGGGGTAGCTATGCCATTTTTCTTAAAGATTTTCATCCATATTACCGGGACCAGACATTACATTAAAGCCGCAAGCAGTTTTAAATGGCTTTTTTTCCTTTAGAAATGTCAGTTTGTGCAGGGACAGTTCTAAACACGGGAAACACATGCCACTTCACAGGTACCCTTTAGACACCCCCAGGTACGTTTTTCACTTTATGCATCATTAAAATGACTGCTCCCGAAAAACGACCGTTTTTAAAACTTCTTTTTGCATTGATACATGTCCCCTGGTGCAGAACCCGGGTTCCCAAACCCTTTTTAGGACAATAACATGCATAATAGTCGTTATAATTAGCACTTTAGATTTCGAACGTTTGCATCCATTGTATTTAATAGGGTTCTAACGTTCGTGCAAACTTTCGGTCCGTTCGCGGGTTCTGGTGCGAACCGAACCCGGGGGTGTTCGGCTCATCCCTAGCAAGGACTTTGATCCCTTTTTAACCACTTGCCGACCGCCACCTGTACATATACGTCGGCAGAATGGCACGGCTGCGCAAAGAAACGTACCTGTATGCTGCTTTGAATTTGCCGCCATGTGGGCACGTGCGCGCCCCTGCCGATGTCCGCCGGGTGCCCGCGATCGTCTCACAGAGAGGCAGAACAGGGAGATGCCTATGTAAAGAAGTAATTTCCCTGTTGTGCGTAGTGACAGGACAGTGATCTACTGCTCCCTGTCATAGGGAGCAGTGATCACTGTCCTGTCACTTGTAGCCCAGCCCCCCCACACAGTTATAATCACTCCCTAGGACACACTTAACCCCTTCATCGCCCCCTAGTGTTTGTGTCCACCATAATGTCGCAGTCCCAATAAAAAAAAAAAATCGCAGACCGCCACCATTACGAGTAAAAAAATAATAATAATAAAAATGCCATAAAACTATCCCCTATTTTGTAGACGCTATAACTTTTGCGCAAACCAATCAATATACGCTTATTGCAATTTTTTTTTACCAAAAATGTGTATAAGAATACATATCGGCCTAAACTGAGGAAAAAAATATATTTTTTTGAAAAAAAAATGTGGGATATTTATGTAGCACCCCCCCCCAATGTTCAAATTTAGGGGTAAGTCTGAGCCAATAGTTGGGCTCAGACTATTTATTTCCTAAAAACTTGCTTCTGCTCTGGTGTGATTATTGCCTGGCTGCAGTATTCTCTGTTGCCTGTAGGTGGCACTGTCATCTCCGTCTCAGGTGGAACCACAGGGGGTATCGTAACACCATTGGGTGTCCTCTCTCGGCAGTTGTACAGTGGGCGCGGTCAACCCGTTGTGCATGCTGGGAGAGGGTACTTAAGGGGCAGAGGCGATTGGGCGAAAAGAGATCCAGCGTAGACTCCCTCCACTTGGACTGAGAGGGGAGGGTCCAATTAATTTATCCGGGAATTTCTTAGGAGGTATTTTCTCCTTTGGACTCCTTGATTTTCCTAGTGGTATATTCTTATTTTTCTTCCACTTTTCTCTGGATCTCAACCCTTTTTGGACCTGGTATGCATTGATCTCTTTCCGGTTGTCAAATTTCAACTCCCGACAAGCGGTATGGGGAGTTTTAGGAGGGGCATTGTTTCCCTTTTCTTTTTGCTCTGCTCGTTTTTGACTCCTTCACCGGGGCCCTCTGAAGTTTTCCGCCGGCTGGTATTGAGTGCCTCGGTTCTTCCTTGGACTGGGGCACATTCTATCACAGACTCGGTTGATCGACTGACCTTCATAAAGATGAATCAGTCTTGGATCACCACCAGCTACCAGGCACCTGAAGCTGATGTAACAGAATAATTTATTTTGAAATGTCACATCCCTTCAAAACTGCCTATGCTGATGCTGAGTGACTGTCCTGTTATGCTGACTGACTATCCTCTTCCTCCTGGGGCACATTCTATCAGGGTGGCCAACTCCTCCACAACTGAAACAGACAATTTCCTTCCTTATTTTTGGAGAGGTGGAAATGGTAACATTCCGGTCCGGTTCCTTCTTGGTCTCTTCTTTCTTCTTGACAGTCTCTGAGTCCTTGGCCAATAAAGAGGTCAATAAACCCAGTACCTGGGCCATTTGAGACTTCAAGGTTTCATGTTCGGTAACTACTGCCGTTCTGACTCCCACCGAAACAGGTGGAGTGGTCTTCTCAACCCCCTCCTGATCCTTCAGCAAGGCCTCTTCGTCTCTTATGATCCGCACAAGGTCTGTGTAATTCAGAGCCATGACTCCGGCAGAGGTCTTCAGGTGAAGCCAAACTGGATCCGAACGCAAGGCTCCCCTCAGGATCTGCTTCATCCTGGTAGCGTCTATGACCTGTGGCTGCTTTCCCTTTCTCAGTACAATCTGGCACAGCATTCTATTCAGTCTCCGGACATACTCGGACACCTTCTCCCTCGGCTGTTGAAAGGTATGTTCAAATTGATACACCAGCTCAGACACCTTCTCCAGCTGGTTAAATTCCTCCTGCAACACAGACAGATAATCCATTGCAGTACACACAGTATTGCTGCACCTAAGATTTTTCACAGCCTCAGAAGCACTACCCCTTCAAGCTTTCATTGATGCGCTGCTTCTTCTGCGCCTATGGAACTTCCCAACCTTCCACTGCCTGCATGGCCTGCTCAATCCAGGTGTCGAAGTCTTCCTCCCCAGGTGGCACAGGTTGTGTTCCTGAAAACACCCGGAGTTTCCGGTACCCGGCTTCCACATGCACCGTGCTGTTTTTCTGGCACTTAGCAACAAAGTCTCCCAGGGCAGTTAGCAGTTCCGGCCCTATGGCAGCCAGGGGTGACTTTGGAGCTTTCGTCTCTTGACTGCATCCCATTTTGTGGAAAAGTGACAGAGATAATGGTGGGGAGGTTCGTGGAGACTCTTTCTTCACAGCCCCAGTATGCACTAAACTATACGTTTTGTCATCTATGTCCTTTACACTCTGCCCTTTGAACTCTTCTGGGATTCCTCTTGTCCATAATACTAGTGCATATGCCCCCGAGGTATCTGACTTTACATCCACCGCCCATGCTTTCCATCTTGGGGATATTGACATTATTCGCTGCTTTACCTCTTCTTTTTGTTGGATCCCTCCCGGGAGTTCAATAGCTACCGCCCGGACTGGATCCACAGCCTCCTCTGCGCACCATTGTGTCACTGCCTGCGGGTCCATGCTGGTACTTCTGACCGGCTTGATTGCAGCGTGCAATATACAAGGATCCCGGAACCGAGCCCCCACGTATAGGGATACCCTCAGTTTAAGAGGGCTGCTTGTTTGTTTTGGGCCTTGTAGTGCACCGCTGTCAACCCCTGGCAATCGGCTCTAACCTCTCATGGCATAGTTAGGAAAGGGGGTGATATAATAGTACTCTATCTCCACTGTTATATGGCACAAGCCCTTTATGACACAGCACAGTAATTGACACTGACAACCAATATACTTAACTATAACTTCTTTACTATTGGTAAAAGTAAAAAAGGTAAGCAATATACAGTGTCTCATGCAGATCCCTGCAATATAAGTATACACATCAAAAGGGATAACATTCAGCAATGAAATGACAGTTTAATAACCCCCGCTGTAGCTATCCTCCCTCGTGAGCAAAAATGGCGCCCAGCAATGTCCTATACTACCCAGTCAGGCCTGACTATAACTTGGGGTATAGTTTGTTGAAGAATCTTCGCTAGCAAAACTCGGTGGTGCACATAAAGAACAAACTGTAATCCAAAGGGGTAGCGATGATCGCTAACTTGGTAAAGCTGGCGAATAGGGATGAGCTTCGTGTTCGCGTCGAACACACATTCGACTCAAACATCGGCCGTTCGATGAAGAACGAACTTTATGGTCCGTTCGCGCTAAATTCGTGTTGCGCGACACAGCCCATAATTCACTGCGGCATCGCAGTGCATTGCTGGCTTATGATTGGCCAAGCATGCACTATGACCTGCATGCTTGGCCAATCACAGCGCGGAAAAAATGGAGAGCCGTAATTGGCCAAAGCCAGGGTGGCTTTGGCCAATTATGGCTCAGGGGGTTTAGTACACGCCCCACACTATATAAGGCCGCCTGGAAGTCAGCCTTGTGTAGTGTGTTGGCGTATGTGAAAGAGGCAGTTTCAGAGAGATAGACAGTGTCATTTATATTGAGTTAGATAGAGCAAACAGGCGAGTCAGTTAGCTGCTGTTACAGTGTGTAGAGGATATATATGCATCCTAGGTGTTGTATATATATTTATACACTGTATTGAGTTTAGATAGATCCGTTCCTGTTAGTCTCTATACTGTGACAGGCAGGCAGGTGATTGTGCTAGCTGCAGACAGTCAGGCCCCTTTCACACTGGGGCGGTTTGCAGGCGCTATTGTGCTAAAAATAGCACCTGCAAACCGAGCCTAAACAGCGGCTGCTGTCTCTCCAATGTGAAAGCCCGAGGGCTTTCACACTGGAGCGGTGCGCTAATAGGACGTGAAAAAAAGTCCTGCTAGCCACATCTTTGGAGCGGTGAGAGGAGCAGTGTGTTTACCGTTCCTACACCGCTACTTCCAATTGAAAGCAATGGGAAACCGCGGTAATACCGCCGGCAATGCGCCTCTACAGAGGCGCATTGCCGGCGGTATTAACCCTTTTTCAGCCGCTATCGGCCGAATACCTCCGCAATTCCGACGGTATAGTGCCGCTAAAAATAGCGGCACTATACCGCCACCGCACCCACCGCCCCAGTGTGAAACCAGCCTCAGTGTTTCACTTAGGCTGGTTTAACACTTGGGCGGGTGGCGGTATAGCGGCGCTATTTTTAGCAGCGCTATACCGTCGGAATTGCGGAGGTATTCGGCCGCTAGCGGTGCGGTTTTTAACCCCCGCTAGCGGCCGAAAAAGGGTTAATACCGTCAGCAGTGCGCCTCTGTAGAGGCGCATTGCCGGCGGTATTACCACGGTTTCCCATTGCTTTCAATGGGAAGGAGCGGTGTAGGAGCGGTAAACACACCGCTCCTCTCACTGCTCCAAATATGCGGCTGGCAGGACTTTTTTTCATGTCCTGTTAGCGCACCGCTCCAGTGTGAAAGTCCTCGGGCTTTCACATTGGAGAGACAGCAGCCGCTGTTTAGGCTGTTTTTAGCAAAATAGTGCCTGCAAACCGCCCCAGTGTGAAAGGGGCCTTAGTGTACTACTGTGTCCTTTGCATAGCGATCACCTGAAGCTCACCTGGATACAGTTATTCTCTATACTGTGACAGGCAGGCCGGTGATTGTGCTAGCTGCAGACAGTCAGTGTTTCACTTAGGGCTCTTTCACACGGACGGACCGTTCAGGTCTGCCTGTCAGTTTTTTAGGCAGACCTGAATGGATGCTCCATGTACCCCTATGGAGCTACGGATGTCAGCGGTGACATGTCCGCTGACATCCGACCCGCTCCGCCAAAGTGTGACGGAGGAAAACCCTACTTTTCCATCCGTCTGCGGATCGGATCAGATGACAACCGGCTCTATGGTCTGTCGTCATCCGATCCCCCATAGGGGAGAGCAGCGCTCTGACAGGTTGGTCCCTGTACAGTGTGCGGAGACAGACCTGTCATCTGCCTGCTCAGCGGGGATCGACGGAGCGATCCCCGCTGAGCAAAGCGGAGGCCGCACACGGACATGGATCGTGTGAAAGGGGCCTTAGTGTACTACTGTGTGCTTTGCATAGCATTCACCTAAAGCTCACCTGGATACAGTTAGTCTCTATACTGTGACAGGCAGGCCGGTGATTGTACTAGCTGCAGACAGTCAGTGTTTCACTTAGTGTACTACTGTGTGCTTTGCATAGCATTCACCTAAAGCCTAAATTTTTGATGCAATACTTTGCAACAGGGCTCATTGCTGCGCTCTAAGTACACTATCTGTGAGGGGTTGCAGTGTTGTGGCACCAGCACCAGTGCCTAAGGCCCAATTTTTCAGCCCCTGTTCAACAGGGGCATGCAATTACAATTCTTGATCTAATAATTCACAGAAGGGCCCATTCATGCACCCACCAAGAGTAACTGTGAGGGCTTACAGTGTTGTGGCACCAGCACCACCAAAGGCCCAATTTTTCCTACCACTGTTCAACAGTGGCATGTAAATACAATTCCTGATATAATAGTTGACAGCAGGGCGTTCCAGCGCCCACCAAGAGTAACTGTGAGGGCTTACAGTGTTGTGGCAACACCAACACCTAAGGGGCAAATTTCTGCAGACTATATATGGCAGGCCCCTACTTTCAAACATCCAACTTACAAACGACTCCTACTTGCAAACGGAAGGAGACAACAGGAAGTGAGAGGAAATCTACCCCTAGGAAGGCAAATTCTCTCCTGTAAGAGTTAATATGTGAAAAAGGCGTTGTCTCCTCTCCAATGATGCATTATCACCAATCCTTGTTTCAATAAAAAAAACAAATTTTCCAAAAACATTTGTCATTGGGATGGGAAGTGAGGTGAAATGTTCTGAACAGGGGCACAGACAGCAAAACAAATGTTACAGGGGTGATAACCCTTCCCTATGTTCTCCAAAAAGCTTAAAAATAGATTTTTTGGCTGGAGCTACACTTAAAAAATGTACCTGTTCCAAATTACAAACAGATTGTACTTAAGAACAAACCTACAGTCCGTGTCTTTTTTGCACCGCCTGTATACTGCTGTTCAGAGTATATAGGGCCTTTTTTTATTTTGGGTGCGGGGTTCCCGTTAATATCCATACAAGACCCAAAGGGGCTGGTAATGGGCTGGGGTAGGGTGGGGGGGGGGGGGGGGTGATGGGGTAGCCATGCCATTTTTCTCAATGATTTTCATCCATATTGCCGGGACCAGACATTACATTAAAGCCGCAAGCAGTTTTAAATGGCTTTTTTTCCTTTAGAAATGTCATTTTGTGCAGGAACAGTTATAAACAAGGGAAACACGTGCCACTTCACCGGCATACTTTAGACACCCCCCAGGTACGATATTTAAAGGAATATTTCACTTTTTTTTTTTTTCACTTTATGCATCATCTTTATGCATCATCAAAATCACTGCTCACGAAAAAACGACCGTTTTAAAAGATTATTTTTACATTGATACATGTCCCCTCGGGCAGGACCCGGGTCCCCAAACCCTTTTTAGGACAATAACATGCATATTAGGCGTTATAATTAGCACTTTAGATTTCGAACGTTTGCATCCATTGTACTTAATAGGGTTCTAAAGTTCGTGCGAACGGTCGGTCCGTTCGAATGTTCTGGTGCGAACCAAACGGGGGGGTGTTCGGCTCATCCCTACTGGAGAGACTAATAAACTCAGTTCAGCAGACAGTCTCCCCAGAATATAACTGTAATCACTGATGGGCCTAAGCAAAGTTAATAGGCAAACAAAGTTAATCCGAATAGTTCTGAGCTGACGCTCTCTCACCCGACCGGACCGATTTCTGTCCGGTACCCAGCTACTGTGAGTCGCTTCACATTGCCCACGGTGCACGGGTCTTTGGTCCTCCTGATGATAGCACCTCAGGTGGATCGGATGCTCCACAGGCTCCTCGGTGGAGCGGAAGGCTCTCTGGATCTAAAGCAAGGCCCAGGCTTCAGGCCTTGCTCGCGCAGCAGGTAAGTGCAGGGATCCTCTTGCTGGGAGGGCGGCAACCAAAGAGAAAGAGAGCGGCTCCTCCTCTCCCTTTTAAAGTCCACCCCAGTAGTCCTTGCGCGGGGAAATGCACCCTGGGTGCCGCAAAGCATGCTGGGAACTGTAGTCTGTGGGTAGGAAACGATACCCCGCTACACCTGTGACATGAATTAATCCTTTCTGACATAGGAGGGTTGATTTACTAAAACTGGAGAGTGCAACATCTGGTGCAGCTCTGCATAGAAGCTTCCAGGTTTTTTTGTCAAAGCTTAATTGAACAAGCTGAATTTAGAAGCTTATTAGCTACCATGCACAGTTGCACCAGATTTTGGACTCTCCCATTTTAGTAAATCAACCCCAGGGAGTCATTACACAAAGGTTGTGGGTGCAGAGTAGGTGCGTGTATGGTAAGGTAGCAGAGCATTATAAGCCCAGAGCAGCAGTTTGCTGACATGGCTTTCATGATCCATCTTTACAAGGGGAATACAGACAAAAGGAGTTTGCTTTTCAAATTGACCTGCCAAGTTGCAAATAATTGTTTTCCTCTTAACGGTGTGAGACTTTTTCCCCTACACAAGACCAGTGAATCGGTCACTAAAAGTATCATAGCTAGGAGAATGCCATGTGTAGAACAGAGATTTGTTTCTGTCATTTATATTCTGTGTGCGTAGTACCATTCCTCGGTATGTGGCGGTTTATCATTACTGAGACTGATCTGGTTGTCTCCTGTGGGTCCTGTGAGTAGCTGAGGAGCCCTGGATTCCTTATTTCCTAAGCACTGTTAACCTCCTATGATTTAGGTCTACTCTTCTGGTAAGGAGTTTGTGCACTTGGTGTTTAGGGGATGATTGAGGAGGCACTCTGAAATTGAACTGGAATTTGTTGGAGCATGGCACTTTTAATGGACATTTGTTTTTGTACTTTATATCTGGAAAATGACTGAAGCACGGCACTTGTAGAAACATCTTGTTGCACTAGATATCTGTGAATGTATTCTTATGCCGCGTACACACGACCGCTTTTCTCGACGAGAAAAACTGCATTTTTTTTTTTTCGCCGACAAAAATGATCGTCTGTGGGCTTTATGTCGTTTTTCTCGTTGAGAAAAACGGCATAAAAAACGACGAGAAAAATTAGAACATGTTCTAAATTTTCTCATCGTTTTTTCCAGCATTTTTTTCCGCGGCAGTTTTCCCATAGGGAGACACTGCCGCGGAGCCCACAGACGGTCGTTTTTCTCGTCAAGAGAAAAAGTGATGGGAAAAACGACCGTGTGTAGGGAACCAAGCGGTTCCCTCGTTTTTCCTGTCATTATTCACGAATAATGATCGTGTGTACGCGGCATTAGACTTTTTGCACATATAGTTGATGCTTTTATTGCACTAACCTCATTTTAATGTATGCATTTATTTTTGGTATTTAAAGGGATAGTGCACCTGATTTATAAATATGTGCCCTATCATAGCTTTGTACTACCATTAACAGCTACTGAAAAGTAGGATATTCAGAGTCTAATGTTTTAATTGTCAAGTATTCATAATATAGCTTTGCATTTGTGGATTTAGAGGTTTGGTACTTACTGCCAGTGTAATTTTTTTTGCAATCATCAAGGAGATAACAATTTTGGCCGCATCCCAGAAAGTACCGTACTTGTTTATTAGGATTTACTATAAAGATGATCCAGCCCCTAACTGGCTTCTTTCTTTGACTAAAGGGCTTACTCAGAGTGGAATGGTACGAAAGGGGGAAAGAAACTTAAGCCCTGTACACGCGACCAGTTTTCCCGACAGGAAAACTGACAGAGCTTTTGGCCCAGAATCCCGGCCGTGTGTATGCTCCCTAGCAGTTTTCCCGACAGGAAAACTGATGGAAAAAAATAGAGAACCTGCTCTCTATTTTCCCATAGGGATTCCCAGCAGAGTGTTTCCTGCCGAGAAAACCGGTCATCTGAATGCTTACCTGAAGGGGGAAATAAAGCGTGCATGCTCGATAACAATTCAACGCATGCGCGGTAGCATAGAACGTAATTTAGCCGGCTTGTCATAGTCTTTGACGTCACCACGTTCTTGCCATTCAAAAGAATGGCGGGTCTTTTGTGTGGCCGTGTGTATACATGGCTATTCAAGGCAAGCTTGGAAGGAATCCCGTTGGGAAAACCGGCGGTTTTCAAACAGATGGGATTCATGGTCGTGTGTACAGGGCTTTAAGATGTAAATTAAAATATCATCCAAGCTGTTAGAATGCTGTTTATATACTGTAGACATACTGTAGGTAAAACAACCATTCTCATATATTATACTGTGATTAGTAATTCTGCCTTTGGGTGGAGGTTGTATTTTTAGTGTCTGCATAATGTAATGTTCTTCTTCGTTGAACTATATAGTTATGATGCAATTTCATGTCTCTGTGTTTCTGTTCTCCAATAAAACAAGAAGGGCTCAGCCATGTGTCGAGCAACATCTTGACCATAAAGAGGAGTATCTGCAGCAGGTATTTGGTCCCGCTGTTCCCGTATTAATGCAAATACAAATACTGTCTTGCTGTAACTCTGAACTGTATGTGAAAAATAAAAAGGTTAGAAAGCATATATGATGGCTACCAACAGTGTTTTATTAAAAGTTTTAATTTGCTTATCTGACAAAACAGAGCGGTTGATTGAGCCTGCCCCATTTTTTATATATATATATATATATATATATATATATATATATATTGTGATAGTGAGAGTCCCTGTCTCTATGGAAAGGGAGCAAAAACGGACACAGAGTCTGCATATCGGCTGAGTGCAGAGCTACAGAGCGTAAATTTAAAAAACAGAGAAAACTGCTCTGGCAGTTTTCTCAGATTTTGCTATTTCTACATGGGGCTTCTATGGCTTGGAGATCCTTCAGAGTCTTGGGTGGGATGGGATCTCCAACCCTGTGTCAGGGTCTTGTGGACAGCCAGCATGGTGTGTGCTCAGGTGCACACAACCAATATAATGAGGGGCTGGTGAGAGGGGAAGGATGGTGGAGAGTGAGCAACTTGCTACTGCTAAGTGAAGACAGACTTATGTCTGGAGAGCGGTCTGCCCTGTGGGAGACTGCAGCCCATGTAAAGGGGATTCTTTGCCCAGGGACTGGGAAAGGCTGGCCAGCCTTGAGAGTCGGGGAGACTGAGGAAGCCAGTAAGTCCAGGGAGCTGGAAAGAATCGTTTCTATTTGAAAGCAAGCAGAGGAACTGCTGAACAAGAGCCAGGTGGCTTGGTATGTTTTCAATTATGTGCTGAATGAAGTTTAAACCCCTGCGTGGGAATCCTGAATAGACATTTTTCTTTTGTTTTTCTGTTTAAATAAACGTGGGCTACCAGGCCCTTAACTAGAATGCCTGTCTGATATGGACACACTGCATAAAAATGCATCTATCCACTTGAATTAGAGACCTTGCGCTCCTCCACCTTCTGTTTGAGGATGCCCCACAGATGTTCAATAGGGTTTAGGTCTGGAGGCATGCTTCGCCAGTCCATCACATTTACCCTCAGCTTCTTTAGCAAGGCAGTGGTCATTTTGGAGGTGTGTTTGGGGTCATTATGTTGGAATACTGCCCTGCGGCCCAGTCTCCGAAGTTACATTATATAAACTGTAACCTACCAGAGTCATTACATAAACCCCTCTTTAACCACTTGCTTACTGGGCACTTAAACACCCCTCCTGCCCATACCAATTTTCAGCTTTCAGTGCTCTCACACTTTGAATGACAATTACTGTCATGCAACACTGTACCCAAATTATTTTTTTTGTCCTTTTTTTCATATGTAGCGGGTGGTTACATTTAGGGGGAAGCATCGGAGTGGTAACTAGGCTCAGATGTACTAATTGTTGGGTCTCATGGACCATTTCTATCCCTTGGAGATAGTACTGGTGTGTAAGTTCACTGGGGCCTATGGGTGGCGCTGTTGCCATGGGCCCGGGTTGATCCGCAGTACAAGGTTGTGTCCTTTTTGTCCCCTCTCGGCAGCAGTACAGCGGGGCGGGGAACCTGCTGTGACTGTCGGAAGAGGATATAAAAGGGGGCGGCCATCTTCCAGAGGGGTCGTCGATTCCACGCTCAGGCACCTTAGGCCTGGGTGTGTGTGTGTGTGTCGCCTCCGGGTGCCCTAGGCCCGGAGGCCTTGTCGGGTTGTCTCTTGTTGCCCTAGGCTCAGAGACGGAGCTGCTGTTTCATCTCAGACACCTTCAGTCTGGGGTGAGGTACTTTGGAGAAAGGCCCGGAGCCCAGCAGCCTTCGGCTGGGATCCGCCGGGGACCGAGACTCCCAGGGATCTGCCTTGCGAGGGGACCCGTATCCAGGACGAGGAGGCCAGGGAGGTGACCCTTTCTGAAGACACAGCGCAGAGTCGTGGTGACAGATGGGGCCTCTGGTAACTCTCCGGAGGGATGTTCTTCTCCTATAAGGGCTAGTTCACTAAGGGAAGGAAGTGCGTGTTCTTTACATCACAGTGGCAGTGATACTATGCACCCAAGGTCAGTAGCAGTGGTTTTCATCTTTTTTTCACCCGGTCAGTGGCAGTGACCAATCTCATGGTCTGTGGCAGAGACCGTGCGCCAAGCCTGTTTGTGCTGATCAGAGCAGGAGAAACCCAAATTCAAGTTTGTGCCTGGACATCCTCCCACCTTATCTGACCTGTGTCTTGTCCCAACCCGTCTGCTCTCAAAGAGACTGTTTATTGTGCAAGAAGGAATAAATAAGTGTTGGACCTTTCAGTTGGTGTGGACAGTTGCTTACTGGGGAGAATTAAAGACTTGTTTCTGACTACTGCAGAAACGAGGTCAGCACTGGAGGCTTTTTGACACTGGCTGCAAGCAGGCTCGAGAAACTAACACCGCTCAACCTCCCTATTCAGGAGGGTATGGGCTTGTGGTGCGGTGTGCCTCATTCTTTTCCTGCAGAGGAGCCAAGCAGAAGAAAAGCAGGTAAAGTCTGGGGTTGGTGCGCTACACATTTAAATAGAGCTTTCTTTTGGTGGCATTTGATCACCTGTGGGTTTTTTATTTTTTGCGCTATAAATTAAAAAAGACCGAAAATGTTGAAAAAAAAACAAATTTTCCTTAGTTTCTGTGATAAAATTTTGCAAATTATTAATTTTTCTTCATAAATTTTGGCCACAATTTATACTGCTACATATCTTTGATAAAAATAACCCCACATTTTTGGAAATGATTTGGTCTGTGTGAAAGTTTTAGAGTCTACAAGCTATAGTGCAAATCATATAAAAAATGTATCACATCTGATGTACTGGCGGCCTATCTCAATTCTTGAGATCCTAACAAGCCAGAGTGAGTTATTTGAAGTTGTAATTTTTTCCCACGATTCCTTGCAAAATTAAGATTTATCTCACATGGCTTGTGCATACCACAAAATGACACCCCAAAATACATTCTGCTACTCCTCCTGAGTATTACGATACCACATGTATGGGCCTTTTTTACTGCCTGGCCACATACAGAGGCCCAACATGCAGGGAGCACCATCAGGTGTTCTAGGAGCATAAATTACACATCTAACTAGTTGACTACCTATTACACTTTTGAAGGCCCTGGAGCACCAGGACAATGGAAACACCCACAAAATGACCCCATTTTGGAAAGCTAACACCCCAACGTATAATCTATGAGGCATAATGAGTCTTTTGAACGGTTCATTTTTTTCCAGACGTTTTTGGAAAATGTGGAAAAAATGAAAACGCATTTTCTTTTTTACACAAAGTTGTCCGTTTATAAGATATCTCCAACACATAGCATTACCATAGCAAAAATGACACCCCAAAATACATTCTGCTACTCCTCCTGAGTATGGCGATACCACATGTGTGAGACTTCTACACAGCCTGGCCACATACAGAGATCCAACATGCAAGGAACACAGTCCGGTGTTCCAGGGACACATAGCATGCTCATACCAAGAATTACACCCCAAAATACATTATGCTGAGCAAAGCGTAAACAAAAGATTACCTGTGGTTTTAGTAGCGCAGTTCTACACAGCAGGATAGCACTGATCCAGGAAGCAGGGAGGGACTTGGTCAGCAATGGCATACACAATTGTCCAGGCAGCAGGCAGGGATGCTGTCCATAAACAGTCCAGGGTCAGTGCAGGCAGAGATATTGTCAGCAGTGCCAAAAATATTGGTCCTGGTAGTAGGCAGGAACATGTGGTGTGGTCAGTGTGACAGGCATAATGGAAGTAAGTCCTACTGGCAGCAGGCAGAAGTAGGGCCTCGATCAGGACAGAATGGGGACAGGGGTAGAGGCTTCTCCCACCCAAATCTCTTTGAAGCCTCCGAGTCTCCAGACCCTAATCTAGGGTGAGAAAACAAAAAAAAAAAATCTTCATCCAGAAAATCTTTTCTGGAGCCCCTCACATATGTGAGACCCCTGTGTTGAATCCCACTAGTCCAGTAGCAGGGTACAAGATCAGTCCATGAGGCAGGCAAAAACATGGTCAAACAGTCCAAGGTCAGTTCCAGATCAGGCAGAGGTATTACAGAATTGTTAGGCAGAAGCATGGTCGAATAACAGTCCAGGGTCAGTTCCAGATCAGGCAGAGGTATTACAGAATCGTTAGGCAGAAGCGTGGTCGAATAACAAGCCAGGGTCAGTTACAGAGTGGCATAAGGGGTGTGAAGGTGTGTGAAGGCAGAAACTGAGGATTACGTTTACCATACTTCACTAATAATTTAATGAATTATGGCAACGGCAAAAACAGTCTACTACACAGAGGCCTGGTTGGGAAGGACATTGGGCACAATAATAAATGGTGTCTCGTCTGACTCCTCCACTGGTACACACTTTACATTTTTTTTTACGTCGTCGGCCTGTTGCTGTGGGAGGGACTTTATCGGGAAAGTGACGTTCGGCAAGTCGACTTATAACATCTGATCGGATGTATTGGGGTGGGCCATTCGGGAATATAAGGGAAGTGATAAGGTCCTCCTGGTAGCCAAGGAAGCATTTGGGGTTCGGGTGGAGTTGCGGCCAATTGAAAAAAAAAAATTGCAACTTTTTTGTACCAATGGTATGTCCGTCTTGTAGCAAGGTAGGGTTTGAGCATCTGGTCATTGAAGTCGACTCCCCCCATAAACAAATTGTAGTCCTGGATGCATGTGGGCTTTCGGATGGGGCCATTCCTTCTGGGGAGTTCCACGAAGGTATCATTGTGGATGGAAGATAACATGTATACATCCCTTCTGTCCCTCCACTTCACTGCCAGAATCTCCTTGTTTCTCAGACTTGCCGATTCTCCTCTTCTCAGCTTCTTATTTACAAGACTTTGAGGAAAGCCCTTCCGATTCTTTCTGATGGTGCCACATGCTGGCGTCTGCATCCGATGAAGGTTGTGGAACAGGGGAAGTAAGTAGAAGTTATCTACATACAGATGGTAGCCTTTTTCCAGTAGGGGGTATATGAGGTCGCAAACAATTTCCCCACTTGATCCCAAGTAGTCTGGGCAATTAGGGGGATTCAGCTGGCTGTCCTTCCCTTCGTACACTAAGAAGGCATACGTGTACCCTGTGACTCTGTCACATAATTTATATACCTTCACACCATAGCGGGCCCTTTTGCTGGGAATGAATTGTTTTATTTGAAACCTGCCACTAAACTTAATAAGGGACTCATCCACACATATGTGCTGGTCCGGGGTATATAACTGGGGGAATTTTTCTGAAAAATAATTCAGTAAGGGCCGAATTTTGAAAAGCCTGTCAAAATTTGGGTGATTTCGGGGAAGACACTCGGTGTTAATCGTTAAAATGTAGGAATCTCATTATCATGAAAGTATCTGGTTCTGGGCATTACGTTGGAGAATATTGGCATATGGTAGATGGGGCGTTTTGACCAAAAGGAACGCAAAGTGTTTTTTGGGTTGAGTCCCATACAAAACGTGAGGCCTAAAAAAAATCTTAAACTCCTCCACCGTTAGGTCTCTCCACTCGTAGGGACAGGCATAATATGCTGTAGGATTGTTCAAAATAAATTGTTGGGCATATAGATTGCACTGGGTCACAATGTTGGATAGCATGTCCTCGGTAAAAATAAGATCAATAAAATCGATTGGGGAAAAATTCTCCGTGTCCACCTGGACTCCTGGCTGGGCAGTGAAAGGGGGAATGTTGGCTTCTCCTGAATTAGGAGGAAGCCACAAGGGGTTCTGAAGGGCATAGGGAAGGCTGGCATGGGTCCTTAGCCTGTCTTGCCGAGGCACTGTGGTGCTGGTGGATGGCACTGTGGTGCTGGTGGATGGCACTGCGGTGCTAGAGGATGGCACTGCGGTGCTAGTGGATGGCACTGCCTCCTCACCAGAACGCCTTTGTTTGGCGGGCCGACTATCTTCCTCCTCTGAGTCACTCAGTGTTGCACTACTGAGGACTGGCTCATAATTGACGTCCGACTCAGAATCGGAATTGGAAAGGGAATCTGAAAGAGAGAGCTCCACATTGCTCTCGTCGGGCTTAGAAAGAATTTGGTATGCCTCCTCGGCGGAAAATACTCTTTGACATGGTTGCTGGTGAGGCGGAGCAGATGGGCACTGATGAGGCGGAGCAGATGGGCACTGACTAATTGCACAGATGTGCACTGATGAGGCGGAGCAGATGGGCATGGATGAGGCGGCACAGATGGGCACTGATGAGGCGGTGCAGATGGGCACTGATGAGGCGGTGCAGATGGGCACTGATGAGGCGGTGCAGATGGGCACTGATTGGCGGCGCAGATGGGCACTGATGAGGTGGCACAGATGGGCACTGACTAATTGCACAGATGGGCACTGATGAGGCGGAGCAGATGGGCACTGATGAGGCGGAGCAGATGTGCACTGATGAGGCGAAGCAGGTGGGCACTGTTTGGTGGCACAGATGGGCACTGACTAATTGCACATATGTGCACTGATGAGGCGATGCAGGTGGGCACAGATGAGGCGGCACAGATGTGCACTGACTAATTGCACAGATGTGCACTGATGAGGCGGAGCAGGTGGGCACTGATGAGGCGGAGCAGGTGGGCACTGATTGGTGGCACAGATGAGCCGGCACAGATGTGCACTGACTGATTGCACAGGTGGGCACTGAGGTGGCACAGGTGGGCACTGAGGTGGGGGCACAGGTGGGCACAGATCCCTATAGGCACTGGGGCACTGTATGGGCACTGTATCACTCACTGTTTCACTCACTGTGTCACTCGCAAATGACAATGTAACAGATCGCTCTCCCTCCTCACACGCGGTCTCTGTGTGAGGAGGGAGATCCGGCAATGAGAGATGATCTCATATGTTTACATTTGAGATCATCTCTCATTGGCCGCACAGATTGCATAGTAAATGGCCACTCTGGCCATTCACAGCAATCTGTAATTGTTTGTGTCCAAGGGACACAGGCAGCATAGAATTTCCCCGCTGCGCGCTCGGGGAACGAGGAAAGGGGAGGCCGTAAAATTACGGCCTCCCGGATTTTCAGGTCCACGCTGAAGCCATCATTCGGCTATAGCGCGGGCCTCAAGGAGTTAAGGTGTCCTCAAGAGAATTCATCTTCTGCTCCTTCTGTGGGTATGGGATAAGTTCTGAGACTTTCCCCTTGTAACAGTGGTCAAGGAGGGTTGCCAACCAGACTTTGAAGAATGAGGGAGCTCATTCATCGCAAGTTTGCGGAGGCATGAGAAGCAGACTCCTCAGGGTCACTGAGGATTACAGTATCTGGAACTGCCTCTCCCCAGCCACGTACTACTTGCAAGGGTTCTGGGGATGGAAAACCATCTGTTAAGGGTTGACATATGTCTTATGTCTTGCTCTGCTTCACTGCCCCCAAAACTGCTAGAATCCTACTCCTCCTCTTCCTCCCTCCCCTCTTGTGTGTTCTGTGGCGTGGCAAGAATGGTGTCTGCATAAAGCGCGCCTTGAGAGGGAAGGAAGTTCTCCTCTTCCTCCCACTGCTCTGCCTCGAGTGTCCTTAATGCCACACAGAGTCTGCCCCAACAGGAACATAACAGGGATTGGGTCACTGATGCATGCATTGTCATTGCTCACCATTCTTGTGGCCTCCTCAAATGGTGACAGTATAGTGCATGCATCCTTTATCAGCAGCCATTGGTGTGGGGAAAAAACCTTAGCCGGCCTGAGCCTGTCATTGTGCCATACTCACACAGGTACTCATTGACAGCCCTCTGCTGCATGTGCAGCTGCTGCAGCATTACCAAAGTTGAGTTACACCTGGTGGGCATGTCACAAATAAGGCGGTTTACGGGCAGGTGGAATTTCCGTTGAATTTCAGACAACTGAGCACTGGCTGTGTATGTCTACCTGAAATGGCTACAGACTCTTCTGGCCTGCTTTAGCAGATCTTCCAACCCTGGGTACCTATCTAAAAAATGCTGCACTACCAAACTGAGGACATGTGTCAACTTTCCCTGTCTAAGGGAAGACAGGAGGGCTTCAGCTGGAATGGCGTGAACCAACTCTGTGTCTGCCTGTGCAGAGTTGCAAGAATCTCTGCTCCAGTGTAGCTCCTGTCCCCTAGACAGACCGGCTGAAGCATTGCATGGGACATTTTAGCCTGACTCAGTGAATAGCCCCTTGTACGCTTAGTGGGTACTTGTGGTTCATAAGACAATTCAGCAGAGGAGGGAATGAAGGAGGATGAGGAGGAGGGGGTAGAGCTGTTAAATCATTTATCGCCACTAGCTGTATGGAGACATGACAACACAACAAGCTGCAGCACTGAACCCTGTCCTGCATCCTTCTGAGTTGCAGGTAGAGTTACCCAGTGTGCTGGGAATTAAATATATCATCCCTGACCGTGCTTGCTGGACCACGCGTTAGCAGTAATGTGGACCTTGCAGCTGACTGCCTTGCCCAACGATGCCACAACATTGCCTTCCACGTGATGGTAGAGAGCTGGAATGGCCTTACGTAAAAAGAAATAGTGACTGGGAACCTGCCACTGTGGTACAGCACATTCTGCAAAATCCCAGAAGGGGGCGGAATCCACCAAACAGAATGAAAGGAGTTTTAAAGCCAGCAGCTTTAATTTAGATGCTGGGCATGTGGGTGGTAGTGACTGAATTTTTTTTTTGTTGCTGCAGCAGATGGGGCAGAGAAATTTTGCCTGCTATAGTCTACAGCCAGTTGTGTGCTACTGGAAGATGTGTTGCAAGGATCTGGGACACCCTACCCTATACCATCATTACTGTCAGTGGAGTCTGTTGAGAGGTCATGAGGTATAACAGGGGTAGACCGGAAAGGTGAGTAAGGAGGAGGAGCAGAATTTCATGCCTTTTGTGTGGCTTTCAGGTGCTCTTACCAACGGGCTGAGTGGTGGGAGGTTAGATGCCTTGTCAAGCATGTGGTACCCAAATGTCTGTTGTTTTTGCCACGCTTGAGGCAAATTTTGCAAATTGTAACTGTACGATCGGCTGCATATGTTCTTACCTTTTTGTTATTCTGAAGAAATCCCTGTGTGTTTGTCTGTGCCCCTGTGAGTGAATTTAATGGGAGTGGTTTCATAATCATCAATCAGCTGCTGCACCTGCAAAGCTCTAATGAGGAAAAGTGCAGGGCCTGCATCCCTTTAGATGTGATTTCCTATTGGGGGTATCTCACCAAAAATGAAATTTTTGTTGCAGGGGATGCCTGAAATCTGACTTGTATCTTAGTGCAGACCTCCAGGAAAATCAGTGAGTTAATTACACAAGCAGGAAATGACATATCTTGGGGGCATTCTGTACACATTCTTTGTACAGGCTATCTCCAGGTATCCATATTGCATTGCATTTTACAGAAAATTATACAGCTGCAGATTGAAAAGTAAAGGTAATTTTTAAAAACATTCAATTACAATATGACTTGTGTCGCAATTGTATATGCTATATTGTTTTTGTATTTGCAATTTTTTTTCCCACAAAAGTGGAGTTACCCTTTAACCACTTAAGCCCCGGAAAATTTGGGTGCTCAATGACGAGCCCATTTTTTGCAATACGGCACTGCGTCGCTTTAACTGACTGTGTGGTCGTGCGACACTGTACCCAAACAAAATTGACATCCTTTTTTTCCCACAAATAGAGATTTCTTTTGGTGGTATTTTATCATCTCTGCCATCCTTATTTTTTGCGCTATAAACAAAAAAGAGTGACAATTTTGAAAAACACACAATATTTTGTACTTTTTGCTATATTAAATATCCCCAATTTAATTTTTTTTAAAAAGCAAACTTTTTCCTCAGTTTAGGCCGATATGTATTCTTCTACATATTTTTGGTAATACAAATCGCAATAAGGTGATAACAAATAACAAAATAGGTGATAAATTTATGGCATTTTTATTATTATTTTTTTACTAGTAATGGCGGTTATCAGCGTTTTTTATCGGGACTGCAACATTATGGCGGACAGATCAGAGACTTTTGACACATTTTTGGGACCATTGACAATTATACAGCGATCAGTGCTATAAAAATGCACTGATTACTGTGTAAATGTCACTGGCAGGGAAGGGGATAACACTAGGGGGCAATCAAGAGGTTAACTGTGTTCCCTTGTGTGTGTTCACACGTCCCTATTCTGGCTCTCGTGCCCATAATCGCGCATGGCCGGCGGTCATCGCGACCGCCGGCCACACGTATTGGCATCCCCGCAGTGCAGTGCGCCTGCTATCCCCGTTTAAAGGAACCGACATACAGCTACAATGGTTCGGGGGAACGCGTCGACCTGCCGCAGTATAATGACGGCGGCTGGTCGGCAAGTGGTTAAAGTAAGAATCTCCTCACCATAAATACAGCTAGTAGCAAAAGCCTTTTTGATGTCTAACCCTTCCCTTCCTTAACATGGCTAGACTTCTGTTTTAAAATATTTTTGAATAGCCTTGCTTGGATGGACAAATAGGAGTAACAGAATAAACTTTCTGTTCCTGGAGAAAATGCTGCTTTAAGCATCCCACTGTGCTCACTCACATAACCAAATTATGCGCATTTAGTCATATGATTTTTTCTAAAGGAGAGGATCAGTCCTTATGAGCTCTGATCCTCCACTTTAGCAGGATCGCATGACAGGCTTTGTATGTGAGCAGCAGTTATGTGAGCAGCAGTAGAGAGGGTATGAAACGTTAAATAGCTGACATCTGTGTACAGAAAAGAAAACAAGCCTTATAAAACCACTGGCAGTGGCAACATGTAACATACACCCCCACATTATCAGGTCCTGTTTCCAATTAAGTACTCACAGTGCCCTGAATAGTGATGAGCCGAACACCCCCGGGTTCGGTTCGCACCAGAACCCGCGAACGGACCGAACGTTCGTACGAACATTAGAACCCTATTAAATACAATGGATGCGAACGTTCGAATTCTAAAGTGCTAATTATAACGACTATTATGCATGTTATTGTCCTAAAAAGGGTTTGGGAACCCGGGTTCTGCACCAGGGGACATGTATCAATGCAAAAAGAAGTTTTAAAAACGGTCGTTTTTCGGGAGCAGTCATTTTAATGATGCATAAAGTGAAAAAAAAAAGTCAAATATTCCTTTAAATATCGTACCTGGGGGGTGTCTAAAGTATGCCTGTGAAGTGCCACGTGTTTCCCGTGTTTAGAACTGTCCCTGCACAAAATGACACTTCTAAAGGAAAAAAAAGCCATTTAAAACTGCTTGCGGCTTTAATGTAATGTCTGGTCCCGGTAATATGGATGAAAATCTTTAAGAAAAATGGCATAGCTACCCCATGACCCCCCACCCCAGCCCATTACCAGCCCCTTTGGGTCTTGTATGGATATTAAGGGGAACACCGCACACAAAATAAAAAAGGCCCTATATACTCTGAACAGCCGTATACAGGCGGTGCATACAAGACAGGGACTGTAGGTTTGTTCTTATGTAGAATGTGTTTGTAATTTTGAACAGGTACATTGTTTAAGTGTAGCTCCAGCCCAAAAATCTATTTTTAAACTTTTTGGAAAACATAGGTAAGGGTTATCACCCCTGTAACATTTGTTTTGCTGTCTGTGCCCCTGTTCAGAACATTTCACCTCACTTTCCGTCCCAATGACAACTATTTTTGAAATGTGGTGTTTTTCTTGAAACAAGGATTGGTGATAAAGCATCAGTACAGAGGAGACACCTTTCTCCCATATTAATTCTTACAGGAGAGAATTTTCCTTCCTAGTGGTAGATTTCCTCTCACTTCCTGTTGTCTTCTTGCGTTTGCAAGTAGGAGTCGTTTGTAAGTTGGATGTTTGAAAGTAGGGACCTGCCGTATATACTCTGCAGAAATAGGCCCCTTAGTTGTTGATGTTGGCACAACACTGTAAGCACTCACAGTTACTCTTGGTTGGTGCTGGAACGCCCTGCTGTCAACTATTATATCAGGAATTGTAATTACATATAATTGTTGAACAGTGGTAGTAAAAATTGGGCCTTTGATGGTGGTGCTGGTGCCACAACACTGTAAGCCCTGACAGTTACTCTTGGTGGGTGCAGCAATGGGCCCTGCTGTGAATTATTAGATCAAGAATTGTAATTGCATGCCCCTGTTGAACAGGGGCTGAAAAATTGGGCCTTTCGTGGTGGTGGTGGCGTTGCCACAACACTAAGCCCTCAGAGTTACTCTTGGTGGGTGCAGCAATGGGCCCTGCTGTGAATTATTAGATCAAGAATTGTAATTACATGCCCCTGTTAAACAGGGGCTGAAAAATTGGGCCTTAGGCACTGGTGGCACAACACTGCAACCCCTCACAGATACTGTACTTGGAGCACAGCAATGAGCCCTGTTGCAAAGTATTGCTTCAAAAATTGTAATGACACGCCCCTGTTAAACAGGGGCTGAAAAATTGGGCCTTAGGCACTGGTGGCACAACACTCCAACCCCTCACAGATACTGTACTTGGAGCACAGCAATGAGCCCTGTTGCAAAGTATTGCTTCAAAAATTGTAATGACACGCCCCTGTTAAACAGGGGCTGAAAAATTGGGCCTTAGGCACTGGTGGCACAACACTCCAACCCCTCACAGATACTGTACTTGGAGCACAGCAATGAGCCCTGTTGCAAAGTATTGCTTCAAAAATTGTAATTACACGCCCCTGTTAAACAGGGGCTGAAAAATTGGGCCTTAGCCACTGGTGGCGGCACCCATAAACAAAAGGCACTCAGCATCAGCATCAGTCTTGAAGGGATGTGACATGTTAAAATCAATTAGTCTGTTATATCAGCATCAGGTGTGTGGTAGCTGGTGGTGATCCAAGACTGGTTCATCTTGATGAAAGTCAGTCGATCAACCAAGTCGGTGGACAGGCGCACCCTGTGATTCGTGACAAATCCTCCAGCAGCACTGAATGTGCGTTCCGAAAGAACGCTGGATGTAGGACAGGCCAGTAGCTCAATTGCATACTGTGCAAGCTCTGGCCAGTGATCCATCCTCAAGACCCAGTAAGCCAGAGGATTTTCGGTGGGGAAGGTGTCCAAGTCTGACCTTGCCCCTAGATATTCCTGCACCATGTTTATCAGACGCTGGTGATGGTTGCTGGAACCGATCATACTTTGGGGCTGCGGACTAAAGAATTGTCTGAACGCATCGGTCAGACGGCCACCTTCCCCACCGCTCCTTCTTTGACTGGCCGAAGCCTCAGCAACTCGTTGTCCAGGACCAGGAGTTTGTAACCTCCCAGTCTCTGGGAATGCGTTGCACAGACCATTCTGCAAGGCCTCCCGGAGTTGTCTCATCCTCTGCTCCCTCTGCGACGGTAACATAAGGTCCGCAACCTTACCCTTGTACCGTGGATCAAGGAGAGTGGCCAGCCAGTAATGGTCCCTCTCCTTGATCCGAAGAATACGAGGATCCTTCCGCAGACTTTGCAGGATCAGGGAGGCCATGCAGCGTAGGTTTGCTGAGGCATTCGGTCCGGAGTCCTCTGGGTCACTAAGGACGACATGATCCGCAGCCACCTCCTCCCAGCCACGTACAAGTCCACTGGTTTCTTGGGACTGTAAATCATCCCTAAAAGACTGCTGCTGATGATGCTGAGTGCCAGCCTCCACCTCCATGCTGACACAATCCTCCTCCTCCTCCTCTTCCTGTGCGATGGGTGGGACAGAAGGAACACTGTCTGGGTAAAGGGGGCCTTGAGAGGCAAGGAAGTCCTCCTCTTCCTGTCTCTGTTCTGCCTCAAGTGCCCTGTCCATTATTCCACGCAGCGTGTGCTCCAACAGGTGGACAAGAGGTACAGTGTCACTGATGCATGCACTGTCACTGCTCACCATCCTCGTGGCCTCCTCAAATGGTGCCAGGACAGTGCATGCATCCCTGATCATGCCCCACTGGCGTGGAGAAAAAAAACCAAGCTCCCCTGACCCTGTCCTGGTGCCGTAGTCGCACAGGTACTCATTGATGGCCCTCTGCTGCGTGTGCAGCCGCTGCAGCATGGCCAACGTTGAGTTCCACCTGGTGGGCATGTCACATATAAGGCGGTTCTTGGGCAGGTTCAACTCCTTTTGCAGCTCAGCCAGGCGAGCACTGGCATTATAAGATCTGCGGAAATGCACACAGACTTTCCTGGCCTGCCTCAGGACATCCTGTAAGCCCGGGTACCTGCCCAAGAACCGCTGCACCACCAGGTTAAGGACGTGAGCCACACAGGGCACATGGGTCAGTTGTCCCTGTCGGAGGGCGGAGAGGAGGTTGGTGCCATTGTCGCAAACCACCATTCCTGGCTTAAGCTGGCGTGGCGTCAACCACCTCTCGGCCTGGCCCTGCAGAGCAGACAGGACCTCTGCCCCAGTGTGGCTTCTGTCCCCCAAACACACCAGCGCAAGCACGGCATGGCATCTTTTGCCTGCGTACTTGCGTAGCCCCTTGAACGGCTACGGAGCACCGCTGGTTCAGAGGACAAAGCACAGGAAGAGGCCATGGAGGAAGAAGAAGAGGAGGGGGTGGAGGAGAGAGGTGTGTCACAACCAGTAGTAGCATTTTGGAGGCGTGGCGGTGGAACAACCTCCAACACTACTGCACCTTGTCCTGCATCCTTCCCAGCTGCCAAAAGAGTGACCCAATGGGCCGTGAAAGAAAGGTAACGTCCCTGTCCATGCCTGCTGGACCATGAGTCAGCGGTAATATGCACCTTACCGCTGACCGCCCTGTCCAGCGAGGCCAAGACATTGCCTTCCACATGCCGGTAGAGAGCCAGAATAGCCTTCCGTGAGAAAAAGTGGCGTTTGGGAACCTGCCACTGAGGAACCGCACATTGCACAAACTCACGGAAGGGGGCCGAGTCTACCAACTGAAAAGGCAGCAGTTGAAGCGCTAGCAATTTAGCCAAGCTAGCATTCAACCGCTGGGCATGTGGATGGCTGGGAGTGAACTTCTTTCGACGGTCCAGCAGCTGGGGCAGGGAAATTTGCCTGCTAGAATCGGACGTCGGTGTACTGCTAGCAGAGTGGCCGCAAGTACTTGGATGTGACACACCTAATTCTACACCTTCATTCCTCTCAGTGCATGTTTCAGAGAGGACTGAAGTTATAGTGGGGTTGGAGATCCCAGCTGATGCGGTGCAAGGAGAGGTCCGCTTTGTTCTTTGGTGTGGGTCTTTGAGGTAGGCTTGCCAACGAGCTGCATGGCAGGTCAACATATGTCTGGTCAGGCATGTGGTACCCAAGCGGCTGATGTTTTGGCCACGCGATATATGCTTGAGACATATGTTGCAAACAGCAGCTGTGCGATCTGATGCACTAGCCTCAAAAAAGGCCCACACCAAAGAACTTTTTGAATGACGGGCAGAGGCAGCGCCCTGCACAGGCGGAGCTCTGCGGTGTGATTCCGTCGGTGTACTGCCCTTACGCTGGCCACCAAAGGGCATCCTGCCTCATTGGAGATGTGCCTCCTCCTCATCCTCCTCCTCCTCCTCTCTCCTATTAGGCACCCACGTGGAGTCAGTGACCTCATCATCCCCTCCCTCCTCATCACTGGAGCCAATCTGGCAGTATGCTGCAGCTGCTGGAACATGACTGCCAGATTGGTGTCCTTCTTGAGCATCCCCTCTGTCTGCTCTCACGCTACTGCCTTCCTGTAGCTGGGTTTCATCATCAGACCCTTCGAAACGCTGGGCATCCTCCTGGAGCATGTACCCAACACTGTGCTCAAACAGTTCGGGGGACTCCTCAGGAGGAGGACATGGTGGGTCTAGGGAAGGAGTGACTGATGATGAGTCTGACATTGATACCAGGGAAGAGGACGCTTTGGCAGCTGCTTTGCCAGTACCCTGAGCCTGGGTGAGAGAGGATGAGGAGGAGGAGGAGGGCTTGGTCATCCACTCTACCAAGTCTTCGGCATGATGTGGCTCAACATGTCCAGCTGCCGAAAAGGACAAGCGTGTCCCATGGCCATGTGCTGATGACAATGCACCGCGTCCACGACCAGCACTGTTGCCCCCAGACACAGAGCCTGCTTGCGCTCTTTTATTGCCTCCTGACTGTCTGCCTCTCCTTGTTTGCCTTCCAGACATTCTAATGGATGGCCTGCAGGGAGATGGGAAAAAAGCAATAAGGGCTACCTTCAGGTGTCCTTCTCTGTCCCTTTACTTAAGGATTTCTAAATATGGTTGAGGATGATTGCTTTCGCACAGAATAGCACAATGACAATTTCCCTGACTGTCCAAAAAACAAGGATTTCAAAGATGGTTGATGAGGAATGCTTTAGCACAGTATAGCACAAGGAGAATTTCCCTCACTGTCCTTCCCTGTCCCTAGAAACAAGGATTAACACAGTAAAACACACTGACACTCTCCCTACCTATAGTTTTCTGTCCCTAGAAAAAATGTTTTTTTAAAGATGGTTGATGATCAATGCTTTAGCACAGTATAGCACAAGGAGAATTTCCCTCACTGTCCTTCCCTGTCCCTAGAAACAAGGATTAGCACAGTGAAACACACTGACACTCTCCCTACCTATAGTTTTCTGTCCCTAGAAAAAATGTTTTTTTAAAGATGGTTGATGATCAATGCTTTAGCACAGTATAGCACAAGGAGAATTTCCCTCACTGTCCTTCCCTGTCCCTAGAAACAAGGATTAGCACAGTAAAACACACTGACACTCTCCCTACCTATAGTTTTCTGTCCCTAGAAAAAATGTTTTTTTAAAGATGGTTGATGATCAATGCTTTAGCACAGTATAGCACAAGGAGAATTTCCCTCACTGTCCTTCCCTGTCCCTAGAAACAAGGATTAGCACAGTAAAACACACTGACACTCTCCCTACCTATAGTTTTCTGTCCCTAGAAAAAATGTTTTTTTAAAGATGGTTGATGATCAATGCTTTAGCACAGTATAGCACAAGGAGAATTTCCCTCACTGTCCTTCCCTGTCCCTAGAAACAAGGATTAGCACAGTGAAACACACTGACACTCTCCCTACCTATAGTTTTCTGTCCCTAGAAAAAATGTTTTTTTAAAGATGGTTGATGATCAATGCTTTAGCACAGTATAGCACAAGGAGAATTTCCCTCACTGTCCTTCCCTGTCCCTAGAAACAAGGATTAGCACAGTGAAACACACTGACACTCTCCCTACCTATAGTTTTCTGTCCCTAGAAAAAATGTTTTTTTAAAGATGGTTGATGATCAATGCTTTAGCACAGTATAGCACAAGGAGAATTTCCCTCACTGTCCTTCCCTGTCCCTAGAAACAAGGATTAGCACAGTGAAACACACTGACACTCTCCCTACCTATAGTTTTCTGTCCCTAGAAAAAATGTTTTTTTAAAGATGGTTGATGATCAATGCTTTAGCACAGTATAGCACAAGGAGAATTTCCCTCACTGTCCTTCCCTGTCCCTAGAAACAAGGATTAGCACAGTGAAACACACTGACACTCTCCCTACCTATAGTTTTCTGTCCCTAGAAAATTTTTTTTTTTAAAGATGGTTGATGATCAATGCTTTAGCACAGTATAGCACAAGGAGAATTTCCCTCACTGTCCTTCCCTGTCCCTAGAAACAAGGATTAGCACAGTAAAACACACTGACACTCTCCCTACCTATAGTTTTCTGTCCCTAGAAAAAATGTTTTTTTAAAGATGGTTGATGATCAATGCTTTAGCACAGTATAGCACAAGGAGAATTTCCCTCACTGTCCTTCCCTGTCCCTAGAAACAAGGATTAGCACAGTAAAACACACTGACACTCTCCCTACCTATAGTTTTCTGTCCCTAGAAATTTTTTTTTTTAAAGATGGTTGATGATCAATGCTTTAGCACAGTATAGCACAAGGAGAATTTCCCTCACTGTCCTTCCCTGTCCCTAGAAACAAGGATTAGCACAGTAAAACACACTGACACTCTCCCTACCTATAGTTTTCTGTCCCTAGAAAAAATGTTTTTTTAAAGATGGTTGATGATCAATGCTTTAGCACAGTATAGCACAAGGAGAATTTCCCTCACTGTCCTTCCCTGTCCCTAGAAACAAGGATTAGCACAGTAAAACACACTGACACTCTCCCTACCTATAGTTTTCTGTCCCTAGAAAAAATGTTTTTTTAAAGATGGTTGATGATCAATGCTTTAGCACAGTATAGCACAAGGAGAATTTCCCTCACTGTCCTTCCCTGTCCCTAGAAACAAGGATTAGCACAGTGAAACACACTGACACTCTCCCTACCTATAGTTTTCTGTCCCTAGAAAAAATGTTTTTTTAAAGATGGTTGATGATCAATGCTTTAGCACAGTATAGCACAAGGAGAATTTCCCTCACTGTCCTTCCCTGTTCCTAGAAACAAGGATTAGCACAGTAAAACACACTGACACTCTCCCTACCTATAGTTTTCTGTCCCTAGAAAAAATGTTTTTTTAAAGATGGTTGATGATCAATGCTTTAGCACAGTATAGCACAAGGAGAATTTCCCTCACTGTCCTTCCCTGTCCCTACAAACAAGGATTAGCACAGTAAAACACACTGACACTCTCCCTACCTATCCTTCTCTTTCCCTAAACTAAAGGAATCCAGGTTAAGCAAGAAAAAAAAATGTCACTGTCCCTGCCTATGCTTCTCTTTCCCTGCTCCGGAACACACTACACTAGGCCGCCGTGCTGGCGGCCTTTCATAGTGTGGGGCGTGTACTAAACACCCTCAGCAATAATTGGCCACAGGCATCCTGCCTGTGGCCAATCATTGCTCTCCTCGCTGCCGGCGCTGTGATTGGCCAAGCATGCGGGGTCACAGTGCATGCTTGGCCAATCACAGCGCCTGGATGACACTGCGATGGCGTAGTGCATTGTGGGCCGTTCGCGTCACTCGAATTAGGCGCGAACGGCCCAAATCGTTCGATCTTCGTCGAACGATCGAACAGCCGATGTTCGAGTCGAACGTATGTTCGACTCGAACACCGAGCTCATCCCTAGCCCTGAATCTGGAACAAACTAACATAATATATCTATAATAAAAATAATTACAAATCAAGCTGCGCAAAATCGTGAAATAAATCTATATAAATTTAAGACCAGTGAGTCCAATCACTGATGCATATTATGCTGCGCACAAGCAAGAGGATTGCATGTACAACTGACTAGCATGGGCTAAAAAAAAAAAAAAAAAAAAAAAGTACCCTCCTATGCGACCAAATAGCATAAAAAAATAGTATTTTTGTACTCGCCGTAAAATCCTTTTCTCTGACATCCATGGACTGACACAGCGTCTCTTACACTTTACACGTGGGTTATGTCCCTGCTTGCAGGAGAAGACCTAGGCAGAATGTGAGATGTTATACATACATTCTAAAAAGCCAGAGCTGAACAGCCCCGCCCAGGGGGGCGGTCCCTCCGGACATAACCCTCCCACTGCAGTCAGCAGACCTCAGTTCGTAACAAAGCAGTACAAACCTTAAAAGGAAGGGTGGGTGCCGTGTCATTCCATGTATGTCAGAGAAAAGGATTTTACGGTGAGTACAAAAATCCTATTTTCTCTTATCCATGGACTGACACGGCATCTCTTACACTTTACACGTGGGATGTCCCAAAGCAGTGTCAAGAGGGATGGGAGCAGTATAAATGGAAAAACCAAAAACTTCACTCCAAACAAGGCAGAGCTCCTCAATGGAGGAGTTGCAACTTTAAACAGCGGCCTGCAGCACCTTGCGGCCGAAAGAAGCATCCGAAGATGCAGCCACATCAACCTTCTAAAACGTAGAAAAGGTATGAACGGATGACCAGGTCGCCGCCTTGCACACTTGTGCAACCGACGCTTGATGTCGGAAAGCCCAGGAAGCACCAATTGCCCTGGTGGAATGCGCCGTAACCGGAAAGGGAGGCGCCCGCCCCTTTAGAGCATAGGCTTGAATGACGGTTTGTCTGATCCACCTAGAAATGGTGGCAGACGAAGCCGCTTGGCCCTGTTTTGGACCAGAGACAGTCACAAACAGTGAGTCAGACTTCTGAATAGAAGCAGTAGCAGACAAGTACACCCGCAAGGCTCGTACCACATCCAATGTGTGAAGCGCAAACTCTCTCGGATGCAATGGGTGAGGACACAAGGACGGGAGGACAATGTCCTCATTTAGGTGAAAAGCTGAGACCACCTTTGGCAAAAAAGAAGGTCACGGACGCAACACCACCTTATCCTTATGGATGACTAAATAGGGCGACTTGCAGGACAAGGCCGCCAACTCAGACACTCGTTTAACAGAAGTAATGGCCACTAAGAAGGCCACCTTCTGAGACAAAGTCAAGAGGGGAATATCTCTGATATTTTCAAAGGGAGGTTCCTGGAGAACCGAGAGCACCAAATTCAGATCCCACGGGGGGAGAGGAGGCTTGACAGGAGGAAGCACATGGCGAACCCCCTGTACAAAAGGTGCTAACCAAGGAATGACCCACCAGCGGTCGCTGAAAGAAGATGGCCAAGGCCGAAATCTGACCCTTAATGGTACTCAAAGCAAGCTTTTGGGTCACGCCACGCTGCAGAAAACGCAGGATTCTGGGGACGGAATACGTCCGCGGATGCCAGTCCAGCTCTTCGCACATGGCGATGTAAGCTTTCCAAGTACGGTGATAGATCTTTCTAGAGGAAGACTTCCGTGCCCTTAACATGGTCGAAATGACCGAATCCGAGAGACCCTGGTCTCTCAGCACCTGGCTTTCAATAGCCATGCCGTTAAAGCCAGAGACTGTAAAGCAGGATGAAATATAGGACCTTGAGAAAGAAGGTCCTCCCTCATTGGCAACCGCCAGGGAACGTCCGCGACAAGACGTATCAGATCGGCGTACCAGTGACGCCGAGGCCAATCCGGAGCAATGAGGATCACCGGAATACCCTCGGTCGCCACCCTGCGCAGCAGGCGAGGGAGCAACTGCAGTGGAGGTTAAACGTACATCAGGTGATAATGACCCCATGGGGCCACCAACGTATCTGAGGCATCCGCCCAAGGATCCCTGGATCTGGCCACAAACCTCGACACCTTGCGATTGAGTCGAGATGCCATCAGGTCCACATCCGGCGTGCCCCACCGTCGGCAAAGGAGTTGAAAAACCTCCGGGTGCAAGGACCACTCTCCCTGGTCCAGCGTCTGGTGACTCAGATAGTCCGCCTGCCAATTGTCTATGCCCAGAATGTAGACGGCCGACAGAGCCGGCACGCTTCTTTTGGCCCACCTTAGGATGCAGGCGACCTCGGAAGCCGCAGCTGAGCTCCGAGTCGCCACCTGATGGTTGACATACGCCACCGCCGTGGCGTTGTCCGGCTGGATCCTGATGGAGCGACCCTGTAATCTCTGTGACCATGAGGAGAGACAGTCTGATTGCCCGTATTTCCAGAACATTGATCGGTAAACGGGCTTCGTCCAAAGTCCAAAGCCCTTGGGCCGACAGGACTCCCCAGACTCCCCCCCCCAGCCCGTCAGGCTGGCGTCCGTCGTGATCACCGTTCATTGGATGGGGAGAAACGACCTCCCGGACCGAAGAGCCAGGGACGCCCTGACCAGGTGACTCACCTGGATCTGAAGATCCAAGGACAACGGGGATTTGTCCCAAGTGGACAAGATCTCCTTCTGTAATGCCCTGGTGTGCGATTGGGCATAAGGAACGGCCTCGAAAGAGGCCACTATGAGTCCCAGGACTCTCATGCAAACGGATTGATGACCATTTTCGCGACGTCAGCACCCGCACTGCAGACTGAAGTGTCAGCCGCTACTCCGGAGGTAGGAATACCTTTGCCTCCAAGGAGTCCAGAATCAGACCTAGATACTCTAGACGCTGAGTCGGGACCAGGACCGACTTCTGAATGTTCAGGAGCCACCCGAAGTCCTTGAGGGTCTGACTGACGATAGTCACACTTTCTTCTAATTCTGAGCCACTGTCTGCTCTTAGTAGAAGATCGTCCAGATAGCCCACGATAGCAATGCCTCGCTGTCTCAGCAAAGCTAGAACCGGAGCAAGCACCTTGGTGAACACCCTCGGTGCCGAGACTAGGCCGAAGGGAAGAGCCACAAATTGATAGTGGACTTCGCCGATCGCAAAGCGCAGAAACTTCTGGTGGTTCGCGCAGATCGGAACATGCAAGTAGGCATCCTTGATGTCCAAGGATGCCAGAAAATCCCCTTGATGGAGTGTAGCGATCACCGTGCGAATGGATTCCATGCAGAATTTTTGCACCTTCACGAAGGCATTCAGGGCCTTGAGGTCCAGGATTGGCCGAACCCCGTCCTTTTTTGGAACAACAAACAGATTTGAGTAGAACCCCCCCCTGAAACCTCTCCTGGGATGGAACCGACACAATCACTCCGGACCCGATCAAATCCTGTACAGCCCCCAATAGGGCTGCCCGACGGGCAGGAAGGAGAGGGAGATTTGAGGGAAAGAATGTCTAGGGGCCAGGAACGGAACTCTATTCTGTATCCTGAGGTGACCACCTCGCACACCCACCGGCCGGAGATCCATGAGGTCCACCGATCCGTGAACCTGCGAAGTCGTCCCCCCACCCCAGAGTCGGGTGCGGGCAAGACTTCACGTGGAGGCGGGCTTGGGAGCCGGTTTGTTCGGCTTACGCACCCAGGGGAATTGTGTCCACCCGCCGCACTGTTGTCAGTCTGGGAGGGCTTACCCGTGGACTCCGACTGACGAAAATAAAACTTTTTTGCTGGAAAGGAAGGACCCGGCTTACGGCGGGCCTCCTTACGCTTGATAGTCTGAGGAAGGAGAGTGCTTTTACCTCCCATGACATCCTTGATGATGTCATCCAGAGCAGCACCGAAAAGTCTACCACCCTTAAAAGGTAGATCTGTCAGGAGCTTCTTAGAGGCTAGGTCAGCAGACCAGCATTTCAACCAGATATGACGATGCAATACCACCGCCGAGACAGAGGCCCTGGATATTAATGGGGCCGCGTCCAACGTGGTGTCGCACACATAAATCAGGCCCTGCACCATCTGGTGGGCCAGAGCAATAGTGTCCGGAGGAAAATTATACTCCTGTACAGTTTGGTGCAAAATTTTTGCCCATTCCGTGAGTGTCTGAGACACAAGGGTCGCCGCTACAACAGGCCCTAAGGCGGATCCCAACAAGGCAAACATGGCTCTGCTCACCACTTCTGACCTCCTGTCAGTGGGATCCTTAAATGCAGGAGTCCCCTCCATCAGGAGAGTGGTGGCCTTGTTCAAACGGGCGACTGGAGGGTCGACCACTGGGGGAGAAGCCCACTTCTTAAGTAGGGCGTCTTCAAAGGAGTATCTGATAGACAAACGCCGCGGGACCATAAAAGTCTTCTGCGGCTTTTCCCAGACCTGATCAATGAGCTGGTCAAAGAAAGGAACATATGGAAAAACCTTTTTAGAAGGCTTGGCCTTAAAAGAACCAAAGGAGACTGCCTCTGCCTGAGGTTCCATAGCCACAGCATTCAGCTTGAGAGTGTCCCTCACAGCATCAATGAGTTCACTAACAAGCGCCCTGTCATTTACTGACTCAGAACTGGAGTCTTCCTCACAAGGAATGTCCTGTTCAAAACCATCCAAATATTCAGAGCTAGGGTCCTGAGCAGCACTAGCTAGGCCCATATCTGAATCAGCACGCTCCCCTTGTGGAGATAAAGTGGGGAGAGGGCGCTTTTTTGCTCCCTTGCGCTCGCACACCGCTTCCATCCTGGTAAGAAATGATTCCAGGACTGCCGACAACTGGTCCATGGGGACCGCAGGTGCTGGGGCACTGCCTGTCGCCTCTGGCATGTAAGGGGAAGGTGGTGACACTGACTCCATATTGTCCCTCTCTGAGACTCCTCAGAAAAAAAGTCCACCCACAAGCTGTGCTGACTGAGTAGGGGAATGCCCAGGCCCAGGGGACCCACCAACCTGACCAGGACCGCTCGGTTCCGCTGCCTTGTCTCTCTGCGCAGCGCTGTTCAGCGTGAGTGAGCTGAGAGGAGATAGTGTGAGAAGATTCAAGCCGTTCCCAGCGGCGATAGAGGCCAAACAAGTGCTTGAAAAGCGCGCGGCTACAAGAAAATGGCCGCTGCAATGTGCTCAGGCGATCCACGGCAAAATGGCCGCCAATGTAAAGTAATGCACAAACACAAAACACGGCGCCCAGGCCCCCAAAACACTCAAAAAACAGCCCCAGCGATATGCAGACCAGCATGAGCCCCCCCCCCAGGGCAGTATGACCCTCAGGCACCCCACACAGCACAGCGCCAGCAATGGTGACAGAGAGTGACAATAAAACACAGGGGGAGACAGGGAAAATCCCCCACACAGAGAAACACACAGCATGTACTCACCTGCAGACAGGAGAGACTACTTACCCATCCCCTGAGGGACCCACTGGTGTGTTTCTGACAGAACTATCACAGTGCGGTACTGAGTAGCTGTCGGCCTGGTCCACCGCGAATGATACAGCAGGACTGTTCAATCTTGAGAGGACCGCGGAGCATGAAAGCCCACCGGCCACCCCTGGAGTCGTGGGGCATGTCGTGAACTGAGTCTCACGCACACAAGGCGAGGATCAGCACATTCGATGGTCGGACAGGGAAGACTACGAGGATATCTTGTACCCAACCTGTTGCCCAGCCGACAGTTGATAGAAGATCTCAAAAATAAAATAAGAAAAATTCCAAAAGAAATAAAAATAGGTCAGGAGACTGGCTCCTGAGAGAGCCAGGTCTTCTTCTTCTGCTAGGCTGAAAAAAACTGAGGTCTGCTGACTGCATTGGGAGGGTTATGTCCGGAGGGACCGCCCCCCTGAGCGGGGCTGTTCAGCTCTGGCTTTTTAGAATGTATGTATAACATCTCACATTCTGCCTAGCTCTTCTCCTGCAAGCAGGGACATAACCCACGTGTAAAGTGTAAGAGACGCCGTGTCAGTCCATGGATGATAAGAGAAAGTGCATCAGTGCATATAAAGTCCATATATCAGTTCACATTTAAATTGATGTAAAAATAAGTAGTCTGCAAAATTAGCATTGATATTCAGTTGATAGAGATATCTTCTAAACATGCATCTGTGACTTTAAACGATAACACACCTGAGAAAAAGTGCTGTATTTCAGTACAAGAAAAAGTCCATCACCTCCAATAAGACTGCCGCTTACCAGAGCCACTGATCTCTGAAAGAAATCAGTCTAAACCTGCGTCTGTTACCTCTGCCAGGGTCTCCAAGTGGCGCGATCAGCTGCCTCCACCAGTGTAGTAGATGGACCTCCAATCCCTCTCAGCTCATAATATACATCATGGCAGAAAAAGAAAAATCCACCATAGCGTGATACAGTAAAAACAAATTAAAATAAAAGAATCACACTTACAATGTTGTGTAGATTGTTAGTCGTGTAAAAATATATAGTGTAGCCGGCCGGCTTCCACAGCCCGGCCTTCCGTGACTCTGCGTTGGAAAATGTGATGATGTCAGCACGCCGCTCCTCCCTACGTCGTTTTGACACACTTGTCGTTGTCCAGGGGCACGGACGGCATGCTGACACACCACCTTTTATAATCTGTACATCAAGACCCATCCAGGTCGAATGCCTCTACCTTCAACCCACCAGGAACCCTGGCTCCATCGTTGAGGGTCTTTCGAGATGTAGTCCTCAGAGATCTCGAGTCCATCAAATTAGCCAATAATAAAATGGAAAAGAACTTGGAAGAAGGTTTGGACTCTTTGTGCAATAATAAACAATTGGTAATACGCCCTGCTGATAAGGGTGGGGGAATAGTCATCTTAGATCGAAAGGACGATCTTGAAGAACTATCCAGGATTGTAGGTGATCAGGACACTTATATTCCGCTCATGGGAAATCCAATTGTTCAATACAAAAGGATTTTGGGAGAATTGGTACAGAAAGGTGCACAGTTGGGTATACTGAATGAGAAAGAACAGGCCTTTCTGATCCCCATAGCACCAAGGGTACCTATTCTCTATAGTCTGCCGAAGATACACAAAAGTCTTACTTGCCCCCCAGGATGCCCAATTGTGAGTGGCATTGATTCCATCAAATCCCGGGTGGGCAAGTATATTGACTACTTTCTGCAACCTACAGTATAGTGCAGAAAGTTCCATCTTATCTTAAAGACACAAGACGTGATTAATCTATTGGCAGATCAGAAATGCAGTGAACATACTTGGATGGTCACGGCAGATGTGACATCCTTGTACACTGTTATTCCGCATGACTTGGGATTGTCAGCAGTAAGGTACTATCTTGATCTTCATTCAGCAATACCGGAAGAGCAGAAGGAGTTCATTATGGAACTTCTGGAGTACGCGGCAAATCATAATTACTTTTGGTTCAACCATGAGTTTTACAGGCAGAAACGGGGCGTAGCCATGGGGGCTAAATATGCCCCCAGTTTGGCTAATCTATTCATGGCCAAATGGGAGGAGGACGTCATCTATAAGGACCGTAACCCTCATCTCGTCTTTTGGGTGAGGTATATTGATGACGTCCTCCTCTTATGGGACGGCCCTATTTCGGACTTGGATGACTTATTTTTGAACATCAATAATAATGACAGAGATATACGCTTTGTCCATGAGGCGAGCCAGGACGAAATCCATTTTCTGGACCTTACGGTCACCAAAGATGGTGAGAGCTTCAAAACGAAATTGTATTTTAAACAGACTGACCGTAATGCTTATATCCCAATGGGAAGTTGTCATAAGGAGTCCTGTCTTAACCACTTGACCACTGGGCACTTAAACCCACTTAATAACCAGACCAATTTTCAGCTTTCGGTGCTCTCACATTTTGAATGACAATTACTCAGTCATACAACACTGTACCCATATGATTTTTTTGTCCTTTTTTTCACACAAATAGAGCTTTCTTTTGGTGGTATTTAATCAGTGTTGGGTTTTTTATTTTTTTGCGCTATAAGAGAAAAAAGACTGAAAATTCTGTAAAAAAAAAGTTTTTTTTTTCGTTTCTGTTATAAAATTTTGCAAATTACTATTTTTTCTTCATAAATTTTGGCCAAAATTTATACTGCTACATATCTTTGGTAAAAATAAGTACAAATTGGTGCATATTATTTGGTCTTTGTGAAAGTTATAGAGTCCACAAGCTATGGTGCCAATATCTGAAAATTGATCACACCTGAAGTACTGACGGCCGATCTCATTTCTTGAGACCCTAACATGCCAGAAAAGTACAAATACCCCCCAAATGACCCCTTTTTGGAAAGAAGACATTCCAAGGTATTCAGAAAGAGGCATTGTGAGTTTTTTGAAGTTGTCATTTTTTCCCACAATTCTTTGCAAAATCAAGATTTTTTTTTTTCTCTTTTTTTTTTTCCACAAAATTGTCATATTAGCAGGTTATTTCTCACACACAGCATATGCATTCCACAAATTACACCCCAAAACACATTCTGCTATTACTCCCGAGTATGGCGATACCACATGTGAGACTTTTACACAGCGTGGCCACATACAGAGGCCCAACATGCAGGGAGCACCTTCAGGCGTTCTGGAGCACCCAGGCCAATTCTGACATTTCTCTCCTACATGTAAAAATCATCATTTGTTTGCTAGAAAATTACATAGAACCCCAAAACATTATATATGTTTTTTTAGCAAAGACCTTAGAGAATATAATGGTGGTTGTTGCAACTTTTTATCTCGCACGATATTTGTGCAGCAATTTTTTTAACGCGTTTTTTACGGAAAAAAAATGTTTTGTGCTTAAAAAAAAAAGCAGTAAAGTTAGCCCAATGTTTTTGCATAATGTGAAAGATGAAGTTACGCTGAGTAAATAGATACCTAACATGTCACCCTTAAAAATTGCACACACTCGTGGAATGGCGCCAAACTTCGCTACTTAAAAAATCCCCATAGGCGACGCTTTAAATATTTTTACTGGTTACATGTTTTGAGTTACAGAGGAGGTCTAGGGCCAAAATGATTGCTCTCGCTCTAACGTTCGCAGAGATACCGCACATGTGTGGTTTGAAAACCGTTTTCATATGTGGGCGGGACTTACGTATGCGTTCGCTTCTGTATGCAAGCTCACGGGAACAGGGGCGCTTTTAAAAAATATATATTTTTTTATTGTTAATTTTACTTTATTTATTTTAGTTTGACATGTTTTTCCGCCCCAAAAAATTTTTTGATCACTTTTATACCTATTACAAGGAACGTAAACATCCCTTGTAATAGGAATATGGCATGACAGGTCCTCTTTACAGTGAGATATGGAGTCAATAAGACCCCACATCTCACCTCTAGGCTGGGAAGCCTGAAAAAAAAACAAAAAAAAAAACAACAATCCTGGCTTTGATCGTAGCGGTGAGTCGGTAGAAGCACCGGAGGGCGGCGGGGGGGGGACATCCCCTCTCGCCTCCCGTAAGAATGATCAAGCGGCGGAACAGCTGCTATGATTGTTCTTATGGTGTAGGGAATCGCCGGCTGAAAAAGCTAATATCTGAATGATGCCTGTAGCTGCTCCCATCATTCAGATATCCCCGCACAAAGTCAAGGACGTCATGACGGCCGGCGGGCAGGAAGTGGTTATTGCAGAGTATTGCCGGGCATTGCGGAGTATTGCCGGGCATTGCGGAGTATTGCGCAGGGTATTGCAGAGTATTGCGCAGGGTATTGCAGAGTATTGCGCAGGGTATTGCAGAGTATTGCGCAGGGTATTGCAGAGTATTGCGCAGGGTATTGCAGAGTATTGTGCAGGGTATTGCAGATTATTGCGCAGGGTATTGCAGAGTATTGCGCAGGGTATTGCAGAGTATTGCAGAGTATTGTTCAGAGTATTGCAGAGTATTGTGCAGGGTATTGCAGAGTATTGTGCAGGGTATTGCAGAGTATTGTGCAGGGTATTGCAGAGTACTGTGCAGGGTATTGCAGAGTATTGTGCAGGGTATTGCAGAGTATTTTGCAGAGTATTGCGCAGGGTATTGTGCAGGGTATTGCAGAGTATTGTGCAGGGTATTGCAGAGTATTGTTCAGGGTATTGCAGAGTATTGTGCAGGGTATTGCAGAGTATTGTGCAGGGTATTGCAGAGTATTGTGCAGGGTATTGCAGAGTATTGTGCAGGGTATTGCAGAGTATTGCGCAGGGTATTGCAGAGTATTGCGCAGGGTATTGCAGAGTATTGCAGAGTATTGTGCAGGGTATTGCGCAGGGTATTGCAGAGTATTGCACAGGGTATTGCAGAGTATTGCGCAGGGTATTGCAGAGTATTGCGCAGGGTATTGCAGAGTATTGCGCAGGGTATTGCAGAGTATTGCGCAGGGTATTGCAGAGTATTGCACCAGGGTATTGCAGAGTATTGCACCAGGGTATTGCAGAGTATTGCACCAGGGTATTGCAGAGTATTGCACCAGAGTATTGCACCAGGGTATTGCAGAGTATTTTGCAGAGTATTGCGCAGGGTATTTTGCAGAGTATTGGCAGGGTATTGCACCAGGGATGGCTGAGCAGGGATGGATGGATAGCTGGATCTGTGACTGCAATTGTCACAGATCCAGCCCACAGCGCTGCTGCCTTGATCTGCTCCCTCCCCTCTCCTCTCACACTGTACCGATCGGTACAGAGAGGGGAGAGAGAGGAACCGGCGTCATCACATGACGCCGGTCTGTTTACAAGTGATTGCTCCGTCATTTGACGGAGCGATCACGTGGTAAACGGCCGCTATCAGTGGCGATTTACCACGATTCGTGATGCACCGGGTCCTCTGGACCCGGCGGTCACGGAGTTTCCCGTGTGCGCGGCCCAGGGGGCGCGCGGGAGCGCGATTCTGGGAGGACGTTATACAACGTCCTCCCAGAGTTAAGCAACCACCTTGTCGACGTTATTTGTCGGCAGGTGGTTGCTAAGTGGTTAAATCTGTGCCTAAGAGCCAATTCATTAGGATGAGGAGGAACTGCTCTGAACTGTCTGATTACATCTCTCAAGCGAATGTCCTTAAAAGCAGATTGGTGGAAAAGGGTTACGATCTAAGCTCTCTTGAAAATACCCTCAAAGAAGTTGGAGAGATCGAGAGATCATCATTGCTAAATGGAGGTTCTAAGAATAAGAGAGAACAACCGTGTATACCGTTCATTACAACGTATTCCACCCAACATTTCCTAATAAAAAAGATCATACGGAAGCACTGGCATCTGTTGGATAGTGATTGTATCATTAATACCTTTTTGCCAGCAGTCCCACAGGTCATCATTAGGGGGGTTCCCTCTCTTAGAGATAGAATAGCACCTAACGTGGTGGACCCACCCCCCAAAAAGGTTTCCTTCTTTCAAAACATCTCAGGGTACCATCAATGTCGCAGATGCCAGGTGTGTGCAATCAATAAGACCAAATCGAAGAAAAACAGAAGTATTCACATCAACAAGTACCTTGAGACAACATAAGATTGAGTCCTTTGTCACCTGCAGTTCCACAGGGGTTGTGTACTTGTTACAATGTCCCTGCGGGATGCAGTATATTGGTAGGACCAAACGAATGATGCAGATACGCCTGGGAGAGCATATAGCCAACATCAAAAGTGGCTTCCAATATCACTCTGTCTCTAGGCATTATTATCTATACCACCAGCGCAATCCTGCCAATACTCTATTCTTAGGAATTGATAGATATAGCCCACACTGGAGGGGGGGGGTCCCTAGTAAGGGAAATATCTTGTATGGAAATGGCCTGGATACATAGGGTACGCTGCTACACCCCGTATGGTCTTAACATTGATGTAGATGTCAATGTCTTTATTGATAACAGCTAGCAAGTTAGTTCTATTATGTTGATATATGTATAGAACTTGTACACTAGATCTGAGTTCCTGGTACGTTCCCTGGTTGTGATTGTGAACACAAATTAACTCATGTCAGTATGGAACATTTTCCCTCATTTGGCTAGGATTCATAATAATTTCTTATCTCTTCGCTCTGCCAACTAATATGCAGGGCTCATTAGATATTCTGCTTTGTCTCAACTAACAGGGCGGTTTTTAATTTTATTCATTATCTTCTCTCCTTGTAACAATTTCAAATAGTTCCTATACAGTCATCTCTTGGTGGATATTAATAATGTCCATAGAGTGAACATTGGGAATAGAGAGAGTTTTACATTCTTTCTCATTTCCGTTTTTTGATTCCAACTCCAACTAGTTTAATATTTTTAACACTTTTTTTCATTAGAGGTGTTCCCCTTTTAAGGCCACTAGATATTCTTTGATATCGCATGGTCCTTTTATAATAGTTTCACTCATTTAGTTTAGGTACCAATATTGTAGTATAATATGTCAGCACTAGGGATGAGCTCGGTGTTCGACTCGAACATACGTTCGACTCGAACATCGGCTGTTCGATCGTTCGACGAAGATCGAACGTTTTGGGCCGTTCGCGCCAAATTCGAGTGACGCGAACGGCCCACAATACACTGCGCCATCACAGTGCAATCCCGGCGCTGTGATTGGCCAAGCATGCACTGTGACCCCGCATGCTTGGCCAATCCCAGCGCCGGCAGCGAGGAGAGCCATAATTGGCCACAGGCAAGATGCCTGTGGCCAATTATAGCTCAGGGGGGTTTAGTACACGCCCCACACTATAAAAGGCCGTCAGCGCGGCGGCCTTGTGTAGTGTGTTCCGGTTCAGGGAAAGAGAAGGATAGGCAGGGACAGTGTCAGTGATATTCTGCTAAACCTTGTGTGCAGGGAGAGAGAAGGATAGGCAGGGACAGTGTCAGTGATATTCTGCTAAACCTTGTGTGCAGGGAGAGAGAAGGATAGGCAGGGGACAGTGTCAGTGATATTTTTGCTAAGCCTCCTGCACAGTATACACCTGAAGCTAGTCCTTATTGCTGTGTTTTCCTGTTGTGTAACACAGGCAGGCATCTGCAGCAGTTATAGCAGGCGTAGTGTGCTTCCTGCAAAATATACACCTGAAGCTAGCCCTTATTGCTGTGTTTTCCTGTTGTGTAACACAGGCAGGCATCTGCAGAACTTACAGTGGGCGTAGTGTGCTTCTTGCAAAATATACACCAGAAGCTAGCCCCTATTGCTGCGTTTTCCTGTTGTGTAACACAGGCAGGCATCTGCAGCAGTTATAGCAGGCGTAGTGTGCTTCCTGCAAAATATACACCTGAAGCTAGGCCGTATTGCTGTGTTTTCCTGTTGTGTAACACAGGCAGGCATCTGCAGCACTTACAGCAGGCGTAGTGTGCCTCCTGCAAAATATACACCTGAAGCTAGGCCTTATTGCTGTGTTTTCCTGTTTTGTAACACAGGCAGGCATCTGCAGCACTTACAGCGGGCGTAGTGTGCTTCTTGCAAAATATACACCTGAAGCTACCCCTTATTGCTGGTTTTCCCATCTCCCTGCAGGCCTTTAGAATGTCTGGAAGGCAAACAAGGAGAGGCAGACAGTCAGGAGCCAATAAAAGAGGGTAAGCTGCGCTCTGTGTCTAGAGACAACAGTGCTGGTCGTGGACGCGGTGCATCGTCATCAGCACGTGGCCATGGGACACGCTTGTCCTTATTTTCGGCAGCTGGACATGTTGAGCCGCATCATGCCGAAGACTTGGTAGAGTGGATGACCAAGCCCTCCTCATCCTCTCTCACCCAGGCTCAGGGTACTGGAAAAGCAGCTGCCAAAGCGTCCTCAATGTCATCATCAGTCACTCCTTCCCTAGACCCACCATGTCCTCCTGAGGAGTCCCCCGAACTGTTTGAGCACAGTGTTGGGTACGTGCTCCAGGAGGATGCCCAGCATTTCGAAGGGTCTGAAGATGATACCCAGCTAGAGGAAGGTAGTAGCGTGAGAGCAGAGAGAGGGGATGCTCAAGAAGGACACCAATCTGGCAGTCATGTTCCAGCAGCTGCAGCATACTGCCAGATTGGTTCCAGTGATGAGGAGGGAGGGGATGATGAGGTCACTGACTCCACGTGGGTGCCTGATAGGAGAGAGGAGGAGGAGGAGGAGGAGGCACATCTCCAACGAGGCAGGATGCCCTCCGGGGGCCAGCGTAAGGGCAGCACACCGACTGAATCACACCGCAGAGCTCCGTCTGTGCAGGGCGCTGCCTCTGGCCGTTATTCCAAAAGTTCTTTGGTGTGGGCCGTTTTTGAGTCAAGTGCATCAGATCACACCGCTGCTGTTTGCAACATATGTCTCAAGCGTATCTCGCGTGGCCAAAACATCAGCCGCTTGGGCACCACATGCTTGACCAGACATGTTGACCTGCCATGCAGCTCGTTGGCAAGCCTACCTTAAAGACCCACACCAAAGAACAAAGCGGACCTCTCCTTGCTCCGCATCAGCTGGGATCTCCAACCCCACTATACCTTCAGTCCTCTCTGAAACCTGCACTGAGAGGAATGAAGGTGTAGAATTAGGTGTGTCACAGCCAAGTACTTGTGGGCACTCTGCTAGCAGTACACCGACGTCCGATTCTAGCAGGCAAATTTCCCTGCCCCAGCTGCTGGACCGTTGAAAGAAGTTCACTCCCAGCCATCCACATGCCCAGCGGTTGAATGGTAGCTTGGCTAAATTGCTAGCACTTCAACTGCTGCCTTTTCAGTTGGTAGACTCGGCCCCCTTCCGTGAGTTTATGCAATGTGCGGTTCCTCAGTGGCAGGTTCCCAAACGCCACTTTTTCTCACGGAAGGCGATTCTGGCTCTCTACCGGCATGTGGAAGGCAATGTCCATGCCTCGCTGGACAAGGCGGTCAGCGGTAAGGTGCATATTACCGCTGACTGATGGTCCAGCAGGCATGGACAGGGACGTTACCTTTCTTTCACGGCCCATTGGGTCACTCTTTTGGCCGCTGGGAAGGATGCAGGACAAGGTGCAGTAGTGTTGGAGGTTGTTCCGCCGCCACGCCTCGAAAATGCTACTACTGGTTGTTGTGACACACCTCTCTCCTCCACCCCCTCCTCTTCTTCCTCCGTGGCCTCTTCCTGTGCTTTGTCCTCGGAACCAGCGGTGCTCCGTAGGCGTTCAAGGGGCTACGCAAGTACGCAGGCAAAAAGATGCCATGCCGTGCTTGCGCTGGTGTGTTTGGGGGACAGGAGCCACACTGGGGCAGAGGTTCTGTCAGCTCTGCAGGGGCAGGCCGGGAGGTGGTTGACGCCACGCCAGCTTAAGGCAGGAATGGTGGTTTGCGACAATGGCACCAACCTCCTCTACACCCTCCGACAGGGATAACTGACCCATGTGCCCTGTGTGACTCACATCCTTAACCTGGTGGTGCAGCGGTTCTTGGGCAGGTACCCGGGCTTACAGGATGTCCTGAGGCAGGCCAGGAAAGTCTGTGCGTTTCCACAGGTCATATAATGCCAGTGCTCGGCTGGCTGAGCTGCAAAAGGAGTTGAACCTGCCCAAGAACCGCCTTATATGTGACATGCCCACCAGGTGGAACTCAATGTTGGCCATGCTGCAGCGGCTGCACACGTAGCAGAGGGCCATCAATGAGTACCTGTGCGACTACGGCACTAGGACAGGGTCAGGGGAGCTCTGTTTTTTTTCACCACGCCAGTGGGGCATGATCAGGGATGCATGCACTGTCCTGGCACCATTTGAGGAGGCCACGAGGATGGTGAGCAGTGACAGTGCATGCATCAGTGACACTGTACCTCTTGTCCACCTGTTGGAGCATACGCTGCGTGGAATAATGGACAGGGCACTTGAGGCAGAACAGAGGCAGGAAGAGGAGGACTTCCTTGCCTCTCAAGGCCCCCTTTAACCAGACAGTGTTCCTTCTGTCCCACCCATCCCACAGGACGAGGACGATTGTGTCAGCATGGAGGTGGAGCCTGGCACTCAGCATCAACAACAGCAGTCTTATAGGGATGATTTACAGTTCCAAGAAACCCGTGGACTTGTACGTGGCTGGGAGGAGGTGGCTGCGGATCATGTCATCCTTAGTGACCCAGAGGACTCCGGACCGAATGCCTCAGCTAACCTACGCTGCATGGCCTCCCTGATCCTGCAAAGTCTGCGGAAGGATCCTTGTATTCTTCGGATCAAGGAGAGGGACCATTACTGGCTGGCCACTCTCCTTGATCCACGGTACAAGGGTAAGGTTGCGTCTTACCGTCGCAGAGGGAGCAGAGGATGAGACAACTCCGGGAGGCCTTGCAGAATGGGAACGCGTTGCACAGACCTGAGACTGGGAGGTTACAAACTCCTGGTCCTGGACAACGAGTTGCTGAGGCTTCGGTCAGTCAAAGAAGGACCGGTGGGGAAGGTGGCCGTCTGACCGATGCATTTAGACAATTCTTTAGTCCGCAGCCCCAAGGTATGATCGGTTCCAGCAACCATCGCCAGTGTCTGATATACATGGTGCAGGAATACCTAGGGGCGAGGTCCGACTTGGACACCTTTCCCACCGAAAATCCTCTGGCTTACTGGGTCTTGAGGATGGATCACTGGCCAAAGCTTGCACAGTATGCAATTGAGCTACTGGCCAGTCCTGCATCCAGCGTTCTTTCGGAACGCACATTCAGTGCTGCTGGATCCTTTTGTCACAGATCACAGGGTGCGCCTGTCCACCGACTCGGTTGATCGACTGACCTTCATAAAGATGAACCAGTCTTAGATCACCACCAGCTACCAAGCACCTGAAGCTGATATAACAGAATAATTTATTTTTAAATGTCACATCCCTTCAAGACTGATGCTGATGCTGAGTGACTGTCCTGTTATGTTGACTGACTATCCTCCTCCTCCTCAGTGATCCGATTCATGATGATAGCTTGGAAGAACATTTTTGTTTCTGGGTGCCACCACCAGTGGCTAAGGCCCAATTTTTCAGCCTCTGTTTAACAAGGGCATGTAATTACAATTTTATAATTCACAGCAGGGCCCATTCCTACACCCACCAAGAGTAACTGTGAGGGCTTACAGTGTTGTGGCACCAGCACCACCACCAAAGGCCCAATTTTTCCTACCACTGTTCAACAATGGCATGTAAATACAATCCCTGATATAATAGTTCACAGCAGGGCGTTCCAGCGCCCACCAAGAGTAACTGTGAGGGCTCACAGTGTTGTGGCAACACCAACATGTAAGGGGCAAATTTCAGCAGAGTATATACGGCAGGCCCCTACTTTCAAACATCCAACTTACAAACGACTCCTACTTGCAAACGGAAGGAGACAACAGGAAGTGAGAGGAAATCTACCCCTAGGAAGGGAAATTCTCTCCTGTAAGAGTTAATATTGGAAAAAGGTGTCTCCTCTCTACTGATGCTTTATCACTAATCCTTGTTTCAATAAAAACCCCACTTTTCAAAAACAGTTGTCATTGGGATGGATAGTGAGGTGAAATGTTCTGAACAGGGGCACAGACAGCAAAACAAAGGTTACAGAGATGATAACCCTTCCCTATGTTTTCCAAAAAGCTTAAAAATAGATTTTTTGGCTGGAGCTACACTTAAACAATGTACGTGTTCAAAATTAAAAAAACAGATTCTACTTAAGAACAAACCTTCAGTCCCTGTCTTGTTTGCACCGCCTGTATACTGCTGTTCAGAGTATATAGGGCCTTTTTTATTTTGTGTGCGGGGTTCCCCTTAATATCCATACAAGACCCAAAGGGGCTGGTAATGGGCTGGGGTAGGGGGAGGGGGGGGGTGATGGGGTAGCTATGCCATTTTTCTCAAAGATTTTCATCCATATTACCGGGACCAGACATTACATTAAAGCCGCAAGCAGTTTTAAATGGCTTTTTTTCCTTTAGAAATTTCATTTTGTGCAGGGACAGTTCTAAACACGGGAAACACATGCCACTTCACAGGCATACTTTAGACACCCCCCCCCCCCAGGTACGATATTTAAAGGAATATTTGACTTTTTTTTTTTCACTTTATGCATCATTAAAATGACTGCTCCCGAAAAACGGCCATTTTTAAAACTTTGTTTTGAATTGATACATGTTCCCTGGGGCAGAACCCGGGTCCCTAAACCCTTTTTAGGACAATAACATGCATATTAGTCATTATAATTATCACTTTAGATTTCGAACGTTCGCGTCCTTTGTATTTAATAGGGTTCTAACGTTCGCGCGAACTTTCGGTCCGTTCGAAGGTTCTGGTGCGAACCGAACGGGGGGGGTGTTCGGCTCATCCCTAGTCAGCACTATGGAGAGATATCTGTTTAATCACTATTCCCTCTCTCCCATATTGAATCCATAGTGGATTGTCAATATCCAGCACCTTTTTAGAGTGGGAGAGACATTGTGTTTGACAGATAGCACCTGGGAACAATCAGTGTATACTGACTTTGCAATGGGTGCAATAGTGATGTTGGCCACTGGGTGGCTCCCAGTGACTCTCTCCTACGTATTTTGCTAATACTCCAGGTTTTTGTTATTTTTAGTATTAACTAATAACATCCTAAAACATGTTTTAATTAATATTATTTTAACGGGGTGCTTACGGAACTTCCTCCACAGTTTAATGCATGAATAGACTCGCCCCTTCTCTCATTCCGCATCAGGTCCTCAGCCTTACACCTACGTCATTGGCTGAGCGGACCCGATGGGGAACTTTAGAAGGGGTGGGTCTATTCATTTAATACACTGTCGAGGAAGTTCCCCATCAGGTCCGCTCAGGCTCAGCCAATGACATTTCGTCTGGACAGCGCTGGACATTGGGATCGCCGCGGACACTGGATTTCATTGCTGGAATGTTTTTTCTTTTTTTTTAATAAAGGACTTTCCCAATGGTGTCTGTATTTTTTTTACACTTTCTTTGTGAAATGGTAGGGTTACAATGTACCCCTTACCAATTCACATGGGGGGGCGGGATCTGGGGGTCCCCATGTTAAAGGGGTCTTCCAGATTCCGATAAGCCCCCCGCCCGCAGACCCCCACAACCACCGTGCAAGGGTTGTGGGGATGAGGCCCTTGTCCCCATCAACATCCTCCCCATGTTGAGGGCATGTGGCCTGGTACGGTTCAGGAGGGAGGGCGCTCTCTTGTCCCCCCCTCTTTTCCTGTGGCCTGCCAGGTTGCGTGCTCGGATAAAGGGTCTGGTCTGGATTTTTGGGGGTACTCCACGCCATTTTTTATTTTATTTGGGGTGGAGTTCCCCTTAAAATTCATACCAGACCTGAAGGGCCTGGTATGGATATTTGGGGGAACCGCACGCATTTTTTTAAAATTTGCAGCAGGGTTCCCCTTAATATCCATACCAGACCTGAAGGACCTGGTAATTGAATTTGAGGGAACCCCCACGCTTTTCTTTTTTTATCAATGACTTTTCTATGTATTGCCGGGAGCCGACAATTCATTAATAGCCGCGAGTGAGTTTTAAATGACTTTTTTTCCTTCAGAAATTACACTTTGTGCAGGGACAGTTCTAAGTACGGGAAACAAGCGTGAATAGTCCTCAGAAGTCGAACTTTTTACCGAAGTTCAGCCGAACCCGAACATCCAGGTGTCCGCTCAACTCTAGCCATGACGCATATGATGAGCTGAGAGGGATTGGAGGTCCATCTACTACACTGGTGGAGGCAGCTGATCACGCCACTTGGAGACCCTGGCAGGGGTAACCGCCGCAGGTTTAGACTGATCCCTTTCAGGGATCAGTGGCTCTGGTAAGCGGCAGTCTTATTGGAGGTGGTGGACTTTTTCTTGTACTGGAATACAGCACTTTTTGTTGGGTGTTTTATCGTTTGAAGTCACAGATGCATGTTTAGAAGATATCTCTATCAACTGAATATCAATGCTAATTTTGCAGACTACTTATTTTTACATCAATTTAAAATGTGAACTGATATATAGACTTTATATGCACTGATGCACTTTTTATGCAATTTGGTCACATAGGAGGGTACTTTTTGTTTTTTTTAGCCCATGCTAGTCAGTTGTACATGCAATCCTCTTCCTTGTGTGCAGCATAATATGCATCAGTGATTGGACTCACTGGTCTTATATTTATATAGATTTATTTCACGATTTTGCGCAGCTTGATTTTTTATTATCTTTGTCTATTGTGTGTGTCTCACATATTTAAGTTGCAGCATTTTTTATTTTAGTGTCATTTATAATGTTCAATATTCATATATAGACAGAGCAGTATATACACTTTATTTTAACATAATATATCTGCCCAGCTTCCTAGATTAAGGGCCTGGCTCTAACCTCTACTAACTTCTAAGCTTTTCTACAAGCTCATCACCATGATGTGTTATCTTGCTGTCCAAAAGTGAAGCTTAAGCCCCGTACACACGGTCGGACTTTTGCCCAAAAACTTCGTTTTGAGCAAGTTGGACCAACAATCCGACCGTGTGTACGCTCCATCGGACAAACTTTTTTCGTTTGGTTTTGGATTTCATCGGACAAAAGTTGGGTCTGCAAACGGACAAACTTTTGCCCAACAAAAAGTCCGATGGAGCAAAGTCCGACCGTGTGTACAGAAAACCATCGGACTTTAGTCCGATGGACAAAACAACTAATGTTAAAATCAACCAACAATAGCAGAAGTTGACCAAAGGGTGGCAGTAAAGATCAGAAAAGAGCAGAAAAAACACGTGATGTTGTAAGAAGTTTTAAGAAAGTTTGCAGAAAAGTCTGAGCGTGTGTATGCTATGGGTGTTCCCAACCAACTCCGTTCGGACAAAAAACCACGGAAAAGTCTGATGGAAGTCCGAACGTGTGTACGAGGCTTTAGAATGTGGCAGGGAGGATGGCCCAACTCTAGACCAAGGAACCTGGTTTCATATATTTAACTTACTATGCCTGAATTAAAAAAAAATAGGTACATTGAACTTAAAATTAGACATTACATGTAGGTATCAGCGATTTAAGTTCTGTGCCATTTGCACAAGAAAATCCAGACAAATATAGTATATTATTTTTACTGTGCAGATAAAAGATGTCATGGGCATTTTGTCATTGCATAGCAAAGCACTTTTAGCATTATAAACACATCTTCCTGTAAGTGAAATAGTAGTTTTTTATAGCCACAAGCTACCTGTGAAGCTTTAGGATTCAGAGGCAATGTCATTCAAAGAAAATCAAGTACTTTGCTTTGCCTCATCTATAAATGTGTCAATTAACAGCGTCAAATGTAGCTATGCACATCTCATGAATTGTACGGCTACCGTGACTTCTTAAATCTCTTCCAGGAGGAAAGCCTCTAGCAAGCAATACATCAAGAACTTACTTAATATATCGGATATGCCAGTTGTCTGACAATGCAATGTCAAATAGAGAATTACAGTTACCTGGAGCTGTATTGACCAGGGACTCTGTATTAAATATCTCAGTCTGCAGTTGAAAGAATTTTTTATAACTTAGAGATAACAGATCTATATCTTTTTTCTATGCATCGCCACTGACATTTATTGTTTTCATGAGTATTTAGAAAATAGTACTGTCAAACAATTCTACTGGACCCGTTAGTGGAAAATTGCTGTGTCCATTTATACTTTCTCAAAGAATGATGGGATATAATTGGATATAAACTTTATTTTATTTTCTGACTTATTACTCCACATTTTTGTTCTCTTTTATCACTGTTCAATGTGAGACTTGGTAACATGATAGCTGCTCCAAAAATATATATTTTTTTCTTATAACTGCATTCTTGTATAATAAATCTACTAGCATATTAAAAATAGTTAGTGGAATATTGTAAGACCCTAAGGTGGATATATACTCAGATGTTAAATGAAAGTTAATTTTACAGTCCAGCTGGGATGAGTTAAACAGAGGGTAAAATAAATGTTGTCAATACAAAATTTAAGTTGCATACAAAAACTATTCAATAATTAGTCAAAGGTTTCCCAAGATACAAAAGTTCATTACAAAATGTTATACACACACACATACATACATACATACATACATACATACATACATACACACACACACACACACACACACACACAGTGGGGCAAAAAAGTATTTAGTCAGCCACCAATTGTGCAAGTTCTCCCACTTAAAAAGATGAGAGAGGCCTGTAATTGTCGTCATAGGTATACCTCAACTATGAGAGACAAAATGTGGAAACAAATCCAGACAATCACATTGTCTAATTTGGAAATAATTGTTTTTGCAAATTATGGTGGAAAATAAGTATTTGGTCACCTACAAACAAGCATGATTTCTGACTCTCACAGACCTGTATCTTCTTCTTTAAGAGGTTCCTCTGTCCTCCACTCATTACCTGTACTAATGGCACCTGTTTGAACTTGTTATCAATATAAAAGACACCTGTCCACAACCTCAAACAGTCACACTCAACGGTTCACTCGAACGACTTGTTTTCTCCCCTTGTTATATAACTTTATGTCTGCACATGCAAATTGTACAATGTTCATATTTGCTGATTGTGATATATACTTGTAATGCCTCATGAAAAATTTACATAAATAAACAATTAAACAAAAACAGTCACACTCAAAACTCCACTATGGTGAAGACCACAGATCTGTCGAAGGACACCAGAGACAAAATTGTAGACCTGCACTAGGCTGGGAAGACTGAATCTGCAATAGGCAAGCAGCTTGGTGTGAAGAAATCAACTGTGGGAGCAATAATTAGAAAATGGAAGACATACAAGACCACTGATAATCTCCCTCGATCTGGGGCTCCACGCAAGATCTCACCCCGTGTTGTCAAAATGATCACAAGAACGGTGAGCAAAAATCCCAGAACCACATGGGGGGACCTAGTGAATGACCTGCAAAGAGCTGGGACCAATGTAACAAAGGCTACCATCAGTAACACACTACGCCGCCAGGGACTCAGATCCTGCAGTGCCAGACGTGTCCCCCTGCTTAAGCCAGTACATGTCCGGGCCCGTCTGAGGTTTGCTAGAGAGCATTTGGATGATCCAGAAGAGGATTGGGAGAATGTCATATGGTCAGATGAAACCAAAGTAGAACTGTTTGGTAGAAACACAACTCATCGTGTTTGGAGGAGAGAGAATGCCGAGTTGCAACCAAAACACCATACCTACTGTGAAGCATGGGGGTGGCAACATCATGCTTTGGCCCCATTTCTCTGCAAAGGGAACAGGACGACTGATCCGTGTACATGAAAGAATGAATGGGGCCATGTATCGTGAGATTTTGAGTGCAAACCTCCTCCCATCAGCAAGGGCATTGAAGATGAAATGTGGCTGGGTCTTTCAGCATGACAATTATCCCAAACACACCGCCCGGGCAACAAAGGAGTGGCTTCGTAAGAAGCATTTCAAGGTCCTGGAGTGGCCTAGCCAGTCTCCAGATCAACCCCATAGAAAACCTTTGGAGGGAGTTGAAAGTCCCTGTTGCCCAGCGACAGCCCCAAAACATCATTGCTCTAGAGGAGATCTGCATGGAGGACTGGGCCAAAATACCAGCAACAGTGTGTGACAACCTTGTGAAGACTTACAGAAAATGTTTGACCTCTGTTATATATCCTTTGTTGGCAATGACAAAGTATTGAGATGAACTTTTGATATTGACCAAATACTTATTTTCCACCATAATTTGCAAAAAAAAATATTTCCAAATCAGACAATGTGATTGCCTGGATTTGTTTCCACATTTTGTCTCTCATAGTTGAGGTATACCTATGATGACAATTACAGGCCTCTCATCTTTTTAAGTGGGAGAACTTGCACAATTGGTGGCTGACTAATTACTTTTTTGCCCCAGTGTGTGTGTGTGTGTGTATATACACATTTATATATATATATATATATATATATATATATATATATATATATATATATATATAAAATAGGAAAATTGTTCAGGCCACTAGGGAGGGAGTCCTGTGCCGACATCAGGATGGGCCAGGAAAGAAAAATTATGGTAAGTATTTGATAACAATTTTGCTTTTTCCTGGCCCACCTCACGTCAGCACACAACGGGATATACCAAAGCCAATATAGAGCGGGAGAGAACCAAAGAAAAGAGATACTGACAATCAAATAAGGCTGCTAAAGCCAGAAAGAATTGATCTCTTTTGTCCCAAACTTTCTGGTCGCATATTTAGTTTGTAAGGTTGAATGAAGGCCGCACCAGACCTTCAAGCTCGCCCTTACCTATATCTTCCACACAATCCTGGCATATCTGCCCCAAAGACTGCCACCCCTCTAGTCAAATAGGCTTGCAATAGTTTCAGAGCAGAAAAGCGTACTTCCTGCATGCCAATCTAATCACCCTGGTAACCCAAGAGTGGATGACCCTTGAGAGCCTGATGGCTACTAAAATAAAAAGATTGTACACTTTCCTTTTTTGACGAAGTACACTGTTAGTAACTCGACCATGTGTAAGAAAACTGAAGTCTTCCTGCTGTGCACTCAGTGACTCTCCTGTGAAAACTTGGAGGGACTACTTCCCAGTTTTCTGGAAACTGGATACCACTTTAAAATTTAACTTTGGAGATAGACGTGGTTGCCCTATCTCTGGTAAAAAAGAACAAGAAACAAAAAGACACCAAAGGGCCCTTGCAGGAAAGTGTTGCAATCTTCAACATTCTTCTGTCTGAAATAGTTGCTGTCAGGAGAACTAGTTTTACCGTGAGGTACTTCAATGGAAATAAAACCTATTGGAGCAACGGGTGCTCTCAGATCCAAGCCCAAGTCCCACAGAGGGAACAAGGATTTCCCTCAAGGTCATATATAGATTGTCATCTGGAGGAAGCATCTAGTCACCGGCTTTTGCACCCATCTGCTCCCTGTAAAAAGATAAAGTAGAGATCTGTATCTTAAATGGAGTTGTATGCCAGACCAACCTCTAGCGCTGACTGTAAAATGTCAATGATAAATATTGGCTAGAGCAGGGAACACAGGCGAGAAAGCTTTTGCTGAGCAGACAAATCAGACGTCTTTCATATCCTCTCCTATGTAGCATTCATGGACGATCTTCTGGTCACCAAGGTCTGAACAACCTCAGATGAGAATCCCTTCACCTCTAGTGTAGCCTATTCCATAGCCAGGCTATTAAAAGTAGTCTTGTTGGATTGGGGTGCTGTTACTGACCTTGCCATAAAATATTTCATTCGACCAGAGACAACGTTTAAACAGGTTCCCATTGCCATGGTATTTTCTATCTTGTATGATGGAGTCTTTGCATTGGTATCCTGTCGCAAATATTAGAAGCTGCATGTTCAGTGAAGTCTCCCTGAGAACTACTGCTGGAACGCCACATAGGGCCAATATTGGTATGAGGCACTTGTTGAAAAAATATTCTGCCTAACCAAACCAATAATTGGATTTGCTTCCCCAGCAAGACCAACCTTAACCGACTGTAAGTGGTTCTCTGCCCCACGAAAATATTATTTGCAAGATGTAACAAGAAAAGACTTTTGGTGTCCCCTTGTCAGGCAATGTAGGCTACTACTGTCTTGTTGTCAACCTTACTCAGGCCTCCTTGAAGATCCTGAAAGGCTTGCAATGCAAGAAAAAGGCTTCCTTCCATTCAAGAAATTTGGGGAGTCTGTGCTTCACCACGCGCCAATGGCCTTGCACTTGTTTATTCAGATTGTGGACTCCCCAGCCCCACTGACTGGCATCAGAATCATCCTATCTCCTGGGCTGAGAGGCATGCCTCCAAAAGAAGCACATCGGCGATGTCCAAAAATTGCAGTTCTTGTTGAAGGTGTATAGGCACAAAGATTTTCTCATCCATAGACAGCCCAGCTCATAGGCTAAAGAAGGCAAATTGAAATGCCCTCATGTACCACCTGGCCCAAGGTACCACCACTGCCAACAAGATCTTCAAAAGATTCCTGGGGCTGTGCCAGTTCTGTAAAAGGCAGACACCTGAACTGAACGTGACATCTGGCTACCACAAATTTCACATGCCTCTGGTGTTTGGCATTGATCAGTACATGGAAGTATGAGTCGGCCTGTCGATTGATACCAACTGGTCCTCCTGCTGATCTGTCCTTGTGACTGTCTGCATGGACACCATCTTGAACCTCTTGGTGTGATTCCTTCAAACTGAATGCGTTTTGCCACTTTCCAAATGTGTTTACTAGAAAAACTTGGCAGAAGGGCCCCCAGATAATTATATTTCTGGCATCACTGGCAAGATGACCTTGTAGCAGTATAAAAATCTTGCAAACTGTTTCTCTTCTGAGTGTGAACAAGTCCACTTTCTCATCCGTAGGATCTCTAAATATAACCGAGTTTTAAGAAGACAAAGAAACTTGCTGCCCTAGACACTAGAGGGCAGCATCCACCCCTGGAAGTGCAGTGCATAAACATACATCAGCCATCCTATTTGGATAAAGATTATAGAACCTGTTACTGTAAATTGGTCTTCTGACTAGAGATGTACCGAACTATTCGCCGGCGAATAGTTCCCGGCGAACATAGCTTGTTCGCCGCGGCCGGCGAACATATGCGATGTTCGGTCCGCCTCCTATTCATCATCATTGAGCAAACTTTGACCCTGTACCTCACAGTCAGCAGACACATTCCAGCCAATCAGCAGCATACCCTCCCTCCCAGACCCTCCCACCTCCTGGACAGCATCCATTTTAGATTCATTCGGAAGCTGCAGTCTTAGTGAGAGGAGGGATAGTGTATCTGCTGCTGATTTAATAGGGAAAGCTATAGCTAGGCCAGTGTATACTCCAGTCCTGAAAGACTCAGCTGATCTCTGATGTAAGGACAGCATCCTGACAGCACCCCAAAAAGCCCTTTTTAGGGCTGGTACTGGTACATCAGTCTGCTTTTTCTTTTTTTTTTCTGGACAGCATCCGTTTTAGATTCATTCTGAAGCTGCAGTCTTAGCGAGAGGAAGGACAGCGTATCTGCTGCTGATTTAATAGGAAAAGCTATAGCTAGGCCAGTGTATTCAGTGTCCACTCCAGTCCTGAAAGACTCATCTGATCTCTGATGTAAGGACAGCATCCTGACAGCACCCCAAAAAGCCCTTTTTAGGGCTATTACATACATCAGTCGGCCTTTTTTTTTTCTCTCTGTAATCTAATTGCAGTTGCCTGCCGGCATGTGTGTGCAGTCTTAGTGAGAGGAGGGACAGTGTATCTGCTGCTGATTTAATAGGGAAAGCTATAGCTAGGCCAGTGTATTCAGTGTCCACTCCAGTCCTGAAAGACTCATCTGATCTCTGATGTAAGGACAGCGTCCTGACAGCACCCCAAAAAGCAGTTTTTAGGGCTAGTACATCAGTCTGCTTTTTTTTTTTTTTCCTCTGTAATCTAATTGCAGTTGCCTGCCAGCGTGTGTGTTTCAGGCTCACAGCGTATACTGTGCCCACTTGCCCAGTGCCACCACTCATATATCTTGTGTCACAGTAGATTACATTTAAAAAAATTAAATTAAATTTGGACTGCAATAGAATAGCAGTCAGTTGCCTGCCAGCGTGTGTGTCAGGCCTACAGCGTCTACTCTGCCAACTTCTGCCAGTGCACAGTGCCACTCATATCTGGTGTCACAGTAGCTTGCACGCATAGTACAACTAAACTAATCTAAAAAAAATGACAGGCAGAGGCAGGCCACCCCGCAGGGGCCGTCGTGGTCGTGGTGCTGCGATTCCCTTTGGCCCTAGAATAATGCCCAGTGTTCAGAGGCCACGTACCCTGAACTCGAAAAGTTCTGAGGACATAGTTGACTGGCTAACACAGGACACCCAATCTTCTACAGCTTCCGCTCGGAACCTTGACGCACCCTCCTCCTCCAGCTCAGCTTCGGGCACCTCTCAAGTTCCCACTCGCCCGCCTGCCGCCACCACCAACACTAGCACCACAGCTGCTTCACTTGATCTGTCAGAGGAGTTATTTACACATGAGTTGGAAGAAATGAGTGATGCGCAAACATTATTGCCAGAGGATGTAGATAAAAGGGATATGTCTCAGTCAGGCAGCATTACACACATGGACGTACGGTGTGATGATGATGATGTTGTACCCGCTGCAGCAGGAGGTATTGTCACTGAGAAGAGAGGTCAAAAAAGTCTAGATTACCTCACCTTTATTAAGATGAATGAGGCATGGATACCGAAGGGACTGACAGTGGGCGATACATTTGACTAAAAAAGGCCTGATGAGGTGAGCTGCCTTGGGCTAAAAATGGTCCACACGCTGCTGTATTTTATCTCTGCATGCCGGATGGCTTGCGTGACTTATCCACCACCAACTAGGGTTCAAGCTGCAATGTTTTAGGGCACTTCCTGCCTGGAAAACATAAATTTTTCTGGCGGCTGCAACAATACCTAGTTTTTCAGGCATGTGTACATGCCTAATTTTTCTGGCCTCTGGTGCTGCACTGTGGCTGCAAAAACAAAACAAAACAAAAAAGCACATACATGTGTCAATTCCCCTTTGTGATCGTTACCTTGTTGTGGTGAAGGGGCTTGCGTATCACAATGAAGCGACCACCTCTATGAGTGTGTTGGCAATGGCAATGTTGGCACACCCCAGATGATAAGGTCGTTGCTTCATTGTGAACAGACCAAAAGCGATCGGCTGGATAATTTTGCATAGAAAAAACATGAATTTTCTTTGTGATCATCTAAGGTGATCATTAAAGCCTTGCGGTTGTGCAAATGGACTGTTTGCAGTTGTTTGCGGCGCGTTAAACGGGGAGTTTGGCCTGTCAGAGTTTGGTCTGTCACTGTGAAGCGAGCGTAACCCTTACACTACCTGATCGATACAACATCATACCTGATGTTTTAAAGCACGTTATTCCAAACAATTTGGGAATGTTAGGCGATTTATGCCCTTTTATGGATTAAAACCTGACTCTGCGTCAACTACGTAATTTTCCATGGGAGTTTTGCCATGGATCCCCCTCCGGCATGCCACAGTCCAGGTGTTAGTCCCCTTGAAACAACTTTTCCATCACTATTGTGGCCAGAAAGAGTCCCTGTGGGTTTTAAAATTTGCCTGCCTATTGAAGTCTATGGCGGTTCGCCCGGTTCGCGAACATTTGCGGAAATTCGCGTTCGCCGTTCGCGAACGGAAAATTTTATGTTCACGACATCACAACTTCTGACGAGGTCTCTGTCATCCTTCATCAACGAGTGATTTACACTCTGCCATTTTGGGAAAAGACCATCCTTCATGAACGATCGATTTACGCTCTATCATTGTGGGCGTTGCTTGTGGCGTGGATATTTGCAGCAAACTTTCTGCTATAGCCACCTTAATAGGGCTTAGAATTTTGCACAACCACATCCTTGTGAGGCAACCTGTGCAATTCCATTTCTCTGCCACTGCAGACTGCATGCAGGCCCAAATCGCACCCTGAGTTTGAAAAGGAATTTTCTATCATGCTGGCATAAACGCATTTGCAAATTTCCTGGATCCTGTCCCTTCACAGGGTAAGTGGAAACAACTCCTTTAGAGTGTATTGACCACATGCTTAATGAATGTGACAACCTGTTAGGTGTCGTCGTCCTGGTCAGGATAAGATGATCGTTGGCGCATTGCGTTCAGGATTTTTGCTCCTAAAGTAATGCAAAACACCTTAATTTGCATAATTTCCTTGAACACTCTTTTAAAAACCATGTCCAACGTTGCCCCCTCCTACTTTTGCTAATCTTCTGTGCAACTAAAAGGTGTGGCAAGCTAATATTTGCACAAAATACATGGAAACAAGCATATTACCTCTCACCAAAAACATTGTACCCTGTCTCTTTAAGAGCCATCTGCCTTCCTCCATTCACTTTAGAAGCAGCCGCAGGTGAGCTCAGACAGCATTTCCAAAGGCTGACAGAAGACACAGTTAGAAACCAGTCAGACAGTCAAACCTACAGAAGTACACAGCATAGCAGGGGAGTCAGGACAGCACATCCAGAGGCAGACAGGAGACTCAAGCCTCGTACACACGACCGATTTTCTCGTCGTAAAAAACACGTCGTTTTTTTCGACGAGATTCTTGTTAAGCTTGTCGATTTTCTCGTCAAGCTTTCCATGCGTACACACTGACAATTTCCAATTTCGTCGTTGTTCTCCGCGGTCACGTCCAGCACGTACGACGGCACTATAAAGGGGAAGATCTTTTTTCTTGGCGCCACCCCTTGGGCTGCTTTTGCTGATCTCGTGTTACCGCGTGTGAAGTAAAAGTTTGGGAAGAGACGATTCGCGCTTTTCAGTCTTCGTACTTTTCAGATCGTTTTCTGCGGTTCAGTTTGTGCTTGTGGGTTCGTATCTTGACTTTCAGGGCGTCTAGGCAGGTCGTATCTGTTTTACAGTGCGTTCTTGCCTGTTCGTTTCTGTTTTTCAGTTTGTTATTCATAGGCCTTGCTGTTCTAAAGTGCGTTCTGTTCTGTACGTTCTGATAAGACGACCGTTTCCTAGCCATGTCGCCTGGACGTTCTCGTCGTCGAGTTCGTGCTGTGCGTGCGCTTGGTGTTGGTCTGCTTGTTTTGGACCAAGACCAGTCCATGAATGGTGTGAGGAGGAGTTCATGGACCAAGAATTGGTTGCTCCAGCGGGACCAATTCTGCCACATGCCTCTGCTGCGGGAGATCGTCGAGAATAATCCTGAGGACTACAGGAATTTTCTGCTGATGTCTGACCCCGTTTTTCAGGAACTGTTGGCTTTGGTGTCCCCCTATATTACCAGGAAGGACACCGTTATGCGGGAAGCCATCAGTGCTGAGCAGAGGCTCATCGCCACGTTGCGTTACCTGGCGACAGGGAGAAGTCTTCAGGACTTGAAGTTCACCACAGGCATCTCCCCCCAGGCTCTGGGCCTCATAATCCCAGACACCTGTTCTGCCATTATACAAGTCCTGCAGGAGGACTATATTAGGGTAAGTTTTCTCCCTTAACATCACATTTTATGTATTACATGTATGCTAATGTATTGTATTTCTCTCATCCTTCCCTAATTACCATGATTGTAATATGCTGAGAATGTCCCCTTTGTCCCCATGCATGCTGGAAGCTTTAGATTGCCCCTTTTTTATCCTCCATAAATATTTCCCTTCACTAACTTTTCCAGCAGGGGCGCCTGTTGCTCCAAATGTTTGGGGGTTCAAACCCCAATTTAGGAAATAAACTTCCTCCTTTTTTGCTCTGGTGCCTATTAAACGCCCCCAGTTGTCCCCTCTAATGCAGCCATTTTGTTCCCTCCAATGCAGCCATTTAGTCCCCTCTAATGCAGCCAGTTTCCCCCCAGGCCTGCACTTACCTTCTTGTGGTCAGCGCCATCCTTCTTCTGTCCTTGATGTCTTCTCCTTCCCTTGATGTTGCATCAGCCAATCATGTTACCATTAAACAGACTTGGTGAACATGATTGGCAGAGCAGCCTGCCAGTGTTTCCCCAAGGAATGCCCCCCCTGCGTCCCCTATTTTACTTTTAGGAAGCCAATTACATCCCTCAGGTTGTAATGTGCAAGACTATTTTACTACCTGTTTCTGCTATGCAATTTGAACCCCCTAAATGCCGCAATTATTCATATGTCGGTCGCTTTACAAGAGGCCATCCACCTGAATAGTGGGCGGCATAGACAATGCATAGGTTAATGCAACGCATGAACCTATGTATTGTTCAGAGTGATAGGCACAGGAGAGAGGGGGCAGTGCTCCAGCGCCCACTCTGGACGCACCGCCATTGCAATGCTATCCTGTGGCCAAACACATCTCCCCCCCCAAAATAATTTAGTAATGGCCCATCAGAGGGGGTGAAGAATATGATAAATGAGCCTTCCATTATACTTATTTTAAACACCTTAATAAACGTAGAATTTGATTGATGTTGGCCTGTAATGTTTATTTAGAGATTTTCCTTGTAATGTATGATTTTTGTATTCTAATATTATTTCATCTTGTTTCACTCCACAGCTTCCTTCCACGCCACAGGAATGGCAGACTGTGGCATCGGAGTTTGCCACGCGGTGGGACTTCCCCAACTGCGGTGGTGCCATAGACGGGAAGCACGTCCGCATCGTGCCGCCACCCCGTTCTGGGTCCTACTACTACAATTACAAGGGGTTTCATAGCATTGTGCTGATGGCGGTGGTGTCAGCACGGTATGAATTCCTCTATGTTGATGTAGGGAAGAATGGCCGGATGTCCGATGGGGGATCCTTCATCCAGACGGAGTTTGCCCTCCGTCTCCAGAGTGACGACCTTGCATTGCCAACGGATGCAGGGAATATTGAAGGACTCCCCTTAGTTTTTTGGGCTGATGAAGCCTTCGGACTCGGACGGCATCTTATGAGGCCATTTCCTCAGAGGACCCTGACCCCAGACAAGAGGGTGTTCAATTACCGGCTGGCCAGGGGCCGAAGAGTTGTCGAAAATGCCTTTGGCATAATGGCCAGCCGGTTCCGCCTTTTTATGACTTCAATACACTTGGCGGACTACAAAATAAACTATGTCGTATTATGCTGCTGTGTGCTACACAACTTTCTGAGCCAAAAATCAAATTCCTATATGGCCTCAGTTTTGCCAGAGGCTGGACTTTCCCCTGCAAATCCCCTGCCGGGCCTGGAATCTGCCCGTCCTGGCTTGCCCTCCCAAAATGCCCGTGAGGTTCGGGACAAATACATGGAGTATTTCACGGGTAGGGGGGCAATTCCTATGCCAGCCTATGTCTAAGGATCCAAAAAAAAAGCTTGTTTAAACCTTTAATTATTTGTTCTTTCCTGTCTCCTAGTTTGTCTTAGTGCATTTGTAGTGCCAAGTGTATTTTACTTTAGTAAGTAACAACCATTTCACTATGTAACCTTACAAAATAACCAAATAAGCTTAGAGGGTATTATAAAAAGAAGCTACACGTTGTTTGTGGTCAAATATTTTACTCTGTGCACATTCACACCATTTTTAGTTTTTTCTGGTTTTTTGGGTTGGCCTGGCCACAAAGCGGCAATTTTTTGCTTATGAAAATACAAAAATAACAGTTGCATTCCAAAAATTACAACATTGGATACCTCTGAGCAATCTGAGACATTCACTTACACAAACTATGTCTCTATGTGCCCGTCCTAATATGGGGTCCTGCCACCCCTTGCCCAGCCAAAAATTGAATATGCACACATTTGGGATTTTTTTCATCTAGGAAGTTTACAATCCTGATCCCTATTGTCAACATGTGCTATCTGCCATCAGGGGTGATCAATGGACGTGTTTTGGGGGTGCAACCCCTTCCTCAGTTCACCGACTTTAGATACGAGGAAGGGGTTGCACCCCCAAAAGACGTACATGGATATCCCCTGATGGCAGATAGCACATGTTGACACACTGTGTGCAGATTCAATTTTTGGCTGGTTTGATTGTCAAAAATATTCTAAAATGTGCAATAACAAACATGTAAAAACAAATGTGTTTGGATGGCTTATTGAATTCTCCCCAAAACATCGAGAATGTCTTTAAATGTTTGTTCCATCACATGGATTCTTTGTTTAATTAGGTCCAGTTCCGTGCTACATTCCATCACTTGCTGGATGAGGCGGAGGGCACTGTCAGCAAAGAACCGTGTACTATCCTTCACAACATTTATATCCCCTAAAAACAAAAAACAAAAGGTATTATAACTCTGCAGGCCTACATCTCTTACCTGAAGCTGTGGTGACAGATACTGACCTGTTGTGGTGACCAGATCCACAACGTCATCCACCTCTCCTTCCTGCACTTCTCCTTCCTCCACCTCAACTTCCTGCACATCTTTCGGTTGTGGGTCTTTGGGAGTTTGGGGTTGCTTGGAAGTTGTGGGGTGCATGTGCTCCCTGGAGTGTTCTCCTCCCAGTCTTCTCTCCCCTATGAGAATCAAACAAAAGGTCTATTTATCACACTGTAAATCTCAATGTTAAAATAAAAACAGGCTAAATTGCTTGGAAGTGTGGTACAAGTGTGTGTTTGGGCGGAATTTAAAGAAGAATGCATTATTTATGACCAAGAATATGTTTAGTATTCACATTTGGATGTAATTTATTTGACATGGAGGCACCACAAAAATTCACTGATGCACCTGTGTGGGACACCCAAAAAAGGCGGGTCTGGTGGCCCACACTATAGTGCTCCAAAGTACAGATGTGGAAGCAGCTGCTGAGTGTCGTCTCCTTTACACTGATAAAAGTTTGCATTTCATTCTCTTTACAAACACATCATCTAGCCTAAAAATTTTGCCACAATATTTGACCAAAAATGGCAGATGTCTAATTACTTTTGTGGCTATAAAATAAGCCAAAACCGCGGATAGTGGCCGAACGAAGTGTCTGTAACGTAACGAACGATTACTGTGCCCAACCAAGTTCAAAATATTACATTTTGGAAGGGAGTCCAATATGAGAAACCAAAATAAAGAGCAACATGTAAGTTTAGAAAAAGATTAATAGCAGAAAAGTCTACATTTTACTTACTTTTAGCGAGCATTCTCTTTATGCTCCTCAACTGCTCTGGCTCCCTCAGTTTGAGGTCTGACCACCTCTTTCTGAGCTGCTCATTTGAGCGTTTCACCCCGAAATTCGCCTTCAGACTCTTTAGGACTTTAGTGAGGATTTTGGCCTTCCTTCTATTTGGTTTGCTATACGGCCCATGCTTTGCATCATAATCAGACTTGAGCAAGATGTCCACCATCTCCGCCAAAGACATATTCGATGCCTTGAATCTCCTCCTTGATCGTGACGTTTCCTCGGTCTCCGGGCTTGTCTCCTCCTCGTTAGTTGCGGAATTATCAGACACCTGCTGTAACTCCGCCATATCTGTCTGCGCGCCGAAAGAGAAGGGGCGGGGAAAAGATGTTAGTTAGAACGTCATGGGCGGGCGACGTGTGCGGAGCGACGTGTTCGTATTTTGACGCATGCGTGGTGTGTATATAGCAAACACACATGTGACTATATGTGCGGAGAGAGGAGTTCAAGTGACGGACGTGCGAACGAAGGTATGTGATTTTGTGACTTGTACAAATTGTTGGCCTATACTGTCTTGAGAATGTTGGAGGATATATATGGTGACTAGGATGTTAAGGAGGTTAGACTGTTTGCCTCACATTAGTTATATATAATTTATTTAACTTGCAGATACAATATGAATGTCTTTATAAGCGACAAGGATTTCCTGGCGGAATTTATTGACCGGGTAAGGGAGCTGCCCGCTCTGTGGGAGACGAAAAACCCCATCCACAAAAAAAGAGGGGTGAGAAAAGCAGCGCTGGAGAAGCTGCTCCCATTTGTGCATACCAAGGTGCCCACAGCCACAGCAAAACAAGTGGACACTAAAATTGGCAGCTTGAGAGGTACCTACAGGACTGAACACTCTAAGGTGCTGGCTTCTCAGAGGTCAGGAGCAGCAGCAGGTGATGTTTATGTCCTGATTTTGTGGTACCACAACAGGATGTTCTTCCTGGATGACCACATTGAGACAAGGCCATCACTCTCCACTCTTCCCCCCAGACTTCCCTGCAGCCAACCTGAGCCTTCTCTGGAGCAAGAGGAGGCAGCCATCCTGGATTATCCTGATTTGGCCATCTGGAGCCAGGTATAGTATTAAGTGAAAATGTATTGGGATAAACTTAATGTTTGACAAATATGTCAAGATGACAAACATAAAATATTTTGGATTCCACAAGTGAAATCAAGATCTGTAGACATTAGTCTGCACTTAATTGGGTGCTAAATAGTCAATCTGATGTAGTGGTAAATTTAAAGCAAGGATTTATGGATTTACATTCTAATTGCTTCAATCAGGATTACAAAGTTTGATGCAAAGATTAAACCAACATATTAAACTATGTCCCTTTTTCATACACAGGATGAAATCAGCCAGGAGGAGGGTCTGGAAACTGTCAGGCAGGAGGAGGAAGGGCCCAGTGGCAGCCAGGAGGTGGCAGGGCCCAGTGGCAGCCAGGAGGTGGCAGGGCCCAGTGGCAGCCAGGAGGTGGCAGGGCCCAGTGGCAGACAGGAGGTGGCAGGGCCCAGTGGCAGCCAGGAGGTGGCAGGGCCCAGTGGCAGACAGGAGGTGGCAGGGCAAAGGAGAAGCACCAGATCCCAGGTGCCTCCCATCCGGCTTCCCAAAAGAGGCAGGAGGGACAGGAGCACGAGTGAGGCAGCAATGACCCTTATTCGTGAGGCCCATGCCACCCTCCAGGAGCCCACATCCCCTGAAGAGGCCATTGCCGGCCTAGTGGAGGCTAAGTTCAAGGTGATGAGCATGGAGCAACGCCTCCTATGCGAGCCCCTGCTCATCACCTTGCTCAACAAGGGGGTGATGGAGAAAATTACCCCCAATACCGCCATATGTGAGGTGGCACAACTGACCCAACCTCCACCTCCCCCTTCTTCTTCTGCCCCACCCCCTTCTGCTACACCTCCACCTTCTTCTGCCCCACCCCCTTCTGCTACACCTCCACCTTCTTCTGCTACACATCCCCCTTCTTCTTCTTCCCCACCCCCTTCTGCTACACCTCCCCCTTCTTCTTCTGCCCCACCCCCTTCTGCTACACCTCCACCTTCTTCTTCTGCCCCACCCCCTTCTGCTACACCTTCACCTTCTTCTTCTGCCGATACATTTGACTGACAAAAAAAAGGACAGATAACAACCCCCCAAAAGAATAACTAAATCTGATTTGCAAAAAAACATGGTGGAAAATTTAACTAATATAGATTCCAAAATTAAATGGGAGATCACTATCAAAACATTGCGAAATTATAATTAACATCATTTTGAAAAATATAACCATTTAAATTATTCCTAAAAACTTGCACAATATAATACACATAAATCTTCTTAAGAGCAGCATGAAAAAGGTTAAAAAAAGATAGTCATAACTGTGTGAATATCAGCAGCAAAAGAAGGTCACTCGTTTTGATTAATGTAACATTCTAACGAAGATTTCAATGCACAACATTTAAACGATGCAAAAATTTGGAGCGTGACGAATGTGCTCTCTCCATTATGAAGGCTTGTTTTACCAGAAGATGCGCTACCGTCTCATAGTTGCTTGTGAGCATGCGCGCTTTTGGAAGAGTCGTAAAAGCATACACACGAACCATTTTCTCGTCACAAAACAGGCCGACGAGAAACACGACGAGGAAATCTGGAATCCTGACGAGAAAATAGAGAGCAGGTTCTCTATTTTCTCGTCGAGATTCTCTGCAATTTTCTCGTCGTAAAACCATACACACGAACGTTTTTCTCGACAAAAAACTCTCGCGGCACTTTTCTTGACGGTTTTGGATGAGAAAATCGGTCGTGTGTACGAGGCCTCAGTCAAAATCTGAGGTAAGTCCTTTACCCGACAGGACTGCAGAGAGAGAGGGAGAGAAGCCCTCTCAACTGCAGACCTCCAAGATCATTTACACCATTGCATTGCACCCTGTGACCTGATTCACAGCAGCTCTGAACTTACAATTAAGCCAGGAGAGCAATGCGATGCGCTGTATATAAAAAGACAGAAAAAAACCCAAAGAGAGAGGTAATGATGGCATTGCAGAGCTCTTATAAAACCACACCTGTACAATATCAATGCTGTTTAAGCATATTTTTTCCCGGGGCCTTGGTACAAAAGGCACCTAGCTTTTAGAAGGATTTACCTTCAGCATTCAGGGGCTTTCAACTCTATGAGAGGCTGAACATGGAGAGGTAGCTTCGGCAGGGGGTATGCAGCAAACAAATAACTTACCAACTGCAATCAAAAGATGGCCTGGAGCAGACCAAAAAAAAAACAACAACATCTTAGTTGGGGGAGGGGCTGTCTTTTATTTAGCTAGGTACAGTTGGTCATGTGGGTCTCCATAGGAGGTGTTAACCCGTTGTGTGCTGATGTGAGGTGATCCAGGAAATATATATCAAGAAAAACGGGATACAATCTCCAGTATGCAATTACTTTTTTTTACTTCAGAAAAATGTCTTCACAAGGGAACAGACAATGCAAAAAGGTCTGTTACCTTGTGAAGACGTTATTCTGAAGTAAAAGTAATTGCATATTGGAGATTGTAGATTGTAGATTGTATCCCATTTTTCTTGATATATGATTGGTGGAAAATTGAGGAGCCCACCGTTGATACATCTCTTTATATTGGACTGCAGCACAGGTGGAGTGGCTCACCGTTGATTATATATATATATATATATATATATATATATATATATATATATGATATATCTGTATTTATATATCTATACTGTGTATATATAGTAAATCCTAGCAGATCCTAGGACATTGGAAAAGATTTAAACCTTTCTTCCAGACATGGTAGACATTATTGCTGTAATAGATGAAAACATACATTAAACCAAGGTATCACACACAAATCTGTCAGATGCATTAAAATGAGGTAAAATCTGATAAAGGAAACCACTCACCTACTCCTTTAGAGGATCAAAAAAAGTTCTTTACCCTTCTTGCCCAGGCCATTTTTCTGCATTGCAATACTTTGACTAACATTTTCTCAGTCATGCACTACTGTACCCAAATTAATTTCTATATTTTTTTTAGACAGATAGAGCTTTTTTTTTTTTTTCAATCACACTTTTCCCCTTAGTTTCTTCTATAAAGCGCTACAAATAAATACTTTTTTTAAATTTAGGCCAAAAAATATTTTGCTACATTTGTTTGGTTAAAAATAAAAATAAAATGTGTACTGTATATTATTTAGACACTGTAAAGGTTATAGAACTATGTACTGTACTGTATATACATTGTAAATATAATAGAATTTTATCAAGAGACATGGTGAGTTTTTTAAAGTTGTAATTTTTGCCACAATTTTTGGGAAAATTAAGAAAGAATAGAAGAACACAATACACACGGAAGATTGATATCAGGTTTATGACTGCTACCATGGAGTGTTTTGGCATGTTCACTGATTGAAGAACTTGATATATTTAACAATATGTATTTACACAGATTTCACTTTAGGTTGTTGACTTTATCTTGTATATATGTTTGTTAATTAATACTATTATTTACCTTTTGTCACTACATTTATAAAACTGTTATTTAATTTAATATACTGCCACTGGGGAGTCACCATCACTATTGTTAGGTTACCATACATATTCACATTTAATTTTTCTTGAGTTATGAGTCGTCACAGTCTTTCACGTTTTGAGGAGGTAGCATTACACTTTTTTTTGTTAGTATTGCTATAGTTTATATGGAAACACATACTGGTGTCAGGCAGCACCTCAGATATATCACCTTAGTGGTGATTGCCATTTTTGTGTTAGATTCACTCATAGTAGCGCAGAAGTCCTATCACTTATTGGTATAATTTAGTAGAAATATTTTAAGTTCTTATGGTTACACAAATGACATTATGAGGGTGATTTACTAACAACAGTGCACTGCGCCAGTTCATACCTTAATAGGTGCGCCTGTTGTGGAGATTTTTATGGAGATGTATTTATTATGTATTGTCATAGTGTCACCCAGTGTTAGTACTTCTGCAACCCGCTCTAAAAGAGCTGATTGGGGTAGTCTGAGGCTGGTTGAATCCCGTCTGATAGGGGAAAACGTCTTGAGGTTGGAGTGTGATGTTTGCAGGGTGCGGATATGTCCACCGATGGGGGGGCCCTCTGTGCATTAGCACGGACGATCGTTGAGGGGGGGATGTCCTCGCTCTGCAACAACATCATTGGTTATGAGCAGATGCGTACTCTTGTCTCGGCTGTGTCTGATCAACATTGATTGGGATTCGTAGTGAGCATCTGCAGATAGCCTCCCTCCCCCATTCAATAATAGTATAATCTTAATATGCGTTATTCTATGGAATAGCGCAGAATAAGAATTCCTATCAATGGTAAATTTAGCCATCCTACGTTATTGTATTCATTGTATGTATTATTGTATTGAATCCTTTAAGCCATATTTCTTGAGTGGGATTCATGTATGGCATCTCCTGTTGGAAGGAATGTCCAGGTATTGCCATTTTCCTTGTATGGTAGGGACATCCTGCGATGTCCCCACCCATGGGGGGGAGGTGATTGCTTGCTGCAGCCAATCACCTCCTGTCTGAGATCTTTTGAGTTTAATAAAAGCCTATGATTAGGCGTCGGCTAGTCAGTCTATGCTGGTATGCTGAAATGAGAACATAGCTTTTGTGGTGCTGCCTTCTTGGGATGAATGGGAATGAACGGTGAGTGGATCTTAGCAAACTTAACTTAAAGATAGCATTATTGCAAAAAGATGAAATCTGAAGTGTGCTTAGATAGCACAGGAATTATGGTCTGTGTGCTCTGTACACAAGCTATAATTCCACAACAGTTTATGGCGGGCCAGGACCTTTGGGAATAGATGGAGTCCCTTTGGACATCGGATCGAGATGGGGGGGAAGAGTGGATTTATGTTCCGATGTGGGGGGCTCTACTCTGTAAAAGAACCTTTTTTTTTTGTCTTTTTGAAATAATGCTTTAAGTTTGCAGTGTGTGTGTGTATGTCTGCGAATCCGATCGTGCATGTGTGTGTGTGATTTTGTTGGGAGAGAGATCGTATGCCTGTGAATCCGATCGTAGGCCTGTGAATTTGTGTGGGTATGCCTGTGTGTGCCTGTGTGTGATTAGATTGTTTGTGTGATATAGGACATGTGTACCCATGAGTGCGATTGAAATTGTGTAAGAGATGGCTGTTTGTGCGATGTACTGAGCAGTTTGTAAAGTGGACGATTGTTTGTGAGCCATGAGGTTTAGTGGGGGAGGGGCAGCCAGCATCTCAGTTACAAGGGTGAAAGTTGGTGACTTTCTGTAAATAGCATGCAGGAGTTTTGTAGTGGGAGGGCCCTGAGAGATGATCTGATGGAAACTGTATATTGTGTATGAAATGAAGGTATAGCTGTGGTATTTAGTGCACTGAGAAGTTTGTAAGTAGATTGTTTGGCTGTCATGTGCTTGAATGGGGGAAGGGCTTGCCCACTGTTTTGTGTTGCTGGGGCTTTGCCCTGAGGGAAAGACACTCTGAGCAGACATGCAGGCAACAATATACTGTATGTGTGTAGTGTTTGTGATTTCTATGAAAAATAGAAATGGTTAGATTGTGATTTTTGTAGGGGACAAAGACACATGTCTCCATAAGTGTAAAAATATTTTAACAAAAGTGTTTGGTTTTTAAGTTGAAAGTTCCCGCGGCATATCCAAGTGGCCAGGCATTGCTAGAAGGCAGACAATAGTATGTCTCTGCAATGGCTTGTTATGGAAGCTGAGGCCACTGTGTGTGAACTTTAGGTAGAGAAAAGTGGTGAATATCTCAGAGTATATGAACTTAGAGAAATGAATATGTTTTTAATATTGTCATGTAACTAACATTTATTGAATGTGCTGTTTAGTTGGCAAAAGGGAGGCTAAGTTTGTAAGTGTACATGTGGTCCTTGTAGAGTGTAGGTGACACCTTTTTCAGTGGATTTTGATGATAATTTAGAAAAATCTCAACTGTGTAGTCTGTCTTTGTGGAGAAAAACATTTTTGATTTTCTTTTAAAGATGCTGGTTTTGGCGGGAAAAAAAGTAATGGCGCCATTCTTGGCTTTTGTTAAAATGGCAGGCAAACCGCAAGGCTAAGGCGCAGTTTTTATTTAAAATTAAATCACAATAATGGCGCTTAAAGTGTATCAGAAGACAATACATATATACATATACCTAAAATGTCCTATGAGCTATGCGAAGAGCTCAGGTGTGAGTGAAAACAGTCCAGGAAGGTAACCGGGCAGCCTTGCTGAGGGAGCTGAAGCCAGACTCCAAACATATGAAAACAGAAAAAAACAGAAAAAAGGCGCCACTTAGTAAAAACTGTTTCACTTTAATAATACAATAGTATTAAAGCACTCACTCGTAAGTTGACTGTATGAAGCACATAGATGATCAGGTCTGTGGTCGTATTCCGCTAGCTAGCAGTCTCAGTGTGGGATGTCCTCCTCGTTTGCTGTATTAGAAGCCGGGATAATATCCATGGTGGATGTTGCCGGAGGTTCTTCTCAGAAAACCAAAGGGAGGGCTGGACCGCAAACAGGAAGTTCAGTTTGAGACGCAATGCTACGTTCAGCGGGATGACATCAGGACCGGCATGCAACGCGTTTCGATGCTTAATGCTAAGAGACGTTCTAGGTCCCCGCACGCATCTTTCTCAAGCAATAATGTGACAGGCTAGACAAAGCCTTTTTATGTGCGCCTGAGGTGATGTTGCCACCTTGTGGGGATTAGTTGTAAGACTCCCTTTAACAGAGTGTGCTAACACTAATATTGTCACATTTATACAAAAAAGGGAACAAATGCTGTAATATAATAAAACTAAACCGGGCCTATACAAACATAGCATGTAGATCCAATATTGTGATATAGTATACAATTTTATAAAATTTCATTCAGAAAACCAATATCATTTAATATATATATAAAAAAAAAAAAAAAAACACACACTGCTCTGAAAATTAAAAAAGGAAAAGTAGCAGATCAAAATACATCCCTGAAAAAGCAAAGATGTTTGATATGCTTAATCCTTTCTATGCATAGATGGACCATAAGCAAGGTCTCTGCCTTGAACTACATAAAAATTCCTATAAAAATTATATATACATATATATATACACATACAATATATACAAATATATATATACATATATATACACCCATATATTCTGGAACACACATACTTGTATATATATTCCACAACAAGAATGTACATACATTATATCAAAAATCTGATTTGTTAAAGAGCAAATTAATTAACTATATTTTATTTTAATTTGTTTATACTGATTAATTTTTAAAAACTTTTTTAAAAACGTTTTTTTTTAAAATTGGTATGAGAAGAGGAAGGGAAGGGAAAAGGGGTGGGAATATGGAATGGGTAATATATGGTAGTGAGGAATTTCATTGGAATAAGCTATATATGTGGTAAAAAAGCAAAATATAGATATGCATTTATCTTACTTAATTAAATAAAAGATGATAACGGTAGAGATACAGACACAAGATTAATCATAATATAGTAGAGATTTCCAATTCTTCGTTGATACCCCCTGGATTGAGGGTATCTAAAGAATAGATCCAAAAGGTTTCGCGCTCACAGAGCTTGCGAAATCTTTCTGCCTCTGGCAATGTGTTTGGAATTTGTTCTACCACCCATACTCTGAGGCCCTCCGTGGATTTTTGGTGACAACCTGCAAAGTGACGAGGCACACTGTGTTTATCTTTTCCACCCTCTATTTTCCTTCTATGTTCGCCAAAGCGTTGGCGTAGAGGTCTTATGGTGCGGCCCACATACAACAATTTGCAGGGGCAAGTCAACACGTAGACAACAAAGTCTGAACTGCAATTATAAAATGCATCCAGATAATGTTTTTTACCTTTGGTGGAAAAATCTTTTTGTCCATGATCAATGAAAGAACATGTTTTGCACAGGTTTTTTTTGCACCGAAACATGCCCTTTAAAGGAAACATATCAAGATGTTGTAAAAATGGAGTATGTTTTTCCTTCAATTTACTAGGAGCTATTCTATTTTTTAGATTGGTAGCTCTTCTATACGTTACCCTAGGTGTGTCAGTGAGGACTGATTTTAAATGTTGGTCTTCCAATAGAATGGGCCAATGTTTTTTCAAAATAGATTCCATTTTATTAGACTCTGTGTGGAACCTTGTTATGAAACGGACAGATGGATCAAACTTGTTTTGGTCCTCATATTGTGTGCTCTTGGGTACTTTAGGCTCTAGATAATAGTTATATGCATTATCTATCAATGAGGTGGGATACTTTTTATCATGTAATTTATTTTTCAGAATAGAACTCTGTTCTATATAATCTGTTGTTTGGGTACAATTACGCCGTAATCTACAGAATTGGCCTTTTGGAATATTATTAATCCACTTTTTGTAATGGCAGCTATTAAAGTGGAGCAATGAATTACCTGCAGTAGGTTTAAAATGATTTTTGGCTTGAATGTTCTTGTCTAGATGATAGAGATCCAAATCAAGGAAAGTTAGTCTGTCTCTGTCCCAAACATGGGTGAAAGACAGGCCACATGTGTTTTTATTGCAGTGATTTACAAATTCATCAATGACTCCATTCTCACCATCCCAAATGACTATAATATCGTCTATATACCTACCAAAAAAGACTAAATTCTTGGCAAAAGGATTATTAGACCACACGTACCTATCTTCCCAAAAACCCATGGCTAGATTTGCATAGGACGGCGCAAAGTTTGCGCCCATTGTGGTCCCCTTTATTTGCAAAAAATATTCTTTGTCGAAACAAAAATAATTATGAGTTAAACAAAAATTGGTGCATTCTAACATAAAATTTGTCTGTTCACCTCCCATGTAAGGGTTGTCAGATAAAAAATGACTTATGGCTTCCAAACCAAACTCATGAGGAATAGAAGTGTAGAGGGAAGTTACATCCAGAGACATCCAGATGTAACTCTCCTGCCACCTATAGGGTTCTAATAACTCCAAGAGATGAGTGCCATCTCGAATATAAGAACGTAAACCTTGGGCCAATGGTTGTAAATGATAATCAATGTACTATGATAGTCCAGAGGTGATACTGTCCATGGCCGCAATAATAGGTCTGCCAGGAGGAGATTCAATGTTCTTATGAATTTTGGGAATATGATAAAAATAAGGAGTATTATAAAAATCTCTATGTAGAAAAAAAGCTTCATTTTTACTAATTATATTTTTGGATAGTGCTGACTTGATCAATAGCTCAATTTCAGTTTTGTAAGCTGAAAGTGGGTCACTCCTTAACTTCAAGTATGTTTGTTTATCTCCTAAAAGGCGTACTGCCTCCAAGATATATTTGTCTCTGTCCTGTATGACGATACCTCCGCCTTTATCGGCGGTTTTAATAATGATATCGTCATTTTTGATGAGACTGGACAGGGCAATGTTTTCTTCTCTGATTAGATGACCAAGAGGAGAGATGTTTTTGGAAGAATTAGAACACATCTTTTTTAGGTCAGTGTAAACCATGTTGTAAAAAGTTATCAAATGAGGTCCTCTGGACTGATAAGGAAAAAAAGTTGACTTTGGTTTTAATGGAGTATGTATAATAGGTGGGGAGGTACAAAGATGTTGAGTAAAAAGATCGAGTCTCGTATGGGACTCGTCTTGCCATAATTCCTCAAGAGTCTCAAAGACATCAATGTCGAAATTGAATTCGCTGATATCTTGTTCCGAGTCCTGAAGGCTCGGAAGATCAAGATTGTCAGAGTGTGACTTTTGTTTTGTTTTCTGTATCTGAAAAAATCTCTTTAGAGTCAAATTCCTGACATATCTATTGAGATCCTTGAATAATAGAAATGGGTCAGGTTTATTGGAGGGTGCAAAATTAAGGCCCCTACCAAGAAGGGAGGTTTCAGCTAATGATAATTTATGTTTAGACAAATTATATATCTTTACAGTCTCCGAGCTTTGGATGCATTTTTTTCTTTTGGTTCTATTTCTTCCCCCTCTGCAGCCTCTTCTGCAAATTTTCTTTTGCTTGTTGAAGCCGGAGAGGGGTTTATTTCTAAAAAAGAAGAAGGATTAGATGAAGATGCTGTAATGTTACCAACATTAGAAAGACCAGAAGAGCTTGGTAAAAGAACCAAGCTTTCCATACTCCCAAAGGTGATGGATGTAGGTTTGTCTGGGCACGTGAGGGAACATAGATGGGGATTGAAAATTTGAGATGCAGGTATAGATGGACTGATCTTAGCCTTAGACCTGTCTGATGAATTAGTGGAAACATGAATCTCTAGTTCCATCTCCGAACTTTCGGCATAGATCTTACTAGCACTGTGGACATGTTCTGAGGTGTTGGGATGGACACAATTTTGTGGCATAGTTCTTGGATTGGTACGGTTATAAAAGGCGCTTAAATCCTGCAGGAGTTTATTTTGAGAAGATTTTTTAGTAACTGAAGTGGGGTTGGAGGATAAATGCAAATTTGGCGGTTGAAAAGTGTGTTTTTTTATAATAGGTTTAATCACGGGGAGTAAGGACATAAGGGGTGGTGGATAAGGGAGAAGAGGGGGGACAAGACATTAGATATGTAATTTTCAGATGTCTTTGATGGTAAAACATTTTGGGCAATATCTGACATGGTTGAAGGAAGGGGAAATTGGGTTTTGTTTTTGTCCATCCAAGTAAACCTCTTGTTACTTGAGTAGTCCTTTATATCCCTTCTAAATTTACCTAGTTTATTGTATATAAGGTCACCCTCCATTTTTTTGGTCTTCTTTTTAAGAATATCCAACCAAGAGAGGGGTACCTTGTGCCCAAAATCTAAAATTTCAGTACACAAGGATTGAACGGCTTTTTCTAACTGATCAAATTTATTGGCTCTGTGTTTTAAAAGAATATTCATCCACTTTGTGGTACAAAATTCCGCCAGACTATTCCACTCTCTAGCATCATCAGATTCTAAAAATGAACAATTTTTTAGGATTCTTAAACCCCTAGGTGTTATTCTACTTTCCAAATATTTCTCCAAGAAATATTTATCCCACCATTGTGAATTGGTGGAGTGTACTAAACGTTCTAATTTTTTGAATTTACCACATAATTTATATCTATTATTTTTGGTTAATATGACATCATCCAAAAATAATGAGGGGGATAATTTGATATACAGTGAGTCCAATATACCATATTTTTTGGACTCTATATCAGTTAAAAAATCCATATGGAAAGAAAATACAATATCAATATCTCTAATAAAATTATTATATAAAATTAAGACTGAGAAACAACAAAAAGCCCATATATGCAAACAAGAAAATACTAAAAACAATACAGATAATATATGAATGTATAGAATGATAATTGCTTATATATATTTCTTTGGTGTGCAGAACCAGCCTACCAAAAAAGAGAGAGGAGTAAAAACCACCTATGCGTGGAAAACCTCAGATATCATCATAATTAGGATTATGTATAATGTGTGCATATATACACATATTAAGTGGAGAAAGGAATGAGCATAATCTACTTTAAACTGGACTGAATTAGGGTAAATATGTGTCTTATAGTAACAATAGCAGCCAAGACAATACTTCAAATAGTCATTCAAAATTAAATCACAATAATGGCGCTTAAAGTGTATCAGAAGACAATACATATATACATATACCTAAAATGTCCTATGAGCTATGCGAAGAGCTCAGGTGTGAGTGAAAACAGTCCAGGAAGGTAACCGGGCAGCCTTGCTGAGGGAGCTGAAGCCAGACTCCAAACATATGAAAACAGAAAAAAACAGAAAAAAGGCGCCACTTAGTAAAAACTGTTTCACTTTAATAATACAATAGTATTAAAGCACTCACTCGTAAGTTGACTGTATGAAGCACATAGATGATCAGGTCTGTGGTCGTATTCCGCTAGCTAGCAGTCTCAGTGTGGGATGTCCTCCTCGTTTGCTGTATTAGAAGCCGGGATAATATCCATGGTGGATGTTGCCGGAGGTTCTTCTCAGAAAACCAAAGGGAGGGCTGGACCACAAACAGGAAGTTCAGTTTGAGACGCAATGCTACGTTCAGCGGGATGACATCAGGACCGGCATGCAACGCGTTTCGATGCTTAATGCTTAGAGACGTTCTAGGTCCCCGCACGCATCTTTCTCAAGCAATAATGTGACAGGCTAGACAAAGCCTTTTTATGTGCGCCTTTTTAAAAACGTTTTTAAAAATTAATCAGTATAAACAAATTAAAATAAAATATAGTTAATTAATTTGCTCTTTAACAAATCAGATTTTTGATATAATGTATGTACATTCTTGTTGTGGAATATATATACAAGTATGTGTGTTCCAGAATATATGGGTGTATATATATGTATATATATATATATATATATATTGTATGTGTATATATATATATATGTATATATAATTTTTATAGGAATTTTTATGTAGTTCAAGGCAGAGACCTTGCTTATGGTCCATCTATGCATACAAAGGATTAAGCATATCAAACATCTTTGCTTTTTCAGGGATGTATTTTGATCTGCTACTTTTCCTTTTTTAATTTTCAGAGCAGTGTGTGTTTTTTTTTTTTTTATATATTAAATGATATTGGTTTTCTGAATGAAATTTTATAAAATTGTATACTATATCACAATATTGGATCTACATGCTATGTTTGTATAGGCCCGGTTTAGTTTTATTATATTACAGCATTTGTTCCCTTTTTTGTATAAATGTGACAATATTAGTGTTAGCACACTCTGTTAAAGGGAGTCTTACAACTAATCCCCACAAGGTGGCAACATCACCTCAGGCGCACATAAAAAGGCTTTGTCTAGCCTGTCACATTATTGCTTGAGAAAGATGCGTGCGGGGACCTAGAACGTCTCTTAGCATTAAGCATCGAAACGCGTTGCATGCCGGTCCTGATGTCATCCCGCTGAACGTAGCATTGCGTCTCAAACTGAACTTCCTGTTTGCGGTCCAGCCCTCCCTCCCTTTGGTTTTCTGAGAAGAACCTCCGGCAACATCCACCATGGATATTATCCCGGCTTCTAATACAGCAAACGAGGAGGACATCCCACACTGAGACTGCTAGCTAGCGGAATACGACCACAGACCTGATCATCTATGTGCTTCATACAGTCAACTTACGAGTGAGTGCTTTAATACTATTGTATTATTAAAGTGAAACAGTTTTTACTAAGTGGCGCCTTTTTTCTGTTTTTTGCAGTTTTTATTTAGCCTGTGGGTGTCCTATAAGGGAACCTTTCCTTTGGGTACTATACCATGTGGCATTTGTCGGCTGTCTTGCTGGTGGAATTTCTCAGCTTTTGGGGCAGATTTTGATGTTTGGTGCGACTGTAGTGCGGTCTTTTCTGCGTTGGAACCTGGTGGAGGCCATTTGTGTTTGTCTTTGTGTGGGGGAACCCATGTGGTGTTCATTGTGACGTCCCATGCTGGTTTTGGCAGGAAAAATTGCATGGCGCCATTTTTGTTGTTGTCCATGAGGTGGGGGGTGGTGGTCATCCACCATTTTGTTATCCTGGCTTGTCGGCCATTTTGAGATGTTTCCAGTTTGAGATAGGAAGTTCCAGTTTAGCAAACACGGCTCCTGAATATGCTGTATTGGCATTTGTTGATTGGCACAGTTTTCTTCTGTTTTATGCATTTACAGTTTGACCTGTGCACTGCTGGGGAGAGTGGTGGGACGCCGGGGTGACATACTGAGAGGATGGTTTTGTCTCTGGTTTAAATTGTTTTTCTAAGCATCGCCTTTTGAGTTGAGTAGAGTGGTAACTTGAAATAGCGCGGTCTTACCCCGAGGGGCCACGACGCGCTTGCGGACACACGCACATGCTGGGGCCTATTTATGGATGGGATCTGGCTGACCTGCCAGCAGTTGGAGTGTGGGAGGAGGCCAACGCAGACACAGGGAGGACATGCAAACTCCATGCAGGTGGTGTTAGGAGGGGGATTTCTCTGTTTTCATTTAAGTGAATGTAAGCTATTGCAGGGTCAGCTGACTTTGCAGTATAAGAAAAAGTTCACTTTACACTGAATTTTGATAGATTGTAAGACTAACAGAGTTTTTGCACAGTGGTGTGTTTTTATGTTTAAATATTTGGGAGTTTCCCGTAAAGCAAATCATATGTTTTGAAGCTTGTATTGTATAGCCTGTAGAGGAGGAGTGGGGGTTTGGTCAAAACTCCTAGAGCCATCTTTTTGCAGGAGTTTTTTATTTGAGTCTCAACTTGTGGTTTTGCTTGCAGGGGATGTTTGGGTCAGGACCCTCCCATTTGCAGGGGGGGGGGGTTTATTCCATCATTTTTTTGACAAGGTATTAAATTGTTGAAATATATATGATGTGTAGCCATGGATTTTTTTGAAGTCTTGATAGACAAGGCGATTATGGCTAACGCCTCGCCTCCCCCTCCCTCTTCCTGAACAATTGATATGTAAATAAACCAGTTTGGTTGAGCATAACCGGAAGTTTCTTTTCAGCATTTATATATCAGCAGAAAGTTAGTGGGAGGAGCTTGGGGTTTTTAAAGGTGAGCAATGAGATTTGTGTTTGGAAGGAAAATAGAAAAACATTTTTGCATTTAAAAGTGTTTTATATTTTGTTCCAGTTTTGTGAAGTTTTGTACTGTAATACAGTTTTGGGTAGAAAGCAAAACAGGGGGGGGGGGGGCATCACCATTGTTTTATCATCTAGATACAGAGAGAAGCCACATTGTTCTGCAGGTGGTAAACTGGCGTAAGTGTTCTGCGAGGTTTAGTCTGACAACGCAGTGTATGGGTGTATAGCGGAAAATGCTTGTGTATGCATGCACTGTGAGGGGTAGAGGCCTAATTCGGGGGTTGATCTGTGGTTGTTGCTGTAGTTCCAAAAGTGTTGGGACAACAAGCCATAGAGTTGACGCCTTGGTTAGGGTTTCTAGTTGGAGGACTTGACCATATAGTGGTTGTAGTTCTTCAATTCACCGTATAAGAAGACACCGGGCGGTGATCTCCGAAAATGGGTGCAACGGTTTAACCTGGACGCAGGTTTAAGACGATAAGCCGATTCGAATCGCCATGGACACAAGGAGGTCTGTGCAAAGGGAAGGAATGGAGGCTTCCCATAGTCAGACGGTCACACAGTGCACGAAGCCTAGTTTTGGGGCAAAGGCCTTTGAACCCCAAAAAGATTAACATAGGTGGTCCAAGGATACTATTTTGGGTATCCCTCTGGAATGGATGTAGTTGAGCTGCGGCTTCATAAATCTGTAATGATGAGTGTTGATGGAGGTGTAGTCTCATGCCCGTTTGTTTGAACTTTGTATGGCTGGTACATGGAAGGTTCTCGAGCTGCTCTCATGGTTGTCCCATTGTGTTTTTTTCTATTGCTGAAAGAGTGAAGGGAGAATTCTGGCTTTTTGTTTTTTCATTTTTGGTTTTGGAAACTATGAAGTATTTCCCCCACATTTGTATCGGAATGTTTGTATGTAGTAACGTGAATATGTTTGAACTTACCGCGGCGATCCTTCGATGCATCGCGGCTGTTGTATGTTTGTAGGAAGGGGAAAAGTAAGGGTTACAGAGGGTTTTGTTTGAATCAGTTTTGAAAGAATGTCATTGACAATTTACCAATGTACAGGAATGTCATTATTGTTTTACCATTCTTTGCAGGTTAAATATGAAGGATAGAGTAATGATTTTGCTTATAAGTATTTTTCAGGTCCAAGGAGTTTGTACACAGAGAACAGGTGTATGTAGACAGCGGTACATATGGATAAATACATGAGTCTCAAGCCTCGTACACACGACCGAGTTTATCGTCCAAAACCGGCAAGAAAAGTGCCGCGTGAGCTTTTTTGTCGAGAAAACCGTTCGTGTGTATGGTTTTACGACGAGAAAATTGCCGTGAATCTCGACGAGAAAATAGAGAACCTGCTCTCTATTTTCTCGTCAGGATTCCAGATTTCCTCGTCGTGTTTCTCGTCGGCCTGTTTTGTGACGAGAAAATGGTTTGTGTGTATGCTTTTACGACTCTTCCAAAAGCGCGCATGCTCACAAGCAACTATGAGACGGGAGCGCATCTTCTGGTAAAACAAGCCTTCGTAATGGAGATAGCACATTCGTCACGCTCCAAATTTTTGCATCGTTTAAATGTTGTGCATTGAAATCTTCGTTAGAATGTGACATTAATCCAAACGAATGAACTTCTTTTGCTGCTGATATTCACACAGAGTTATGACTATATTTTTTTAACATTTTTCTTGTTGCTCTTAAGAAGATTTATGTGTATTATATCGTGCAAGTTTTTAGGAATATTTAAAAATTTGTTATTTTTCTAACTGATGTTAATTGTAATTTCGCAATGTTTTGGTAGTGATCTCCCATTGAATCTTTTAATATATATTATTTAAATTTTACACACTTTTTTGGGAAACACGATTTAGTTATTTTTTTGGGGGGTTGTTATCTGTCCCTTTTTTTTGTCAGTCAAATGTATCTGCTTACTCCAAAGCTAGATTTTACATTTTTACAAATACACATAGTCAAGTATGAACTTAAAGAAAAATAACATTTATTCATGTTTGAACTAAAATAAAGAGAAGGCAGCGCTGGAGAAGCTGCTGCCATTTGTGCATCCCAGGGACCCCAGAGCACACAGCAACCATGTGTGGACACTAAAATTGGGAGCTTGAGAAGGCTAACATTTCTGAACACAATCTGATGCTGGCCTCCCAGAGGTCAGGAACAGCAGCAGGTGATATATATGTCCCAAGTGTGTGGTACTACAACAGGCTGCCTTCTGTCCGACCACAATGAAGATAGGCCATCACTTCCTCGTCTTCCTGGCAACCTTCCCTGCAACCTTTCCTGAAGCCTTCCCTGCAGCCTTCCTTCTTCGTTTGGCTGGAGGCTGGGCCACTGGAGGGGTACTCCTGTCAGGAGGAGGTGGAGGAGAAGGGGGTGGCGCAGAAGAACAAGGTGGAGGTGGAGGAGAAGGGGGTGGGGCGGAAGAACAAGGTGGAGGTGGAGGAGAAGGGGGTGGGGCGGAAGAAGAATGTGGAGGTGGAGGAGGAGGTTGAGGTTGGGACAGTTGTGCCACCTCACAAATGGCGGTATTGGGGGTAATTTTTTCCATCACCCCCTTGTTGAGCAAGGTGATGAGCAGGGGCTCGCATAGGAGGCGTTGCTCCATGCTCATCACCTTGAACTTTGCCTCCACTAGGCTGGCAATGGCCTCTTCAGGGGATGTGGGCTCTTTGAGGGTGGCATGGGCCTCTTTAATAAGGGCCATTGCTGCCTCACTGGTGGTCCTGTCCCTCCTGCCTCTTTTGGGAAGCCGGATGGGAGGCACCTGGGATCTGGTGCTTCTCCTTTGCCCTGCCACCTCCTGGCTGCCACTGGGCCCTGCCACCTCCTGGCTGCCACTGGGCCCTGCCACCTCCTGGCTGCCACTGGGCCCTTCCTCCTCCTGCCTGACAGTTTCCAGACCCTCCTCCTGGCTGATTTCATCCTGTGTATGAAAAAGGGACATAGTTTAATATGTTGGTTTAATCTTTGCATCAAACTTTATAAACATGATTGAAGCAATTAGAATGTAAATCCAGAAATCATTTTTTCTAATTTACACCTACATCAGATTGACTATTTAGCACCCAATTAAGTGCAGACTAATGTCTCGAGATCTTGATTTCACTTGTGGAACCCAAAATATTGTATGTTTCTCATCTTGACATATTTGTCAAACATTAATTTTATCCCAATACATTTTCATTTAATACTATACCTGGCTCCAGATGGCCAAATCAGGATCATCCAGGATGGCTGCCTCCTCTTGCTCCAGAGAAGGCTCAGGTTGGCTGCAGGGAAGTCTGGGGGGAAGAGTGGAGAGTGATGGCCTTGCCTCAATGTGGTCATCCAGGAAGGACATCCTGCTGTAGTACCACACAATCGGGACATACACATCATCTGCTGCTGCTCCTGACCTCTGAGAAGCCAGGACCTTAGAGCGTTCAGTCCTGTAGGTGCCTCTCAAGCTCCCAATTTTAGTGTCCACTTGTTTTGCTGTGGCTGTGGGCACCTTGGTATGCACAAATGGGAGCAGCTTCTCCAGCGCTGCTTTTCTCACCCCTCTTTTTTTATGGATGGGGTTTTTCGTCTCCCACAGAGCGGGAAGCTCCCTTACCCGGTCAATAAATTCCGCCAGGAACTCTTTGTCGCTAATAAAGACATTCATATTGTATCTGCAAGTTTAAGAAATAATATATAACTAATGTGAGGCAAACAGTCTAACCTCCTTAACATCGTAGTCACTAGGGATGAGCTTCGTGTTCGAGTCGAACATACGTTCGACTCGAACATCGGCTGTTCGATCGTTCGACGAAGATCGAACGATTTGGGCCGTTCGCGCCAAAATTCGAGTGACGCGAACGGCCCACAATGCACTACGCCATCGCAGTGTCATCCAGGCGCTGTGATTGGCCAAGCATGCACTGTGACCCCGCATGCTTGGCCAATCACAGCGCCGGCAGCGAGGAGAGCAATGATTGGCCACAGGCAGGATGCCTGTGGCCAATTATTCTTGAGGGGGTTTAGTACACACCCCACACTATAAAAGGCCGCCAGCGCGGCGGCCTTGTGTAGTGTGTTCCGGAGCAGGGAAAGAGAAGCATAGGCAGGGACAGTGTCATTTTTTTTCCTTTACTAATCCTGGATTCCTTGTGTTTAGGGACAAATAAGGATAGGTAGGGAGAGTGTCAGTGTGTTATTCTGTGCTAAACCTTGTTTGTAGGGACAGAGAGGTACAGTGAGGGAAAGTGTCAGTGTGCTATTCTGTTCTAAACCAATCTTGCTGAACCATATTTGAAATCCTTGAGTTTAGGGACAGAGAGGTACAGTGAGGGAAAGTGTCAGTGTGCTATTCTGTGCTAAATCTTGTTTGTAGGGACAGAGTAGGACAGTGAGTGAAACTGACAGTGTGCTATTCTGTTCTAAACTAATCTTGCTGAACCATATTTGAAATCCTTGAGTTTAGGGACAGAGAGGTACAGTGAGGGAAAGTGTCACGTACCTAGTGTGACCAGAACTGTGCAGCTAGCAACAGAGGAACACCAAACACGTATAAGTGAAATATAAAGATTTATTAAAGATAAGTGAAATAATATATATATAACCACCTCCAATACCACACAGTGCACCACAACCAATAACAAACAGAACCCACAATTAATAACAGTAACAGACAAATATGTACAAGTAATGGGGAAACCAGAATCATAAACAGGGCCAGGCCGAGGTCATACACAGGGGGATCAGCAGATGGGGTAAGGATGGATCAGGACAGGGAGACAGGATCAAGCAGGGGGCAACCAGGCTGCAGAGCAGGGATCAGGGATTAGGACGGACACAACAGGTTCAGGATCAGGTTACAGGTTCAGGTTACAGGGATCAGGATACATGGATCAAGGTTCAAGCAGACAGGCTACAGGTCAGGGCACGAGGACGATACCAGGGCCGTGTGTGTATACACCTGCCGGGTATTTATAGGAATGCCTGATTAGCTTCAGGTCACACCTGATCGGAGGGAGGGCAGTCTGCTCCACACTGCCAGGATCCATCCGCTGGTGGAAACCAGTACTGCGTCCAAAAGATAATACAACACCAGCAGGGAAAGATTCTCCTGACAGTTAGACTGCCAGGAGACACCTGCTGGTGGACCACAGTACTGCAAGATAAATAATAAATGCCACCAGCGGATGGAACCTTTCCTGACAGAAAGTGTCAGTGTGCTATTCTGTGCTAAATCTTGTTTGTAGGGACAGAGTAGGACAGTGAGTGAAACTGACAGTGTGCTATTCTGTTCTAAACTAATCTTGCTGAACCATATTTGAAATCCTTGAGTTTAGGGACTGAGAGGTACAGTAGGAAAGTGTCAGTGTGCTATTCTGTGCTAAATCTTGTTTGTAGGGACAGAGTAGGACAGTGAGGGAAAGTGTCAGTGTGCTATTCTGTTCTAAACCAATCTTGCTGAACCATATTTGAAATCCTTGAGTTTAGGGACAGAGAAGGACACTCGTGGAAACTCTCAGTGTGCTATTCTGTGCTAAATCTAGTTTGTAGGGACAGAGTAGGACAGTGAGTGAAACTGACAGTGTGCTATTCTGCGCTAAACCAATCTTGCTGAAGCATATTGCAAATCCTTGTGTTTAGGGACAGAGAAGGATAGGCAGAGGACAGTGTCAGTGTCATTGTTGCTAAGCCTCCTGCACAGTATACACCTGAAGGTAGCCCTTATTGCTGTTTTTCCCATCTCCCTGCAGGCCATCCATTAAAATGTCTGGAAGGCAAACAAGGAGAGGCAGACAGTCAGGAGGCAAAAAAAGAGGGCAAGCAGGCTCTGTGTCTGGGGGCAACAGTGCTGGTCGTGGACGCGGTGCATTGTCATCAGCACATGGCCATGGGACACGCTTGTCCTTCTTTTCGGCAGCTGGACATGTTGAGCCACATCATGCCGAACACTTGGTAGAGTGGATGACCAAGCCCACCTCATCCTCCTCATCCTTTCTCACCCAGGCTCAGGGTACTGGCAAAGCAGCTGCCAAAGCGTCCTATTCTCTGGTATCATTATCTTCATTAGTCAATCCTTACCTAGACCCACCATGTCCTCCTCCTGAGGAGTCCCCCGAACTGTTTGAGCACAGTGTTGGGTACATGCTCCAGGAGGATGCCCAGCGTTTCGAAGGATCTGATGATGATACCCAGATAGAGGAAGGCAGTAGCGTGAGAGCAGAGAGAGGGGATGCTCAAGAAGGACACCAATCTGGCAGTCATGCTCCAGCAGCTGCAGCATACTGCCAGATTGGCTCCAGTGATGAGGAGGGAGGGGATGATGAGGTCACTGACTCCACGTGGGTGCCTAATAGGAGAGAGGAGGAGGATGAGGAGGAGGCACATCTCCAATGAGGCAGGATGCCCTTGGGTGGCCAGCGTATGGGCAGCACACCGACGGAATCACACCGCAGAGCTCCGCCTGTGCAGGGCGCTGCCTCTGCCCGTCATTCAAAAAGTTCTTTGGTGTGGGCCTTTTTTGAGGCGAGTGCATCAGATCGCACAGCTGCTGTTTGCAACATATGTCTCAAGCGTATATCGCGTGGCCAAAACGTCAGCCGCTTGGGCACCACATGCTTGATCAGACATATGTTGACCTGCCATGCAGCTCGTTGGCAAGCCTACCTTAAAGACCCACACCAAAGAACAAAGCTGACCTCTTCTTGCACCGCATCAGCTGGGATCTCCAACCCCACTATACCTTCAGTCCTCTCTGAAACCTGCTCTGAGAGGAATGAAGGTGTAGAATTAGGTGTGTCACAGCCAAGTACTTGCGGCCACTCTGCTAGCAGTACACCGACGTTCGATTCTAGCAGGCAAATTTCCCTGCCCCAGCTGCTGGACCATCAAAAGAAGTTCACTCCCAGCCATCCACATGCCCAGCGGTTGAATGCTAGCTTGGCTAAATTGCTAGCGCTTCAACTGCTGCCTTTTCAGTTGGTAGACTCGGCCCCCTTCCGTGAGTTTGTGCAATGTGCGGTTCCTCAGTGGCAGGTTCCCAAACGCCACTTTTTCTCACGGAAGGCGATTCCGGCTCTCTACAGGCATGTGGAAGGCAATATCTTGGCCTCGCTGGACAGGGCGGTCAGTGGTAAGGTGCATATTACCGCTGACTCATAGTCCAGCAGGCATGGACAGGGACGTTACCTTTCTTTCACGGCCCATTGGGTCACTCTTTTGGCAGCTGGGAAGGATGCAGGACAAGGTGCAGTAGTGTTGGAGGTTGTTCCACCGCCACGCCTCCAAAATGCTACTACTGGTTGTGACACACCTCTCTCCTCCACCCCCTCCTCTTCTTCTTCCTCCATGGCCTCTTCCTGTGGTTTGTCCTCAGAACCAGCGGTGCTCCGTAGGCGTTCAAGGGGCTACGCAAGTACGCAGGCAAAAAGATGCCATGCCGTGCTTGCGCTGGTGTGTTTGGGGGATAGGAGCCACACTGGGGCAGAGGTCCTGTCTGCTCTGCAGAGGCAGGCCGAGAGGTGGTTGACGCCACGCCAGCTTAAGCCAGGAATGGTGGTTTGCGACAATGGCACCAACCTCCTCTCCGCCCTCCGACAGGGACAACTGACCCATGTGCCCTGTATGGCTCACGTCCTTAACCTGGTGGTGCAGAGGTTCTTGGGCAGGTACCTAGGCTTACAGGATGTCCTGAGGCAGGCCAGGAAAGTCTGTGTTCATTTCCGCAGATCTTATGCCAGTGCTCGCCTGGCTGAGCTGCAAAAGGAGTTGAACCTGCCCAAGAACCGCCTTATATGTGACATGCCCACCAGGTGGAACACAACGTTGGCCATGCTGCAGCGGCTGCACACGCAGCAGAGGGCCATCAATGACTACCTGTGCGACTACAGCACCAGGACAGGGTCAGGGGAGCTCGGGTTTTTTTCACCACGCCAGTGGGGCATGATCAGGGATGCATGCACTGTCCTGGCACCATTTGAGGAGGCCACAAGGATGGTGAGCAGTGACAGTGCATGCATCAGTGACACTGTACCTCTTGTCCACCTGTTGGAGCACACGCTGCGTGGAATAATGGACAGGGCACTTGAGGCAGAACAGAGGCAGGAAGAGGCGGACTTCCTTGCCTCTCAAGGCCCCCTTTACCCTGACAGTGTTCCTTCTGTCCCACCCATCGCACAGGAAGAGGAGGAGGAGGAGGAGGAGGAGGAGGAGGATTGTGTCAGCATGGAGGTGGAGGCTGGCACTCAGCATCATCAGCAGCAGTCTTTTAGGGATGATTTACAGTCCCAAGAAACCAGTGGACTTGTACGTGGCTGGGAGGAGGTGGCTGCGGATCATGTCGTCCTTAGTGACCCAGAGGACTCCGGACTGAATGCCTCAGCTAACCTACGCTGCATGGCCTCCCTGATCCTGCAAAGTCTGCGGAAGGATCCTCGTATTCTTCGGATCAAGGAGAGGGACCATTACTGGCTGGTCACTCTCCTTGATCCACGGTACAAGGGTAAGGTTGCGGACCTTATGTTACCGTCGCAGAGGGAGCAGAGGATGAGACAACTCCGGGAGGCCTTTCAGAAAGGTCTGTGCAACGCGTTCCCAGAGACTGGGAGGTTACAAACTCCTGGTCCTGGACAACGAGTTGCTGAGGCTTCGGCCAGTCAAAGAAGGAGCGGTGGGGAAGGTGGCCGTCTGACCGATGCGTTCAGACAATTCTTTAGTCCGCAGCCCCAAAGTATGATCGGTTCCAGCAACCATCGCCAGCGTCTGATAAACATGGTGCAGGAATATCTAGGGGCAAGGTCAGACTTGGACACCTTCCCCACCGAAAATCCTCGGTGCGCCTGTCCACCGACTTGGTTGATCGACTGACTTTCATCAAGATGAACCAGTCTTGGATCACCACCAGCTACCACACACCTGATGCTGATATAACAGACTAATTGATTTTAAAATGTCACATCCCTTCAAGACTGATGCTGAGTTCCTGTGCTGTTATGTTGACTAGCTATCCTCCTCCTCCTCCTCAATGATCCGATTAATGATGATAGCTTGGAAGATTATTTTGGTTTATGGGTGCCGCCACCAGTGGCTAAGGCCCAATTTTTCAGCCCCTGTTTAACAGGGGCGTGTAATTACAATTTTTGATGCAATACTTTGCAACAGGCCTCATTGCTGTGCTCCAAGTACAGTATCTGTGAGGGGTTGCAGTGTTGTGCCACCAGTGCCTAAGGCCCAATTTTTCAGCCCCTGTTCAACAGGGGCATGCAATTCTAATTATTGATCTAATAATTCACAGCAGGGCCCATTGCTGCGCCCACCAAGAGTAACTGTCAGGCCTTACAGTGTTGTGGCACCAGCACCACCATCAAAGGCCCAATTTTTACTACCACTGTTCAACAATTATATGTTATTACAATTCCTGATATAATAGTTGACAGCAGGGCGTTCCAGCACCCACCAAGAGTAACTGTGAGTGCTTACAGTGTTGTGCCAACACCAACACCTAAGGGGCCAATTTCTGCAGAGTATATACGGCAGGTCCCTACTTTCAAACATCCAACTTACAAACGACTACTACTTGCAAACGGAAGAAGACAACAGGAAGTGAGAGGAAATCTACCCCTTGGAAGGAAAATTCTCTCCTGTAAGAATTAATATGGGAGAAAGGTGTCTCCTCTCTACTGATGCTTTATCACCAATCCTTGTTTCAATAAAAACACCACATTTCAAAAACAGTTGTCATTGGGACGCAAAGTGAGGTGAAATGTTCTGAACAGGGGCACAGACAGCAAAAAAAAATGTTACAGGGGTGATAACCCTTCCCTATGTTTTCCAAAAAGCTTAAAAATAGGTATTTGGCCTGGAGCTACACTTCAACAATGTACCTGTTCAAAATTACAAACAGATTCTACATAAGAACAAACCTACAGTCCCTGTCTTGTATGCACCGCCTGTATAGGGCTGTTCAGAGTATATAGGGCCTTTTTTATTTTGTGTGCGGGGTTCCCTTTAATATCCATACAAGACCCAAAGGGGCTGGTAATGGGCTGGGGTAGGGGGGGGGGGTTGATGGGGTAGCTATGCCATTTTTCTTAAAGATTTTCATCCATATTACCGGGACCAGACATTACATTAAAGCCGCAAGCAGTTTTAAATGGCTTTTTTTTCCTTTAGAAATGTTATTTTGTGCAGGGACAGTTCTAAACACGGGAAACACGTGGCACTTCACAGGCATACTTTAGACACCCCCCAGGTACAATATTTAAAGGAATATTTGACTTTTTTTTTTCACTTTATGCATCATTAAAATGACTGCTCCCGGAAAATGTCAGTTTTTAAAACGTATTTTTGCATTGATACATGTCCCCTGGTGGAGAACCCGGGTTCCCAAACTCTGTTTAGGACAATAACATGGATAATAGTCGTTATAATTAGCACTTTAGAATCCGAACGTTCGCATCCATTGTATTTAATAGGGTTCTAATGTTCGTGCGAACTTTCGGTCCGTTCGCGGGTTCTGGTGCGAACCGAACCCGGGGGTGTTCGGCTCATCACTAGTAGTCACCATATATATCCTACAACATTCTCAAAACAGTATAGGCCAACAATTTGTACAAGTCACAAAATCACATACCTTCGTTCGCACGTCCGTCACTTGAACTCCTCTCTCCGCACACCGAACGTACTATAGTCACATGTGTGTTTGCTATATACACACCACGCATGCGTCAAAATTCGAACACGTCGCTCCGCACACATCGCTCGCCCATGACGTTCTAACTAACATCTTTTCCCCGCCCCTTCTCTTTCGGCGCGCAGACAGATATGGCGGAGTTACAGCAGGTGTCTGATAATTCCGCAACTAACGAGGAGGAGACAAGCCCGGAGACCGAGGAAACGTCACGATCAAGGAGGAGATTCAAGGCATAGAATATGTCTTTTGCGGAGATGGTGGACATCTTGCTCAAGTCTGATTATGACGCAAAGCATGGGCCGTATAGCAAACCAATTAGAAGGAAGGCCAAAATCCTCACTAAAGTTGTGAAGAGTCTGAAGACGAATTTCGGGGTGAAACGCTCAAATGAGCAGCTCAGAAAGAGGTGGTCAGACCTCAAACTGAGGGAGCCAGAGCAGTTAAGGAGCATTAAGAGAATGCTCGCAAAAAGTAAGTAAAATGTACACTTTTATGCTATTAATCCGTTTCTAAACTGACATGTTGCTGGTTTTTTTTTGTTTTTCTTATTGGACTCCCTTCCAAAATGCTAGATTTTGAACTTGGTTGGGCACAGTAATCGTTCGTTACGTTACAGACACTTCGTTCGGCCACTATCCGCTGTTTTGGATTATTTTACAGCCACAAAAGTAATTAGACATCTGCCATTTTTTCGCAAATTTGGGGCACAAAGTTTTAGGCTAGATGATGTGTTTGTAAAGAGAATGAAATGCAAACTTTTGTCAGTGTAAAGGAGAGGACACTCAGCAGCTGCTTCCACATCTGTACTTTGGAGCACTATAGTGTGGGCCACCAGACCCGCCTTTTTTGGGTGTCCCACACAGGTGCTTCAGAGAATTTTTGTGTTGCCTACATGTCTAAAAAATGACAAAGGTGAATACTAAGCATATTCTTGGTCAGAAATAATGCATTCATCTTTAACTTCCGCCCAAACACACACTTGTACCCCACTTCCAAGCAATTTAGCCTGTTTTTTTGTTTAACATAGAGAATTTCTGTGTGATAACTCTACCTTTTTGTTTGATTCTCATAGGGGAGAGAAGACTGGGAGGAGGACACTCCAGGGAGCACAAGAACCCCACAGCTTCACAACAACCCCAAACTCCCAAAGACCCACAAACGAAGGATGTAGAGGAAGTTGAGGTGGAGGAAGGAGAAGTGCAGGAAGGAGAGGTGGATGACGTTGTGGAACTGGTCACCACAACACGTCAGTATCTGTCACCACAGCTTCAGGTAAGAGAGGTAGGCCTGCAGAGTTATAATACCTTTTGTTTTTTGTTTTTAGGGGATGTGAATGTTGGGGTGAAGGATAGTACAGGTTTCTCTGCTGACAGTGCCCTCCGCCTCATCCAGCAAGTGATGGAAAGTAGCACGGAACTGGACAAAATTAAAGAAAGAATACATGTGATGGATCAAACATTTAAAGACATTCTCGATGTTTTGGGGAGAATTCAATAAGGCATCCCAACCCCCTTTTTTCTCATGTTTGTTCTTCAACTTTTAAAAAACTTTTTGACAATCAAACCAGCCAAAAATTGAATCTGCACACAGTGTGTCAACATGTGCTATCTGCCATCATGTACGTCTTTTGGGGGTGCAACCCCTTCCTCGTATTTAAAGTAGGTGAACTGAGGACGGGGTTGCACCCCCAAAACACGTCCATTGATCACCCCTGATGGCAGATAGCTCATGTTGACAATAGGGATCAGGAGTCTAAAATCCCTATAGGAAAATAATCCCAATTGTGTGCATATTCAATTTTTGGCTGGGCAAGGGGTGGCAGGACCCCATATTAGGACGGGCACATAGAGACATATAGTTTGTGTAAGTGAATGTCTCAGATTGCTCTGAGGTATCCAATTTTGTAATTTTTGGAATGCAACTGTTGTTTTTGTATTTTCCTAAGAAAACAATTGCCGGTTTGTGGCCAGGCAAACAAAAAATGTAAAAATAAAAAAAAAAGTGTGTGAATTTGCACATAGTAAAAGATTTGAACACAAACAACGTGTAGCTTCTTTTTCTAATATGTTCTAACCTTATTTGGTACATTTTTTAAGGTTACATAGTGAAATGGTTGGTATTTACTAAAAGAAAATACACTTGGCACTACAAATGCACTAAGACAAACTAGGAGACAGGAAACCAAGAAAAGTTAGAAGTTTAAACAAGATTTTTATTTGGATCGTTAGACAGACAGCAATCTTTAGACATAGCCTGGCATAGGAATTGCCCCCCTACCCGTGAAATAGTCCATGTATTTGTCCTGAACATCACAGGCATTTTGGGGGGGCAAGCCAGCACGGGCAGATTCCAGGCCCGGCAGGGGATTATCAGGGGAAAGTCCAGCCTCAGGCAAAACTGAGGCCATATATGAATTCGATTTGCGGCAAAGAAAATTGTGTAGCACACAGCAGCATAACACTACATAGTTTATTTTGTAGTCCGCCAAGTGGATGGGAGTCCTAAAAAGGCGGAACCGGCTGGCCATTATGCCGAAGGCATTTTCAACGACTCTTCGGCCCCTGGCCAGCCGGTAATTGAACACCCTCTTCTCTGGGGTCAGGGTCCTCTGAGGAAATGGCCTCAAGATGTGGTCCGAGCCCGAAGGCTTCACCAGCCAAAAAAACAAAGGGGAGTCCTTCAATATTCCCTGCATCCGGTGGCAATGCAAGGTCGTCACTCTGGAGACGGAGGGCAAACTCCGTCTGGATGAAGGATCCCCCATCGGACATCCGGCCATTCTTCCCTACATCAACATAGAGGAATTCATACCGTGCTGACACCACCGCCATCAGCACAATGCTATGAAACCCCTTGTAATTGAAGTAGTAGGACCCAGAACGGGGTGGCGGCACGATGCAGACGTGCTTCCCGTCTCTAGCACCACCGCAGTTGGGGAAGTCCCACCGCGTGGCAAACTCCGATGCCACAGTCTGCCATTCCTGTGGCGTGGAAGGAAGCTGTGGAGTCAAACAAGATGAAAAAATATTAGAATACACAAATCAAACATTACAAGTATATTCTAAGAAAATACATTAGAGGCCAACATCAAGCAAAGTCTACGTTTATTAAGGTGTTTTAAATAAGTATAATGGAAGGCTCATGTATCATATTCATCACCCCCTATGATGGTCCATTAATAAATTATAATGGGGAGGGGGGGTAGATGTGTTTGGCCACAGGATAGCATTGCAGTGGCGGTGCGTCCAGAGTGGGCGCTGGAGCACTGCCCCCTCTCTCCTGTGCCCGTCACTCAGAAGAATACATAGGTTTATGCCTTGCATTAACCTATGTATTGTCTATGCCGCCCACTATTCAGGTGGATGGCCCCCTGTTAAGCGACCGACATATGAAGAACTGCGGCATTTATGGGCTTAAAATTGCATAGCAGAAACAGTAAGGAAAATTGTCTTGCACATTACAGCCTGAGGGATGTAATTGGCTGCAGAAAAGTTAAATAGGGGACGCAGGGGGGGGGGGGCATTCCTTGGGAAAACACTGACAGGCTGCTCTGCCAATCATGTTCACCAAGTCTGTTTAATGGTAACATGATTGGCTGATGCAACATCAAGGGAAGGAGAAGACATCAAGGACAGAAGAAGGATGGCGCTGACCACAAGAAGGTAAGTGCAGGGCTGGGGGGGAACTGGCTGCATTGGAGGGGACAAAATGGCTGCATTAGAGGGAACAAAATGGCTGCATTGGAGGGGACAAAATGGCTGTGTTGGAGGGAACAAGTGGGGGCGTTTAATAGGCACCAGGTCAAAAAAGGAGGAAGTTTATTTCCTAAATTGGGGTTTGAACCCCCAAACATTTGGAGCAACAGGCACCCCTGCTGGAAAGGTTAGTGAAGGGAAATATGCATGGAGGAGAAAAAAGGGGCAATCTAAAGCTTCAGGCATACATGAGGACAAAGGGGACATTCTCAGCATATTACAATCATGGTAATTAGGGAAGGATGAAAGAAATACAATACATTAGCATACATGTAATACATAAAATGTGATGTTAATGGAGAAAACTTACCCTAATATAGTCCTACTGCAGGACTTATATAATGGCAGAACAGGTGTCTGGGATTATGAGGCCCAGAGCCTGGGGGAGATGCCTGTCGTGAACTTCAAGTCCTGAAGACTTCTCCCTGTCGCCAGGTACCGTAAGGTGGCGATGAGCCTCTGCTCAGCACTGATGGCTTCCCGCATAACGGTGTCCTTCCTGGTAATATAGGAGGACACCAAAGCCAACAGTTCCTGAAAAACGGGGTCAGACATCCGCAGAAAATTCCTGTAGTCCTCAGGATTATTCTCGACGATCTCCCGCAGCAGAGGCATGTGGCAGAATTGGTCCCGCTGGAGCAACCAATTCTTGGTCCATGAACTCCTCCTCACACCATTCATGGACTGGTCTTGGTCCAAAACAAGCAGACCAACACCAAGCGCACGCACAGCACGAACTCGACGACGAGAACGTCCAGGCGACATGGCTAGGAAACGGTCGTCTTATCAGAACGTACAGAACAGAACGCACTTTAGAACAGCAAGGCCTATGAATAACGAACTGAAAAACAGAAACGAACAGGCAAGAACGCACTGTAAAACAGATACGACCTGCCTAGACGCCCTGAAAGTCAAGATACGAACCCACAAGCACAAACTGAACCGCAGAAAACGATCTGAAAAGTACGAAGACTGAAAAGCGCGAATCGTCTCTTCCCAAACTTTTACTTCACACGCGGTAACACGAGATCAGCAAAAGCAGCCCAAGGGGTGGCGCCAAGAAAAAAGATCTTCCCCTTTATAGTGCCGTCGTACGTGCTGGACGTGACCGCGGAGAACAACGACGAAATTGGAAATTGTCAGTGTGTACGCATGGAAAGCTTGACGAGAAAATCGACAAGCTTAACAAGAATCTCGTCGAAAAAAACGACGTGTTTTTTACGACGAGAAAATCGGTCGTGCGTACGAGGCTTCAGGGAGGTAAAAGTATCATAGGTTATTTCATTGTTTCTTTTTTCCTGCACCACACATTTCTTCCTTCAGTCTGTAATGAGGAAGAAAAGGGGGGAGAAGTGATAAATGTAAGAGTGACAGTTTTTTTTTTGTCAAACGAATAATGTTAACCTCTGTAATTCTAACCAAGTTTGTGCCAAGACGGTCTTTCTTTTGATAGAATTTGAATTGGCGAGCAGCAGTCTGGTGAAGTAGGTTCCCATCCCAGAGGCTAAGAACCTTTTGGCAATGGTTCCAGGTGACTGGGTCGTTGCAAAGAAGCTTGAGGGATGAGACCACGCCAGCCACTGCAAGAATGAGGAGTATCTTTGTTTATTTATATTTTTGTTGTTTAGTAAATTTTAGCAAGGGTAACGGTGAAAAGCATCCCAAGTTATTATGTAAAGTGTATGTCCTGACTAGCTCAGAAAGCGAACAGGACCGATGGTCTGTTCTGAGTCTTCACCAAGTTTTAGTCCCCAGCGATGACAGCGGTACATGACATTTATGATGTTATTATGGGTATGAGGAGTTTTGACAAACTAGTGAAGACTCCAAACAGACACTTGTCAATGGAATCTAACGATGCATTTTTAGAGGGTAAAATTGGTTAGTTTTAATAGCTCTGTCTCTTGTTGGTTTGGGTATCTAGGCAGCCCACAAGTGTGTTTGAACTTTAGTTTGGTGTTTATGTGGATCTGCAGCTTATAAAAGGTAATTCCCCCAAAGCAAGAGGTTCATGCGTGATGGTGAAGCTGTCCCAGCATCTTATCTCATGGCCGATCGCGAGGATCTGATGGCACAGGAAATTAAGAATGGCAGGGACAGCTAGAAGGGATTTGTTCACCAACCCCGACCAGGTCTGGGCATGGTGTCCTGCATGTGGGGGGGGGGGGCTCGGGCTAGGGATACGATTGAACAATTCTCATCCGTTAAGGATAGGGTTCTTCATGTAATTGTTGAAGCCAGAGCTGTAGCTAAGTGAAGGTTGGGAGTCTATTTTAAGGGTCTGGAAATCTTTGGGGATCTAATTTTTATTTTACAGCGGATCGTGGTTAAAGGAAGTGGGAATATATATACTCATGTCGTTTTTTTTATTTCTATTCTTCTATGTCGTGACGAGGTGCTCCTGTTGCCTGATTTGACGCGTGACCAGAGTTTCCTTGATGAGACGCCCCGAAGCCGGACCCACATACAAGACAGAGGATCACAGACGGATCGGCGATTACTACAGCTCACCATGTCGTGTCCTCCTTTATAAGTCATGCCCCTGAAGAGTAGAGTCTACATGTCAAGCCATGTTTTCCTTTTTATGGACTAAGGACTGATTCATTACCAGGTGTAAGAAGGAGATCAAGTTTCATCGATAGACACATGGGGTGCATATGACAAAAAAGGGAGGACTGTTGTGGAGATTTTTATGGAGATGTATTTATTATGTATTGTCATAGTGTCACCCAGTGTTAGTACTTCCGCAACCCGCTCTAAAAGAGCTGATTGGGGTAGTCTGAGGCTGGTTGAATGCCGTCTGATAGGGGAAAACGTCTTGAGGTTGGAGTGTGATGTTTACAGGGTGCGGATATGTCCACCGACGGGGGGCCCTCTGTGCATTAGCACGGACGATCGTTGAGGGGGGGGATGTCCTCGCTCTGCAACGACAACAACAACATCATTGGTTATGAGCAGATGCGTACTCTTGTCTCGGCTGTGTCTGATCAACATTGATTGGGATTCGTAGTGAGCATCTGCAGATAGCCTCCCTCCCCCATTCAATAATAGTATAATCTTAATATGCGTTATTCTATGGAATAGCGCAGAATAAGAATTCCTATCAATGGTAACTTTAGCCATCCTACGTTATTGTATTCATTGTATGTATTATTGTATTGAATCCTTTAAGCCATATTTCTTGAGTGGGATTCATGTATGGCATCTCCTGTTGGAAGGAATGTCCAGGTATTGCCATTTTCCTTGTATGGTAGGGACATCCTGTGATGTCCCCGCCCATGGGGGGGAGGTGATTGCTTGCTGCAGCCAATCACCTCCTGTCTGAGATCTTTTGAGTTTAATAAAAGCCTATGATTAGGGGTCGGCTAGTCAGTCGATGCTGGAATGGCCTGATGATAAGACCTATGTGTGAGGCTTGCTTCTTGGAATGAATGATGGGTGAGTGGAACTTAGGCTAAAGATAGCATTATTGCAAAAAGATGAAATCTGAAGTCTGTGCTTATTTAGCACAGGAAATATGGGCTGTGTGTTCTGAATACAACCTATATTTCCACGACACGCCGGATAAATCCTTAATTGGGCGCGTGAACCAGCGGCGCACTGTTATAGTAAATAAAAATGTGAGTGGCGTTCTATTCAAAATGAATAGTTCCCTATGGGAGCCCATTGATTTGAATAGAGGTTGCCCGGGAAGTCGGATCGAGACGATCCGACTTGCGGTTGACACAAGGACAGCGCGACTTGGCGAGGCAACTTGGACACGGCTTGAGCGTGAAGCAGCCGCTCAAATCGTGTCCTAGAGGCTACTACCTGCCCGTAGGGATGAGCTCGGTGTTCGAGTCGAACATAGGTTCGACTCGAACATCGGCTGTTCGCGCGTTCGGCGAACAACGAACGATTTGGGCCCACAATACACTGCGCCATCGCAGTGTAATCCCGGCGCTGTGATTGGCCAAGCATGCACTGTGACCCTGCATGCTTGGCCAATCACAGCGCCGGCAGAGAGGAGAGCAATGATTGGCCACAGGCAGGATGCCTGTGGCCAATTATAGCTGAGGGGGTTTAGTACACGCCCCACACTATAAAAGGCCGCCAGCGTGGCGGCCTCGTGTAGGGTGTTCCGGAGCAGGGAAAGTGAAGGATAGGCAGGGACAGTGTCAAATCCATTCTTTGCTAAACCTTGTGTGTAGGGACAGAGAAGGATAGGCAGGGAGAGTGTCAGTGTCATATACTTTGATAAACCTTGTGTGCAGGGAGAGAGAAGGATAGGCAGGGGACAGTGTCAGTGTCAGTGTCATTGTTGCAAAGCCTCCTGCACATTATACACCTGAAGTTAGCCCGTATTGCTGCTTTTTCCTGGTGTGTTACACCAACAGGATTTTGCGGCACTTACAGCGGGCGGAGAGTGCCTCCTGACCATATTACACCTGAACTTAGCCTGTATTGCTGGTTTTCCCATCTTCCTGCAGGCAATTAGAATGTCTGGAAGGCAAACAAGGAGAGGCAGACAGTCAGGAGCCAATAAAAGAGGGCAAGCAGGCTCTGTGTCTAGAGACAACAGTGCTGGTCGTGGACGCGGTGCATCGCCATCAGCACGTGGCCATGGGACACGCTTGTCCTTCTTTTCGGCAGCTGGACATGTTGAGCCGCATCATGCCGAAGACTTGGTAGAGTGGATGACCAAGCCCTCCTCATCCTCCTCATCCTCTCTCACCCAGGCTCAGGGTACTGGCAAAGCAGCTGCCAAAGCGTCCTCTTCCCTGGTATCAATGTCATCATCAGTCACTCCTTCCCTAGACCAACCATGTCCTCCTGAGGAGTCCCCCGAACTGTTTGAGCACAGTGTTGGGTACATGCTCCAGGAGGATGCCCAGCGTTTCGAAGGGTCTGATGATGATACCCAGCTAGAGGAAGGCAGTAGCGTGAGAGCAGAGAGAGGGGATGCTCAAGAAGGACACCAATCTGGCAGTCATGTTCCAGCAGCTGCAGCATACTGCCAGATTGGCTCCAGTGATGAGGAGGGAGGGGATGATGAGGTCACTGACTCCACGTGGGTTCCTAATAGGAGAGAGGAGGAGGAGGAGGAGGATGAGGAGGATGAGGAGGAGGCACATCTCCAACGAGGCAGGATGCCCTCGGGGGGGCCAGCGTAAGGGCAGCACACCGACGGAATCACACCGCAGAGCTCCGCCTGTGCAGGGCGCTGCCTCTGCCCGTTATTCAAAAAGTTCTTTGGTGTGGGCCTTTTTTGAGTCAAGTGCATCAGATCGCACAGCTGCTGTTTGCAACATATGTCTCAAGCGTATATCGCGTGGCCAAAACATCACCTGCTTGGGCACCACATGCTTGACCAGACATATGTTGACCTGCCATGCAGCTCGTTGGCAAGCCTACCTTAAAGACCCACACCAAAGAACAAAGCTGACCTCTTCTTGCACCGTATCAGCTGGGATCTCCAACCCCACTATACCTTCAGTCCTCTCTGAAACCTGCTCTGAAAGGAATGAAGGTGTAGAATTAGGTGTGTCACAGCCAAGTACTTGCGGGCATTCTGCTAGGAGTACACCGACGTCCGATTCTAGCAGGCAAGTTTCCCTGCCCCAGCTGCTGGACCGTCTAAAGAAGTTCACTCCCAGCCATCCACATGCCCAGCGGTTGAATGCTAGCTTGGCTAAATTGCTAGCGCTTCAACTGCTGCCTTTTCAGTTGGTAAACTCGGCCCCCTTCTGTGAGTTTGTGCAATGTGCGGTTCCTCAGTGGCAGGTTCGCAAACGCCACTTTTTCTCACTGAAGGCGATTCCGGCTCTCTACTGGCATGTGGAAGGCAATGTCTTAGCCTCGCTGGACAGGGCGGTCAGCGGTAAGGTGCATATTACCGCTGACTCATGGTCCAGCAGGCATGGACAGGGACGTTACCTTTCTTTCACGTCCCATTGGGTCACTCTTTTGGCAGCTGGGAAGGATGCAGGACAAGGTGCAGTAGTGTTGGAGGTTATTCCACCGCCACGCCTCCAAAATGCTACTACTGGTTGTGACACACCTCTGTCCTCCACCCCCTCCTCTTCTTCTTCCTCCGTGGCCTCTTCCTGTGCTTTGTCCTCTGAACCAGCGGTGCTCCGTAGGCGTTCAAGGGGCTACGCAAGTATGCAGGCAAAAAGATGCCATGCCGTGCTTGCGCTGGTGTGTTTGGGGGACAGGAGCCACACTGGGGCAGAGGTTCTGTCTGCTCTGCAGGGGCAGGCCGAGAGGTGGTTGACGCCACGCCAGCTTAAGCCAGGAATGGTAGTTTGCGACAATGGCACCAACCTCCTCTCCGCTCTCCGACAGGGACAACTGACCCATGTGCCCTGTGTGGCTCACGTCCTTAACCTGGTGGTGCAGCGGTTCTTGGTCAGGTACCCGGGCTTACAGGATGTCCTGAGGCAGGCCAGGAAAGTCTGTGTGCATTTCTGCAGATCTTATAATGCCAGTGCTCGCCTGGCTGAGCTGCAAAAGGAGTTGAACCTGCCCAAGAACCGCCTTATATGTGACATGCCCACCAGGTGGAACTCAACGTTGGCCATGCTGCAGCGGCTGCACACACAGCAGAGGGCCATCAATGAGTACCTGTGCGACTACGGCACCAGGACAGTGTCAGGGGAGCTCAGGGTTTTTCACCACGCCAATGGGGCATGATCAGGGATGCATGCACTGTCCTGGCACCATTTGAGGAGGCCACGAGGATGGTGAGCAGTGACAGTGCATGCATCAGTGACACTGTACCTCTTGTCCACCTGTTGGAACATAAGCTGCGTGGAATAATGAACAGGGCACTTGAGGCAGAACAGAGGCAGGAAGAGGAGGACTTCCTTGCCTCTCAAGGCCCCCTTTACCCAGACAGTGTTCCTTCTGTCCCACCCATCGCACAGGAAGAAGAGGAGGAGGAGGAGGATTGTGTCAGCATGGAGGTGGAGCCTGGCACTCAGCATCATCAGCAGCAGTCTTTTAGGGATGATTTACAGTCCCAAGAAACCAGTGGACTTGTACGTGGCTGGGAGGAGGTGGCTGCGGATCATGTCGTCCTTAGTGACCCAGAGGACTCCGGACCAAATGCCTCAGCTAACCTACGCTGCATGGCCTCCCTGATCCTGCAAAGTCTGCGGAAGGATCCTCGTATTCTTCGGATCAAGGAGAGGGACCATTACTGGCTGGCCACTCTCCTTGATCCACGGTACAAGGGTAAGGTTGCGGACCTTATCTTACCGTCGCAGAGGGAGCAGAGGATGAGACAACTCAGGGAGGCCTTGCAGAAAGGTCTGTGCAACGCGTTTCCAGAGACTGGGAGGTTACAAACTCCTTGTCCTGGACAACGAGTTGCTGAGGCTTCGGTCAGTCAAAGAAGGAGCGGTGGGGAAGGTGGCCGTCTGACCAATGCGTTCAGACAATTCTTTAGTCCGCAGCCCCAAGGTATGATCGGTTCCAGCAACCATCGCCAGTGTCTGATATACATGGTGCAGGAATACCTAGGGGCAAGGTCAGACTTGGACACCTTCCCCACCGAAAATCCTCTGGCTTACTGGGTCTTGAGGATGGATCACTGGCAAGAGCTTGCACAGTATGCAATTGAGCTACTGGCCTGTCCTGCATCCAGTGTTCTTTCAGAACGCACATTCAGTGCTGCTGGAGGATTTGTCACGGATCACAGGGTGCACCTGTCCACCGACTCTGTTGATCGACTGACCTTCATAAAGATGAACCAGTCTTGGATCACCACCAGCTACCAAACACCTGAAGCTGATATAACAGACTAATTTATTTTCAAATGTCACATCCCTTCAAGACTGATGCTGATGCTGAGAGACTGTCCTGTTATGTTGACTGACTATCCTCCTCCTCCTCAATGATCCGATTGATGATGATAGCTTGGAATAATATTTTTGTTTCTGGGTGCCGCCACCAGTGGCTAAGGCCCAATTTTTCAGCCCCTGTTTAACAGGGGCGTGTTATTACAATTTTTTATGCAATGCTTTGCAGCAGGGCTCATTCCTGCACTCCAACTAGAGTATCTGGGAGTGGTTGCAGTGTCGTGGCACCAGCACCAGTGGCTAAGGCCCAATTTTTCAGCCCCTGTTTAACAGGGGCGTGTAATTAAAATTTTTGATGCAATACTTTGCAACAGGGCTCATTGCTGTGCTCCAAGTACAGTATCTGTGAGGGGTTGCAGTGTTGTGGCACCAGTGCCTAAGGCCCAATTTTTCTGCCCCTGTTTAACAGGGGCATGTAATTACAATTCTTGATCTAATAATTCACAGCAGGGCCCATTCCTGCGCCCACCAAGACTAACTGTGAGGCCTTACAGTGTTGTGTCAACACCACCACCACCACCACCACCAAAGGCCCAATTTTTCAGCCCCTGTTCAACAGGGGCATGCAATTACAATTCTTGATCTAATAATTCACAGCAGGGCCCATTCATGCGCCCACCAAGAGTAACTGTGAGGGCTCACAGTGTTGTGGCAACACCAACATGTAAGGGGCAAATTTCAGCTGAGTATATACGGCAGGCCCCTACTTTCAAACATCCAACTTACAAACGACTCCTCCTTGCAAACGGAAGGATACAACAGGAAGTGAGAGGAAATCTACCCCTAGGAAGGCAAATTCTCTCCTGTAAGAGTTAATATGGGAAAAAAGTGTCTCCTCTCCACTGATGCTTTATCACCAATTCTTGTTTCAATAAAAACCCCAAATTTTCAAAAAACATTTGTCATTAGGACGGAAAGTGAGGTGAACTGTTCTGAACAGGTGCACACTGCACAGACAGCAAAACAAATGTTACAGGGGTGATAACCCTTCCCTATGTTTTCCAAAAAGCTTAAAAATAGATTTTTTGGCTGGAGCTACACTTAAACAATGTACCTGTTCAAAATTACAAACAGATTCTACATAAGAACAAACCTACAGTCCCTGTCTTGTATGCACCGCCTGTATACGGCTGTTCAGAGTATATAGGGCCTTTTTTATTTTGTGTGCGGGGTTCCCCTTAATATCCATACAAGACCCAAAGGGGCTGGTAATGGGCTGGGGTAGGGGGGGGGGTGTGTGATGGGGTAGCTATGCCATTTTTCTTAAAGATTTTCATCCATATTACCGGGACCAGACATTACATTAAAGCCGCAAGCAGTTTTAAATGGCTTTTTTTCCTTTAGAAGTGTAATTTTGTGCAGGGACAGTTCTAAACACGGGAAACACGTGGCACTTCACAGGCATACTTTAGACACCCCCCAGGTACGATATTTGACTTTTTTTTTTTTCACTTTATGCATCATTAAAATGACTGCTCCCGAAAAACGACCGTTTTTAAAACTTCTTTTTGCATTGATACATGTCCCCTGGTGCAGAACCCGGGTTCCCAAACCCTTTTTAGGACAATAACATGCATAATAGTCGTTATAATTAGCACTTTAGATTTAGAACGTTCGCATCCATTGTATTTAATAGGGTTCTAAAGTTTGTGCGAACTTTCGGTCCGTTCGCGGGTTCTGGTGCGAACCGAACCCGGGGGTGTTTGGCTCATCACTACCTGCCCGAGAATGTCTCCAGCATGATGCCATCGCGGCATGGGTTCCCCTCCAGGAGCATACCAGGCCCTTAGGTCTGGTATGGATTTATTTTATTTTTTTCCATAAAGAATTTTTATTTTGTAAAAGGAAATCATAACATACAAGACCCATCAGTGGGCGTAATACAGCATATATCAGAAAAACAAGAAAGATACCCACAGCATGTCACAATATAAAAGAAAAGCTCAATAAAAAAAAAAAAAAGCAGCAGTTGAGGGACAATACTGTAATGTGGCATATTAGGGGTGGAGGATCTTATTCTCTATTCTCCCCTCCCCCAAGACCCCCCCTGTATGAAGAGGGGGATAGATTAGCTTAGAGCCTCACTTGCAACTAAAATCTAAGATGCATGCGATCGTAACAGTGCAGCCCTGGTAACTTCTTATGGTGAAAGAAAGATTCAGGAAAAAAGGACAAAGAGGAGGAGAAAATGAAGCATCTAGAAGAGAGTAGGAGAGAAGAAAGGTAGAGAAAGAGAAAAATTAAAAGGAGAGGAAGGGGAAGAGGAAGAGAAAAGAAAAGAAAAGAAAAAAAAAAGGGGGGGGAGAGAGAGGGGGCAATGACAGAAGGAAAAGGGGAGAAGAGACAAGGAGGGGAGGGGGGAAAGTCTAACAGACGGGAATAAGGTGTATGGGTGGATCCCGGTCGCCCCCCCAGCCCCCCCTATCGGGGGGGTAATTCCAGACCTGCGAAGGGATTCTATGAGAGATATTGGAGGTAGCGATCGGTGGTAACAAAGTGATTCCAACAAGCCCACTTAAGTGAGAATTTGTGCATTCTATCCTGTGAGATGAAGATCATTCTTCCATTTCCTTTATGGAAGAAATCTGTGCGAGCCACTCCCTTACCGTGGGAACATCAGAGGAGCGCCAGTGTCTGGGGATACAGAGTCTAGCAGCATTAACCATGTGCATGACTAAGGATTTGAAATATACATTCTTAGAAAGGGAGGTGTGGTGTAAAAGGTATTGGAACGGGGTGTAGTCAAGAGTATAAGTTGTGACATGCGAGATGAGGTCGTGCACCTCCTTCCAGAAGGATTGCAGGGGCCCACAATCCCACCACACATGCAACATCGTCCCCACCCCCACCCCGCACCTCCAACATGTGGCAGGTATGCTAGAGGAGAATTTATGGAGACGGGACGGAGTCCTGTACCACTTGGTGATGATTTTATAGATATTCTCTTGGATAGCGACATCCAAAGAGCCTTTGTGCGCATACTCATAAACAGGGATGAGCCGAACACCCCCCTGTTCGGTTCGCACCAGAACCTGCGAACAGACAAAATGTTCGTGTGAACTTTAGAACCCTATTAAATACAATGGACTCGAACGTTCGAAATCTAAAGTGCTATTTATAACCGCTAATATGCAAGTTATTGTCCTAAAAAGTGTTTGGGGACCCGGGTCCTGCCCCAGGGGACATGTATCAATGCAAAAAGAAGTTTTAAAAATGGCCGTTTTTTCGGGAGCAGTGATTTTAATAATGCTTAAAATAAAAAAATAAAAGTGAAATATTCCTTTAAATTTCGTACCTGGGGGGTGTGTATGATATGCATGTAAAGTGGCGCATGTTTCCCGTGCTTAGAACTGTCCCTGCAAAAAATTTCATTTTTGAAGGAAAAAAAGTCATTTAAAACTCACTCGCGGCTATTAATGAATTGTCAGCTTTTATCAATACATAGAAAAGTCATTGATTAAAAAAAAAAAAGCGTGGGGGGTTCCCCCAAATTCAATTAACATGCCCTTCAGGTCTGGAATGGATATTAAGGGGAACCCCGACACAAATTAAAAAAAAAAATGGCGTGGAGTCCCCACAAAAATCAATACCAGACCCTTATCCGAGCACGCAACCTGGCAGGCCGCAGGGGAAAAGGGGGGGGACGAGAAAGCGCCCCCCCTCCCTCCTGAACCGTACCAGGCCACATGCCCTCAACATGGGGAGGATGTCCCCATGTTGATGGGGACAAGGGCCTCATCTCCACAACCCTTGCCCGGTGGTTGTGGGGGTCTGCGGGCGGGGGGCTTATCGGAATCTGGAAGACCCCTTTAACAAAGGGGACCCCCAGATCCCGCCCCCCCCTATGTGAATTGGTAAGGGGTACATTGTACCCCTACCATTTCACAAAGAAAGTGTCAAAAAAACAAAACACACAAACACCTTGAAAAAGTCCTTTTATTAAAAAAAAAACAAAAAAAAAACATTCCAGCGGAGAAATCCAGTGTCCCGCGGCGATCCGATGTCCAGCGCTGTCCGTCATTGGCTGAGCCTGAGCGGACCTGATGGGGAACTTCCTCCGCAGTCTATTACATGTATAGACCCGCCCCTTCTAAAGTTCCCCATTAGGTCCGCTCAGCCAATGACTAGGTGTAAGGCTGAGGACCTGATGCGGAACATGAGAAGGGGCGGGTCTATACATGTATTACGCAGTGAAGGAAGTTCCCCATCAGGTCCGCCCCCTCAGTATGTCAGACCTCGCCTACATCAATTACACAGTGAAGGAAGTTCCCCGCTCAGGCCAATGACGTAGGCGGGGTCCGACATACCGAGGGGGCGGACCTGATGGGGAACTTCTCTCACTTTGTAATACATGTATAGACCCGCCCCTTCTCATGTTCTGCATCAGGTCCTCAGCCTTACACCTAGTCATTGGCTGAGCGGACCTGATGGGGAACTTTAGAAGGGGCGGGTCTATACATGTAATAGACTGCGGAGGAAGTTCCCCATCAGGTCCGCTCAGGCTCAGCCAATGACGGACAGCGCTGGACATCGGATCGCCGCGGGACACTGGATTTCTCCGCTGGAATGTTTTTTTTTTGTTTTTTTTTAATAAAGGACTTTTTCAAGGTGTTTGTGTTTTTTTTATTTTTTTTACATTTTTTTTACACTTTCTTTGTGAAATGGTAGGGGTACAATGTACCCCTTACCAATTCACATGGGGGGGCCGGGATCTGGGGGTCCCCTTTGTTAAAGGGGTCTTCCAGATTCCGATAAACCCCCTGCGCCCGCAGACCCCCACAACCACCGGGCAAGGGTTGTGGGGATGAGGCCCTTGTCCCCATCAACATGGGGACATCCTCCCCATGTTGAGGGCATGTGGCCTGGTACGGTTCAGGAGGGAGGGGGGGGGCACTCTCTCGTCCCCCCCTTTTCCCCTGCGGCCGGCCAGGTTGCATGCTCGGATAAGGGTCTGGTATGGATTTTTGGGGGGACTCCACGTCATTTTTTTTTAAATTTGGGGTGGAGTTCCCTTTAAAATCCATGCCAGATCTGAAGGGCCTGGTATGGATATTTTTTTTTTTTATAAATTGTTTTTATTGAATTTTCTAACACGTACAAAACATACAGCTTAAGCACCTACAGTCATAAAAAAGAACATGTACAGATGAGAATACAATTGCAATGTGAACCCAACGATACAATGCACAGCCATGGAAGGGTACAGCAGCACCGCCCAAATAGATCAAGTAGGGCACCCAATATGGTAAGACCCACTAGTCAATGAACACATATCAGAGGTCATCGGAGGAAGAGGGAGGTAGAAGAGCAAGGCAAAACCTTGACACGATGATCTGGTTCACCCCCAACTCCCTAGGCTGTTTCGGGCTCATCTAACCAATTGCGCCAGACCTTGTCATATTTCAGTGGGCAGCCCCGATTGGCATAGGTATCTTTGTATAAAGGAAGGCTGCCGTTTACCAAGTGTTTCCATTGCGCCAAAGTGGGGGGGGGTAGGCCTCTTCCACTGCATAGCAATATTCTTTTGGGCATAAAAGAGCAGCAAGGAAATTAGCGTGCGTTTGGCAGAGGATGGTACAATGGTCTCAATGAGCCCCAAAAGGCACACCTCCATTGCCAAAGGCACAGCGACTGAAGCAACTCTGTTAGTTAGATCCAGCACCATTTCCCAATACTGTTGGACCCCTGAACACCGCCAGAAGATATGGGAGAAGTCGCCTGGTGAGGCGCCGCATCTCCAACACCCCGAGGAGTGGGCCGGGTCCATCCTATGCAGTCTGTGTGGGGTAAAATAAGCTCTATGAACTATTTTGTACTGCACTAATCTGTCTCGCATGGAAACTAAGGAGTTGAAGGGGAGGTCCCACACGTCGTCCCAGTCATCCCTATCTAATGTGGGGATATCAGTCTGCCATTTATTCCAGAGTTTATCCAGAGGTGGAAGAGGCACAAAGATCAAGAACGAATAAAGATGTGAGGTGGGTTTGTCTTCACAGCTAAATCTAAGTGTCCTCTCTAGTTCCGACTGGGCCACAATGCACGAAGATTGTGGAAATTGCGCCGTAAATGCGTGGGACAGTTGCAGATATCTAAATAGGAAATGGTCGGGTAAGTTGTATTGGAAGGAAAGGTGCGAGAAGGGGAGTAGGGAGTTTTGAGATATTATGTGAGACACAAGTTTGATGCCGTATTTTGTCCACGCGTAAGGGTCAGGGATCTTGTAGATGTGAGATAGACTAGGGTTCAGCCAGATAGGGGCATTGGGGGAGATTTCAGACTGTTTACATTTCTCAATAGCTAATCCTGTCCGCCATGCCCGCAGGGTGGTAAGCATAGAAGGGGTCAGAGGATACGGGGCACGAGGGCCCCTAAAAAGTAGTAATTGAAGAGCTTCCCACGAACCGACCACCGTTGCTTCCAGCACAGTCGACGAGTTTGTTCTGTCCGGCTGCAGCCACCACGCCGCAGTCACCAACTGCGCGGAGAGGTAATACTTATGACAGTCCGGGAATGCCATGCCACCCTGCGTTCGTGGCCTCAGAGTAGTCAACCTATATCTGGGAGGAGAGGGGCCCCATAAGAAGGAAGAAAAGATGCAGTTTAATTTTTAAAAAAAGGACTTGGGCACCCATTGTGGGGAGTGGCGGAAAAGATATGTCAGTTTGGGAATAATCTTCATTTTTATGAGATTAACTCGCCCCCATAATGACAGGGGCAGATTACTCCAGGATTTGAGCTTCGCCTGGGACTCCAACAGTACCGGGGCTAGATTTAAGGATATATAATCTGAGGCTGAACCAGAGACATGTACCCCCAAGTATGTAAAGGAGTCTACCCACAGGAGGGGGCTATCAGGAGGGGATGTGGACCTAGCCGCTGGATCAATTGGGAACAGGAGGGATTTAGACCAATTTACCCTAAGACCGGTGACCTCTGCAAAGGTGTCCAAAATATTTAGCGCTCCCTGCAAGGACGGGCCGGCATCATTTAGGAAGGGTAGCATGTCATCGGCGTACAGGGCCACCCTCTCCTCCAGCAACCCGAGTCGGAGACCCCTAATGTGCGGTGAGGTGCGAAGTGCCTCCGCCACCGGTTCGATAGCGAGGGCAAACAAAGCCGGCGAGAGAGGGCAGCCCTGCCTCGTTCCCCTGGTAAGCCTGAAGGGGGCCGATAGTCCACCCCCCAAATGCACCGAGGAAGTGGGGCACTTGTAGATCACCTGGAGCCACCTGATAAACTGCAAAGGAAACCCCATCCTGCGCAAAGTTTCCCACAAGAAGGGCCACTCGACCGTATCAAAGGCCTTTTCCACGTCCAGAGAGGCCACAGTACGAGATCCCTTATTGAGGTGGTGAGCGTGTATGTTGGTGAATAGTCTTCTGAGATTCACATCCGTGGACCTACGGGGCATGAAACCTGTCTGGTCTGGGTCTATCACTGAGGGTAGCATGGGGTATAACCGAAGGGCCAGAAGCTTAGTCAGAATTTTAAAGTCAGAATTAAGCAATGCAATAGGACGATATGAAGCACAGGAAGTGGGGTCCTTGGGAGCCTTATATATCAGTGTCAAGTATGCGTGATACATTGAAACAGGCAGACTACCGTCTGCCAGGCATACAGTATACAGTTGTGCCAGCAGGGGTGCTAGAAGTTCCACATGAGCCCTATAAAAGTCTATTGGAAGCCCATCCGGCCCCGGCGCCTTGCCGGGGGGGAAGGATCGGATAGCCTTTACGACCTCCGAGACCGCAAAAGGTTGGACCAAAATCTCTCTTTCGTGGTCCGAGAGCCAGCCAAGCGCCAACGGGTCTAACAGACCATTCAGCGCCTCCGGCCGAAACTCTGAGGACAGACCGGACGAGTATAACTTGCCATAAAAGGAGTTAAACGTCTGTAGAATATCAGAGGGGGAGGACACCGTCCCGCCCCCGGGGTCTGCAGGGTGGATACAAGTGTAAGGGGTTGGTCGTGTTGTGCCATCATGGCTAGTAGGCGGCCATTCCGGTCACCCTGTTCAAAGGCCCTCTGTTTACCTCTATACGACTCGAGTCGCGTGACCTCAGCCAGGTGCAACTGCAGTTCCCTCCGAGCCACCATTAGTAGGTCAAAGTGAACTGGGGTGGGGTCATTGCTATACTTAGCAGTGTGATCTTCAACAGCCTTCTGCAGCACCAGCGCTGCAGCCGATTGTTGTTTTTTGATGCTAGCAATAGAAGAAATATACTGTCCCCTCGTGAAAGCTTTAAAGGCATCCCATACAATATCGGGAGAAGAGGAGTCTTTATTATTTTCCCAGAACTCAGACAACAGGGGCGGCAGCTGGCCAGCGAGGTCAGGATGAGAGACCCATTGTGTGCCCAACCTCCAGAGCGAAGCGCTCCGGGAAGCCGGGGAGCGAAGCACCACCACTAAGGGATTATGATCGGACAGACTGCTAGGCAGATAGGACGTCTCCAGAACATCCGCTAACAGTGCAGGGTTGGAGAAGGCTAGGTCTATCCGCGACGCAGTCTTATATGATGCCGAAAAACATGAATAGGCCCTTGTGGTAGGGTGCTTCCACCTCCAGATCTCCACCAGCCCCACCGCCTGAGCCCAGGCAGAGAGGTCCATACACTGTTTCTTAGTCGGGGCAGGTCTATCTAGCTCAGGTGATAAGATGGCATTAAAGTCGCCCATTACCAGAACCTTCCCCGGGCAGAAAGGTGAAATTTTTTCTAGAACCTCATATAATAATGCGGAGGAAAACGGGGGAGGGATGTATACATTAAGAACAATATACCTGACAGACCATAGCGTGAACACCACCATTAGTGATGAGCCGAACACCCCCGGGTTCGGTTCGCACCAGAACCCGCGAACGGACCGAAAGTTCGTACGAACATTAGAACCCTATTAAATACAATGGATGCGAACGTTCGAATTCTAAAGTGCTAATTATAACAACTATTATGCATGTTATTGTCCTAAAAAGGGTTTGGGAACCCGGGTTCTGCACCAGGGGACATGTATCAATGCAAAAAGAAGTTTTAAAAACGGTCGTTTTTCGGGAGCAGTCATTTTAATGATGCATAAAGTGAAAAAAAAAAAGTCAAATATTCCTTTAAATATCGTACCTGGGGGGTGTCTAAAGTATGCCTGTGAAGTGCCACGTGTTTCCCGTGTTTAGAACTGTCCCTGCACAAAATGACACTTCTAAAGGAAAAAAAAGCCATTTAAAACTGCTTGCGGCTTTAATGTAATGTCTGGTCCCGGTAATATGGATGAAAATCTTTAAGAAAAATGGCATAGCTACCCCATGACCCCCCCCCCCCTACCCCAGCCCATTACCAGCCCCTTTGGGTCTTGTATGGATATTAAGGGGAACCCCGCACATAAAATAAAAAAGGCCCTATATACTCTGAACAGCCGTATACAGGCGGTGCATACAAGACAGGGACTGTAGGTTTGTTCTTATGTAGAATGTGTTTGTAATTTTGAACAGGTACATTGTTGAAGTGTAGCTCCAGCCCAAAAATCTATTTTTAAACTTTTTGGAAAACATAGGTAAGGGTTATCACCCCTGTAACATTTGTTTTGCTGTCTGTGCCCCTGTTCAGAACATTTCACCTCACTTTCCGTCCCAATGACAACTGTTTTTGAAATGTGGTGTTTTTCTTGAAACAAGGATTGCTGATAAAGCATCAGTACAGAGGAGACACCTTTCTCCCATATTTATTCTTACAGGAGAGAATTTTCCTTCCTAGTGGTAGATTTCCTCTCACTTCCTGTTGTCTTCTTGCGTTTGCAAGTAGGAGTCGTTTGTAAGTTGGATGTTTGAAAGTAGGGACCTGCCGTATATACTCTGCAGAAATAGGCCCCTTAGTTGTTGGTGTTGGCACAACACTGTAAGCACTCACAGTTACTCTTGGTTGGTGCTGGAACGCCCTGCTGTCAACTATTATATCAGGAATTTTAATTACATATAATTGTTGAACAGTGGTAGTAAAAATTGGGCCTTTGATGGTGGTGCTGGTGCCACAACACTGTAAGCCCTGACAGTTACTCTTGGTGGGTGCAGCAATGGGCCCTGCTGTGAATTATTAGATCAAGAATTGTAATTGCATGCCCCTGTTGAACAGGGGCTGAAAAATTGGGCCTTTCGTGGTGGTGGTGGTGGTGTTGCCACAACACTGTAAGCCCTCAGAGTTACTCTTGGTGGGTGCAGGAATGGGCCCTGCTGTGAATTATTAGATCAAGAATTGTAATTACATGCCCCTTTTGAACAGGGGCTGAAAAATTGGGCCTTTCGTGGTGGTGGTGGTGGCGTTGCCACAACACTGTAAGCCCTCAGAGTTACTCTTGGTGGGTGCAGCAATGGGCCCTGCTGTGAATTATTAGATCAAGAATTGTAATTGCATGCCCCTGTTGAACAGGGGCTGAAAAATTGGGCCTTAGGAACTGGTGGCACAACACTACAACCCCTCACAGATACGTTACTTGGAGCACAGCAATGAGCTCTGTTGCAAAGTATTGCTTTAAAAATTGTAATGACACGCCCCTGTTAAACAGGGGCTGAAAAATTGGGCCTTAGGAACTGGTGGCACAACACTACAACCCCTCACAGATACGTTACTTGGAGCACAGCAATGAGCCCTGTTGCAAAGTATTGCTTCAAAAATTGTAATGACACGCCCCTGTTAAACAGGGGCTGAAAAATTGGGCCTTAGCCACTGGTGGCGGCACCCATAAACAAAAATGATCTTCCAAGCTATCATCATCAATCGTATCATTGAGGACTCGGAGGAGGAGGATAGCCAGTCAACATAACAGCACAGGCACTCAGCATCAGTCTTGAAGGGATGTGACATGTTAAAATCAATTAGTCTGTTATATCAGCATCAGGTGTGTGGTAGCTGGTGGTGATCCAAGACTGGTTCATCTTGATGAAAGTCAGTCGATCAACCGAGTCGGTGGACAGGCGCACCCTGTGATCCGTGACAAATCCTCCAGCAGCACTGAATGTGCGTTCCGAAAGAACGCTGGATGCAGGACAGGCCAGTAGCTCAATTGCATACTGTGCAAGCTCTGGCCAGTGATCCATCCTCAAGACCCAGTAAGCCAGAGGATTTTCGGTGGGGAAGGTGTCCAAGTCTGACCTTGCCCCTAGATATTCCTGCACCATGTTTATCAGACGCTGGCGATGGTTGCTGGAACCGATCATACTTTGGGGCTGCGGACTAAAGAATTGTCTGAACGCATCGGTCAGACGGCCACCTTCCCCACCGCTCCTTCTTTGACTGGCCGAAGCCTCAGCAACTCGTTGTCCAGGACCAGGAGTTTGTAACCTCCCAGTCTCTGGGAACGCGTTGCACAGACCTTTCTGCAAGGCCTCCCGGAGTTGTCTCATCCTCTGCTCCCTCTGCGAAGGTAACATAAGGTCCGCAACCTTACCCTTGTACCGTGGATCAAGGAGAGTGGCCAGCCAGTAATGGTCCCTCTCCTTGATCCGAAGAATACGAGGATCCTTCCGCAGACTTTGCAGGATCAGGGAGGCCATGCAGCGTAGGTTTGCTGAGGCATTCGCTCCGGAGTCCTCTGGGTCACTAAGGACGACATGATCCGCAGCCACCTCCTCCCAGCCACGTACAAGTCCACTGGTTTCTTGGGACTGTAAATCATCCCTAAAAGACTGCTGCTGATGATGCTGAGTGCCAGCCTCCACCTCCATGCTGACACAATCCTCCTCCTCCTCCTCTTCCTCTTCCTGTGCGATGGGTGGGACAGAAGGAACACTGTCTGGGTAAAGGGGGCCTTGAGAGGCAAGGAAGTCCTCCTCTTCCTGCCTCTGTTCTGCCTCAAGTGCCCTGTCCATTATTCCACGCAGCGTGTGCTCCAACAGGTGGACAAGAGGTACAGTGTCACTGATGCATGCACTGTCACTGCTCACCATCCTCGTGGCCTCCTCAAATGGTGCCAGGACAGTGCATGCATCCCTGATCATGCCCCACTGGCGTGGAGAAAAAAAACCAAGCTCCCCTGACCCTGTCCTGGTGCCGTAGTCGCACAGGTACTCATTGATGGCCCTCTGCTGTGTGTGCAGCCGCTGCAGCATGGCCAACGTTGAGTTCCACCTGGTGGGCATGTCACATATAAGGCGGTTCTTGGGCAGGTTCAACTCCTTTTGCAGCTCAGCCAGGCGAGCACTGGCATTATAAGATCTGCAGAAATGCACACAGACTTTCCTGGCCTGCCTCAGGACATCCTGTAAGCCCGGGTACCTGCCCAAGAACCGCTGCACCACCAGGTTAAGGACGTGAGCCACACAGGGCACATGGGTCAGTTGTCCCTGTCGGAGGGCGGAGAGGAGGTTGGTGCCATTGTCGCAAACCACCATTCCTGGCTTAAGCTGGCGTGGCGTCAACCACCTCTCGGCCTGGCCCTGCAGAGCAGACAGGACCTCTGCCCCAGTGTGGCTTCTGTCCCCCAAACACACCAGCGCAAGCACGGCATGGCATCTTTTTGCCTGCGTACTTGCGTAGCCCCGTGAACGGCTACGGAGCACCGCTGGTTCATAGGACAAACCACAGGAAGAGGCCATGGAGGAAGAAGAAGAGGAGGGGGTGGAGGAGAGAGGTGTGTCACAACCAGTAGTAGCATTTTGGAGGCGTGGCGGTGGAACAACCTCCAACACTACTGCACCTTGTCCTGCATCCTTCCCAGCTGCCAAAAGAGTGACCCAATGGGCCGTGAAAGAAAGGTAACGTCCCTGTCCATGCCTGCTGGACCATGAGTCAGCGGTAATATGCACCTTACCGCTGACCGCCCTGTCCAGCGAGGCCAAGACATTGCCTTCCACATGCCGGTAGAGAGCCGGAATAGCCTTCCGTGAAAAAAAGTGGCGTTTGGGAACCTGCCACTGAGGAACCACACATTGCACAAACTCACGGAAGGGGGCCGAGTCTACCAACTGAAAAGGCAGCAGTTGAAGCGCTAGCAATTTAGCCAAGCTAGCATTCAACCGCTGGGCATGTGGATGGCTGGGAGTGAACTTCTTTTGACGGTCCAGCAGCTGGGGCAGGGAAATTTGCCTGCTAGAATCGGACGTCGGTGTACTGCTAGCAGAGTGGCCGCAAGTACTTGGCTGTGACACACCTAATTCTACACCTTCATTCCTCTCAGTGCATGTTTCAGAGAGGACTGAAGTTATAGTGGGGTTGGAGATCCCAGCTGATGCGGTGCAAGGAGAGGTCCGCTTTGTTCTTTGGTGTGGGTCTTTGAGGTAGGCTTGCCAACGAGCTGCATGGCAGGTCAACATTTGTCTGGTCAGGCATGTGGTACCCAAGCGGCTGATGTTTTGGCCACGCGATATACGCTTGAGACATATGTTGCAAACAGCAGCTGTGCGATCTGATGCACTAGCCTCAAAAAAGGCCCACACCAAGGAACTTTTTGAATGACGGGCAGAGGCAGCGCCCTGCACAGGCGGAGCTCTGCGGTGTGATTCCGTCGGTGTACTGCCCTTACGCTGGCCACCAAAGGGCATCCTGCCTCGTTGGAGATGTGCCTCCTCCTCATCCTCCTCCTCCTCCTCTCTCCTATTAGGCACCCACGTGGAGTCAGTGACCTCATCATCCCCTCCCTCCTCATCACTGGAGCCAATCTGGCAGTATGCTGCAGCTGCTGGAACATGACTGCCAGATTGGTGTCCTTCTTGAGCATCCCCTCTGTCTGCTCTCACGCTACTGCCTTCCTGTAGCTGGGTTTCATCATCAGGCCCTTCGAAACGCTGGGCATCCTCCTGGAGCATGTACCCAACACTGTGCTCAAACAGTTCGGGGGACTCCTCAGGAGGAGGACATGGTGGGTCTAGGGAAGGAGTGACTGATGATGAGTCTGACATTGATACCAGGGAAGAGGACGCTTTGGCAGCTGCTTTGCCAGTACCCTGAGCCTGGGTGAGAGAGGATGAGGAGGAGGAGGAGGGCTTGGTCATCCACTCTACCAAGTCTTCGGCATGATGTGGCTCAACATGTCCAGCTGCCGAAAAGAAGGACAAGCGTGTCCCATGGCCATGTGCTGATGACAATGCACCGCGTCCACGACCAGCACTGTTGCCCCCAGACACAGAGCCTGCTTGCCCTCTTTTATTGCCTCCTGACTGTCTGCCTCTCCTTGTTTGCCTTCCAGACATTCTAATAGATGGCCTGCAGGGAGATGGGAAAAAAGCAATAAGGGCTACCTTCAGGTGTCCTTCTCTGTCCCTTTACTTAAGGATTTCTAAATATGGTTGAGGATTATTGCTTTTGCACAGAATAGCACAACGACAATTTCCCTGACTGTCCAAAAAACAAGGATTTCAAAGATGGTTGATGAGGAATGCTTTGGCACACTATAGCACAAGGAGAATTTCCCTCACTTTCCTTCTTTGTCCCTAGAAACAAGGACTGGCACAGTGAAAGAAACTGACACTCTCCCTACCTACAGTTTTCTGTCCCTAGAAAAAATGTTTTTTTAAAGCACACTATAGCACAAGGAGAAATCCCCTCACTTTCCTTCTTTGTCCCTAGAAACAAGGACTGGCACAGTGAAAGAAACTGACACTCTCCCTACCTACAGTTTTCTGTCCCTAGAAAAAAATGTTTTTTTAAAGCACACTATAGCACAAGGAGAAATCCCCTCACTTTCCTTCTTTGTCCCTAGAAACAAGGACTGGCACAGTGAAAGAAACTGACACTCTCCCTACCTACAGTTTTCTGTCCCTAGAAAAAATGTTTTTTTAAAGCACACTATAGCACAAGGAGAAATCCCCTCACTTTCCTTCTTTGTCCCTAGAAACAAGGACTGGCACAGTGAAAGAAACTGACACTCTCCCTACCTACAGTTTTCTGTCCCTAGAAAAAATGTTTTTTTAAAGCACACTATAGCACAAGGAGAAATCCCCTCACTTTCCTTCTTTGTCCCTAGAAACAAGGACTGGCACAGTAAAACACACTGACACTCTCCCTACCTATCCTTCTCTTTCCCTAAACTAAAGGAATCCAGGTTAAGCAAGAAAGAAATAAATGTCACTGTCCCTGCCTATGCTTGTCTTTCCCTGCTCCGGAACACACTACACTAGGCCGCCGTGCTGGCGGCCTTTTATAGTGTGGGGCGTGTACTAAACACCCTCAGCAATAATTGGCCACAGGCATCCTGCCTGTGGACAATCATTGCTCTCCTCGCTGCCGGCGCTGTGATTGGCCAAGCATGCGGGGTCACAGTGCATGCTTGGCCAATCACAGCGCCTGGATGACACTGCGATGGCGTAGTGCATTGTGGGCCGTTCGCGTCACTCGAATTTGGCGCGAACGGCCCAAATCGTTCGATCTTCGTCGAACGATCGAACAGCCGATGTTCGAGTCGAACGTATGTTCGACTCGAACACGAAGCTCATCCCTAACCACCATCACAAATTTCCCCTGGGGATCAGTACGGATCTCCTCAATTACACAGGGGAAATTCTTATGGACAAGAACCGATACACCTCTGGTATGTAGAATAGGTGGCATGTATCGCTCGCTGTATCCACGGTTTCTTGAGAGTCAAAATCTTGCTGCCCGTGAGGTGAGTCTCCTGAAGGAGAATAATCTGGGGGGAGTGAGATTTTAAGTATTTGAATAAAAGGGCTCGCTTAAATTTGGAGTTAAGACCCCTGACATTCCAGGAGAGAACGGTGAAGGAGTCTACTACTTGACTAGCCATTGGATGAAGGGGAAAAACAATTAAGGAGATACTCTAGAGGGCATGTACCGGTGCACCCCACAGGCAGCAAGATCCCGGTCACACTGCATAAAATGCTGACAGTACTTAAGCGTAACACAAAACAAAAGCATACAGATAAGAAATATAAAACCATAAGAACAAGGGATGACTAAATCCCTAATCAACTTCCCAGGCACGGTGCCTATCCTACTATACCCAGCCTACCTCCTAACAGGGGGGGGAAAGTCTGGGAACAGTTTTTACCCAAACGAAAAACTTTTATAAAGAGTGTTAGTGAACCCTTACACTGGGGGCCCTACACTTCTTGTAGCAGTTCATCCACTCTGTCGACGGACAGTGTCGCATCCGTCACGTGCGAACAAGAAGCAGAGGGACGTGGGATATCTATCCCATAAACCTGTATCCTCAAAGTCAGCGGAAAATAAAGTCCGTGCTCTAAGAGGAAAAACAAAAAACAAAACCAAAAGCGAAAACAAGGGCAATCTAAAGCCTCGTGGGGGTCTTGTGTAAAAGTACATTTGAAGTAACTCCGGTGGTTGAAGAAGGTGTAATAGGATATAGCGAACAAGGAAGTGGAAGATCCGTGCATCAAAGGTGACCGTGAGAAGATCTCATCAACGCAGGTTGGTCAGCCAGTCGTCAGCATCCGCTGGGTTATCAAAGAAGCGGACCGTCCCCTCATGTTGGACTCGTAGGCGGCTTGGGTAAAGCATGCCATATTTAATGTCCTTATCTCTAAGTCGTTTGCGGACATCGTTGAAGGTTTTCCTCCTTCTCTGCAAGTCCGCCGAAAAGTCAGGGAAGAGGAGGACAGAGGAGTTACAATATTTGAGCGTGGGATGTTGGCGGGCTTCCGACAGAATCTTGTCCCTGTCCCGATAGTTAAGAAAAACGGACTAAGAAGGGCCTGGGGGGTTTCCCCGGGGTGGCTCGGCCCGCGGGCACCCGGTGGGCCCTCTCCACCACGTAGGTAGGGGGAACATCTGTAAGGCCCAGGAGATTTTTAAAGAACTCCTCCGCAAATATAGCAGGGTGGTCTCCCTCTTCTCCCTCAGGCAAACCTAGGACTCTGACATTATTGCGCCTCAGCCTGTTCTCGGCATCATCTGACTTTCTGACGAGGGACTGCACTGCGGGCTGCAGCTCGGTAATGGAGGCGGTATGGGAGGCCGTAAGATCTTCAGTGGTCGACACTCTGGATTCAGTTTCCGCCATTCTACCCCTCATTTTGTCAAGGTCGTTTCGTATGAGGTTACATTCTTCAGCGAGGTGGTCAATATGCACCAAAAGCGAGGTCCTACTCTGCTCGATCACAGCGAGGATCACTGCTGTACCATCTTTAGCCAGTGGGGCTGGCCCCTCTGTCGGCGGAGCTTCAATGGGATCCATTTCTAAGCCAGCCAGCAAGGCCTGAAGCCGACCCAGAAGTATGGGATCAGGTTGTGGGGAAGATGGCGGTGGCAGCAGGAGTGGTACGTTGGTCTTTGCGGCTTTCGAGGACCTGTTCCCTTTTTTGGAGGAGGAGGACATCTGACAATTCGACAGGGGGGCCCACTCTCAGGAGATTTGACGGTGTTCAGACGAGCACCCAGGAGGTAGGTAAGGGGCGACCCAGGCCACAGCAGGTGTCTCGGGAGGGATTATGTCAGGTGCCGCTGCAGGTACCAGGCAACGACAGCGGTCACCGGCCGCCCCCCACCCCACAGTAGACAAAGAAGTAGGGACAGGGTGATAAGGATGAGAATCTGGGACCAGCGCAGCAAGGCTGAGGCAGAAGGGTGGCGGAGGACCGGAGAAGCTGGGCTCCAGGGGCAACGCAGCCGCTCCAAATTAGGCAAGTTCAATGCCACAGCACCCCAGGCCTAGGCAGGGATGACAGGGCGTGAGAAGGCAGGCGATCCGCGCCGTTGCGCTCGGCGATGTCGGCCGCGGTGCACTTCCGGCGGGGCGGCGGTCTAGGAAAGACCGGTGCTTCATAGGCCGCACTAGGCCGCACCGGGTCGCGACCTCCACTGATCCCTTTTTCGGCCCAGCGGACCTCCGGATCGGGCCAGGAAGGTGGATGGGCAGGCAGATGTGGCCGGATGACAGTCCCTTACCTGCAGGCAAGCTGGGATCAGGTCCTTGCAGTGCAGCACCGTAGCAGGCCGGGAAGATGGCGGCGGCCTCAGGTGAGTGGAGGATTCAGGCGTGCAGGCGTGCAGGCGATCCGGGCAGAGAGTCTCCACAATTTTGTCCCAGGATGAGACAGGGGACACAGGGGAACAGGCTGGAGTGAGTTGTTTCTCTTTTAAATCGATGGAAATGCACGGATGGCAAAGGATTCATACAGGATAGCCGGAGCTCTTCAAAAACACGTCCTCTGGGTCTCACATCCGGACACCCTGGTATGGATATTTGGGGGAACTCCACGCATTTGTTTTTTTTAATTTGCGGCGGGGTTCCCCTTAATATCCATTCCAGACCTGAAGGGCCTGGTAATTGAACTCTGGGGGACCCCCACGCTTTTTTTTAATTTTTTTTATCAATGACTTTTCTATGTATTGCCGGTAGCCGACAATTCATTAATAGCCGCGAGTGAGTTTTAAATTACTTTTTTTCCTTCAAAAATTACACTTTGTGCAGGGACAGTTCTAAGCACGGGAAACATGCGCCACTTTACATGCATATCATACACACCCCCTAGGTACGAAATTTAAAGGAATATTTCACTTTTATTGTTTCACTTTAAGCATTAATAAAATCACTGCTCCCAAAAAAACTTCAGAAAAAATTGCATTGATACATGTCCCCTGGGGCAGGACCCGGGTCCCCAAACACTTTTTATGACAATAACTTGCATATTAGCCTTTATAATTAGCACTTTAGATTTCTCCCATAGACTTTTCGAATTTGCCGCGAACACCCCAATTTGTTCGCTGTTCGGCGAACGGGCGAACAGGCAATGTTCGAGTCGAACATGAGTTCGACTCGAACTCGAAGCTCATCCCTACTCATAAATAGTGGTCCAGTCGTGTAGACAGGGGCGTTTGGAAATCTTTATTCCATGACGTCTGTGGAGGGGTAGGGGTCAGGGGCGGGATGTCCGAGATTAGGTTATACAGGAAAGAGATCAGGTGTCTTTGCGGTACTTTACGTTGACAAAGGGATTCAAAAGGTGTGAGTCGACGTGTCCAGGATGACTGATTTGCAGAGGTCGTGAGAAAATGTCGAATTTGCCTGTAAGTCCAGAAAGAGAACGCGGACGTCTTGGTGGAAGCTTTAATCTCTTCAAAGGACAGGGGTCTTCCTCCAGAGTAAACGTGGAGTGCAAGCACATCATCATGGGGCCACTCTAGATTCAAAAAACCCTCAGACAGGCCTGGAGGGAAATCCGGGTTTCCTGTCAGTGTAGTTAAGGGATTCGGGTGGGGGGGGTGAAGACCCATGAAGTGCAGATTTTTTAAGTGCCAAAAGCGTGGGATAGATAAGTGGGTGGGAAGTTAGAGATTGGGGCCAATTGCTGGAAGGCGTCCAAGGAAGCAAGTGTAAGGGTCCTGACGAGAAGGCCTTCTCAAGGAATACCCATGCCTTCTTAAAGGCATGTATATTCCAGTCAGCTATCCTAGTGAGGTGACATGCTGTGTGGTATTGGCGAAGGTCCGGTAGACCAATTCCCCCTCTAGATTTGGGTAAAGTGAGGCGGGCGAACTTAATGCGTGGCTGAGAATTCCGCCATAAAAAGGCAGAACATGCTTTCTGAAGGGCCTCGAAAAACCTTGGTGATAAAAAGATGGGGATTGATTGCATTAGGTAAAGGAGACGGGGCAGAATTATCATTTTAATCAGAGCCGCACGCCCAAACCAGGAAACATTCAAGCATATCCACTCTTTGAGGTGTATCTGAATCTTAAGTAGAGCGGGGTGGAAGTTCTTCAGGTACAGATCTGTTAGGCAATGGGGGATGCGGATACCCAAGTATGTGAGTGAGTCTTGAACCCACCTAAAAGGAAATGACTCTTGACAGTGTAGCACCTCCTGCATGGGAAGGGAGACATTGAGCGCCTGTGATTTTGAGTGATTGATCTTAAGATTTGACAGGAAGCCAAAATGTTCCAACTCTTTGAGGAGATTAGGAAGTGAAATACGGGGGGCCTGCAGGGAAAGAAGAATGTCGTCGGCGAAGGCCGCTACTTTAAACTCTCTGCCTTTCACAGTGATCCCTTGTATGTTCGAGTTATCCCTTAATTTGTTAAGGAAGGGTTCCAGGGCAAGGTTATATATCAAAGGGGACAGGGAGCACCCCTGACGAGTGCCATTGCTAATGCGAAATGTGTCCGACAGATGACCATTGACCTTCACCGCCGCAGAGGGCCCAGCATACAAGGCCATGATATACGACAGCATGCGGGATCCCAAGCCCAGGGCTCCAAGCATCTCCCGCATGTAGTCCCAGGCCACCTTGTCAAATGCCTTCTCGGCATCCAGCGAAAGAAAGAATCCCTGCCATTTAGAGGTCGTGAGCCAATGGTGTAAGTTAAGTGTGCGAATGGTGTTGTCTCTGGCCTCACGACCGGGAACAAAACCAACTTGATCAAGGGAGATAAGACCGGGTACCAAAGGCAGTAACCTATTTGCTAGTATCTTTGCATAAATTCTGATGTCCACATTGAGGAGGGAGATTGGTCTATAATTGGCTACTGAGGAGGGATCTTTACCCTCCTTCGGAATTACCGCAATGTGCGCTACTAGCATATTGTCAGGTCTATTTCGGGAGTCCGACAGGGCATTGAAGATGTCTAAAAGGTTGGGGGCCAGTGGAGAAATGAAAGATCTATAATATTGGAGGGTAAGGCCATCCGGGCCCGGGGATTTCCCCGGTTTCATCTGTTTCATTGCCACTTCTAGTTCTGTCGCCGAAATAGGACTTTCCAAGTCAAGAGACTGTTGAGGAGATAGCGGCTTAGGGCCGTAGCGAGACAGGAAATCTCTAATCTTTGTGGGACGAGACTCGGCAGTGTACGACGAGGGGGTATGGGGTTGTAGATTATACAGCTTGGAATAAAAGCTTTCGAATTCTTTGGCTATGTCCGCACTCTTGGCCAGAAGCTCTCCCCCAGGGCTGCGTATGTGGTGGACTGTGGAGGAGGGTTTTGAATTTTGTACTGTGCGTGCCAAAAGGCGGCCAGCCGGCCACATTTATTGCCCTGTTCGTAGAAGATCCTCTGGCCAAGAATATAGCGTCTCCTAGAGAATTTTCCTAACTCCTCCAAAAGGAGGGCTCAGGTGTGTATCAGATCCTGAAACGTTACTTGCGCACGTGTCAGCTTGTGGGAAGCTTCGAGGGATTTAATTCTCCCATTGAGGGAATTTATATGTTCTTGGCGCGGTTTCTTAGCTTTGGTAGCCAAGGCAATCAGTTCACCCCGGATCACACATTTATGCGCTTCCCAAAGGGAGATCGGCGAGACTTTTCCACCCGAGTTTTCCGTAAAGTATTGTTGGATTCTCATGAGAATCTGGTCTGTCATCAAAAGGGTCTTCAAGGAGGGCAAGGGTTGTGCGGATGAGGCCCTTGTCCCCATTAACATGGGGACATCCTCCCCATGTTGAGGGCATGTGGCCTGGTACGGTTCAGGAGGGAGGGGGGGCGCTCTCTCGTCCCCCCTCTTCCTCTGCGGCCGGCCAGGTTGCGTGCTCGGATAAGGGTCTGGTATGGATTTTTGGGGGGACTCCACGCCATTTTTTTTTTAATTTGGGGTGGAGTTCCCCTTAAAATCCATGCCAGATCTCAAGGGCCTGGTATGGATATTTAGGGGGAACCCCATGCCATTTTTTTTTTAATTTGCGGCGGGGTTCCCCTTTATATCCATTCCAGACCTAAAGGGCCCGGTAATTTAATTTTGGGGGACCCCACGCTTTTTTTTTTTTTATCAATGACTTTTCTATGTATTGATAAAAGCCGACAATTCATTAATAGCCGCAAGTGAGTTTTAAATGACTTTTTTTCCTTCAAAAATGACACTTTGTGCAGGGACAGTTCTAAGCATGGGAAACATGCGCGACTTTACATGCATATCATACACAACCCAACAGGCACGAAATTTAAAGGAATATTTCACTTTTATTTTTTCATTTTAAGCATTATTAAAATCACCGCTTCCGTAAAAACGTCTATTTTTAAAAACTTTTTTTGCATTGATACATGTCCCCTGGGGCAGGACCCGGGTCCCCAAACACTTTTTAGGACAATAAATTGCATATTAGCCTTTATAATTAGCACTTTAGATTTCGAACGTTCGAGTCCATTGTATTTAATAGGGTTCTAAAGTTCACACGAACATTCTGTCTGTACGCAGGTTCTGGTGCGAACCGAACAGGGGGGTGTTCGGCTCATCCCTGGTAATGATAGTGGGGAACAAGGTGAACCAATATTTGCGCTAACAAAAAAATAAATAAATAATAAATAAATGTATGAAGCAGCGTGCACAGTCTGTGAAAAGCAAACTTGATAATATATGAAACCAAAAATGCAGCGCTTCAATGTGAAAAATCAGTCCATGTGTTTCATAACAAAGGAAATAGATGCAGGAAATTGAAGAACTCCACCACCAAGGACTTCAGTGTGAACAGATAACACACCACCACAAAAAACGTGCTCACTAACTGCTTACCAGAAAGCGAGCATTATAGGCATATAGTGAAATGCAGGGGGTCACAGATGGATAAGGCTCTCCAATCTTGATAGGACAACAACCGAGGTATCCGACATCAACATCCAAGGAACTTCCAGGACTTAGATAACACTAATGCAGACCTCAGCAGGAGATGTTAAACCCATACAAAAAGAAAGGCAGCATAGTGAAGCCCGTAAGGTAAAAATGTAGGTTTATTTAAAATTCTACTTACAGGATAAAAGATCATCAAGGCAAAAAAGTATAATCCGCGGTTCTTAGCGTGCTCACATTGGTCAGCCTGACATGTTTCATCCCATAGGATATCATCAGAGGCGTGGCCAATGTTGTGAGCACGCTCATTATATACAGGAAATGGCAGTCACAATTACCTGTGATAGGTCAACAGGAACAAATACACAGCTTTTCCTACCTGTCATCACACACCCATGGAGCCGTGCATGCACCAGTGATGCTGCCCATAGATAGAAGAAAGCCCATACACGGCCGCGCATGTGCAAACCGCCGTGCTATCCATGGGGACAGGAAGGAGAAACCACAAATGTCATTCTTACCACCAGCAGTCAGGTGTTCAAATGGCAGGTTAAGAGACTGATCCTTGCTGAGGGAGGAGCAAGGAACACCTCGGGGCCTGTCATACACCCTAAACCATCTGCCCCCCCCCCATTTCTCATGTTCAGTCCAATGGTACCAACACGTATGCTAAAACGCCCAAAGGGGGTGGGAGAAGGGTCACCAATAATAGTCAGAAGCCCTTACCTTACAAACACCCACATAGTAAGGGAGGTTATGTTAGGAATCAGGGTTATGATGGCTATACACAACCAGATCGTTATGATAACGTTCCCACTTACAACTATTATGCACCTTTAAGAGAACGTCAGGACACTTATGATGATTATGATGAACGAAGTTACAATAATCGTTATATTGTTCAACATCCATCTGTCCGAACACCTAGAAACACACAACCTAATCCCAGACGACCAGGTTGGGATAGCCCAGGTTTCTATCCACCTAGGAGACCCCCTGCACCTCACTCGGGCCCCTCCTACCATTCAGATTTGCCCTCTTCCTCTTCTGCCCCCCCTTTTTTTCCCAGGGCCCCACAGGGAGGCAAGAGGGGAGGAGATCCAGGAGAGGGACCAGAGGGGGAGGAGGAGCCAATCAAAAAAGACAAAGAGTATAAGAGATGCTGGCATTTTCAATCTTAGCCAGCAATCACTTACTGATAATGAAAAATTTGTATTGGATCGTGGACTCAAATTTGCTCCGGATAAACCCCTCAGCAAATTTGGAGCTTTTATAGATATTCAGAAATACATCCGAAAGGTGAATATAAAAAGATATTTTTTGTCTCAACCTGTCTCCATCAATGCGAATGAGTCCAATGGAGTTAAACACTCCGGTCTATCTAACGCTTCCCTCTTCAATCCGCCTGGATTTATACCACCATCCATATCCGTTTTTAAAGAGTTAGTCCTGAAGGATCTTGATAAATTAAAAATTAGGAAGAACTATCAAGACTCTCGATTTTGTGAGGGATTAAAATCCCTTAAAGAGAGAGATGACATTATTGTTCGTCCGGCGGACAAAGGAGGGGGCATTGTAGTGATGGATAAGAGTTCTTATACTTCAGAGATGGAAAGAATTTTGTCGGATGTGGACACTTACATTCCACTTAATCATGATCCTATCTTTAGATATAAGAAAGAACTCACTTCACTCATTGAAAGGGGATTTGAGCATAATCTTTTGAATGGGAAAGAGAGAGACTTTCTTATTCCACTGGCCCCGAGGAAGCCTATCATGTATTTTTTGCCCAAGGTACATAAGAGTCTGATTAACCCACCTGGAAGACCCATTGTTAGTGGGCTTGACTCTATTACCTCGCGTATTGGCAAGTACATTGATGGCTTTTTGCAGCCTTTGGTGTCCGATACACCATCTTACATCAAGGATTCTGCACAAGTTATAAGATCCTTAGAGAGTTTGGAGTGGAGGGATGGCTACATTTTGGCTACTGCCGATGTGGCCTCCCTCTACACCATCATCTCACATACTGATGGGTTGGAAGCTGTTGAAACCTTTCTAAGGAGGGACTCCAGTTTGATTCCATCTCAGCAGGAGTTTGTCCTGGAGTTGCTGAATTATGCCATGACCCATAACTACTTTTGGTTTGGGGCAGTGATTCTCAACCAGGGTTCCGTGGAACCCTAGGGTTCCTCCAGAAGTTGCTAGGGGTTCCTTCAGCATTGGGCAATTTCTGCCTCTCAGATAATTTCCTACTGACATCATTGATCTTTTTAGCTATCTGTAAGGAGGTGATTCTTCCCAATGACCACAAGTGTAAGGACCATCCTTCCCACTGACCATCACACAAAGGTATCATGAATTGTAGATTTCTAATTTTTAGCAGGGGTTCCCCGAGACCGGAGAACTATTTCAAGGGTTCCTCTGTGTTGAAAAGGTTGAGAAAGGCTGGTTTGGGGGAACCCATTACCTTCAAAACAGGGGAGTTGCCATGGGCGCAAAATTTGTGCCCAGTATGGCTAACTTATTCATGGCCTAGTGGGAGGAGGATGTCATCTATGCCAACAGGAGATCTGAATTGATCTTCTGGGGTAGGTATATAGATGACATCCTCCTCCTGTGGAATGGCAGCACGACATCTTTGGTAACTTTTTTGGAGTCTCTCAATAACAATTCATTGGGGATTGTATTACAGTTCGAGATGAGTTCTGAGGGTATCCACTTCTTGGATCTTGATCTACAGATCAAGAATGGTATTCTCAATATATCAAATTTCTTTAAAAGCACGGATCGTAATGGATACATAGGACGTGATAGTTGTCATCATCCATTATGGCTGAATTCGATCCCAAAAAGCCAATTTGTTCGTTTGAGGCGTAACTGCACTTTAAAGGGAGATTTTTTTACACAGGCCAATGTGCTAAAAGAAAGGTTCATCGAAAAGGGATATACATCAGATGATCTTAATGCTGCTATTGAAGAAGTGGGAAACACTGACCGTGCTCTTGTTCTTAGGAATAAGGACAGAGTGCCCTCTATGAAGACCAACTATAATTTCGCCATGGTCACCACTTTTTCAACGCAGCATACTGACATCAAAAAAATCTTTATGAAACATTGGGATGTCTTACGTAATGACAAGATTTTGGGACCAGTTCTTCCTGATAGGCCGCAAGTTGTCTTTAGAGGGGTTCCCCCTCTGAAACTGCAAGTGGCTCCCAATATCTTAGACCCTCCTAATAGAGTTTCCTTTTTCCAAAAAACCAAGGGATGTTACACTTGCCATTACTGTAATGTGTGTATTGTTAATAAAGAAAAAAAGTAGGAGAATCAGCCAATTTAGTTCACACATTACTGGAAGAATATTCGACATTAACACTTTCATTACGTGTACATCTCTTAATGTCGTCTATCTCCTAATTTGTCCGTGCGGTCTCCAGTATGTAGGCCGCACGACATGTGCCATGCATGTTCGTGTGAACGAACACATTACTAATATAAGAAAAGGCTTCCCTAAGCATACAGTATCTCGACATTATTTGGAATGTCATAATAAAAATCCCAAAGGTACCACTTTTCTGGCCATTGATCGTTTCACCCCACATTGGCGGGGAAGTTTGTCTAAGCGAGAAATCTCCAGACTTGAAACTCGCTGGATATATGATTTAAAATGTTATACCCCGTTCGGCATTAATGTCGAATGGGATATAAATTGTTTTATTAATAATAGTTGATTTTTCTCCCTTTTTATCATTTTAATATTGATTTTTAATTAGGTTTTCATATTAGTCTTGGAAATATGTGCATCATACAGGTTGAGAATGGTCTTTTCTCCCTGTGTGGAGCTATTTTTAATAGCTCAATAAATACCAGTAATTTTCTATTTGGACACTAGTGGGCAGTGTTCATTTATATTTTAGCAATTTTTTGTTCCTCTGTTGGTGCCTTTTTCACTTTAAGTGAGCCTCCCGTTCATCCTCACTTTAGTGTCAATCGCACATTTTTATTAATACCTATGATCATCTCATTTTGTATTAAATATGTGTCCTTTGTTAATACTTTGGAATTTGCCGGCATTTATTCTGGCTGGCTTTAAGCAGTGTCATTTTTGCCTTCCATTTCCGGTTTTCAGCATTGGAACGCAGGGCCTGGTTATACTGTGTTACCTGTGTCATTTCCGGGTTTGATCTTTCTCCCGGCCGGATGTTTACATTGGGGTGAACTTCCTGTGATGTGGCGATTCACTTCCAGGTTGCGCCGTTCCGCCCATCGAGGGAGGATATCACCTCGTCTGACATTCTCATCAAGAGATGTCATTGCGGAGCGCTTGTGACCGCGCCTTGCGTTTGTCCTTTGCTCCGCCCTTCTGGAGGTAAGAATGACATTTGTGGTTTCTCCTTTCTGTCCCCATGGATAGCACGGTGGTTTGCGCATGTGCGGCCGTGTATGGGCTTTCTTCTATCTATGGGCAGCATCACTGGTGCGGTCGCGGTGCGCATGCGCGGCTCCGTGGGTGTGTGATGACAGGTAGGAAAAGCTGTGTATTTGTTCCTGTTGACCTATCACAGGTAATTGTGACTGCCATTTCCTGTATATAATGAGCATGCTCACAACATTGGCCACGCCTCTGATGATATCCTATGGGATGAAACATGTCAGGCTGACCAATGTGAGCACGCTAAGAACCGCGGATTATACTTTTTTGCCTTGATGATCTTTTACCCTGTAAGTAGAATTTTAAATAAACCTACATTTTTACCATACGGGCTTCACTATGCTGTCTTTCTTTTTGTATGGGTTTAACATCTCCTGCATTAGTGTTATCTAAGTCCTGGAAGTTCCTTGGATGTTGATGATGTCGGATACCTCGGTTGTTGTCCTATCAAGATTGGAGAGCCTTATCCATCTGTGACCCCCTGCATTTCACTATATGCCTATAATGCTCGCTTTCTGGTAAGCAGTTAGTGAGCACGTTTTTTGTGGTGGTGTGTTATCTGTTCACACTGAAGTCCTTGGTGGTGGAGTTCTTCAATTTCCTGCATCTATTTCCTTTGTTATGAAACACATGGACTGATTTTTCACATTGAAGCACTGCATTTTTGGTTTCAATGATAGTGGGGAACCTACTAGTACAGGATAACTGATATTATGATAATATGATAACCCATGAGCAGTGTAAACTTAGGGGGCTAGGGAGCCAAGCACACTTCAACTAAAGCCCATGAAACAATGTGCATAATGTTTTCAAGTATTTCTAATAATTCTGCCAACTGCCAATAATGTTGACCCTAATCTCATCATGACATAACCTACTCGGGTTTACTCTAACGGAAGGATGAAGGTGTTTCCCAATCATGCATGACGGCTTAAGAGACTGGAACCTCTCGTCAGAGTAAAGGGGGTTACTTTATGCGGACCTCCATCATCTCCTAGCAAAAGGCAAGTACCTACAGGGCCCCCCTCAGAGCGCAGGAAGTCGGAGGGAGGACCCCTTCTTATCCCATTGAATCAAAATCAATCGTGACCAGGATCACACACAATTAGAATAAAACACAATCTAGCCCATAGAGCAAAGTGAATATACACATTCTCGTTGTTCAGTTTCATTCCACAGGGGGGAGTGGGGGGTGTACTAAGCATCACAAACAAACAAATAAACAAACAAACAAGGCCCCCCTCCTCCCAAAAGCTACAATGAATCCTTTGTGACAGGGAAGGAGATGTGAGAGGCTAGGCCGGGAAGAGTGTTCAGTCAGAGAACTGGCGCACTGCCATAGCTGTCGATTACACGAACGTTCCAAGCAGTCAGATGAGCAAAACAACATGTTACCTCCTTTGTAGCGAACACTCATTAGCTAGTCCAACCCCGTCTCACGTCAGACAGACGGGAGGGTGCGAAGGACGCCAGTGTCCAGGACGGAAGGGTCAAGAAGGTGCAGTCTGGAGGGGCTTCCGGTGATGATACCTCAATGGGATTGCGGACGTTTCGTGTTGTAGGTAAGCCCGGGACCTTGGCAAGGGGGAGCAGTGTAGGTAGAGATCCTGGAGGGGAGACAAAAAGAAGGGGGGGGGGCAGAAGAGCAATATAGGGTGTAGGTTACTCACGAGAGCAGGCATTTGGCGGAAGGAAGTCCAGGAACTTTAGGCATCTGCACCATCCCTTCTCCGCGCGGGCGTGGAGGGGGAGCCCGGGCTGCTGTGATGTAAGTCGCGCCTGGAGGCATGGTTCCCCGGTGAGGATGGACCAGCTCTGTATCTTCGGGATCTGTGTCGCTGCACCTTCGGAGACGGGTGGAGAGATACAGGGAGCCACGGTTCCGCCGGGAAATAAAATGCGTACCACTCCGGAAGCTCAACGAGTTGCTCGCAGAAATTGTGAAGGTCTTCGGGTGTGCGAAGGAGAGCAGAGCAGCCCCTAGCGGATCCCGAGAGCCCGAAAGGAAATTTCCAGCGATACTGAATGTTCCTGGAGCGTAGAGCCTCCAGCAGGGGGCGCAGGGCACGTCTGTTCTGAAGCGTCATCTGGGACAGATCTTGAAACAGTTTGATCTCGGCGCCATTATGGAGGATACGGCCTCTCTCTCTGGCTTTGCGGAGAATCTCCTCCTTAAGTGGAAAGTTCACCAAACAACATATCACATCCCTTGATGGTTCAGTGTCCCGGGGTAGTGGGCATAGGGCACGATGGGCTCTTTCCATATCGATGGGGGAATCTGCTGGGCGCCCAATCAAATCATTAAATATGGCGCACAAGGTCTGTTGCAGGGAGGTCGGGTCCACAGTCTCAGGGATGCCCCGTACTCTAACGTTGTGTCTCCGGCCCCTATTATCGAGGTCCTCGACATGTCTGTGGATGTCTAGGAGCTGGGAAAGTTGTGCATCATAGGTGGTTTGGATTTGCCGGATAGCAGCCGCTTGCCGCTGGGTTGTTCCACTCCATCAATCCTATAGACCAGTGGTCATCAACCCTGTCCTCAGGGCCCACTAACAGGCCAGGTTTTATGTATTACCTTGGGGAGATGCAGACTAGAATACTGCAATCACTGAGCAGCAAATGATATCACCTGTGATGTATTTCAGTTATCTTGCAAACCTGGCCTGTTGGTGGGCCCTGAGGACAGGGTTGATGACCACTGCTATAGACCGCAGCGTGAATCTCGGCCTTCAAGTCAGCGATCGCTGTGGTGACCGTATTCTTAATGTCAGCTGCAATTGTCTCTAGATCAAATAGGCTGGGGGGATAGGTCCGCCCCATGCTCCCTTCAGGTCCCCCAGATAGCGGGGTGGCGGGATCCGTGTTAGCCAAGGCTGGGGATTGGGCCTGTGAGGCCTGTGAAGCCGCGTGTGCGGCCACGAGTTGGGACCGGAACAGCTCCGGTATGTTTCTGCCGTGCTGTGTACCTGAGTCCCCGGCCGTCCTGGAGGTAGAGGAGCTCCGTGTGGATCTGCTCATGTTGGTAGCTGGGTGTAGGTTCCCCTAAAAGCAAGAGTCAGTCCCCGGGTCGCAGGAGCTCTCAGCTTATGCTGCCATCCAGGTCGCCGTCCAAGCCACGCCCCCTGGTATGGATTTTAAGGAAAACCCCCTACCCTTATCCGAGTAAGCGTGCCCCCCCTCATGAACCGTACCAGGCCGCATGCCCTCAACATGGGGGGGTGGGTGCTTTGGGGCAGGCGGCGCCCTGCACTCCCCCACCCCAAAGCACCTGCCCCCATGTTGATGGGGACAAGGGCCTCTTCCCGACAACCCTGGCCATTGGTTGTCGGGGTCTGTGGGCGGGGGGCATTTCAGAATCCGGGAGCCCCCTTTAATAAGGGGGCCCCCCAAATCCCGGCCCCCCACCCTATGTGAATGAGTATGGGGTACATCATACCCCTACCCATTCACCTGGTGGCAAGTAATTTATTAGGCAGCTCCGGGGGTCTTCTTCCGACTTCGGGGGTCTTCTTCCAACTTCAGGGGTCTCTTGTTCTGCTCTCCGGTTCTTTCTGCCGGGCGCCCGCTATCTTCTTCCAACTCTTTTTCTAGCGGGGTCCCGGTCTTCATCGTCGTCTTCTTCCAACTTCAGGGGTCTCTTGTTCTGCTCTCCGGTGTCGTCTCCGCGCTCTCCGGTTCTTCTCCCGCTCTCCGGTGCCTTCTCCATGATCTCCGGTTCTTTCTGCCTTCTGCCCCGCTATCTTCTTCCAACTGTTTTGCTAGCGGGGTCCTGGTCTTCATAGTCGTGTTCTTCACTCTTCTCTCCGCCCGAAGTTGCCTCGTCACTGTCTGCCGCTACAATGTTGTGTGCGCGGAGCGCAACCACTTATATTGGCATAGGGCGTGGGGGAGCGCAGGGCGCCCCCTGCCCCAAAGCACCCACCCACCCATGTTGAGGGCATGCGGCCTGGTACGGTTCAGGAGGGGGGGCGCGCTCGCTCGCCCCCCCTTTCCTGATCTGCCGGGCTGCGTGCTCGGATAAGGGTCTGGTATGGATTTTGGGGGGACCCCCGTGCCTTTTTTTATTTATTTTGGTGGGGAGACCCCTTTGAATCCATACTAGACCCAAGGGCCTGGTATGGTTTTTTTCTCGTTTTTTTTTTTTCCCCCTGGGACTGTGACGTCATATGGCGGCAGGGTCACTGGGTGGCATTACCAGGTGACCACGCCCATGCCTATATAAGTGAATGCGCTCCGCTCTCAAGGCATTACAGCCGGAGACAGCGACGAGTCAACATCTCCAGGAGAGAAGAGGGAAGAAGGCGACGAAGACCGGGCCCCCGCTAGCAAAAGAGCTGGAAGAAGATAGCGGAGGCCCGGCAGAAGGAAGAAAGAACCGGAGAGCGAGAGAAGAACCGGAGAGCGCGGAGACGACACCGGAGACCCCCCGAAGTTGGAAGAAGACCCCCGAAGTTGCAAGAAGACCCCCGGAGCTGACTAATAAAATTAATTAAAAAACCTGTGTAGTGTTTTTATTGCCATTTTTTTTCCACCAGGTGAATGGGTAGGGGTACGATGTACCCCATACTCATTCACATAGGGTGGGGGGCCGGGATCTGGGTGCCCCCTTATTAAAGGGGGCTTGCGGATTCCGATAAGCCCCCCGCCCGCATACCCCGACAACCAACGGCCAGGGTTGTCGGGAAGAGGCCCTGTCCTCATCAACATGGGGGCAGGGTGCTTTGGGGTGGGGGGGCCCGCAGGGTGCCCCCCTGCCCCAAAGCACCCACCCCCCCATGTTGAGGGCATGCGGCCTGGTACGGTTCAGGAGGGAAGGGGGGGCGCTCTCTCGTCCCCCCTCTTTTCCTGCGGCCTGCCAGGTTGCGTGCTCGGATAAGGGTCTGCTATGGACTTTGGGGGGACCCCCACGCCATTTTTTTCGGCGTAGGGGTTCACGTTAAAGTCCTTACCAGACCTAAGGGCCTGGTATGCTCCTGGAGGGAAACCCATGCCGGTTTTTTATTTAAAATTTGGTGTGGAGTTCCCCCTCAAGATCCCTGTTCAGAACGCAACACATGTGCGAATCAGATGCATGCCCATTGAAACATAATGGGCCTGAATTCACACCTGAGCCGTACCGCAATGCCTAGAGAACGCACACGTTTTTTTCAGCAATGCGGAGTGCGAATGCATCGCACATATGTGAACCAGCTTCATTGGAATTAATGTATTTTTATAATGTTATGCGAATTGGATGCGGTGTAAGCCACAACCAATTTGCATAGGTGGGAACGGGGCCGGAGAGACGTTTTTAAGTTGCAAAAAACGCTCAAACAAGCGGCTGGAAAACGTCCGTGTGCATGTAGCCTTATATGAACCACTTGCTTACTGGCCACTTAAACCCCCTTCCTGCCCAGACCAATTTTCACATTTCAGCGCTAATGCACTTTGAATGACAATTGCGCGGTCATACAACACTGTAACCCAATGAAAATGTATTATTTTTTTGCACACAAATAGAGCTTTATTTTGGTGCTATTTGATCACCTCTGCGTATTTTAACCACTTCAGCAACGGGCCTATTCTGGCACTTCTCTCCTTCATGTAAAAATCCTAATTTTATAGCTATAAAATTACTTAGAAACCCCAAACCTTATATATGTTTTTTAGCAGACACCCTAGGGAATAAAATGGCGGTCATTGCAAATTTTTATTTTGCTCGTTATTTGCGCAATACATTTTCAAACGCCTTTTTTTGGGGAAAAAATGGTTTCTTGAATTAAATAATTACAAAACAGTAAAGTTAGCCCAAATTTTTTGTATAATGTGAAAGATGTTGCTATGCTGAGTAAATAGATACCTAACATGTCACGCTTTAAAATTGCGCACGCTCATGGAATGACACCAAACTTCAGTACTTAAAAATCTCCATAGGCGATGCTTTAATGTTTTTTACACGTTACCATTTTCGCATTACAGAGCTAGTGCTAGAATTGTTGAACTCGTTCTAACGCACGCATCAATACCTCACATGTGTGGTTTGAATGGCGTTTACATATGTGGGCGGGACTTACGTGTGTGTTCGCTTCTGAGCGCGAGCTACCGGGGACATGGGCGTTTTTTTTTTTTTTTTACTCTTTTTTTTACTTTTTTTTTTTATCACTTTTATTCCTATTACAAGGAATGTAAACATCCCTTGTAATAGGAATCTATTGTGACAAGTCCTCTTTATGGAGAGATGCAGGGTCAATAAGACCCCACATCTCTCCTCCAGGCTGGAAAGCATGAGATCGGTCAAAAAAATTCACCGATCTCATGCTGACAGCCGAGATCACGGCTTGTTTACATACGGGAACCCGGCGTGACGTCATAACGTCGCGCCCGGGCCTCCGACGGTCATAGAGATGACCCCTCCCGCCGCCTATGAGAACGATCAAGCGGCGGAACTGCCGATATGATCGTTTTTATCGTGCACAGAATCGTCGACTGAAAATAATGATATCTTTATGATGCCTGCAACTGCAGGCATCATTCAGATGTCACCGCACAAAGCCAAGGATGTCATTTGACGGTGGGCGGTAGGGAAATGGTTAATATTTCGAAAATTTAGAAAAAAGATAATTTTTCTCCTTCATTGATGTACACTGATGAGACTGCACTGATGGGCTACACTGATGGGCACTGAGAGGTGGCATTGCTAGTTGGCACTGGTGGGCATTGAGAAGTGGCACTGGCAGGGGCTACTGATTGTCACAGAATTGCCTCTTCCTCTTTGGGCCCGATGTCCCTTGCACATAAGCCAGTGATTGCCTTTTTTTATGCTCACGCTGTCAGCACAAGGAGAAAACAAAAACCATTACTGAGCTTTTGTTTACATCACATGATCAGCTGTCATTGGCTGACAGCTGATCACATGGTAAGGGGCAGGTATCGGCCGCTTACTCGGATCTGTCATCACCCGAGTCTCAGTGACTCGGTGACCACAGTGCACATGCGAAGGGGAGGACGTCTATTGATGGACTCCCGGCAATTGAGGACTGTGCTGTGGCCGTCGATCAGCTATAGCGCTGATCTCAAGTGATTAAAGAGGGTCTAAATGGGCCATTGACATGCATCACAATTCAACTTAGGAATGTGTCTTTGCAAAGTTAAACTAAATTAAATCCTTTCTTATTTTTGCTTGGGGATAGAGTGCAGAAGGATTACAAGTCTAGACAGTTTTTGGGGATGTCTGCACCCCTGATATGGTGAAGACAACTCCCAAATTTGGCCACTTTATCCTTCCAAATAATTCACTTCCTGTCACATAGCCACACAGGAAGTGAGGGGAAATCCCTACCAATGTCTTTCCTTGGGGACACACAGGTCAATCTAAATACTTTCCCCATTATGTACATTGCACTCCAGCATTTTGCTGGGTACACCCCAAATTATTAGGTACTTGGGGTTTATTTACTAAAGGCAAATCCACTTTGCACTACAAGTGCACTTGCTGGATATCCAAGGGGGACATGCAAGGAAACAAAAAAAACACCATCTTTTCTTTTACATGATTGGATGTTACAATCACCAGTGCTTCCCCTCAGATTTTCAGCAGCTACCCTTTTACTGCAGAGTGGATTTGTCTTTACTAAACCCCAAACTACCCAATGATTTGGGGTGTACACAACAAAGTGCTAGAGTGTAATTTGCTTAATGGGGACACTAGTTATATTGATATGTGTGTCCCCAAGAAAAGACATTGGTAGGGTTTTACCTTCACTTCCTGTTTAGCTGTGTGACAGGAAGTGAAGCCAATTTTACTAAAAGGAACACAAAGCCCAACCTAAAAAAAAACAAGCAGGGGTTCTAACACTTACTTGGTTTCCCTCAAAATGCCCACCATTAGAATCGTATTGCCTTGAGCTATTTTTAAGTGCAGTGCTCTAAATCAGTGCTTCTCAAGTACCCCCAACAGGCCATGTTTGCAGGTTTTCCTTCATCTTGCACATTACAGTCAATGGTTGGTATTTTGGACAGCAATTCTCGATAAGATAAATTCACAAAACATGTCCTGTTGGGGGTACTTGAGAACTGAGGCTGAAAACCACTGCAGTAAAAAGGAAAATTGAATACTTACCGCTCTGTATTTTTCATTTCCTGGTGACTATCCATGGCAGCACACAATACATGCATATGCTACAATGAAGGCACCAGGTTAGACAAATCACACCTGTTTTGTTTTGACATGCCAATCAGCTGTCACATTTGTTGCACAAAAAACAAACATCAAAACTTTGCATCAAATTGTATTGGTCAACAAAACAAAGGGAAGCCAAAATAAAAAAACATGGTCAATTTGAAACATTAGTCACAGCTTGAGAAAGATTTAGCAAAATAATGCAGCACAGACAATTAAATCAAAGTGAACAAACAACACACATTAACAACATCAAAAATATTTCAGGGGAACATATCCCCCACACAAAAAAATACAATCAACAAAAGTAAAACAAACATCTGTTTTGCAAAGACATAACAAATAAAATGCATGCGTTACAAACTCGATAAGGACACCAAAATATACATTTTGCCGGACACGCACACACACACTTGCCTCTTTTCAGGGCAAGGGAGAGAATGCTATCTGCAAACTTTATATAACATAGTGTGAGGGGGTTAGCTCGGCAGCGGGTGTGTGTGACCCCCAAGATGGGCTCCCCACACAAAAACAGGCCCAGCAAACGAAGGTTGTGGTTTTCAAAATCAAAAAGGTGCGGTTTATTTTCTATTTACAGTGACAAAACACAGCAAAGCAAAAGAAACATAAACAAAATAAATCCTGGTCAACTTGACCTCTGACTAAACATACAGGTTTCCTAACTAACAACTGGGATCAGCCTAGTGCTGTCCTAGTCCCTAAGTCCCTGGTTTTAAATGTCCAAGCAAATAGCCACACAGGCTTTGTCTCACCGCACAGGGGTTCACTCTCCCTAGACAGTCCACACAGGTCTGGTTCCAAACATGAGCTAACATCTAATGAAGCTGGGAGTTCTTATAGAGGCCTAAATGAGCTGACAAGCTTCAGCTGGTCTCCTCATCTCTGTCTGCACGACGCCCCACACTCTCCCTAGAGGTATGAGTCATCCATGAGCCCACTAGCCTTATACAACTCTCCACCTAGTTGTATAAGTCGGCGTAAAGCCTGAATCTGGGCGAAATATATCTACCCCCCTGGATGCAACCAGGTGACTTTACCTTCCTGCTGTCACATACCCCCCCTCTTGTTTTAACCTCGGGGTTGGAACACCAGCAATCAGGCATTCATGTACTCGAGACAAAGCATCCACATTCCCCATTTGAACGCCAGGGCGATGCTTTACTGTGAAGTTGAATTCCTGGAGGGCCAGGAACCACCTATTCACTCTTCTATTTGTTTCCTTGTTTTGAGCCATCCACTTTAACGGAGCGTGATCCGTAACCATGTCAAAGTGCCTACCTAGCAGGTAGTACCGAAGGGAATCTAGAGCCCACTTCACCGCTAAACACTCCTTTTCAACGGTGGCGTAATTTACCTCATGGGACTTCAACTTCCTGCTGAGGTAAATGACTGGGTGCTCTTCCCCGTTCCAGACCTGGGACAATACTGCTCCTAACCCCACATCTGACGCATCACTTTGTACGACAAAGTCTTTAGAGAAGTCGGGTGAGTACAACACTGGCTGGCTACATAAGGCTTGTTTCAAGAATTGGAATGCTGCCTCAGCCTCGGGGGTCCATTTAATCATGACCGACCCTTTCCCCTTCGTCAGGTTGGTTAGGGGCACAGCCTTAGAAGCAAAGTGGGGAATGAATCGCCGATAATACCCAGCGATTCCCAGAAAGGCTCGTACCTGCTTCTTGCTGTTGGGACGTGGCCAACTCTGGATGGCCTCGACTTTGTTGAGTTGGGGTTTTATTACTCCCCTCCCAATGGTGTACCCAAGATATTTGGCCTCCTCCTGCCCAATGGTACACTTCTTGGGGTTAGCCGTAAACCCCGCTTCCCGAACAGAGTCCAGGACTGCTTGCACTTTTGGCAGATGTGAGGCCCAATCTGTGCTATGGACAATTATGTCATCCAGGTAAGCCGCAGCATACTTCCGATGGGGCCTCAGCATCTGGTCCATTTTCCGCTGGAATGTGGCCGGCGCATTCTGTAACCCGAACGGCATTCTTTTATATTGGAACGCCCCGTCTGGGGTTACAAATGCGGTTTTCTCTTTGGCCGACTTGGCCAGGGGGATTTGCCAATACCCTTTTGTGAGGTCAAGAGTCGTCATGTATCGGGCTGTTCCCAGCCGGTCGATCAACTCATCTATACGTGGCATGGGGTAGGTGTCAAATTTTGTAACTTTGTTCAACTGACGAAAATCGTTACAAAATCGCCAGCTCCCATCCGGTTTAGGCACCAACACAATGGGACTAGACCAATCACTTTGGGACTCCTCTATCACCCCTAAGTTCAGCATTTTCTGTACTTCCTCCCGTATTGCCTCCCGTCGGGCCTCTGGGATCCGATAGGGTTTTAACTTCACCCTTTCACCGGGCGGGGTAATGATGTCATGCTCTACCCCAGATGTTTGTCCCGGCAGCTCAGAGAATACCTCCTTGTTGCGAAGCACAAACTCCTTAACCTCCTGTTGTTGGGGTTGTGACAAGGTGGCTGCTATTCCAACCTCAGGAATCACGCAACCAGTTTGAGCTGGTGACCAAGTGTCTGCGACTAGGGACTCTCTATCCCTCCAGGCTTTCAACAGATTAACGTGATAGATCTGTTCGGGCTTTCGCCTTCCTGGTTGTCTGACCTTGTAATTCACTTCGCTCACTTTTTCCATTATCTCGTAGGGGCCTTGCCATTTGGCAAGGAATTTACTTTCAACCGTAGGGACAAGTACCAGTATCCTATCCCCCGGGGAAAAGGTACGGGTCTTGGCTCCACGGTTGTACACTCTCTGCTGTGCTAACTGCGCTTGGGCCAAATGTTCCTTCACGATGGGCATTACCTGTGCAATTCGGTCTTGCATCAGGGCGACATGCTCAATCACACTCCTGTGGGGAGAACTCTCACTTTCCCAAGTTTCCTTGGCAATATCCAACAGCCCTCTTGGGTGTCTCCCATACAGTAACTCAAAGGGGGAGAATCCCGTAGAGGATTGGGGCACCTCCCTAATAGCAAACATCAGATAAGGAAGTAGACAGTCCCAATCCTTTCCATCTCTATCCACCACTTTCTTCAACATTTGTTTTAGGGTTTTGTTGAACCTTTCAACCAGCCCATCGGTTTGGGGGTGATACACAGATGTACGTAATTGCGTCACTTTGAACAATTTACACAGCTCCTTCATAACCCGGGACATAAAAGGGTGTACCTTGGTCCGTAAGCAGTTCTTTACAAATACCCACCCGGCTAAACACAAGAGATAGCTCTTTGGCTATGGTTTTGGCCGAGGTATTTCGGAGAGGGATCGCTTCTGGATAACGGGTGGCATAGTCCATTATAACTAATATGTACTGGTGCCCCCTAGCGGACTTGATTATAGGACCTACCAAATCCATGGCGATCCTCTCAAACGGGACCTCAATGATGGGTAGAGGGACCAGCGGGCTACGGAAATGTGGCATCGGGGCCGACCTCTGACACACAGGGCAGGAGGAACAATAATTTTCTATGTCCTTCATCACCCCCGGCCAATAGAATCTCTGTAATACCCTCTCTCGGGTTTTCTCTGTCCCCAGATGACCTCCAAGAATGTGCCCATGGGCCAACTCCAACACCAACTTCCTGTAAGGTTTGGGCACCACAAGCTGCTCAACGGTTTCTTCTGCCCTTTTTGCCACCCGATACAGTAGGTCCTTCTCTACGCTGAAGTATGGGTAAGTGCAGGTATTATCTGGGTTCACTAACTCGCCATCTATTTTCACTACGTTTTCCCGTGCCTTTATTAGGGCGGGGTCTTTCAACTGTTCTGTGGCAAAGTTTTCCCTGTGAACCTCAAGATCAGAAAACTCCACAGACGGTAGGTTTTCGTCTGAGGAGGTGGGCTCCTCTCCAGTTTCTTGAGTCTCCCCTGCCAATACTGATAAGGGAAATTCCGGAGAGTCCTCACCACTCTCAGGGGAGTTCTGGCTATCACATTCCTGGTACATAGGGGCACCAGTGGGGGGCTCAGGATCATCCCACAGTTCCCAGAACTTCGGAAAATCCCTTCCCACAATGGCGTCATGCGGTAACTGAGATACTAAGCCCACTGGATGAGAGAGGGTACCTTTGGGGGTCTCGAAACACACTGTATGGGTTCCTCCACAACCGGGCAATTGGCTGCAATATGTCCCGCTTGCCGGCAGCGGTAGCAAACGATCCTTCTTGCGGCCTCTTGAGCCGCTGATTTCCCAGGCTGTTCTCGCCAAACTTGGGGTAGAGCTCCCACCCTCTCACTCTCTCCACCCTCACCCCTTGGAATCCTCTTATCCGCCCCTGGGGATGGTCTGGTCTTAGGGTGGAAAGTCCGAGTGTCTCTGGAAGAGGCCGTCAGGTTCTCTGTAGCCAAGTATTTCTCCACACGATCCACAAGACCATCGGCCGTCTCTGGGTCTCCATGGCTTACCCACTTTTGGATGGCAGTAGGAAGAGCTCTCAAAAACCGATCCATTACAACACGTTCCACAATCTTTGGTGCGGACAAAGTCTCTGGCTGTAGCCACTTTCTGCTCAGGTGAATGAGATCATACATTTGAGACCTGGGGGGTTTTCCAAGCTGGAAAGTCCAGTTATGCACACGCTGAGCCCAGACAGCCTGGGTGACACCCAGCCTTGCCAATATTTCAGCTTTTAGCATCACATAGTCTTTTGCTTGGTTAGGCTCTAGGTCATAGTAAGCTTTCTGCGATTCACCAGTTAACAGAGGAGCCACCAGTCCAGCCCACTGCTCCTCAGGCCACTTTTCTCTTTCAGCGGTCCTTTCAAATGTGGTCAAAAATACCTCTGGATCATCCTCTCCAGTCATTTTTGTCAATAAACGACTCACCCCAAAGGACGCGGTATTAGTGGGACGGCTTTCCTCACTGGTCTGCGGACGTTGCTGCATTACTGCTTCCATCTGTTGTTGTAGTCTCTGCTCTTGCTTCTGCAACAGGTCTATGAAGCGGGCCTCAGATTGCTGCTGGGCTTGTTGCTGAGCCTCCAGACTCTGTTGCAAAGTTGCGTTTGTCTGCTGCTGGGCTGCAAGGCTCTGTTGATGAGCTTGCTGCTGGGCTGCAAAGTTCTTTTGCAAACCTGCATTTGTCTGCTGTTGATTGGCATTTGCTAGAGCCAGCTGCTTCAGTATCTCCTCCATGCTGGCTTAAAAAAAAAACTGCCACTGGTTCTCCACCAACTGTGAGGGGGTTAGCTCGGCAGCGGGTGTGTGTGACCCCCAAGATGGGCTCCCCACACAAAAACAGGCCCAGCAAACGAAGGTTGTGGTTTTCAAAATCAAAAAGGTGCGGTTTATTTTCTATTTACAGTGACAAAACACAGCAAAGCAAAAGAAACATAAACAAAATAAATCCTGGTCAACTTGACCTCTGACTAAACATACAGGTTTCCTAACTAACAACTGGGATCAGCCTAGTGCTGTCCTAGTCCCTAAGTCCCTGGTTTTAAATGTCCAAGCAAATAGCCACACAGGCTTTGTCTCACCGCACAGGGGTTCACTCTCCCTAGACAGTCCACACAGGTCTGGTTCCAAACATGAGCTAACATCTAATGAAGCTGGGAGTTCTTATAGAGGCCTAAATGAGCTGACAAGCTTCAGCTGGTCTCCTCATCTCTGTCTGCACGACGCCCCACACTCTCCCTAGAGGTATGAGTCATCCATGAGCCCACTAGCCTTATACAACTCTCCACCTAGTTGTACAAGTCGGCGTAAAGCCTGAATCTGGGCGAAATATATCTACCCCCCTGGATGCAACCAGGTGACTTTACCTTCCTGCTGTCACAATAGGTTTGTGTGCTAATGAGGCAATTGAAAACACATGCACAGTCCATGAAACACCCAAAATGCAAGTTCACCCAATGTAGAGACTGAACTTCAAAGTGGGTACACCTGTTAAGGATGTCCTTCAATTACTAACCAATAAAACACTCTCTGAGCATGCCCAGAAACATCCAGGTGCTGTTCACACACAAAAAGCACCAAAAAAAAAAAAACTAACTGCCTGAGCATGCTCAGACCAACACAAATGCAGCTAGCAGAAAATACCCCCCCCCCCCCCCCCATCTAAAATTAAGCACATCATCCAGCATGCTACAAAATTAGAGATGGGACAAACACCCCCCCCCCCACCAACAAATACCATTGCAGTCTATGGGAACTGACTTGTTCATTTTGCTAGTCCCCACATGGCTGGCTTATCTTCTAGTCATTGGCCTTAAAATGGGTATGGGGGCCCAGGTCCCACCCTAAGGGACATATATCAATGTCAACAATTTGGACAACACCAAAAACAAAACAAGAAGTGCCTTTAAATATGCCAAATTGCTTAAGGGCCATTTCACACCACATGCAGTCCATTGCGTTTTTTATGCATCAAAAATGCATGGAAAGTTGGTAAAATGGTTCTAAATGGCAGTGTTTGTTCCAGTGCGTTCCAGTTCCACAAAAAAAGTAGAACATGCTGAATTTTACCTGCACTGGACTGTACTGGAACGCAGCAAAACGCACCAAAAATGCACTGGAACACACACTTGTCCTTATCTATGGTTAATAAAAAAAAGGGGTGAAAAAAAAAGCACTGGACTGCATCAAAAACATACCAAAAATGCACTGGAACGCATCAAAAACGCGCATGCAAAAAAGCACCTGGAACACATCCGGATTGCGTTTCTATGGTGTGAACTGGCCCTAGTTCACACCATAGAAACGCAGTCTGGATGCGTTACAGGTGATTTTCTGCATGCACGTTTTTGACACGTTCCAGTGCATTTTTGATGCGTTTTTGATGCAGTCCAGTGGTTTTTTCCCCCTCTTTTCACTTAGGACAAGTGTGTTGCAGTGCGTCTTTGGTGCATTTAGGTGCGTTACGGTGCATTCCAGTGCGTTTTTGGTACGTTCCGTAGCGTTTTTGATGTGTTTTACTGTGGTCCAGTACAGTTCTGTACATAAAAAATGCAGCATGACCATTTTTTTTTTCCTTTCTGAAACGCACTGGAACGGACTGCAGTGGTGTGAACTATGCCATTGGCATTAATGTGATCAACTTTATTTGCGTTTTTCATGCATCAAAAAAACGCACTGCACTGCATCCGGTTTGAACTGGCCCTAAATACCATACCTGGGGGGTGTCTATAGTATGCCTGTAAAGTAGCGCATGTTTTCCATGTTTATAACAGTTTGAGCGCAAAATAACATTTCTAAAGTAAAATAATAGTCATTTAAAAAGTACTTGCGGCTGTAATGAATTGCTGGTTCCCGTCAATACAGATAAAAGTCATTGAAAGTCTTTGAAAAAACAAAATGCGTGGGGGTTCCCCCAAATTCCATTACCAGGCCCTTCAGGTCTGGTATGCATATTAAGGGGAACTCCGCGCCAAATTGAAAAAAAAATGGCGTGGGGGTTCCCCACAAAATCCGTACCAGGCCCTTCAGGTCTGGTATGGATTTTAAGGGGACCCCCGTGCCAAACTTAAAAAAAATATGGCGTGGGGGTCCCCCTAAAAATCCACACTAGACCCTTATCCGAGCACGCAACCTGGCAGGCCGCAGGAAAAGAGGGGGGATGAGAGAGCGCCTCCCCTCCCACCTGAACCATACCAGGCCACATGCCCTCAACATGGGGAGGATGCTTTGAGGGTCTGTGACCCCTCAAAGCACCATGTCCCCATGTTGATGGGGACAAGGGCCTCATCCCCACAACCCTTACCCGGTGGTTGTGGGGGGTCTGCGGGCGGGGGGCTTATCGGAATCTGGAAAACCCCTAACAAAGGGGACGCCCAGATCCCGCCCCCCCCCCTGTGTGAAATGGCAATGGGGTACAAACGTACCCCTACCATTTTACAACAAAAAGTGTAAAAAATAAAAAAAATTACAATAGCCGTTTTTTGACAATTCCTTTACTAATGTCTTCTCCTTTCTTCCATCTTCTTCCACCTTCTTCTTTTCTCCGTTTGGCGCGGGGGTTCCCCTTAAAATCCATACCAGACCTGAAGGGCCTGGTACGGATTTTGAGGGGGACCCGCACGTCATTTTTTTTTTTTAATTGGCGCGGAGTTCCCCTTAATATCCACACCAGACCTGAAGGGCCTGGTAATGGAATTTGGGGGGACCCCACGCATTTTTTATTTTTTCAATGACTTTCAATAACTTTTCTCTGTATTGCTGGGAGCCGACAATTCATTATAGCCGTGAGTGATTTTTAAATGCCTTTTTTCTTCCTTTAGAAATTTCATTTTGCTGTCAGACTGTTATATAACGGCAAGTTTAGGAGCTGCGCCTGTTCAACTTATGCAAATTGATTTACGTGACTTGACATTTACTAAGATTTTGCCGGCACAGTGACCCGGTGCATTTGAATAAGTAAAATTGCCGCGCAGAGCACAAAAAGATCCCTCGCAGTTATAAATTTAATTGCCGGCGCAGCAGGCTGGTTCAGAAAAAGTTATTTTTTCATTCTATTTTGGGCAAGTTTGTTACTTGGGCAGTTGTCACTAAACTTCCTCACATCACCCCACATCACCCCATTATATTGGCACTTCCAGCTTTTTTATATTTTTATTTGAAGATGCCGTGCGCCAGGTCCATAGTGGCGCACTGAGCGCCTCCTCCCGTGCGCCGAGAACACTATAGTAAATGGGGAATAGCGCTGCGTTACCGCCCCTATGTGTTAAACAAACAAAAAAAAATTATTTTTTTTGCATTTTTCTCTGCCTATTATAGGTATATTATGGATATTTTAATAATCAAATTACATACTGTATGTGCAAAAAAAATTAAAAATAGATGTGAAAAATCATTTTGCAATGCAAAGTAGTTCAAAATGATTGTTGAATAAACTTGCAAACCAACTTCAAAATGTGCTCTGGTCTTTAACCACTTAACGACCGCTCACTGTATATATACGTCGGCAGAATGGCACCGACAGGCACAATCACGTAGAGTGTACGTGATTGCCTTTGTACAGTTGGGGGGTCCAATCGGACCCCCCTTCTATACAGTGAGCGGTGGCTAAGTGTCCGGGAGCGTTCCGGGATGAGGGGGCAGCCATTCGTTTCTGGCCACCCCCTCGCGATCGCTCCCGGCGAATAGAAATGCCCCCTCTGTCTGTGTCAGACAGAGGGAGCAGGAGGAAGTGATGTCATCTCTGGTGCGGCGCTCACATATACCGAGCGCCGTACAAGAGAAGATATCAGGTCAGTGCACACAACACTACACTGACACCAGGACACATAGGGACATAAATCGCCCCCCAGGCCCCCCAGACACCCCAGATCACCCCCCAGATCACCCCCCCAGCCCCCAGTCACAGTGTCACTGATTGCAGTGACCATTTATTTAGTGATCACTGCAATCAGTGACATTTGTGACTGTAAAAGTGTCACTAAAGTTTAGTCTTAGGTCCAGTGCAGCCCCCTAACCCCCCCTAATAAAGGTTTAACCCCCTGATCACCCCCCAGATAACCCTTTCACCGCCTATCACCACTGTCGCTTAGCGATCATTTTTCTGATCGCTGTCTTAGCGTCAGTGATGCCGATCGGCAGCCAGTAATTTTTTTTAGGTTCGCCGCAGGTTTTTATAGCGTCGGGTACCCCAATATATTATCTAATAAAGGTTTAACCCCCTTGATCGCCCCCCAGGTAACCCTTTCACCCCCTATCACCACTATCACTAAGCGATCGTTTTTCTAAAGGCTGTCTTAGTGTCTGTGATGCAGATCGGTAGCCGGTAATTTTTTTTAGGTTCGCCGCAGGTTTTTATAGCGTCAGGTACCCCAATATATTATCTAATAAAGGTTTAACCCCCTTGATCGCCCCCCAGGTAACCCTTTCACCCCCTATCACCACTGTCGCTAAGCAATTGTTTTTCTAAACGCTGTCTTAGTGTCGGTGATGCAGATCGTAGCCAGTATTTTTTTTTAGGTTCGCCGCATGTTTTTATAGCGTCAGGTACCCCAATATATTATCTAATAAAGGTTTAACCCCCTTGATCGCCCCCCCAGGTAACCCTTTCACCCCCATCACGACTGTCGCTAAGCAATCGTTTTTCTAAACGCTGTCTTAGTGTCGGTGATGCAGATCGGTAGCTGGTATTTTTTTTTAGGTTCGCCGCAGGTTTTTATAGCGTCAGGTACCCCCATATATTATCTAATAAAGGTTTTAACCCCCTGATTGCCCCTAGTTAACCCTTTCACCAGTGATCACCATATAAGTGTTACGGGTGACGCTGGTTAGTTAGTTTGCTTTTTATAGTGTCAGGGCACCCGCCGTGTATATAACCCAATAAAGGTTTAACCCCCTGATCGCCCGGCGGGTGATATCAATTAGGTTTTAGCGTCAGAGAGGTTCTGAGTCACACCCCAGGCAGCGTCAGGTTAGTGCCAGTAACGCTAACACCCACGCGTGAAGCATACACCCCCCCTTAGTGGTATAGTATCTGAACAGATCAATATCTGATCTGATCAGATCTATACTAGCGTCCCCAGCAGTTTAGGGTTCCCAAAAACGCAGTGTTAGCGGGATCAGCCCAGATACCTGCTAGCACCTGCGTTTTGCCCCTCCGTCCAGCCCAGGCCACCCAAGTGCAGTATCGATCGATCACTGTCACTTACAAAACAAAAACACACATAACTGCAGCGTTCGCAGAGACAGGCCTGATCCCTGCGACTCCAGTGCTGTAGGAGGTGATTTCACCACCACAGTTAAAAAAAAAAAGCAAATATGCCGAAGCATTGGGGCAGCAGGGGCGGAGGAGCGATTTTGCTCCTAATGCCGCGTACATACGGTCGAAATTCCGACGGAGGCTTGCCCGTGGAAAAGTCCGACCATGTGTGTGCGGCATAACTTTTTTGCGGGAGGATGCCCCCATGCTTCGGCATATATAAATGGTGCGTGTATGCCCATCATTGGAAGTGGGTGGATGAAGGGCGGTATTCTAATGGTGGGCATACCCACCGATCAATCTCTTTTTTCGTTCAGCCAACTGGCTGCATGAAATAAAAAGATTACAATACATGTCCAACAAGGACCAGCAACGTACTGGTATGTTGCTGGACTTTGAATGTTTATACCAGAATGATGCCTGCGGGTTTAGGTATCATCTTGGTATCATTCTTTTCAGCCTGCGGCCGGCTTTCATGTAAAAGCAATCCTAGCGGCTAATTAGCCTCTGGACTGCTTTTACAAGCAGTGGGAGGGAATGCCCCCCCCCGGATATAAAAAGCGCCATTGGGAAAGCATTTTATCACACCGATCTTGGTGTGGTCAGATGCTTTGAGGGCAGAGGAAAAATCTAGGGTCTAGAAGACCCCAGTTTTTTCAAAAAAAGAGTAGTAGCTGTCACTACCTATTGCTATCATAGGGGATATTTACATTCCCTGAGATAACAATAAAAATGATAAAAAAAAAAATACTTGGAAGGAACAATTTAAAAATAAAATAAAAAAGCAAAATTAATAATAAAAAAAAAAAAAAAAGCACCCCTGACCTGCCCTGCTCTTGCCCAATGGCGAACACAAGCGTCGGTCTGGCGTCATATGTAAACAGCAATTGCACCATGCATGTGAGGTATCACCGCAAAGGTCAGATCGAGGGCAATCATTTTAGCAGTAGACCTCCTCTGTAAATCTACTGGGGTAACCTGTAAAGGCTTTTAAAGGCTTTTAAAAATGTATATAGTTTGTCGCCAATGCGCGTTTGTGCGAAATTTTAAAGCATGTCGTGTTTGGTATCTATGTACTCGGCCTAAGATCATCTTTTTTATTTCATCAAACATTTGGGCAATATAGTGTGTTTTAGTGCATTAAAATTAAAAAAAAGTGTATTTTTTAACCCAAAAAATGCGTTTGAAAAATCGCTGCGCAAATACTGTGTAGAAAAAAAAATGCAACACCCACCATTTTAATCTGTAGGGCCTTTGCTTTAAAAATATATATATATATAATGTTTGGGGGTTCAACATAATTTTCTTGCAAAAAAAAAAAAAAATGTTTTCATGTAAACAAAAAGTGTCAAAAAGGGCTTTGTCTTCAAGTGGTTAGAAGAGTGGATGTAAGCTTCCTAATGTTGTGTATAAAATGCCAGAATAGTTCAAAACCCCCCCAAATGACCCCATTTTGGAAAGTAGACACCCCAAGCTATATACTGAGAGGCATGTCGAGTCCATGGAATATTTTATATGTTGACACAAGTTGCGGAAAAACGACAATTTTTTTTTTTTTTGCACAAAGTTGTCACTAAATGATATATTGCTCAAACATGCCATGGGCATATGTGGAATTACACCCCAAAATACATTCTGTTGCTTCTCCTGAGTACGGGGATACCACATGTGTGAGACTTTTTGGGAGCCTAGCCATGTACGTGACCCCAAAAACCAAGCACCGCCTTCAGGCTTTCTAAGGGTGTAAATTTTTGATTTCACTTCTCACTGCCTATCACAGTTTCGGAGGCCATGGAATGCCCAGATAGCACAAAACCCCCCCAAATGACCCCATTTTGGAAAGTAGACACCCCAAGCTATTTGCTGAGAGGTATTGTGAGTATTTTGCAGATCTCGCTTTTTGGCACAAAGTTTTGAAAATTGAAAAAAAAAATTATATATATATATATATATATATATATATATATATATTCTTTCTTCATTTTCAAAAACAAATGAGAGCTGTAAAATACTCGCCATTCCTCTCAGCAAATAGCTTGGGGTGTCTATATTCCAAAATGGGGTCATTTGGGGGGGTTTTGTGCGATTTTGGCATTTTATGGCCTTCGAAACTGTGATAGGTAGTGAGGAGTGAAATCAAAAATGTGCGCCCTTAGAAATCCTGAAGGCGGTGCTTGGTTTCCGGGGTCCCGTACGCGGCTAGGCTCCCAAAAAGTCCCACACATGTGGTATCCCCGTACTCAGGAGAAGCAGCAAAACGTATTTTGGGGTGAAATTCCACATATAACCATGGCATGTGTGAGCAATATATCATTTAGTGACAACTTTTTGTATTTTTTTTTTTTTTTTTAGTCATTATTCAATCACTTGGGACAAAGAAATAAAAAATTCAATGGGCTCAACATGCCTCTCAGCAATTTCCTTGGGGTGTCTACTTTCCAAAATGGGGTCATTTGGGGGGGTTTTGTACTGCCCTGTCATTTTAGCACCTCAAGAAATGAGATAGGCAGTCATAAATTTAAAGCTGTGTAAATTTCAGAAAATGTACCCTAGTTTGTAAACTCTATAACTTTTGCGCAAACCAATAAATATACGCTTATTGACATTTTTTTTACTAAAAACATGTGGCTGAATACATTTTGGCCTAAATGTATGACTACAATTGAGTTTATTCGATTTTTCTTATAACAAAAACTAGAAAATATCTTTTTTTTTCAAAATTTTCGGTATTTTTCCGTTTATATCGCAAAAAATTAAAATCGCAGAGGCAATCAAATACCATTAAAAGAAAGCTCTATTTGTGGGAAGAAAAGGACGCAAATTTCGTTTGGGTACAACATTGCATGTCCGCACAATTTACAGTTAAAACAGCGCAGTGCAAAATTCTGAATTCATCTCTGGTCCTCTAGCTACCAAATGGTCCGGGGCTTAAGTGGTTAAGGCTTTAATTACCTCTGGACTTGAAAGTTTTAGGGTACCGATCTGGAACAAACATGCAGTCGGAACACTTGATCTGCATATTTCCCTTCAGGTCACAAGGTCAGAAAGGGTTAAATTTAAAGGATCTGCTGGCCCACCAGACAACTACCATTTTCATAAATAAGGAGATGTAAACAACTGCAGTTTCCTATTTCTTGTTTCAATAGTGTTTCTTAAAGTCCCCAGAAAACTTTCTAGTTTTGAATAGAGAAGGACAGATTTGAATTTTTTGGTAGGTACATCCAAAAAAACTGCACTCCTTGATGAGGACACGGCTTAGACCTTGTAGAAAGGGCACAACCCAAATGCTTGTCCTGAAAAATTGAATGTTAGCGCAAATAAAAAAAAAGTATCATGGACAGTACTCAATTGTTTGTGAAGACACAAGAAGAATATAGTGAGCAGGCTGAAGTCACTCACAGACTAACCACTCCCCAAGGTCACACAATGTTATAGTCATTATAAAGTGGCAAGAAATGTCCTTAGCCATGTTCCCAGTAAGCAGAGAAGATCATCAGAGTGATGAATCCCTTTAATGGTTCCAGTTGCATAAGGCTGTGTACAGTATATTGAATTCAGCACTTACCTTTTTAGACTATTGATTTGCATATGCAAGTACATAGTAATTATAGGTAAAATAATTTAACCATAAATGTTTAAGACACTGTTCTTTATAAAGAAAACAAAAATGTAACATCCTTATCACAGTCAACGGTGTCGTTATTTCTACAGGACTAAAACAGATATATTTTGTATTATCATTTTAACTACATTTCTTTTTACCCAGTAACCTTGAATATCTGAACAGCTCTAAGGAAACAATACATCTTTAACATAACTACTGTATATATCCAAGATCTAAGATAGTGTTATATGACAGTGCCAACATCTCTACACTACACACAGTACACCTATTTAGAATTACATTTAAATCACAAAACAAAAATGTTCTTGAATGACCTTGTCAATCATTTTTATTGGATACATTTACATTAATATCTTGGACATAGCGCATTGTGAATTCATTCTGTGTCCTTTCTATTTTAATATATACTAGCAAAGCATGCCTCTCATTCAATAAAAGAACTGCAGAAGAGGGGCAATATCTGACTATTACTGAAGGAAAGCTAAAGCATTTCAGTATGTACTGTTCTTAAACTGTTTCATGGAAAAAAATGTAATTGTAAATGCAGTTGTGCTGTTAAACGCATTCGTAGTTATAAAAATAAACTATGAACAGGGATGAGCCGAACACCCCCCTGTTCGGTTCGCACCAGAACCTGCGAACCGACAGAATGTTCGTGTGAACTTTAGAACCCTATTAAATACAATGGACTCGAACGTTCAAAATCTAAAGTGCTAATTATAAAGGCTAATATGCAATTTATTGTCCTAAAAAGTGTTTGGGGACCCGGGTCCTGCCCCAGGGGACATGTATCAATGCAAAAAAAGGTTTAAAAAATAGATGTTTTTACGGGAGCGGTGATTTTAATAATGCTTAAAATGAAAAAATAAAAGTGAAATATTCCTTTAAATTTTGTACCTAGGGGGTATGTATAATATGCATGTAAAGTGGCACATGTTTCCCGTGCTTAGAACTGTCCCTGCACAAAGTGTCATTTTTGAAGGAAAAAAAGTCATTTAAAACTTACTCGCGGCTATTAATGAATTGTCTGCGTTTATCAATACATAGAAAAGTCATTGATAAAAAAAAGCGTGGGGGTTCCCCCAAATTCAATTACCAGGCCCTTTAGGTCTGGAATGGATATTAAGGGGAACCCCGCCGCAAATTAAAAAAAAAATGGCGTGTGGTTCCCCCTAAATATCCATACCAGGCCCTTGAGATCTGGCATGGATTTTAAGGGGAACTCCACCCCAAATTTAAAAAAAAATGACGTGGAGTCCCCCCAAAAATCCATACCAGACCCTTATCCGAGCACGCAACCTGGCCGGCCGCAGGGGAAGAGGGGGGGACGAGAGAGCGGCCCCCCCTCCCTCCTGAACCATACCAGGCCACATTCCAGCGATGAAATCCAGTGTCCCGCGGCGATCCCGATGTCCAGCGCTGTCCGTCATTGGTTGTGCCTGTGCGGACCTGATGGGGAACTTCCTCGCTGTGTTTTAAATGTATAGACCCGCCCCTTCTAAAGTTCCCCATCAGGTCCGCTCAGCGGACCAGATGCGGAACATGAGAAGGGGCGGGTCTATACATGTATTACACAGCGAATGAAGTTCCCCATCAGGTCCGCCCCCTCGGTATTGTGGACCCCGCCTACGTCATTGGCCTGAGCGGGATACTTCCTTCACTGTGTAATTACACAGTGAAGGAAGTTCCCCGCTCAGGCCAATGACATAGGCGGGGTCGGACCTGATGGGGAACTTCATTCGCTGTGTAATACATGTATAGACCCGCTGAGCGGACCTGATGGGGAACTTTAGAAGGGGCGGGTCTATATTTTTTATTTTTTTAATAAAGGACTTTTCCAAGGTGTGTGTGTTTTTATTCACATTTTTTGACACTTTCTTCGTGAAATGGTAGGGGTACAATGTACCCCTTACCAATTCACATAGGGGGGGCCGGGATCTGGGGGTCCCCTTTGTTAAAGGGGTCTTCCGGATTCCGATAAGCCCCCCGCCCGCAGACCAGCACAACCACCGGGCAAGGGTTGTGGGGATGAGGCCCTTGTCCCCATCAACATGGGGACATCCTCCCCATGTTGAGGGCATGTGGCCTGGTACGGTTCAGGAGAGAGGGGGGCCACTCTCTCGTCCCCCCCTCTTCCCCTGCGGCCGGCCAGGTTGCGTGCTCGGATAAGGGTCTGGTATGGATTTTTGGGGGGACTCCACGCCATTTTTTTTACATTTGGGGTGGAGTTCCCCTTAAAATCCATGCCAGATCTCAAGGGCCTGGTATGGATATTTAGGGGGAACCCCACGCCATTTTTTTTTTAAATTTGCGTTGGGGTTCCCCTTAATATCCATTCCAGACCTAAAGGGCCTGGTCATTGAATTTGGGGGAACCCCCACGCTTTTTTTTTTTTTTTTATCAATGACTTTTCTATGTATTGATAAAAGCCGACAATTCATTAATAGCCGCGAGTGAGTTTTAAATGACTTTTTTTCCTTCAAAAATGACATTTTGTGCAGGGACAGTTCTAAGCACGGGAAACATGCGTGACTTTACATGCATATCATACACACTCCCCAGGTACAAAATTTAAAGGAATATTCCACTTTTATTTTTTCATTTTAAGCATTATTAAAATCACTGCTCCTAAAAAAACGGCCATTTTTAAAACTTTTTTTTGCATTGATACATGTCCCCTGGGGCAGGACCCAGGTCCCCAAACACTTTTTAGGACAATAACTTGCATATAAGCCTTTATAATTAGCACTTTAGATTTCTCCCATAGACTTTTCGAATTTGCCGCGAACACCCCAAATTGAACATGAGTTTGACTCGAACTCGAAGCTCATCCCTAACTATGAAATCTGAAAGTTGGGTGTGTTGGTTCAGTAAAGGAGTGGAATCATGGGGACCTGTGGACTTTTTCCTAAAATAAGTTAACATTTAGGGGGGAGTATCTGGGTGGTAGTATGACCCAGATACACTGATTGTTAGGGATCTATGGCCAATTTGATTCATGGAGGATATAATGGTGCTCAGTTCCCTGCGGCCCCTGGGTGGCGCTGTCGCCTTGGGCTGGGGTTGAACCATCATTGTAGGGCCGTGCCCTTTGTGTCCTCTCGCGGCAGTAGTACGGCGGGGCGGGGAACCCGCTGTGCCTGCTGGGAGAGGGGATAAAGGGGGCAGACATCTTGCACACGAGCTCCGAGCCCCAGGCACCTTCAGCCTGGGGGCTGCTGTTCTGTCGTCCGCACCCAGGTGCCCTAGGCCTGGGTGTGAGGGAGTTTGAGTTCCATCCCAGGCACCTTAGGCCTGAGGTGAGGTACTAGCAAAGACCCGGGGCCCAGTACCTTCGACTGGGTCCCGCATGGGAGAAGATGCCTAGGGGGCCCACCGAGTGAGGGGACCCGAGTCTTGGGCGAGGAGAACCAGGGAGGTGACCTGGCCTGAAGATCCAGCGCAGCATTGGCTGGTGACAGTGCAGGCCTCTGGGGAACGTCCGGGATGGATCATCTCCCTAACAGGGGTCGTCATTAGAAGGTAGTTCATGTTCTATGGTCTTTGCAGAGACCCAGCTACATCAGGTCGGTGGCAGAGGCCTATTCTAAGGTCTGTGGCAGAGACCTCATCGTTCACCCGGCCTGTGGCAGGGACCAACCTCACGGTCGGTGGCAGCGACCGTGCGCCAAAAGTTGTTGTGAGTTCCTAGCAACTTATCTGATCTGAAAGGATTGTGCCTGAACCCTCTCCCCACCAAGTTGTGTTTGTATCAACCTGTCTGCTTGCAAAGAGGCATATTTATCTCTGCGGAAATAAATATAGAAGTTGTACTGTCACCTGGTGTGGGCTTACTTTTCTGGGAGCAAAGTGTTCTACGTTCACCTATCTACCTGTCATTTTTGAAGTGGAATCTCTGGACAGGGACACAGACCCGAAGGTAAAGATCATAGCTCAAACCTCTACACATACACGAGGTGCGAGCTGGTGGTGCACCTCACCCTTCTACCTGCTTCCCATAGACGAGTCAGCCAGCCGTAAAAGAAGAAGGGAGAAAGCGGTTGAGGCCGCTACATAAGTCCAGGTTGTCACTATTAGGTCATGGTTGTCACTATAGGTCATACTACTGGTAATACAGTATCCTCGTTAGTTAAAAGGGGGGGGGGGATTCAGTGGTAGAAAATGAAATGAAATTTCAAAATTTCATGCAGCAACTTAAAGCACATTTTACCTCCCCTCCCCCCAAAAAGTGCCACCCTTCCAGATTTATGCATCACTTGTTTGATAATTCTTTACAACTGCAATTCTGTATGTTGTTTTGTCTCTTGTGTGACAGGTTTTGTGTTAGTGTCACTGTAAATAATTTATTATAGATTGATATTTTAAAACTTTGTTATGTGTATCAAATTCCTATTTTGCTGTTTTTTAGTTAAAAGGGGCTGCATCTATAATAACTGATAAAAAAGTGATGGATCATAAAAATTTTTAGTTGTTACTACAGCACAAGCTTCCAGGGACAAAAAGAGCCTAAAGCCTCGTACACACGACCGAGTTTCTCGTCCAAAACCGGCAAGAAAAGTGCCGCGTGAGCTTTTTTGTCGAGAAAACCGTTCGTGTGTATGGTTTTACGACGAGAAAATTGCCGTGAATCTCGACGAGAAAATAGAGAACCTGCTCTCTATTTTCTCGTCAGGATTCCAGATTTCCTCGCCGTGTTTCTCGTCGGCCTGTTTTGTGACGAGAAAATGGTTCGTGTGTATGCTTTTACGACTCTTCCAAAAGCGCGCATGCTCACAAGCAACTCATAGACGGGAACGCATCTTCTGGTAAAACAAGCCTTCGTAATGGAGATAGCACATTCGTCACGCTCCAAATTTTTGCATCGTTTAAATGTTGTGCATTGAAATCTTCGTTAGAATGTGACATTAATCCAAACGAATGAACTTCTTTTGCTGCTGATATTCACACAGAGTTATGACTATCTTTTTTTAACATTTTTCTTGTTGCTCTTAAGAAGATTTATGTGTATTATATCGTGCAAGTTTTTAGGAATATTTAAAAATTCGTTATTTTTCTAACTGATGTTAATTGTAATTTCGCAATGTTTTGGTAGTGATCTCCCATTGAATCTTTTAATATATATTTAAATTTTACACACTTTTTTGGGAAACACAATTTAGTTATTTTTTTGGGGGGTTGTTATCTGTCCCTTTTTTTGTCAGTCAAATGTACCTGCTTACTCCAAAGCTAGATTTTTAATTTTTACAAATACACATAGTCAAGTATGAACTTAAAGAAAAATAACATTTATTCATGTTTGAACTAAAATAAAGAGAAGGCAGCGCTGGAGAAGCTGCTGCCATTTGTGCATCCCAGGGACCCCAGACCACACAGCAACCCTGTGTGGACACTAAAATTGGGAGCTTGAGAAGGCCAACATTTCTGAACACAATCTGATGCTGGCCTCCCAGAGGTCAGGAACAGCAGCAGGTGATATATATGTCCCAAGTGTGTGGTACTACACCAGGCTGCCTTCTGTCCGACCACAATGAAGCAAGGCCATCACTTCCTCGTCTTCCTGGCAACCTTCCCTGCAACCTTTCCTGAAGCCTTCCCTGCAGCCTTCCTTCTTCGTTTGGCTGGAGGCTGGGCCACTGGAGGGGTACTCCTGTCAGGAGGAGGAGGAGGAGGTGGAGGAGAAGGGGGTGGCGCAGAAGAACAAGGTGGAGGTGGAGGAGAAGGGGGTGGGGCGGAAGAACAAGGTGGAGGTGGAGGAGAAGGGGGTGGGGCGGAAGAACAAGGTGGAGGTGGAGGAGAAGGGGGTGGGGCGGAAGAAGAATTTGGAGGTGGAGGAGGAGGTTGAGGTTGGGACAGTTGTGCCACCTCACAAATGGCGGTATTGGGGGTAATTTTTTCCATCACCCCCTTGTTGAGCAAGGTGGTGAGCAGGGGCTCGCATAGGAGGCGTTGCTCCATGCTCATCACCTTGAACTTTGCCTCCACTAGGCTGGCAATGGCCTCTTCAGGGGATGTGGGCTCTTTGAGGGTGGCATGGGCCTCTTTAATAAGGGCCATTGCTGCCTCACTGGTGGTCCTGTCCCTCCTGCCTCTTTTGGGAAGCCGGATGGGAGGCACCTGGGATCTGGTGCTTCTCCTTTGCCCTGCCACCTCCTGGCTGCCACTGGGCCCTGCCACCTCCTGGCTGCCACTGGGCCCTGCCACCTCCTGGCTGCCACTGGGCCCTGCCACCTCCTGGCTGCCACTGGGCCCTTCCTCCTCCTGCCTGACAGTTTCCAGACCCTCCTCCTGGCTGATTTCATCCTGTGTATGAAAAAGGGACATAGTTTAATATGTTGTTTTAATCTTTGCATCAAACTTTATAAACATGATTGAAGCAATTGGAATGTAAATCCAGAAATCATTTTTTCTAATTTACACCTACATCAGATTGACTATTTAGCACCCAATTAAGTGCAGACTAATGTCTCGAGATCTTGATTTCACTTGTGGAACCCAAAATATTGTATGTTTCTCATCTTGACATATTTGTCAAACATTAATTTTATCCCAATACATTTTCATTTAATACTATACCTGGCTCCAGATGGCCAAATCAGGATCATCCAGGATGGCTGCCTCCTCTTGCTCCAGAGAAGGCTCAGGTTGGCTGCAGGGAAGTCTGGGGGGAAGAGTGGAGAGTGATGGCCTTGCCTCAATGTGGTCATCCAGGAAGGACATCCTGCTGTAGTACCACAAAATCGGGACATACACATCACCTGCTGCTGCTCCTGACCTCTGAGAAGCCAGGACCTTAGAGCGTTCAGTCCTGTAGGTGCCTCTCAAGCTCCCAATTTTAGTGTCCACTTGTTTTGCTGTGGCTGTGGGCACCTTGGTCTGCACAAATGGGAGCAGCTTCTCCAGCGCTGCTTTTCTCACCCCTCTTTTTTTATGGATGGGGTTTTTCGTCTCCCACAGAGCGGGCAGCTCCCTTACCCGGTCAATAAATTCCGCCAGGAACTCTTTGTCGCTAATAAAGACATTCATATTGTATCTGCAAGTTTAAGAAATAATATATAACTAATGTGAGGCAAACAGTCTAACCTCCTTAACATCGTAGTCACCATATATATCCTACAACATTCTCAAAACAGTATAGGCCAACAATTTGTACAAGTCACAAAATCACATACCTTCGTTCGCACGTCCGTCACTTGAACTCCTCTCTCCGCACACCGAACGTACTATAGTCACATGTGTGTTTGCTATATACACACCACGCATGCGTCAAAATTCGAACACGTCGCTCCGCACACGTCGCCCGCCCATGACGTTCTAACTAACATCTTTTCCCCGCCCCTTCTCTTTCGGCGCGCAGACAGATATGGCGGAGTTACAGCAGGTGTCTGATAATTACGCAACTAACGAGGAGGAGACAAGCCCGGAGACCGAGGAAACGTCACGATCAAGGAGGAGATTCAAGGCATCGAATATGTCTTTTGCGGAGATGGCGGAGATGGTGGACATCTTGCTCAAGTCTGATTATGACGCAAAGCATGGGCCGTATAGCAAACCAAATAGAAGGAAGGCCAAAATCCTCACTAAAGTCGTGAAGAGTCTGAAGACGAATTTCGGGGTGAAACGCTCAAATGAGCAGCTCAGAAAGAGGTGGTCAGACCTCAAACTGAGGGAGCCAGAGCAGTTAAGGAGCATTAAGAGAATGCTCGCAAAAAGTAAGTAAAATGTACACTTTTATGCTATTAATCCTTTTCTAAACTGACATGTTGCTGTTTTTTTTTTGTTTTTCTTATTGGACTCCCTTCCAAAATGTTATATTTTGAACTTGGTTGGGCACAGTAATCGTTCGTTACGTTACAGACACATCGTTCGGCCACTATCCGCTGTTTTGGATTATTTTACAGCCACAAAAGTAATTCGACATCTGCCATTTTTTCGCAAATTTGGGGCACAAAGTTTTAGGCTAGATGATGTGTTTGTAAAGAGAATGAAATGCAAACTTTTGTCAGTGTAAAGGAGAGGACACTCAGCAGCTGCTTCCACATCTGTACTTTGGAGCACTATAGTGTGGGCCACCAGACCCGCCTTTTTTGGGTGTCCCACACAGGTGCTTCAGAGAATTTTTGTGTTGCCTACATGTCTAAAAAATGACAGACAAAGGTGAATACTAAGCATATTCTTGGTCAGAAATAATGCATTCACCTTTAACTTCCGCCCAAACACACACTTGTACCCCACTTCCAAGCAATTTAGCCTGTTTTTTGGTTTAACATAGAGAATTTCTGTGTGATAACTCTACCTTTTGTTTGATTCTCATAGGGGAGAGAAGACTGGGAGGAGGACACTTCAGGGAGCACAAGAACCCCACAGCTTCACAACAACCCCAAACTCCCAAAGACCCACAAACGAAGGATGTAGAGGAAGTTGAGGTGGAGGAAGGAGAAGTGCAGGAAGGAGAGGTGGATGACGTTGTGGAACTGGTCACCACAACAGGTCAGTATCTGTCACCACAGCTTCAGGTAAGAGAGGTAGGCCTGCAGAGTTATAATACCTTTTTATTTTGTTTTTAGGGGATGTGAATGTTGGGGTGAAGGATAGTACAGGTTTCTCTGCTGACAGTGCCCTCCGCCTCATCCAGCAAGTGATGGAATGTAGCACGGAACTGGACAAAATTAAAGAAAGAATACATGTGATGGATCAAACATTTAACTACTTCCTACCCGGCCACTGTACATATACGGCCGGGTGGGTGCTCTCTCCTTCTGAGTGGACGTTCTTGAACGTCCCTCAGAAGGAGGGGGATTGCACGTGCGCGCGCCCGCCGCGTTACCAAGGACCCGGTGCGCGTGCCCGGCGGCCGCGATTGCCATCGGGCACCCGCGATTGCCAAGGAACCAAGCAGGAAAGTGGATCTGTGTATGTAAACACACAGATCCACGTCCTGTGAGGGATAGGAGGCTGATGGTGTGTCCCTTGTACATAGGGACAACCATCGGTCACCTCCCCCAGTCAGTCCCCTCCCCCCACAGTTAGAACACATTGAGGGAACATATTTAACCCCTTCCCGCCCCCTAGTGGTTAACCCCTTCCCTGCCAGTCACATTTATACAGTAATCAATGCATTTTTATAGCAGGGATCGCTGTATAAATGTGAATGGTACCAAAAATGTGTCAAAAGTGTCCGATGTGTCCGCCACAATATCGCAGTCACAATAAAAATCGCCGCCATTACTAATAAAAAAAAAAAAATGCTATAAAACTATCCCCTATTTTGTAGACGCTATAACTTTTGCGCAAACCAATCAATACGCGCTTATTGCGATTTATTTTTTTTATAACAAAAATATGTAGAAGAATACGTATCGGCCTAAACTGAGGAAAATTTTAATTAAAAAAAAATGGGTATTTATTATAGCAAAAAGTAAAAAATAGTGTTTTTTTTCCAAACTGGACGCTCTTCTTTTGTTTATAGCGCAAAAAATAAAAACCGCAGAGGTGATTAAATACCACCAAAAGAAAGCTCTATTTGTGGGGAAAAAAAGGACGCAAATTTTGTTTGGGAGCCACGTCGCACGACCGCGCAATTGTCATTTAAAGTGTGACTGCGCTGAAAGCTGAAAAATGGCTTGGGCAGGAAGGGGGTTTTAGTGCCCAGTAGGGAGGTGGTTAAAGACATTCTCAATGTTTTGGGGAGAATTCAATAAGGCATCCCAACCCCCTTTTTTCTCATGTTTGTTCTTCAACTTTTAAAAAACTTTTTGACAATCAAACCAGCCAAAAATTGAATCTGCACACAGTGTGTCAACATGTGCTATCTGCCATCAGGGGATATCCATGTATGTCTTTTGGGGGTGCAACCCCTTCCTCGTATCTAAAGTAGGTGAACTGAGGAAGGGGTTGCACCCCCAAAACACGTCCATTGATCACCCCTGATGGCAGATAGCACATGTTGACAATAGGGATGAGGAGTCTAAAATCCCTATAGGAAAATAATCCCAATTGTGTGCATATTCAATTTTTGGCTGGGCAAGGGGTGGCAGGACCCCATATTAGGACGGGCACATAGAGACATATAGTTTGTGTAAGTGAATGTCTCAGATTGCTCCGAGGTATCCAATTTTGTAATTTTTGGAATGCAACTGTTGTTTTTGTATTTTCCTAAGAAAACAATTGCCGGTTTGTGGCCAGGCAAACAAAAAATGTAAAAATAAAAAAAAAAGTGTGTGAATTTGCACGTAGTAAAAGATTTGAACACAAACAACGTGTAGCTTCTTTTTCTAATATGCTCTAACCTTATTTGGTACATTTTTTAAGGTTACATAGTGAAATGGTTGGTATTTACTAAAGGAAAATACACTTGGCACTACAAATGCACTAAGACAAACTAGGAGACAGGAAACCAAGAAAAGTTAGAAGTTTAAACAAGATTTTTATTTGGATCGTTAGACAGCAATCTTTAGACATAGCCTGGCATAGGAATTGCCCCCCTACCCGTGAAATAGTCCATGTATTTGTCCCGAACATCACGGGCATTTTGGGGGGGCAAGCCAGCACGGGCAGATTCCAGGCCCGGCAGGGGATTATCAGGGGAAAGTCCAGCCTCAGGCAAAACTGAGGCCATATATGAATTCGATTTGCGGCAAAGAAAATTGTGTAGCACACAGCAGCATAACACTACATAGTTTATTTTGTAGTCCGCCAAGTGGATGGGAGTCCTAAAAAGGCGGAACCGGCTGGCCATTATGCCGAAGGCATTTTTAACGACTCTTCAGCCCCTGGCCAGCCGGTAATTGAACACCCTCTTCTCTGGGGTCAGGGTCCTCTGAGGAAATGGCCTCATAAGATGTGGTCCGAGCCCGAAGGCTTCATCAGCCAAAAAAACAAAGGGGAGTCCTTCAATATTCCCTGCATCCGGTAGCAATGCAAGGTCTTCACTCTGGAGACGGAGGGCAAGCTCCGTCTGGATGAAGGATCCCCCATCGGACATCCGGCCATTCTTCCCTACATCAACATAGAGGAATTCATACCGTGCTGACACCACCGCCATCAGCACAATGCTATGAAACCCCTTGTAATTGAAGTAGTAGGACCCAGAACGGGGTGGCGGCACGATGCGGACGTGCTTCCCGTCTATAGCACCACCGCAGTTGGGGAAGTCCCACCGCGTGGCAAACTCCGATGCCACAGTCTGCCATTCCTGTGGCGTGGAAGGAAGCTGTGGAGTCAAACAAGATGAAAAAATATTAGAATACACAAATCAAACATTACAAGTATATTCTAAGAAAATACATTAGAGGCCAACATCAAGCAAAGTCTACGTTTATTAAGGTGTTTTAAATAAGTATAATGGAAGGCTCATGTATCATATTCATCACCCCCTATGATGGTCCATTAATAAATTATAATGGGGAGGGGGGGGTAGATGTGTTTGGCCACAGGATAGCATTGCAGTGGCGGTGCGTCCAGAGTGGGCGCTGAAGCACTGCCCCCTCTCTCCTGTGCCCGTCACTCAGAATAATACATAGGTTTATGCCTTGCATTAACCTATGTATTGTCTATGCCGCCCACTATTCAGGTGGATGGCCCCCTGTTAAGCGACCGACATATGAAGAACTGCGGCATTTATGGGCTTAAAATTGCATATCAGAAACAGTAAGGAAAATTGTCTTGCACATTACAGCCTGAGGGATGTAATTGGCTGCAGAAAAGGTAAATAGGGGACGCAGGGGGGGGGGGGGGCATTCCTTGGGTAAACACTGACAGGCTGCTCTGCCAATCATGTTCACCAAGTCTGTTTAATGGTAACATGATTGGCTGATGCAACATCAAGGGAAGGAGAAGACATCAAGGACAGAAGAAGGATGGTGCTGACCACAAGAAGGTAAGTGCAGGGCTGGGGGGGGAACAAAATGGCTGCATTAGAGGGAACAAAATGGCTGCATTGGAGGGGACAAAATGGCTGCATTGGAGGGGACAAATGGGGGCGTTTAATAGGCACCAGAGCAAAAAAGGAGGAAGTTTATTTCATAAAAATTAAAGTGAAGTTCCCCTGGCCTTCTTTCACTATCCCAGCGCTAAAGAAGCTCACAGGTGACTTATAACAGACTACAATGAATACGTGACCGTATTCATTAACCCAAATGTTCACTATATGTATCTATATCAGCAGCCGCTTAAACACAACAAATATTTTGCAGAACATAAAACTATAAAACTTATAAAAAACACAATCAAATCCCTGGGTAGGATAATGAAAGTTTTCTATAGCAGCGCTCAGGTGGTCAATAGACTCCCTTGTCCACTCACTCTTATTTACAGTTCATAAGAGTACATATAGAACTTATGAAAAAAAAATTGTTGTAAATGACATATAGCTCCAGATGTCTTCTTAATATGATCCACTTTAAATCATCAGTTGTATCCCCTTTCGGGTGGGTACTCACCACACACAGGATTTAAACAGGCACCTCACAGATCCCATCCGATGGTCATCCGATCATCCTAATCCTGGTTCTGATTACTCCTTCTAAAGCCTCCAGAGATCACCCGATAATCACCAGCAGATGTTCAAAGTGAAAAGAAAGAGAAGCCACCAATAGTGTAATCCCGTAGAGTATCTTTTAATCAGTTTATAAAAATTGTTTCCACAACATATCTTCCATATGGTAAAAATCAAGCAGTAAAATAGCAGCAGTGTAATTCAAAACCGCCGTGCTGTTCCCCCAGGCTCCTAACAGGTGCAGTGTATCAGCTGGTACAGCTTGTGTTTAACCAGACTTACTGCCGCTTCCTGTGTTTGGAGCGCACCTGGAACGCACCAACGTCACTTCCTTTCAGCCACAAAGTCACACCCTGACGTTTCGTCTTCTCGACTTCCTCTGAGGGCGTGACTCTGCAGCACGGCTCACAGGAATATATACACACACAAGTGATTGAGAGACAAGTTTAACCCCTCCTATATGCTAATCAATGCCATTTAATTACTCAAATCGGCAGAACGCATTGTAGTCACAGGGGTCTCGTCATTTTAAATCACTTAACACATTAAATCAACAATAACCTCTTATACATTGATCTTGAAAAGCGTTATTAAGATAATAATAACATAATCGAATAGTTAAAATAAATCAATAAAAGCTGAGTCTCCATAACATTATTCATTATCACAGATAAGCACCCAGCACTAGCGCCATCTTGAGTATGAATACCAAACAGCAGTCTAAATTTCTACAAAAATAGGAATAAATATATATATATATATATATATATATAATCTCAACACTCAACGTTAAAATACAATATTAAAATTAAATATATAAAATTTACTTCTAAAAAATCCTAAAACATACTACATAAAATGCTAATCGTCAAAATTGTTTCATAATTATGTTATTAATACCTAAAGGTTTAGAAATAAATTCCACATATATATAATATAAACCTACTAAATGGTAAAACAAATAATAACACTAAAAGTCACTAATGAAACAATTTATATCTAACTCGACGTTTAACCCTTTGGGGGTGAGGGTATCCAAGGAATAAATCCAAAAAGTTTCTCGTTTGGATAATTCCCTTACCAAATTACTTCCTCTCCATGTAGGTTTAATATGGTCCACCCCCCAAAATTTCAAACCTATAGGGTTTTGATCATGATGTAGCTTAAAATGGAGAGACACATTATGGTCTTTAAACCCCAATTTAATATTCTTAATGTGTTCTCCAATCCTTACTTTAAGGCATCTCTTTGTCCGTCCCACATACATTAACCCACATGGGCATAATAACACATATACCACATGTGTGATATTACAAGTTATGAACTCTTTGATGGCAAATTCTTTTTTATTTACTGTGGATGTAAAGCAGTCAATACCTCTTATGGGTTCAGCTATTTCTCTACACGCCTTTCACTTACGGCAAGCAAAAAACCCTTTTTTGTCCCAAAAGGACAATGGTCTTCTTGGTTGATCCAGCACCTTTTTTACCACCTTGTCTCCTACATTAGGTGCCTTTCTATAAATAAATTTAGGAGCTTCTGGCAACACTGGTTTCAAACTTTTATCTAGACAGAGTATATGCCAATGATTTTTTAACACTGTCTCAACCTCTCTATATTGTGCATGGAATGATGAAATAAAACTCCACTCATGGCAGGTTGAAGTTCGAATCCTCACACCTTCTCCTACTACTTGTTCTCGTGGTATCGCTCTAATCTCCTCTGAGATTCTATCCAATTCTTGGGGTTTATACCCCTTCTCTCTGAATCTGTTTTTCAATATTACAGACTGAGACAGATAATTCTCTTCTGTAGAGCAATTTCGTTTCACCCGCATAAATTGTGATAATAGTGAAACGAAATTGCTCTACAGAAGAGAATTATCTGTCTCAGTCTGTAATATTGAAAAACAGATTCAGAGAGAAGGGGTATAAACCCCAAGAATTGGATAGAATCTCAGAGGAGATTAGAGCGATACCACGAGAACAAGTAGTAGGAGAAGGTGTGAGGATTCGAACTTCAACCTGCCATGAGTGGAGTTTTATTTCATCATTCCATGCACAATATAGAGAGGTTGAGACAGTGTTAAAAAATCATTGGCATATACTCTGTCTAGATAAAAGTTTGAAACCAGTGTTGCCAGAAGCTCCTAAATTTATTTATAGAAAGGCACCTAATGTAGGAGACAAGGTGGTAAAAAAGGTGCTGGATCAACCAAGAAGACCATTGTCCTTTTGGGACAAAAAAGGGTTTTTTGCTTGCCGTAAGTGTAAGGCGTGTAGAGAAATAGCTGAACCCATAAGAGGTATTGACTGCTTTACATCCACAGTAAATAAAAAAGAATTCGCCATCAAAGAGTTCATAACTTGTAATATCACACATGTGGTATATGTGTTATTATGCCCATGTGGGTTAATGTATGTGGGACGGACAAAGAGATGCCTTAAAGTAAGGATTGGAGAACACATTAAGAATATTAAATTGGGGTTTAAAGACCATAATGTGTCTCTCCATTTTAAGCTACATCATGATCAAAACCCTATAGGTTTGAAATTTTGGGGGGTGGACCATATTAAACCTACATGGAGAGGAAGTAATTTGGTAAGGGAATTATCCAAACGAGAAACTTTTTGGATTTATTCCTTGGATACCCTCACCCCCAAAGGGTTAAACGTCGAGTTAGATATAAATTGTTTCATTAGTGACTTTTAGTGTTATTATTTGTTTTACCGTTTAGTAGGTTTATATTATATATATGTGGAATTTATTTCTAAACCTTTAGGTATTAATAACATAATTATGAAACAATTTTGACGATTAGCATTTTATGTAGTATGTTTTAGGATTTTTTAGAAGTAAATTTTATATATTTAATTTTAATATTGTATTTTAACGTTGAGTGTTGAGATTATATATATATATATATATATATATATATATATATATATATATATATATATATATATATATATATAATTTATTCCTATTTTTGTAGAAATTTAGACTGCTGTTTGGTATTCATACTCAAGATGGCGCTAGTGCTGGGTGCTTATCTGTGATAATGAAAAATATTATGGAGACTCAGCTTTTATTGATTTATTTTAACTATTCGATTATGTTATTATTATCTTAATAACGCTTTTCAAGATCAATGTATAAGAGGTTATTGTTGATTTAATGTGTTAAGTGATTTAAAATGACGAGACCCCTGTGACTTCAATGCGTTCTGCCGATTTGAGTAATTAAATGGCATTGATTAGCATATAGGAGGGGTTAAACTTGTCTCTCAATCACTTGTGTGTGTATATATTCCTGTGAGACGTGCTGCAGAGTCACGCCCTCAGAGGAAGTCGAGAAGACGAAACGTCAGGGTGTGACTTTGTGGCTGAAAGGAAGTGACGTTGGTGTGTTCCAAACACAGGAAGCGGCAGTAAGTCTGGTTAAACACAAGCTGTACCAGCTGATACACTGCACCTGTTAGGAGCCTGGGGGAACAGCACGGCGGTTTTGAATTACATTGCTGCTATTTTACTGCTTGATTTTTACCATATGGAAGATATGTTGTGGAAACAATTTTTATAGACTGATTAAAAGATACTCTACGGGATTACACTATTGGTGGCTTCTCTTTCTTTTCACTTTGAACATCTGCTGGTGATTATCGGGTGATCTCTGGAGGCTTTAGAAGGAGTAATCAGAACCAGGATTAGGATGATCAGATGACCATCGGATGGGATCTGTGAGGTGCCTGTTTAAATCCTGTGTGTGGTGAGTACCCACCCGAAAGGGGATACAACTGATGATTTAAAGTGGATCATATTAAGAAGACATCTGGAGCTATATGTCATTTACAACAACATTTTTTTCATAAGTTCTATATGTACTCTTATGAACTGTAAATAAGAGTGAGTGGACAAGGGAGTCTATTGACCACCTGAGCGCTGCTATAGAAAACTTTCATTATCCTACCCAGGGATTTGATTGTGTTTTTTATAAGTTTTATAAGTTTATTTCATAAATTGGGGTTTGAACCCCCAAACATTTGGAGCAACAGGCGCCCCTGCTGGAAAGGTTAGTGAAGGGAAATATGCATGGAGGAGAAAAAAGGGGCAATCTAAAGCTTCAGGCATACATGAGGACAAAGGGGACATTCTCAGCATATTACAATCATGGTAATTAGGGAAGGATGAAAGAAATACAATACATTAGCATACATGTAATACATAAAATGTGATGTTAATGGAGAAAACTTACCCTAATATAGTCCTCCTGCAGAACTTGTATAATGGCAGAACAGGTGTCTGGGATTATGAGGCCCAGAGCCTGGGGGGAGATGCCTGTCGTGAACTTCAAGTCCTGAAGACTTCTCCCTGTCGCCAGGTACCGTAAGGTGGCGATGAGCCTCTGCTCAGCACTGATGGCTTCCCGCATAACGGTGTCCTGCCTGGTAATATAGGGGGACACCAAAGCCAACAGATGCTGAAAAACGGGGTCAGACATCCGCAGAAAATTCTTGTAGTCCTCAGGATTATTCTCGACGATCTCCCGCAGCAGAGGCATGTGGCAGAATTGGTCCCGCTGGAGCAACCAATTCTTGGTCCATGAACTCCTCCTCACACCATTCATGGACTGTTCTTGGTCCAAAACAAGCAGACCAACACTAAGCGCACGCACAGCACAAACTCGACGACGAGAACGTCCAGGCGACATGGCTAGGAAACGGTCGTCTTATCAGAACGTACAGAACAGAACGCACTTTAGAACAGCAAGGCCTATGAATAACGAACTGAAAAACAGAAACGAACAGGCAAGAACGCACTGTAAAACAGATACGACCTGCCTAGACGCCCTGAAAGTCAAGATACAAACCCACAAGCACAAACTGAACCGCAGAAAACGATCTGAAAAGTACGAAGACTGAAAAGCGCGAATCGTCTCTTCCCAAACTTTTACTTCACACGCGGTAACACGAGATCAGCAAAAGCAGCCCAAGGGGTGGCGCCAAGAAAAAAGATCTTCCCCTTTATAGTGCCGTCGTACGTGCTGGACGTGACCGCGGAGAACAACGAGGAAATTGGGAAATGTCAGTGTGTACGCATGGAAAGCTTGACGAGAAAATCGACAAGCTTAACAAGAATCTCGTCGAAAAAAACGACGTGTTTTTTACGACGAGAAACTCGGTCGTGTGTACGAGGCTTGACATTTGAGCAGGAAAGTGAACTTGAATGCAAAGGGAGCTAGCTGTCCTATGTGTTATGATTATTATAGGTACAGTAATTACTATTAGACTCTTGGTAAGGCCACAGCAAGCCTGATTCTGTAAAAAAAAAAAAAAGAAAAAAAGTTAGTATTTTATCCCTAGGAATTTTGTCACATGTGCTGTAAGGAGATGGGCACTGTTGGGCAGTTCTAAGCACTGAGAACTGAACTTTGCCTTTTAGGCACTTGAGAGTTAAGTTGATATGCACTATTTCAAATTCCTTCTATTCAATTTGACTTGAATTCCCTTTGAGACCTCTGTAGTCCACCCCAGCTCATAGGATGCCTGTTTATGCATGGTAATATTGTTTATAAAATTGGGTTTGATTATAACAAATTCATGTTTTTTCACACTGAATATACAGTGGGGAAAATTATTATTTGATCCCCTGCAGATTTTGTAAGTTTGACAGAATATCAACCAAAAATCAAACACATGATATAAATGTTATACATTTGCAGTTCAGTGAGTAAAATAAGTATTTGATCCCTAAGCAAAACATGACTTAGTACTTGGTGGAGAAACCCGTGTTGGCAAGCACAGAGTTAAGATGTTTCTTGTGGGCAAACCTGGTATCCAACTACATCTCAGGAGGGATTTTGGGCCACTCTTCTTTACAGATCTTCTCTAAATCCTTAAAACAGAACTCCGGGATCAGCAAAAAATCCCCTATTAGAACGCCCCCCCACACACAATACTAAACATTTATTCCATTTGTGAAATTCCTTATGTAGCAGGTATACACTTTTCTGTGTATTTAAAACTGGCAGAGACACCAGTGATGTGCAGTTCCCTGCAGCCCAGCGGGTGGCGCTGCCGCCTTGGACTGGGGTTGAACCATTGCTGTGTGCTGGGCTCCCTTTTTGTCCTCCCTCGGCAGCAGTATGGTGGGGCGGGGAACCCGCCGTGCTTGCTGGGAGAGGGTATAAAGGGGCCGGCCATCTTGGTCACGGGGTCGAGTCCCGGGCACCTTCAGCCTGTGGGCGGTGGTTCGTGTCGGTCCTCTAGGTGGCCTAGGCCTAGAGGACGTTCGGAGGTCGTGTTCCATCCCAGGCACCTTTTAGCCTGGGGTGAGGTACTCGGATGGAGGTCTGGAGCTCAGTGCCCAACACTGAGTTCCGCGAGGGAAGGAGATCCTAGGGGACCCTGGGAGTGGGTACCCGAATCCAGAGGGCGTAATGGACTGGTGGGAGATACTTGCTTGAAGACCTGGTGCAGCATATTGCCGGTGACAGGTGAGCCTTCCATCGGAGACAGCCTGGAAAAAATCCCCCTTCGCTCGGAGACCGCAACCCACTTTCAGGAAGGAAAGTGGAGAGTTCATTGTGCCTGGGCCTACTCACATCCACACTCCCCTTGTCTGTTCTGTTCGTTGAGGGAGTCCAACTGTCTGTGCATTACTCTGTTATTGGAAGAATAAAGGAGTGTTGAACTTTAGTGGTGTGGGGCTCATTTACTGGCAGACACTGTTCGAGAAAACCAGGAGGAGGTCTCCGGATGCGGAACACCGACCCGAAGGTAAAAGAGGATTGTCTCTCACTGCACATACTCTGCAGGGGGACTTGGCGTGGTGGCCCCACACTCTCTCCTTCAGAGTGCCCCTGGACGAGCGCCAGAGCAAGAAGAGTAGAGAGGAGAGGGTGGAGGCCGCTACACTTACTATTGGAGAGAAAGATCAAATTTCATTTTCAGTAAAGTCGGCTCTGTAGTTCAAAAAATGCATCATGTATTCTGCCAAGGAGGAGCTGTTAGAACAGTGATTGCATCATATCCTCTCCCCTCTCTTTACACTATCTTCAAGCTACATGTCCCTTCATGCTTTGCAAATTGCAATGAATGTGAGAGGGTACACTAGGCCTGTACTTGTAAATGTGAACAAGCCTATTTCAACATAAATTACACCCCTCATTCTGCAGCCAGCTATACTACTCAGTAACACACAGCAGGATAGATAGGTTACAGCCTTATAAATGCAATACATGTTTGTGCTCTCCTCCTCCAGACACAACAGGAGATAAACATATTGCCCTTATGTGCTTTATGTAATCATTACTGAACTGTAGACACATGCCCATAATTCTATATTATACATATTGTACTCTGCTGTAATTCAGTACTAGAATTATTCCTCCTCATGCTGCAGCTTTGAGATCTTTCTAACAGCAATCAGTGCTGGTATGGTATATGTAAGCACATCCCTAGCCGCACCACAGAAAGAGCAGGGCCATGCTGTTTTACATTAGCATGTGGCAAAAGTAAATATCGGCATGAGAAAAAAACTAAAAAGTGCAGCGCTAACTTACTAATCATTAAAGTGGTTGTAAACCCACTTTTTCAACTTGCACCTACAGGTAAGCCTAGATTAAGGCTTACCTGTAGGTGCAAGAAATATCTCCTAAACCTACATGGTTTAGGAGATATTTACTAAAATGACAGGCACCGCTGTCTACGGCGCATGTGCGCCGTAGACAACGGCGCATTCATGGGGTTAATCCCATTCACAAACTCGGCTACTTCCCAGCAATCGCTGGGCGTAGCCGAATTGGACGCCTCCTGCGCGCATGCGCAGAGTGACGTCTCCGCCGCTCCGGCCAATCACAGCGCCGGAGCGGCGCTGTGATTGGCTGGTGTGGCGATACCCGGAAGTAACATTCCGGCTATCGCCACAGTGATGTCTGCGGCTGGACAGAGGGACGCGGACTGCCTCGGGGGCCCCGATCTAAGGTAAGTGGTACATAATGAGCTATTATGCTAGTCATAATAGCTCATTATGCCTTTCTTTTACAGGTTGGCAAAAAAAAAAAGTGGGTTTACAACCACTTTAACACAATAATGGTGGAACCGTCTAATGTATGGAGATCTCAATAAGCTTCAATATCACCACAATACTGGTCTCTGTGATATGTAACAACACATATAATACACATCAAACTAAAAATATAACAAAAAAATTACTGTAAACTTTGCAGGGATGGTGGAAACCCCTTCTACAGATGTTGGCAGTGGATGGTGTCCACTGCTTATCAGTGCAGCCTCAGCAGTGCCCATAAGTGCGGTCCTATCAGTGCCCATATGTGTAGCCTCATCACTAGGGATTTGCCGAACACCCCCAGCTCGGTTCGCACCAGAACATGCGAACAGGCAAAAAATGTGTGCGAACATGCAAACCCTATTAAAGTCTAAGGGACACGAACATGAGAAATCAAAAGTGCTAATTTTAAAGGCTTATATGCAAATTATTGCCATAAAAAGTATATGGGGACCTGGATACTGCCCCAGGGGACACGTATCAATGCACAAAAACGTTTTTTAAAACTACAGTTTTTTCAGGAGCAGTGATTTTAATAATGCTTTAAGTGAAACAATAAAAATGAAATATTCCTTTAAATATTGTGCCTTGGGGTTCCCCTAGTCTACCTGTAAAGTGGCACATCTGTGTGATGTGTTTTACTGTGCCACAGCAAAATGATATTCCTAAAGGAAAACATTTCATTTAAAATTGCTTGCAGCTGTAATGTATTGCCGGCTCCTGGCAATATAGATAAAAGTCTATGAAAAAAAATATTTTAAGGGGAACTCCACGCCAAAATTAAAAAAAAACTGCGTGGGGTCCCCCCAAAATTTATACCAGGCCCTTCGGGTCTGGTATAGCTTTTAAGGGGAACTCCACGCCACAATAAAAAAATTGGCATGGGGACCCCCCAAAATCCATACCAGACCCTTATCCAAGTATGTAGCCTGGCAAGTCAGGATGGGGGGATGAGAAAGCGCCCCCCGAACAATACCAGGCCACATGCCCTCAACATGGGGACAAGGGTCTCATCCCCATAACCCTGGCCGTTGGTTGTGAGGGTCTTCGGGCAGGGGGCTTACCCTGCTCCCCCATGTGAATGGGTAGGAGTACATTGTACCCCTACCGATTCACCCAAAAAAAATTGTCAAAAAGTAAAAACCACAATACACAGTTTTTGACAATTCCTTTATTAAAAAAGAAAAAAGTGTCCCGCAATGTCCATCATTCTTCAATCACATCGCCCAATGGACCCGAAAAATATATTTAAAAAAAACTCTGCCTCGATGGGAGGCATCCCGCCGACTGCTTTCTCTTGGCTGTGACAGCTGTTATATAGGCATCATGTGCCGTCAGAGGGAGGCGGGGTCATCCGGTTACGTCAGCGGGTGGCTCCGCCCTTGCATATATAACAGCTGTCACAGCAAAATAACAGCAGTCGGCGGGATGCCTCCCATCGAGGTTGAGGTTTTTTTTTTGTTTTTTTTTGGGTCTGTCGGGCGGCGTTATTGAAGATGGATGGACATCGCGGGACACTTTTTATTTTATGTTTGAAATAATAGGATTTTTGTACTCACCGTAAAATCCGTTTCTCTGGCATCCATGGACTGACACAGCGTGTCTTATACACCTTTACACGTGGGTTATGTCCCTGCTTGCAGGAGAAGACCTAGGCAGAATGTGAGATGTTATACATACATTCTAAACAGCCAGAGCTGAACAGCCCCGCCCAGGGGGGCGGTCCCTCCGGGCATAACCCTCCCACTGCAGTCAGCAGACCTCAGTTCGTAACAAAGCAGTACAAACTTAAAAAGAAGGGTGGGTGCTGTGTCAGTCCATGGATGCCAGAGAAACGGATTTTACGGTGAGTACAAAAATCCTATTTTCTCTTGTCATCCATGGACTGACACAGCGTGTCTTATACACCTTTACACGTGGGATGTCCCAAAGCAGTGTCAAGAGGGATGGGAGCAGTATAAATGGAAAACCAAAAACTTCACTCCAAACAAGGCAGAGCTCCTCAACGGAGGAGTTGCAACATCAAACAGCGGCCTGCAACACCTTGCGGCCGAAGGAAGCATCCGAAGATGCAGCCACATCAACCTTATAAAACTTAGAAAAGGTATGAACAGACGACCAGGTCGCCGCCTTGCACACTTGTGCAACCGACGCTTGATGTCGGAAAGCCCAGGAAGCACCAATTGCCCTGGTGGAATGTGCCGTAACCGGAAAGGGAGGCGCCCGCCCCTTGAGAGCATAAGCTTGAATGACGGTTTGTCTGATCCACCTAGAAATGGTGGCAGACGAAACCGCTTGGCCCTGTTTTGGACCAGAGACAGCCACAAATAGTGAGTCAGACTTCCGAATAGAAGCAGTAGCAGACAGGTACACCCGCAAGGCTCGTACCACATCCAAAGTGTGTAGCGCAAACTCTCTGGGATGCGATGGGTGAGGACACAAGGACGGGAGGACAATGTCCTCGTTTAAGTGGAAGGCCGAGACCACCTTTGGCAGAAAGGAAGGTCGCGGATGTAACACCGCCTTATCCTTATGGATGATCAAAAAGGGCGACTTGCAGGACAAGGCCGCCAATTCAGACACTCGTCTAATGGAAGTAATGGCCACTGTGAGGGGGTTTGCTCGGCAGCGGGTGTGTGTGACCCCCGGGATGGGCTCCCCACACAAAAACAGGCCCAGCAGACGGAGGTTGTGGTTTTCAAAATCAAAAAGGTGCCGTTTATTTTCTATTTACAGTGACAAAAACACAGCAAAGCAAAAGAAACAAACAAAATAAATCCTGGTCAACTTGACCTCTGACTAAACATACAGGTTTCCTAACTAACAACTGGGATCAGCCTAGTGCTGTCCTAGTCCCTGGTTTTAAATGTCCAAGCAAAATATAGCCACACAGGCTTTCTCTCACCGCACAGGGGTTCACTCTCCCTAGACAGTCCACACAGGTCTGCTTCCAGGCATGAGCTAACATCTAATGAATCTGGGAGTTTTTATAGAGGCCTTAAACGAACTGACAGGCTTCAGCTGGCCTCATCAACTCCCTGCCTGCACGACGCCCAGCCCTCTCCCTAGAGGTATGAGTCATCAATGAGCCCACTAGTCTCAGCTGGGCTTATACAACTCTCCACCTAGCTGTATAAATCGGCGTAAAGCCTGAATCTGGGCGAAATATATCTACCCCCCTGGATGCAACCAGGTGACTTTACCTTCCTGCTGTCACATACCCCCCCCTCTTGTTTTAACCTCGGGGTTGGAACACCAGCAATCAGGCATTCATGTACTCGAGACAAAGCATCCACATTCCCCATTTGAACGCCAGGGCGATGCTTTACTGTGAAGTTGAATTCCTGGAGGGCCAGGAACCACCTATTCACTCTTCTATTTGTTTCCTTGTTTTGAGCCATCCACTTTAACGGAGCGTGATCCGTAACCATGTCAAAGTGCCTACCTAGCAGGTAGTACCGAAGGGAATCTAGAGCCCACTTCACCGCTAAACACTCCTTTTCAACGGTGGCGTAATTTACCTCATGGGACTTCAACTTCCTGCTGAGGTAAATGACTGGGTGCTCTTCCCCGTTCCAGACCTGGGACAATACTGCTCCTAACCCCACATCTGACGCATCACTTTGTACGACAAAGTCTTTAGAGAAGTCGGGTGAGTACAACACTGGCTGGCTACATAAGGCTTGTTTCAAGAATTGGAATGCTGCCTCAGCCTCGGGGGTCCATTTAATCATGACCGACCCTTTCCCCTTCGTCAGGTTGGTTAGGGGCACAGCCTTAGAAGCAAAGTGGGGAATGAATCGCCGATAATACCCAGCGATTCCCAGAAAGGCTCGTACCTGCTTCTTGCTGTTGGGACGTGGCCAACTCTGGATGGCCTCGACTTTGTTGAGTTGGGGTTTTATTACTCCCCTCCCAATGGTGTACCCAAGATATTTGGCCTCCTCCTGCCCAATGGTACACTTCTTGGGGTTAGCCGTAAACCCTGCTTCCCGAACAGAGTCCAGGACTGCTTGCACTTTTGGCAGATGTGAGGCCCAATCTGTGCTATGGACAATTACGTCATCCAGGTAAGCCGCAGCATACTTCCGATGGGGCCTCAGCATCTGGTCCATTTTCCGCTGGAATGTGGCCGGCGCATTCTGTAACCCGAACGGCATTCTTTTATATTGGAACGCCCCGTCTGGGGTTACAAATGCGGTTTTCTCTTTGGCTGACTTGGCCAGGGGGATTTGCCAATACCCTTTTGTGAGGTCAAGAGTCGTCATGTATCGGGCTGTTCCCAGCCGGTCGATCAACTCATCTATACGTGGCATGGGGTAGGTGTCAAATTTTGTAACTTTGTTCAACTGACGAAAATCGTTACAAAATCGCCAGCTCCCATCCGGTTTAGGCACCAACACAATGGGACTAGACCAATCACTTTGGGACTCCTCTATCACCCCTAAGTTCAGCATTTTCTGTACTTCCTCCCGTATTGCCTCCCGTCGGGCCTCTGGGATCCGATAGGGTTTTAACTTCACCCTTTCACCGGGCGGGGTAATAATGTCATGCTCTACCCCAGATGTTTGTCCCGGCAGCTCAGAGAATACCTCCTTGTTGCGAAGCACAAACTCCTTAACCTCCTGTTGTTGGGGTTGTGACAAGGTGGCTGCGATTCCAACCTCAGGAATCACGCAACCAGTTTGAGCTGGTGACCAAGTGTCTGCGACTAGGGACTCTCTATCCCTCCAGGCTTTCAACAGATTAACGTGATAGATCTGTTCGGGCTTTCGCCTTCCTGGTTGTCTGACCTTGTAATTCACTTCGCTCACTTTTTCCATTATCTCGTAGGGGCCTTGCCATTTGGCAAGGAATTTACTTTCAACCGTAGGGACAAGTACCAATATCCTATCCCCCGGGGAAAAGGTACGGGTCTTGGCTCCACGGTTGTACACTCTCTGCTGTGCCAACTGCGCTTGGGCCAAATGTTCCTTCACGATGGGCATTACCTGTGCAATTCGATCTTGCATCAGGGCGACATGCTCAATCACACTCCTGTGGGGAGAACTCTCACTTTCCCAAGTTTCCTTGGCAATATCCAACAGCCCTCTTGGGTGTCTCCCATACAGTAACTCAAAGGGGGAGAATCCCGTAGAGGATTGGGGCACCTCCCTAATAGCAAACATCAAATAAGGAAGTAGACAGTCCCAATCCTTTCCATCCCTATCCACCACTTTCTTCAACATTTGTTTTAGGGTTTTGTTGAATCTTTCAACCAGCCCATCGGTTTGGGGGTGATACACAGATGTACGTAATTGCGTCACTTTGAACAATTTACACAGCTCCTTCATAACCCGGGACATAAAGGGTGTACCTTGGTCCGTAAGCAGTTCTTTACAAATACCCACCCGGCTAAAAACAAGAGATAGCTCTTTGGCTATGGTTTTGGCCGAGGTATTTCTGAGAGGGATCGCTTCTGGATAACGGGTGGCATAGTCCATTATAACCAATATGTACTGGTGCCCCCTAGCGGACTTGATTATAGGACCTACCAAATCCATTGCGATTCTCTCAAACGGGACCTCAATGATGGGTAGAGGGACCAGCGGGCTACGGAAGTGTGGCATCGGGGCCGACCTCTGACACACAGGGCAGGAGGAACAATAATTTTCTATGTCCTTCATCACCCCAGGCCAATAGAATCTCTGTAATACCCTCTCTCGGGTTTTCTCTGTCCCCAGATGACCTCCAAGAATGTGCCCATGGGCCAACTCCAACACCAACTTCCTGTAAGGTTTGGGCACCACAAGCTGCTCAACGGTTTCTTCTGCCCTTTTTGCCACCCGATACAGTAGGTCCTTCTCTACGCTGAAGTATGGGTAAGTGCAGGTATTATCTGGGTTCACTAACTCGCCATCTATTTTCACTACGTTTTCCCGTGCCTTTATTAGGGCGGGGTCTTTCAACTGTTCTGTGGCAAAGTTTTCCCTGTGAACCTCAAGATCAGAAAACTCCACAGACGGTAGGTTTTCGTCTGAGGAGGTGGGCTCCTCTCCAGTTTCTTGAGTCTCCCCTGCCAATACTGACAAGGGAAATTCGGGAGAGTCCTCACCACTCTCAGAGGAGTTCTGGCTATCATATTCCTGGTACATAGGGGCACCAGTGGGGGGCTCAGGATCATCCCACAGTTCCCAGAACTTCGGAAAATCCCTTCCCACAATGGCGTCATGCGGTAACTGAGACACTAAGCCCACTGGATGAGAAAGGGTACCTTTGGGGGTCTCGAAACACACTGTAGTCACTGGATACTCTCGGGTGTCCCCATGCACACAAATAACAGCTACCTTGCTATTCCCAGAGACCTCTGTTTTAACTAATTCAGCCTTTATCAGGGTCACAAGGCTACCTGAATCCAGCAATACCACAACATTTCTACCATTAATACACATTTTGCATAAATGTTTCTCAGTTCCCCGAATGGCAGTGCATGCGACTGTCGCACACAGCGACTGACGTCTGCCCGTCAGAAAGTCACACTGCATGGGTTCCTCCAAAACCGGGCAATTTGCTGCAATATGTCCCGCTTGCCGGCAGCGGTAGCAAATGATCCTTCTTGCCGCCTCTTGAGCCGCTGATTTCCCAGGCTGTTCTCGCCAAACTTGGGGTAGAGCTCCCACCCTCTCACTCTCTCCACCCTTACCCCTTGGAATCATCTTATCCGCCCCTGGGGATGGTCTGGTCTTAGGGTGGAAAGTCCGAGTGTCTCTGGAAGAGGCCGTCAGGTTCTCTGTAGCCAAGTATTTCTCCACACGATCCACAAGACCATCGGCCGTCTCTGGGTCTCCATGGCTTACCCACTTTTGGATGGCAGTAGGAAGAGCTCTCAAAAACCGATCCATTACAACACGTTCCACAATCTTTGGTGCGGACAAAGTCTCTGGCTGTAGCCACTTTCTGCTCAGGTGAATGAGATCATACATTTGAGACCTGGGGGGTTTTCCAAGCTGGAAAGTCCAGTTATGCACACGCTGAGCCCGGACAGCCAGGGTGACACCCAGCCTTGCCAATATTTCAGCTTTTAGCATCACATAGTCTTTTGCTTGGTCAGGCTCTAGGTCATAGTAAGCTTTCTGCGATTCACCCGTTAACAGAGGAGCCACCAGTCCAGCCCACTGCTCCTCAGGCCACTTTTCTCTTTCAGCAGTCCTTTCAAACGTGGTCAAAAATACCTCTGGATCATCCTCTCCAGTCATTTTTGTCAATAAACGACTCACCCCAAAGGACGCGGTATTAGTGGGACGGCTTTCCTCACTGGTCTGCGGACGTTGCTGCATTACTGCTTCCATTTGTTGTAGTCTCTGCTCTTGCTTCTGTAATAGGTCTATGAAGCGGGCCTCAGATCGTTGCTGGGCTTGTTGCTGAGCTTCCAGACTCTGTTGGTGAGCTTGCTGCTGGGCTGCAAGGCTCTGTTGATGAGCTTGCTGCTGGGCTGCGAAGTTCTGTTGTTGAGCTGCAAGGCTCTTTTGCAAACCTGCATTTGTCTGCTGTTGATTGGCATTTGCTAGAGCCAGCTGTTTCAGTATCTCCTCCATGCTGGCTTAAAAAAAAACTGCCTGCATTCTCCACCAACTGTGAGGGGGTTTGCTCGGCAGCGGGTGTGTGTGACCCCCGGGATGGGCTCCCCACACAAAAACAGGCCCAGCAGACGGAGGTTGTGGTTTTCAAAATCAAAAAGGTGCCGTTTATTTTCTATTTACAGTGACAAAAACACAGCAAAGCAAAAGAAACAAACAAAATAAATCCTGGTCAACTTGACCTCTGACTAAACATACAGGTTTCCTAACTAACAACTGGGATCAGCCTAGTGCTGTCCTAGTCCCTGGTTTTAAATGTCCAAGCAAAATATAGCCACACAGGCTTTCTCTCACCGCACAGGGGTTCACTCTCCCTAGACAGTCCACACAGGTCTGCTTCCAGGCATGAGCTAACATCTAATGAATCTGGGAGTTTTTATAGAGGCCTTAAACGAACTGACAGGCTTCAGCTGGCCTCATCAACTCCCTGCCTGCACGACGCCCAGCCCTCTCCCTAGAGGTATGAGTCATCAATGAGCCCACTAGTCTCAGCTGGGCTTATACAACTCTCCACCTAGCTGTATAAATCGGCGTAAAGCCTGAATCTGGGCGAAATATATCTACCCCCCTGGATGCAACCAGGTGACTTTACCTTCCTGCTGTCACACCACCAAGAAGGCCACCTTCTGAGACAAAGTCAAGAGGGGAATATCTCTAATATTTTCAAAGGGAGGTTCCTGGAGGACCGAGAGCACCAAATTCAGATCCCACGGGGGGAGAGGAGGCTTGACAGGGGGGAGCACATGGCGAACCCCCTGCACAAAGGTGCTAACCAAGGGATGACCCGCCAGCGGTCGCTGAAAGAAGAAGAAGGCCAAGGCCGAAATCTGACCCTTAATGGTACTCAAAGCGAGCTTTTGGGTCACGCCACGCTGCAGAAAATGCAGGATTCTGGGAACGGAATACGTTCGTGGGCGCCAGTCCAGCTCTTCGCACATGGCGATGTAAGCTCTCCAAGTACGGTGATAGATCCTTCTGGAGGAAGACTTCCGTGCCCTTAACATGGTCGAAATGACCGAATCCGAGAGACCTCGGTCTCTCAGCACCTGGCTTTCAATAACCATGCCGTTAAAACCAGAGACTGTAAAGCAGTATGAAATATAGGACCTTGAGACAGAAGGTCCCCCCGTATCGGTAACCGCCAGGGAACGTCTGCGACGAGACGTACCAGATCGGCGTACCAGAGACGCCGAGGCCAATCCGGAGCAATGAGGATCACCGGAATTCCCTCGGTCGCTACCCTGCGGAGCAGGCGAGGGAGCAACTGCAGCGGAGGATAAACGTATATCAGGCGATACTGACCCCATGGGGCCACCAACGCATCCGAGGCATCCGCCCAGGGATCCCTGGATCTGGCCACAAACCTCGACACCTTGCGATTGAGTCGAGAAGCCATCAGGTCCACATCCGGCGTGCCCCACCGTCTGCAAAGGAGTTGAAAGACCTCCGAGTGCAAGGACCACTCCCCCTGGTCCAGCGTCTGGCGACTTAGATAGTCCGCCTGCCAATTGTCTACGCCCGGAATGTAGACGGCCGACAGAGCCGGCACGCTTCTTTCGGCCCACCTCAGGATGCGGGCGACCTCGGAAGCCGCAGCTGAGCTCCGAGTCCCCCCTTGATGGTTGACATACGCCACTGCTGTGGCGTTGTCCGATTGTATCCTGATGGAGTGACCCTGTAGTTTCTCCGACCATGAGGAGAGGCACAGTCTGATTGCCCGTATCTCCAGCACATTGATCGGTAAGAGGGCTTCGTCCGGAGTCCAAAGCCCTTGGGCCGACAGGACTCCCCAGACTCCCCCCCAGCCCGTCAGGCTGGCGTCCGTCGTGATCACCGTCCATTGGATGGGGAGGAACGACTTCCCGGACCGAAGAGCCGGGGACCTCAACCACCACGTCAGGGACGCCCTGACCAGGTGACTCACCTGGATCTGAAGATCCAAGGACAACTGGGATTTGTCCCAAGTGGACAAGATCTCTTTCTGTAAGGCCCTGGTGTGCGCTTGGGCATAAGGAACGGCCTCGAAGGAGGCCACCATGAGTCCCAGGACTCTCATGCAAAAGCGGATTGACGACTATTTTCGGGACGTCAGCACCCGTACTGCAGACTGAAGTGTCAGTAGTTTGTCTGGAGGTAGGAAGACTCTTGCTTCCAAGGAGTCCAGAATCAGATCTAGATACTCCAGACGCTGAGTCAGCACTAGAACCGACTTCTGAACGTTCAGGAGCCACCCAAACTCCCTGAGGGTCTGACTGACGATAGTCACACTTTCTTCCAATTCTGAGCCACTGTCTGCTCTTAGAAGGAAATCGTCCAGATAGCCCACGATAGCAATGCCTCGCTGTCTCAGCAAAGCTAGGACCGGAGCAAGCACCTTGGTGAACACCCTCGGTGCCGAGGCCAGGCCGAAGGGAAGAGCCACAAATTGATAGTGGACTTCGCCGACCGCAAAGCGCAGAAACTTCTGGTGGCTTGCGCAGATCGGAACATGCAAGTAGGCGTCCTTGATGTCCAAGGATGCCAGAAAATCCCCTTGACGGAGTGTAGCGACCACCGTGCGAATGGATTCCATGCGGAATTTTTGCACCTTCACGAAGGCATTCAGGGCCTTGAGGTCCAGGATCGGCCGAACCCCGTCCTTTTTTGGAACAACAAACAGATTCGAGTAGAACCCCTGAAACCTCTCCTGGGACGGAACCGGCACAATTACTCCGGACCCGATCAAATCCTGTACAGCCCCCAAGAGGGCTGCCCGAGGGGCAGGAAGGAGAGGGAGATTTGAGGGAAAGAATCTGTCTGGGGGCCAGGAGCGGAACTCTATTCTGTATCCTGAGGTGACCACCTCGCACACCCACCGGTCGGAGATCTGGGAGGTCCACCGATCCGTGAACCTGCGAAGTCGTCCCCCCACCCCAGAGACGGGCGGGGGCAAGACTTCACGCGGAGGCGGGCTTGGAAGCCGGCTTGTTCGGCTTACGCACCCAGGGGCGCTTGTGCCCGCCAGCCGCACTGTTGTCAGTCTGGGATGGCTTACCCGTGGACTCTGACGGACGAAAAAAACCCTTTTTTGCTGGAAAGGAAGGACCCGGTTTACGTCGGGCCTCCTTACCCTTGATAGTTTGAGGAAGGAGAGTGCTTTTACCTCCCGTGACATCCTTGATGATGTCATCCAGAGCAGCACCAAAAAGTCTACCACCCTTAAAAGGTAGATCCGTCAGGAGCTTCTTAGAGGCTAGGTCAGCAGACCAGCATTTCAACCAGATGAGACGACGCAATACCACCGCCGAGACAGAGGCCCTGGATATTAAAGGGGCCGCGTCCAACGTGGCGTCGCACACATATATCAGACCCTGCACCATCTGGTGGGCCAGAGCAATAGTGTCTGGAGGAAGGTTATACTCCTGCACAGTTTGGTGCAAAATTTTTGCCCATTCCGTGAGTGTCTGAGACACAAGGGTCGCCGCTACTACGGGCCGTAGGGCGGATCCCAACAAGGCGAACATGGCTCTACTCACCACTTCTGACCTCCTGTCAGTGGGGTCCTTAAACGCAGGAGTCCCCTCCATCGGGAGAGTGGTGGCCTTGTTTAAACGGGCGACTGGAGGGTCGACCACCGGGGGAGAAGCCCACTTTTTAAGCAGGGCGTCTTCAAAGGGGTATCTAATAGACAAACGCCGCGGGACCATAAAAGTCTTCTGCGGCTTTTCCCAGACCTGGTCAATGAGCTGGTCAAAGAAAGGTACATATGGAAAAACCTTTTTAGAAGGCTTGTGTCAGGGAAATCCGTCCAACGGCGCCAATCAGCGCCCAATACGCACGCGCGGCGGAATGATGCTTCGGCGCGTGCGCGGGACGGCGCTTCTACGTCCTCGGGTGCGCGCGCCGACGCAGCGGCGCGCGCGCAATGCGCGGCGGCGCACCAATAGGAATCCAGGCGGGCCTATTTAAAGAGATCCAGTTGCACTGACAAGTTGCTGGTTTGTCAGCTTTCCTGTATACCCAAGACTCTGGAAAACTATCTTGAAAATCTCCTTGTGACCCGGACTGGCTTGACTCCTCTGATCTCTCTCCTGGACCTGACCCTCGGCTTGCTATACGGACTTCTGCCTTCTCCTGTGTTTGACCCTCGGCCTGTGACTCGGATCTGCTGCTTGTCTACAATCCTTGACCTCCTGCTTGTACCTTTTGGACTTCCGCGTTTCCTTTGAACTCCTGCCTGGTTCCCGGTATTCTCTGGACTTGTTGCCTTTTACTGTGCTAGACCCCCAGCCGGGACTGTTACCTTGCAATTGCAACCCGGACTCAACCTGCACCGGCTTCCATTATCTCCTGCTGTTTGAACTTTACCAATCCGACTAGTTCCCGCTTGAAGCCTGTTTCTTCAGTCTACTCAACACTACCGGACCGTCTAAAAGTACCCACCACCTGCCGGTAGCCGGTGCCGCTTCTCGCCATCCACTCCCTGTCTCAACTCCAGGGGGTGGAGTGCGTCAAGTCGCAAAGGTGAACCACTCTCGGCATCTCGGCCTCGGTAAGTACATACCTTTACAGTACAAACCAGCCAGATGTCTGAGGCCGACAGGGTGCGTTCACCGTTCGAGACCCTATGTCAGCAAGTCACCGCACTAACCGATGCGGTTCAGAAATTACAAGAAGGTTATGTCCAAATGGATGGCCGCTTTCAGCTACTTACTGGAGCTACAGGACCAGCATCACCAGCTGCTACCGTTGCCAATGTTGCCTCCACGTCTCAAAATCAGGCAAATCCCACCGTAGTAATGGCTACCCCTGAACCCAGGGTCCCCCTGCCTGAGCGATTTTCTGGCGTCCGTAAGAAATATCGGGCTTTCAAAAATGCATGTTCTCTTTACTTCGCCCTTCAACCCAGGACTTTCTCTTCAGAAGTGGTAAAGGTGGGGTTCGTCATCTCCCTTCTAACCGACGAACCCCAGGCCTGGGCCCATGGCCTGATGGAGCAAAGCAGCCCCATACTAGATTCCGTGGACACCTTCTTCGAGAGTATGGCGCAGCTGTATGACGATCCTCAGCGATCAGCTACAGCTGAGTCTGTTCTCCACAGTTTAACCCAGGGGAGAAGGCCGGTGGAGGACTACACGGCCGAATTCCGGAAATGGTCAGCTGACACTGGCTGGAATGAGACGGCCCTTAAATACCAATATCGCCAAGGACTGTCTGAGGCTCTTAAAGACGAGCTGGCCAGGATTGGCGTTCCAACTACTCTGGAAGATTTGATCCAGTCTGTCACTCAGCTTGACAGACGCCTGCGGGAGCGGCGTTCCGAGCGTTTCCAGACTACCCGTCCAAACTGGACTTTGCCCCGATCAGCTCCTGCCTACCCACCCATCCAAGTTCCTACAGCATCTTCTCCTCCCGAGCCTGAACCCATGCAGCTTGGTCTGGTTCGTCCTCCCCTTTCTCCTGAGGAAAAACAGCGCAGACGTCAGGCCAATCTGTGCCTTTACTGCGGGGGTACTGGCCATTTCCTTCGGAGCTGCCCAGTGAGACCTAGTAAGTGTACCCTCAAAGACACTTTGAACTACCAAGTTTCTGGCTTACCACAGACTTATGTTGTTCTTTCCATTTCTCTACAGCTACCAACAGGAGCAACCCGCCTACCGGCGATTATTGATTCAGGAGCCTGCAGCTGCTTTCTGGACTCTTCACTTGCTTCCCAACTTCACTTTCCTCTGCAAACCAAGGACCGTTATCTTCAGGTTCGTCTGGCGGATGGATCCCTGCCTCGTTCAGGGGTAATTACGCAAGAAACAAAACCCATCCTTGCTATCACGGATTCAGGCCACCAAGAATACCTTCGATTTGACCTCATCCCATCTCCCATGTTTCCCATCATCCTGGGCCTCCCCTGGTTACAAGCACATGAGCCTCATATAAACTGGGCCAAAAGGGAAGTTAACTTCACTTCTTCATATTGTTCCCAACACTGTCTTCCCGCACTTCCCACTGTCTGTGCTACTTTAACCCCTCAACCGGATAACCTACCACATGTTCCATCAGCATACTTAGAATTCCAGGACGTCTTCGACAAACAGCAGGCCGACCGCCTACCTCCACATCGTCCCTACGATTGTCCCATTGACCTTCTGCCTGGCTCCAAAATTCCATTCGGCCGCATCTTTCCCTTGTCCGAATCTGAGTTGAAGGCCCTCAAGTCTTACATTGAGGAAAATCTGGAAAAGAAATTCATTCGCCCCTCTTCTTCCCCAGCCGGTGCCGGTATCTTTTTCGTTGAAAAAAAAGACGGGACTCTGAGGCCCTGCATTGACTATAGGGAATTAAATAAAATTACTATTAAAAATAGATACCCGCTTCCTCTCATCCCGGAGTTGTTCCAACGATTCCGATCAGCTCGGATCTTCTCTAAACTGGACCTTCGAGGGGCCTACAACCTCATCCGGATCAGGGCTGGAGACGAATGGAAGACGGCTTTTAGATCTAGGTTCGGTCATTTTGAATACTTGGTCATGCCATTCGGGCTTTGCAACGCCCCAGCTACTTTCCAGCACCTGGTCAATGACATTTTCCGTGAACACTTGGACGACTTCCTAGTAGTCTACTTAGATGATATTCTTATTTTTTCGTCCTCCCTTGAACTGCACCGAATCCATGTCATCAAGGTCCTCACTATTCTCCGAGAACATAGACTTTACCTCAAGGCCGAGAAATGTGACTTTGAGAAAACCACTGTGCAATTTTTGGGATTTATTATTTCTACCAATGGGGTCGCAATGGACCCGCAGAAAGTCAAAGCTATCCAGGAATGGCCAGCCCCAACAGACAAGAAAGGGGTACAACGGTTTATAGGTTTCGCCAACTTCTACAGGAGGTTCATTGTGGGGTTCTCCTCTATTGTGGCACCTATAACCCAACTGACACGCCAGGGCTACCGCTTTCACTGGTCACCGGAAGCTCAGGATGCCTTCGATAAACTAAAAAATGCATTCACATCGGCACCTGTATTGAAGCATCCAGATCCGCTACTGCCATTTACTCTGGAAGTAGATGCTTCAGAGTCAGCCACTGGGGCCATCCTCTCTCAAAGGCAGGGCCCCAAATGCCTTCTTCATCCAGTAGCCTTTGCCTCTCGTAAATTAACTTCTCCAGAACGTAATTATGACGTCGGAGACCGGGAACTATTAGCTATCAAATTCGCCCTGGAAGAATGGCGATACCTTCTGGAGGGAGCCCCTCACCCTGTCATGATATTCACGGATCATAAGAATCTAGAATATCTGAGAACAGCAAAACGTCTTCGACCCAGACAAGCCCGATGGGCCCTCTTCTTCACCAGGTTTAACTTTCATATCTCTTATAGGCCCGGTTCCAAGAACGTGAAGGCGGATGCACTCTCTAGGATGTTTCCCGAGACCCCTCAAGCAGAGGAACCAAGTACCATCCTATCAGCACAAAACTTTCTGCTCATTCCACAGGCTGATCTACTAACTTCCATAAAAGCCGCCTCTAAGCATTGTCCTGACCAAGTAACCTCTTCCCTAGAGAAGCATAATGACTTGCTCTGGTCCCAAGGTAAAATCTTCGTCCCTCTGGAAACAAGGCAACTGATTCTGAAAACTTTCCACGACCACAAACTAGCTGGTCACTTTGGAACCAAAAAAACCATGGAACTAATCTCTCGCTCCTTCTGGTGGCCTGGTTGGAGACAAGATTGCAAGTCCTATGTTGCCTCCTGTACCCGTTGCCAACGGTATAAGGGACCCAAAACCAAGAGTTGGGGACTACTCAAACCTTTGCCTATCCCTGAACGTCCGTGGGCAGATGTGTCCATGGACTTCATTGTAGATCTACCGCCCTCTGGAGGTTTTACCACGATTCTGGTCGTAATTGACCGCCTCTCCAAAATGGCACACTTCGTGCCCATGATCGGTACCCCCTCTGCTGCAGATACAGCCAAAGCCTTCTTTCAGGAGATAATCAGGCTCCATGGGGTGCCTAAGAGCATCACCTCTGACAGAGGCGTTCAATTCACGTCGAAATTCTGGAAGGAACTTTGCAAATCTTTAGAAGTCAAGATTTGCCTATCATCGGCATATCACCCCCAGAGCAACGGACAGACAGAGAGAACCAATCAAACCCTAGAACAATATCTCCGTTGTTTTTGCTCAGCCTCACAAGACGATTGGTCCTCCCTATTATCCTACGCTGAATTTGCATATAACAACTCGGTGCATTCAGCCACCAGTCAAACTCCTTTTTGGGCCAACTTTGGCTTCCATCCTTCCTTCCTCCCTGATGACATTCCGGAGAGCTCTGTTCCTGCTGTTCAAGATCGGATAGCCTTTGTTCAATCTAATTTTCTGAGACTCCAGGAAATGATGCAAAACGCCCAGGAGTCTTACAAGAGATACTATGACAAGGGTAGGAAGGAAAATCCAGTCTTCAAAGTTGGGGAGGAAGTATGGCTCTCCGCCACCAACCTCAAATTACCGATCCCTTCACGGAAATTGGGACCAAGATTTATAGGCCCTTTTAAAATCAAGCGAGTAATCAACCCTGTGGCCTTTGAATTGGCACTGCCCGACTCCTACAGGATACACCCGGTCTTCCACACGTCTCTGTTGAAACCAGTAGTCTCCAGCTCCTTCCCGGGAAGGGATGAGCCACCTCCTCCACCTGTGGAGGTTGATGGTGAAGATGAGTATGTGGTGGAATCTATCTTGGGCTGCAGGAAAAGAGGCAGGCAGTTGCAGTATTTAATCAAATGGAAGGGGTATCCCCCAGAGGACAACTCTTGGGAACCATCTAGGAACCTACATGCTCCCCGCCTAATTAGAGTCTTTCACCAGGAACATCCCGAGTTGATGTCTAGTCTGGGCGTCCGGAGTCCGCCCCTAGGAGGGGGGCACTGTCAGGGAAATCCGTCCAACGGCGCCAATCAGCGCCCAATACGCACGCGCGGCGGAATGATGCTTCGGCGCGTGCGCGGGACGGCGCTTCTACGTCCTCGGGTGCGCGCGCCGACGCAGCGGCGCGCGCGCATGCGCGGCGGCGCACCAATAGGAATCCAGGCGGGCCTATTTAAAGAGATCCAGTTGCACTGACAAGTTGCTGGTTTGTCAGCTTTCCTGTATACCCAAGACTCTGGAAAACTATCTTGAAAATCTCCTTGTGACCCGGACTGGCTTGACTCCTCTGATCTCTCTCCTGGACCTGACCCTCGGCTTGCTATACGGACTTCTGCCTTCTCCTGTGTTTGACCCTCGGCCTGTGACTCGGATCTGCTGCTTGTCTACAATCCTTGACCTCCTGCTTGTACCTTTTGGACTTCCGCGTTTCCTTTGAACTCCTGCCTGGTTCCCGGTATTCTCTGGACTTGTTGCCTTTTACTGTGCTAGACCCCCAGCCGGGACTGTTACCTTGCAATTGCAACCCGGACTCAACCTGCACCGGCTTCCATTATCTCCTGCTGTTTGAACTTTACCAATCCGACTAGTTCCCGCTTGAAGCCTGTTTCTTCAGTCTACTCAACACTACCGGACCGTCTAAAAGTACCCACCACCTGCCGGTAGCCGGTGCCGCTTCTCGCCATCCACTCCCTGTCTCAACTCCAGGGGGTGGAGTGCGTCAAGTCGCAAAGGTGAACCACTCTCGGCATCTCGGCCTCGGTAAGTACATACCTTTACAGCTTGGTCTTAAAAGAACCAAAGGAGACTGTATCCGCCTGAGGTTCTGCGGTCGCAGCATCTAGCTTGAGAGTGTCCCTCACAGCATCAATGAGTTCACTAACAAGCGCCCTGTCATTTACTGACTCAGAACTGGAGTCTTCCTCACAAGGAATGTCCTGTTCAAAACCATCCAAATATTCAGAGCTAGGGTCCTGAGCAGCAATAACTAGGCCCATATCTGAAGCAGAGCACTCCCCTTGTGGAGATAAAGTGGGGAGAGGGCGCTCTTTTGCTCCCTTGTGCTCACACACAGCTTCCATCCTGGTCAGAAATGATTCCAGGACTGCCAACAACTGGTCCATAGGGACCGCAGGTGCTGGAGCACTGGCTGCTGCCTCTGGCATGTTAGATGAAGCTGGTGACTCTGACTCCATAATGTCCCTCTCAGACCACCCACAGGCCGTGCTGACTGAAGTAGGGGAATGCCCAGGGAACCCACCAACCTGACCAGGACCGCTCGGTTCCGCCGCTCTGTCTCACTGCGTCGCGCTGCTCAGCGTGAGTGAGCTGAGAGGAGAGAGTGTGAGGAGATTCGCGCCGTTTCCAGCGGCGCTAGAGGCCAAACTAGTGCCAGAAAAGACGTGCGGCTACAAGAAAATGGCCGCCGCAATGTGCTCCGGCGGGCCCCGGCAAGATGGCCGCCAATGTAAAAATCAGCACACACACAAAACATGGCGCCGAACGGCGCCCAGGCCCCTCCCCTCCAAAAACAAAACAGCCCCAGCGAATGCAGAGCAGCATGAGCCCCCCCCAGGACAGTATGGCCCCCAGGCACCCCCCATAGTACAGCGCCAGCACTAGTGAACAGAGAGTGACATTAAAAACACAGGGGGAGACAGGGAAATCCCCCCACACAAGAAACACACAGCATGTACTCACCTGCAGCCAGGAGAGACTACTTACCCGTCCCCTGAGGGACCCGCTGGTGTGTTTCTGACAGAACTATCACAGTGCGGTACTGAGTAGCTGTCGGCCCGGTCCACCGCGAAAGATACAGCCGGACTGTTCTATCTTGAGAGGACCGCGGAGCTGGAAGCCCACCGGCCACCCCTGGAGTCGTGGGGCATGTCGTGAACTGAGTCTCACGCACACAAGGCGAGGATCAGCACGCTCGATGGTCGGACAGGGAAGACTACGAGGATATCTTGTACCCAACCTGTTGCCCAGCCGACAGTTGATAGAAGATCTCAAAAAAAATAAAAAAATAAAATAGGAAAAAAATTCCCAAAAGAATAAAAATAGGTCAGGAGACTGGCTCCTGAGAGAGCCACGTCTTCTCCTTCTGCTAGGCAGAAAAAAACTGAGGTCTGCTGACTGCAGTGGGAGGGTTATGCCCGGAGGGACCGCCCCCCTGGGCGGGGCTGTTCAGCTCTGGCTGTTTAGAATGTATGTATAACATCTCACATTCTGCCTAGGTCTTCTCCTGCAAACAGGGACATAACCCACGTGTAAAGGTGTATAAGACACGCTGTGTCAGTCCATGGATGACAAGAGAAAAAGGAATTTTCCAAAACGCTGTATTGTGGTTTTTACTTTTTGACACTTTTTTTGGTGAATGGGTAGGGGTACAATGGACCGCATACCCATTCACATTGGGGAGTGGGATCTGGGGGCCCCCTTGTTAAGGGGGGCTTCCAGGTTCCGATAAGCCCCCCGCCCTCAGACCCCCGCAACCATCGGGCCAGGGTTGTGGGGATGAGGCCCTTGTCCCCATCAATATGGGGACAAGGTGCTTTGGGGGACCCGAAAGCACCCTCCCCATGTTGAGGGCAAGTGGCCTAGTATGGTTTAGGGGCACTCGCTAGTCCCCACCTATCCTGGCCTGCCAGGCTGCTTGCTCGGATAAGGGTCTGGTATGGATTTTGGGGTGCGGGGACCCAAAGGGCCTGGTATGGACTGGGGGGGAACCCATGCTGTGTGTATATATATATATATATATATATATATATATATATATATATATATATATATATATATATATATATATGTACTGCAGTATATATACTATATGGGACTGCACTATATACTCTGAACTGCAGTATATATATTCTGAACTGCAGTATATATACACTATACGGACTGCACTATATACTCTGCAGAAAAATTGGGCCTTAGGTGTTGGTGGTGCCAGAACACTGTAACCCCTCACAGTTACTCTTGTTGGGCGCAGGAACAGGCCCTGCTTTTAAATATTATTTCAAAATATGTAATTACATGCCCCAGTCAAACAGGTGCAGAAAAATTGGACCTTGGGTGTTGGTGGTGCCTGAACACTGTACATAACACCTCCTCCCAGTTACTCTTGTTGGGCATAGGAACGGGCCCTGCTGTAAACAATTATTTTAAAAATTGTAATTACATGCCCCTGTTTAAACAGGGGCAGAAAAATTGGGCCTTGGGTGTTGGTGGTGCCCTGAATCAAAAATATTGTTGGAAACTAGCATCATCAATAACTGTGGGGGATGAACTGATAGAGAAAATGAAACTACAGTTGTTGGGTGTGGGTATTATAGGCTTTTCTGAAGAGGAGGGTTTTCAGGGATCGTCTAAAAGCTAATAGAGTAAGAGATAATCAGACAGATTGGGGTAAGGAGTTCCATAGGATTGGAGAGGCTCTGGAAAAGTCCTGGAGACAGGCATGGGAGGCAGTGACAAGGGAGCTAGAGAGCAGGAGGTCTTGAGAGGAACGAAGAGAACGATTAGGTTGGTATTTTAAGACCAGGCTAGTGATGTAGCTGGGGGCTAAATTATGGATGGCTTTGTAATTTGTTGTTAGTATCTTGAATTTAATTAGTTGGGTGAGCGGAAGCCAGTGGGTGGATTGACAGAGAGGAGTAGCAGACACAAAGCGATTGGTAAGGTGGATATGTCGAGGTTTTGGCTGTTAGTAGATCGTTTTGTTCAATTTAGGAGATCAGTTTCTGTGGAGTGTTGAGGACAAAATCCAGACTGAAGGGGATCAAGAAGGCTATTCTTGGCAAGGTGGTCGCTGAGTTGGTTGTAGACCAGAGGTTCAAGGAGTTTGGATAAAAAGGGGAGCAAGGAAATGGGGCGTAGGTTGTTAAGATTGGTTGGGTCCAGTGAGGTTTGCTTTTCTAGTATGGGGCTGACTAGTGCATGTTTTAGAGAGTTGGGAAAGATGCCAGAAGAGAGGGAGGGATTGAAGAAGAAAAAAATGGTGAAAGGTCTGAGGAATAAAACATATCAGAGATTTCAGGAACTTAATATGTACAGTCTAGAGGAAAAAAGGGAAAGGGGAGACATGACTGAAACCTTTTAAATACATCAAGGGTTAAATAAGGTTTAAGAGAGCAGGGTTTTTAATATGAAACCAAGATCAAGAACACAGGGACAAGGCCTCAAGATGGTCCAGCAGGCATGGACAGGGACGTTACCTATCTTTCACGGTGCATTGGGTGACTCTGCTGGCAGATGGGAAGGATGCAGGACAAGGTGCAGTAGTGTTGGAGGTTGTTCCGCCACCACGCCTCCAAAATGCTACTAGTGGTGATTCTGACACACCTCTCTCCTCCACCCCCTCCTCTTCTTCTTCCTCCATGGCCTCTTCCTGTGCTGATTTGTCCTCGGAACCAGCGGTGCTCCGTAGGCTTTCAAGGGGCTACTCAAGTACGCAGGCAAAAAGATGCCATGCAGTGCTTGAGCTGGTGTGCTTGGGGGACAGGAGCCACACTGAGGCAGAGACTCTGTCAGGCTCAGAGGTGGTTGACGCCATGCCAGCTTCAGCTAGGAATGGTGGTTTGCGACAATGGCACCAACCTCCTCTCCGCCCTCCGACAGGGACAGCTGACCCATGTGCCCTGTTTGGCTCACGTCCTTAAAGGGGTTGTAAAGGTTTGTTTTTTATTTTCTAAATAGGTTCCTTTAAGCTAGTGCATTGTTGGTTCACTTACCTTTTCCTTTGATTTACCTTCTAAATGTTTTTTTTCTTTGTCTGAATTTCTCATTTCCTGTTTCTCCTCACTAAACTTCACACCATCATCCGAGTGGTGTTGAGTCAGCCAGAACAGCTTACTGAACAGCTTACTGAGGAGGAACAGGAAGTGAAAAATTCAGACAAAGAAAACAAATATTTAGAAGGGAAATCTAAGGAAAAGGTAAGTGAACCAACAATGCACTAGCTTAAAGGAACCTATTTAGAAAATAAAAAACAAACCTTTACAACCCCTTTAACTTGGTGGTGCAGCGGTACTTGGGCAGGTACCCGGGCTTACAGGATGTCCTGAGGCAGGCCAGGAAAGTCTGTGTGCATTTACGCCGGTCATATAATGCCAGTGCTCGGCTGGCTGACCTGCAAAAGGAATTTAACCTGCTCAAGAACCGCCTAATCTGTGACATGCCCACCAGGTGGAACTCAACGTTGGCCATGCTGCAGCGGCTGCACATGCAGAAGAGGGCCATCAATGAGTATCTGTGCCAATATGGCACCAGGATAGGGTCAGGGGAGCATGGGATTTTTTTTCCATGCCGGTGGGTCATGATCAGGGATGCATGCACTGTCCTGTCACCATTTGAGGAGGCCACGAGGATGGTGAGCAGTGACAGTGCATGCATCAGTGACACTGTCCCTCTTGTCCACCTGTTGGAGCACACGCTGCGTGGAATAATGGAATAATGGACAGGGCACTTGAGGCAGAACAGAGGGAGGAGGAGGAGGAGGACTTCCTTATCTCTCAAGGCCCCCTTTATCCAGATAGTGTTCCTGCTGGCCCGCCAATCACACAGGAAGTGGACGAGGAGGAGGAGGATTGTGTCAGCATGGAGGTGGAGCCTAGCACTCAGCATCAGCAGCAGTCTTCAAGGGATCATTTACAGTCCCAAGAAACCCATGGACTTGTAAGTGGCTGGGAGGAGGTGGCTGCAGATCATGTTGTCCTTAGTGACCCAGAGGACTTCGGACCAAATCCCTCAGCAAAACTACGCTGCATGGCCTCCCTTATCCTGCAAAGCCTGCAAAAGGATCCTCGTATTCGTGGTATCAAGGAGAGGGATCATTACTGGCTGGCAACCCTCCTTGAGCCACGTTGCAAGGGTAAGGTTGCGGACCTTATCTTGCCATCGCAGAGGGAGCAGAGGATGAAACATCTTCAGGAGGCCTTGCAGAAAGGTTTGTGCAACACTTTTTCAGAGCCTGGGAGGTTACAAATTCCTGGTCCTGGCCAACGTGTTGCTGAGGCTTCGGTCAGTCACAGAAGGAGCGGTGAAGAAGGTGGCCATCTGACCGATGCATTCAGACAATTTTTTAGTCCGCAGCCCCAAGGTATGATCGGTTCCAGCAACCATCGCCAGCGTCTGATTCACATGGTGCAGGAATACCTAGGGGCAAGATCAGACTTGGACACCTTTCCCACCGAAAATCCTCTGGGTTACTGGGTATTGAGGATGGATCATTGGCCAAAGCTTGCACAGTATGCAATTGAGCTACTGGCCTGTCCTGCATCCAGCGTTCTTTCGGAACGCACATTCAGTGCTGCTGGAGGCTTTGTAACCGATCACAGGGTGCGCCTGTCCACTGAATCGGTCGATCGGCTGACCTTCATAAAAATGAATCAGTCTTGGATCTCCAGCTACCAAGCACCTGATGCTGATGTAACCGAATAATTTTTTTGGAATGTGAGATCTCTTCAAGACTGCCTATGCTGATGCTGAGTGACTATCCTGTTATGCTGAGTGACTATCCTCTTCCTCCTCAATGTTCATGCTGATAGCTTGTAAGAACATTTTTGGTTCTGGGCACCACCACCAGTGGCTAAGGCTCCAACTACAGTATCTGTGGGGGGTTGCAGTGTTGTGGCACCAGCACCAGTGCCTAAAGCCTAATTTTTCAGCCCCTGTTTAACAGGGGCGTGTAATTGCATCAAAAACTGTAATACTTTGTAGCAGGGCTCATTCCTATGCTCCAACTACAGTATCTGTGAGGGGTTGCAGTGTTGTGGCACCAGCACCAGTGCCTAAGGCCCAATTTTTCAGCCCCTGTTTAACAGGGGCATGTAATTAAAATTTTTGATGCAATACTTTGCAGAAGGGCTCATTCCTGCGCTCCAATTACAGAATCTGTGAGAGGGTTGCAGTGTTGTGGCACCAGCACCAGTGCCTAAGGCCAAATTTTTCAGCCCGTGTTTAACAGGGGCATGCAATTACAATTCTTGATCTAATATTTCACAGCAGGGCCCGTTCCTGCGCCCACTGAGAGTAACTGTGAGGGCTTACAGTGTTGTGGCAACACTAACACCTAAGGCCCAAATTTCTGCAGAGTATATAGGGCAGGCCCCTACTTTCAACCATCCAACTTCCAAATGACTCCTACTTGAAAACATAAGGAGACTACAGGAAGTAAGAGGAAATCTACCCCTAGGAAGGGAAATTCTCTCCTGTAAAGCCCTGTACACACGATCGGTTTGACTGATGAAAACCATCCGATGGATGGTTTTCATCAGACCAACTGATCGTGTATGAGACCCATCGGTCTTTTTTCCATCGGTTTTAAAAAATATAACATGTTTTAAATTTTTTTGATGGATAAAAAACAGATCGAAAACTCAGATCGTCTATGGGCAAGTCCATCGGATCAAAAACCCACGCATGCTCAGAATCAAGTCGACGCATGCTCAGAAGCATTAAACTTAATTTTTCTCGGCTCATCGGAGTGTTTTACGTCACCGCGTTTGGAACGGTCGGTTTTTTGACTGATGGTGTGTGGGCAAGACTGATGAAAAACAGTTTCATCGGATTTCCGATGGACAAATCCATCGGACGAAAATTCATAGGTTATCCGATCGTGTGTACAGGGCTTAAGAGTTCCTTGTTTCACTAAAAACCCCAAATTTTAAAAATCCAATTGTCATTGGGACAGAAAGTGAGGTGAAATCTTTTGAAGAGGTGCACAGACAGAAAAACAAATGCTACAGGGGTGATAACCCTTCCCTATGTTTTCCAAAAAGCTTAAAAACTGTTTTTTTTTGCTGAAGCTACACTTTAAAAATTTACCAGTTCAAAATTACAAACCGATTCTACTTAAGAACAAACCTACAGTCCCTGTCTTATTTGCACTGCCTGTATACTGCTGTTCAGAGTATATAGGGCCTGGGGGCCCCACGCCTTTCCTTTTTTTAATTTGGGTGCGGGGTTCCCCTTAATATCTATACAAGACCCAAATATTGCCCGGACCAGACATGACATTAAAGCCGCAAGCAGTTTTAAATGACTTGTATTCCTTTAGAAATGTCATTTTGTCCAGGGACAATTCTAAACACGGGAAACACGCGCCACTTTACAGGCATGCTGTAGACACCCCCCAGGCACGATATTTAAAGGAATATTTCACTTTTATTTTTTCCCTTTAAGCATCATTAAAATCACTGCTCCCAAAAAAACAGATGTTTTTAAAACTTTTTTTTGCATTGATACATGTCCCCTGGGGCAGGACCCGGGTCCCCAAACCCTTTTTAGGACAATAACTTCCATATTAGCCTTCAAAATTTCTGACGTTCAAGTCCCATAGACTATAACGGGGTTTGAAAGTTTGCGTGAACTTTCGGTCTGTTTGCAGGTTCTGGTGCTATCCGAACCGGGGGGTGTTCGGCTCATCCCTACTTCCAACAGAGGTAGCGAGCCAGTCAACAGTAAGTAGCTTCAAACATGCTTGAGACAAACATTGATCTATACTCAGACAAAAAAAACAAATATAAATGTATACATTTAAAACAAAAATGGCAGACTCGATGTACCGCTTGGTCTTTTTTTTCTGCCATCACTTTTCTATGTTTCTATTGCTTTAGTGGTCTTTCAATTATTTATATATACCCTGCTAGTGAATTCATTAATTGAATAATTGTGTAATTCTATTTAATGTAGTTGTACTCAGTTTAATTTGAGCTTAGCATGCTAGCTGAAGTCAATAAAGGTATATCTCATCTGTTGCACTTCTGTAATAGAGGCAAATCAGACATACAGCATATATTCAGCAAATATGGCAATATGTAATTAACCGCATACCAACCAGCGCACAACGATATATGTCGGCACACTGGCACGGCTGCGCAAATGGGCATACGGGTACGTCCTCTTTAAATCGCCGTTTAGTGGACTCGTGCGCCCGCCGTGTGCTCCATGACCGTTCCCGCGGGACCCGCAGAGTCGATGTCCGAAGTGTCCCGCGATCATGTCACGGAGCTGCAGAACAGGGAGATGCCTATGGAAACAAGGCATTTCCCTGTTCTGCCTAGCAATATGACAGAAATCTACTGCTCTCTGTCATCTGGAGCAGTGATCTCTGTCATGTCAGTGGTAGCCCATCCCCCCACAGTTAGAATCACTTCCTAGGACACACTTAACCCCTTAATCGCCCCCTAGTTTTTAACCCCTTCCCTGCCAGTGTCATTTACACAGTAATCGGTGCATTTTTATAGCACTGATCGCTGTATAAATGACAATGGTCCCAAAATAGTGTCAAAAGTGTCTGATGTGTCTGCCATAATGTCGCAGTCATGATAAAAATCGCAGATCGCTGCCATTACTACTAAAAAAAAAAATTCAAAAATGCTTATTGCAATTTTTTTTTACCAAAAATATGTAGAAGAATACACATAGGCCTAAACTGAGGTAAAATGAGTTTGGGGTATATATTATAGCAAAAAGTAAAAAAAATATTGCTTTTTTTCAAAATTTACGCTCTTTTTTGTTTATAGCTCAAAAAATAAAAACCACAGAGGTGATCAACGTCGCACGACCGCGCAATATTCAGTTAAAGCGACGCAGTGCCGTATCGCAAAAACTGCTCTGGTCAGGAAGGGGGTAAATTCTTCTGGGGCTGAAGTGGTTAAGGCAATAAACAGAAACATGGTTATATATAAAATAAATACATGAATTAAATAAGAAAATTCTATATTCCATAAAAAATCTCTATTATCAGTTTCTTCTCTATTACTGTTAAATCATTTAGCACTTCTGTAAAAGTGGATTGTACTTGAAGGACAATGTTGTTAACCATCGTTAACCAAATGAACATAATTTTATGTATATTGCTAGAAAAAAAATTGTAAAAAACTTGCTGTGCTCTAGATAAATATCTATTCTGTTGATTCTCCCTGGTGCTGACCTTTTTCCTGCAAGCAAAATTCTGAGATCATTTCAGGCAAGTTGTAATTAATGCAAACAAACAGCCTTTGAACTTTTCATTTACTGCAAGCATACATTATAGACACTGAAGCGTGTGAAGTTTAAAGACTGAAAATTCCATACACACTAATGAAGATTCCATACCTCCCAAACTGGAATTCAGCATTACAATCTTTTTTTTAAACATCTTATTAATTATTGGGAAACCCAGGGGTCAAGTCCTGGGGAAAAAAGTGTGGGAACTCCCACCCAAGATCCACTCCCCCACCAAAAAAGAAATAAAAATTATACGCTCAGGGTACAAAAAGGGCTTTTTTTACAGCTCACTGCACACACAGTCTCAGTGTGTCAGTGTCAGGGCAGCGTGTATGTGACAGTGTGAGGAGAGGAGCGTTGCTGGGTGACTCTGCGTGATGTCACACGCAACCGGCCGCATACTGAAGGACAGGTGGCAGGCGAGGTCGGAGCCTGGAGGAGGAGCTCCGAGTCTGCTCAGCTCAGTTTGCCTGCCCCTGACAGTGACTCGAGTCGAGTCCTTCACTATGCGGCGATGCTGGGCATCGCCGCTTAGTGAAGGATCGGCTCAGGCGGCTTGGCTGCTCGAGGCCAGGGGCGGCTCCAGACAATTTTTTTGGGGGGTGCTATGTGGGTGCTGGGAGAAAAAGTGGGGGAGCTCATGTGGCGTCCTCAGGGCACCACAATCCGGTGGCCAAAAGTTGCACTGTGTTCCCGTGGCATGGCCCAAAGTCGTCAAAGTTAAGCGTGACTGAAAAGTGGGTGTTTCTTCATAGTCTTTTCCCTTTTTATATAGACAAAATAGGGCCGTGGGGCTCACAAAATTGATTGTTTGAGTAAAACAAGCCCAAATGGGACTAGCAATAATAATCCATAGCAAGTGTCAGGGTCAGCAATAGCTCCCCAGCAAGTACAGTATAAGGGCCAGATAATCCCCAGTACATGTCAGGGCCAGCCATAACACCCATCACAGCATAACAATTAACCCCAAGCTTAGAACAAAAATAATCCCCCAGTACAGCACAAGCATGGCACAATAATGAACCGCAAAGCATGGCACAATATTAAACCACAAGCATGGCACACAAATTAACCCCTTAACATGGAACAATTAAATACCAGCATGGAACAATAATGAACGGCAAGTACGGCACAATAATAAACCTCAGCACGTGTGCCCAGATCACAGGATTCCTCTTATCCAGATCAGTTCCTGCCACAACCATAGAGAAGGTCTGGAGTCACAATTCTTATCCTTCCTCTATTGATAAGGACTGGAGTCACTGCCCCCCCCGCAGACAGAAGCTCCATAATAAGAAATTAATCAGGGCCAGGCAGGTGAAGTTGTGATGGTGAGGGGGTGGGTGCAGCCTAAATGCATTTTCAGAAGTAATCCTTCCTCTCCTGGGGCTGGGACGGGAAACCCTTCTCTTGTTCTAATCCTGGCTCAGCCCACATCAGCTCCATAGAAGCACATACAGCTCCTGTTTGCCTGGTGGTGACGAGGAAGAGGGGCAGGTGTGGCTTTCATGCAGAGAGAGAGAGAGAGACAAATTCCTTCACGGGCTGAGCTGGGCTGCAAGCTATTCCAGCCTCCATAGTGCGGCCGGCAAGTGCAGAGGCTCCACATGTCCTAGTGCTTTTAAAATCTAGCGCCTCTGCATAGCACTGGGTCTGGGAAGGGATCACTCTGCCACTGATATGAGTGCACTAACCTAGCCCCTGCCGGGACTCACTGAAGAGCAGCGGCTTATACGGCTGAGCTGCGATATCCCTCCTCTAAATAAGAGTTCCCAGACCTTTTTTGTCACGCAGGGCATGCAGGTAAAACATTCTTTAAAAAATTGTGTGACATTATGTTGGTAATTCAGGTGTGTCATTTTTGGGGATGCTATGAGGGTGCGCTGCTCTAGTCCTGAAAAGGGAACGGCGTTCCTGCTGTGAAAAAAGTGCAGGGACGCCGTTCCTACTCGTTCCCGCAGGACTCGCGCCCTGGGGAAACCCAAAGTAAACACACATAATTATGTAATTTGCTCTTATTTTAAACATGACACTTTTACTGCCTCCAAGTTTAGGGAGCATGTCATATGTCACAAGAATAGAAATAAGGGGCCCTGGTCTATAACATGACAAGGATGAAATGGCTATTTCTATTGTTAGGGTGACTGTCCAGACCATCCTCTCTTTTACACCCAACAGCAGACACATACCAACCTGAGCAAATACTCTACATATAAAGCTATTATTTCTTCTGCTATCAGATAATGCATAGATTTTCATAACAAAATACCCAGGTTCGGTTTGCATAGTTGCCAACATTGCAAAAAAAACATCTGGGACACTTTTTTTGTATTGAGGCGGAGCCTTGCTATAATCAGGGGGCGGGGCATTCGTTTGTAGGCGTGTCATGCTGGAGTGAAAAATGCGCGTGGTTTACGCACGATAGTGGGTGTGGTTTAAATGTGTGGTACAAATGAGGATGGAGGAGGACCGGAGCCACACGACCGAGAAGACACCAAACCCCACCCTGGAGATCGGTCCTCCTCCTCCATCCTCATTTGTTCTGTCGTTTGATCTATACAGGTTTCTGTCAAGACAGTCGGAGAGAGCTTCCTTTGGAACCACTTTACATTTTAGTCACCCCCCATTGGGGGTACGTTTGGGTTTAACCCCCTCGACACTTACGTGAATACGGCTGACATCCGGTGAATCCAGGTTGGTCCCCAATACTCTGGATTTTCTACCAAGATTTGGAGCTGAGGACTACTGAGTTGTCACGACTGAGATCGAGATCCCAAAATTTACGAGTCATCAGACAAGCTGACTGGTCCCGGTGTTGGATTCTCTATGCTTACGCGATCTGCTGTCATCGACAGGCAGATCCACGGGTTCTGGTAAGAGTACTCCACCTAATTCTTTATAGAGTTGGAAGATGTCTTTTCCTTGATGACCCATAAAGCCTGCACGTCCTTTTTTTTCATCACAAGGGATATATGTTTTCAATGGACATTTTTTCTTTATTTCATGATTTTCTATGATAGATATCATGGACTTTACACTTACGTATACACTTTAGGATTAGATATTCATTAATATTTTTTCACCAAGGTGTCACTTTCCTAAAGAGACATTGATTTGTTTTCACTTACACTGCACAGCGCTACTTTTTCTATACCCATTTTGTTTGTAATCTTAGTCACATTGTTGTGTAGCTGCTTGTTTTGATATACACTTTTTTGGTTTTTATTTTTCACATTAGCGCAATATTTACCCTTATTTCCACCCTTTAACAAAGGGGAACCCAGATCCCGGCCCCCCCCTATGTGAATTGGTAAGGGGTACATTGTACCCCTACCATTTCACGAAGAAAGTGTCAAAAAATGTAAATAAAAACACACACACCTTGGAAAATTCCTTTATTAAAAAATAAAAAAATAAAAAAAATTAAAAAAACATTCCAGCGATGAAATCCAGTGTCCCGCGGCGATCCCGATGACCAGCGCTGTCCGTCATTGGTTGTGCCTGTGCGGACCTGATGGGGAACTTCCTCCGCTGTGTTTTAAATGTATAGACCCGCCCTTCTAAAGTTCCCCATCAGGTCCGCTCAGCGGACCAGATGCGGAACATGAGAAGGGGCGGGTCTATACATGTATTCAGGGCCGTCAGAACAGGAGAGGCAAACCAAGCAACTGCTTAGGGCCCCAAGCTGGCCTGGGGCCCCAGCAGAGCGGCCCCCCTCCCGCGATCGGCACCCCCCCTCCCATTCAGGCGGGGGGGAGACCATCGGCACACCTGTCACTTTCTGTGAGACAGCAGCAGCATTGCTTTTAAATAACTGCACTGTGCCTGCGGTGTGTGCTGGAATCCAAAGCTCCTTTCTGTCTCTCTCCCCCCTCCTCCAGTGTCCTGCACAGTCTCTGGTATCTCTGACTCAACCTCCTCCCCCCCCCCCCCCTCCAATCACCAGTGCAGAGTGCTGAGAATCAGGAGGCGGAGCTCACTGAAGCTCCTGTCGGGCTGGCCAGAGGAAGGGAGGAGGTGAGCTGAATTATTTTTTTCCTGAGAAAAGTCTCCTAGGAAGCAAAGCTGCAAAGTTTAGGAGTATTTGTTGCAAGTGATGCAGTAAAGGGTTAAGGTGACAGGAGAATCAGACGAGATAGAGAGTGTATGGGGGGGGGGGGGGGGGGCGGGGCAGTGACTGTGCAGCCCAATCACAGCTGACAGATACCTCCTGAGCAGCACACATGTTATCTATACAAACATCCCCCAATCACTCAGACTAGATAATGTGAAAGTAATGTGTGACCATTCATGTAACCTGTATATATGTAATGAGTCTACACTTCTGATTGTACAGACTCAGAGCTTGGATAACACAGAGTTATATGAATTGTCATACATTACATAGTTGCCAACATTGCAAAAAAACCATCTGGGACACTTTTTTTGTATTGAGGCGGAGCCTTGCTATAATCAGGGGGCGGGGCATTCGTTTGTAGGCGTGTCATGACGGAGTGAAAAATGGGCGTGGTTTACGCACGATAGTGGGTGTGGTTTAAATGGGCGTGGTTCAAAGGGGTGTGGCTAGAGTCCGAGGTGAGAGAAAGAAATAGAAAGAAAGAAGCCAGATCCTACACCACAATAGTAATGTGTAACAAAATTGGCAGATAAGGATACTCCAAAACACCTGTTGGCGCTTCAATCATCCCGGCACCATGGTTGTTACGGTGTCAGGATGATTGAAGTGCATTATTTCTATTTTTACATTGTAATATAAAATGAAATCATTCAACTCACCATAATGCCGAATCAGTGGAAGCCCTGAGCGTGTTACCTGCCACGTCGCCTGCCACCAGATGGCCTCCCCAGCAGTCCGTCCTTGCATCAGGTGCCTCCCCAGCAGTCCGTCCTTGCATCAGGTGCCTCCCCAGCAGTCCGTCCTTGCATCAGGTGCCTCCCCAGCAGAGCCCCCTCCACACTTGTGGACAAGGGTCCAAAAATCATGATTGTCCCGGGAAATTCGGGACTGTTTGGCAACTATGCACTACACTGATTACCCCGCCACCCACTACACTGATTACCCCGCCACCCACTACACTGATTACCCCGCTACTCACTACACTACACTGATTACCCTGCCACCCACTACACTGATTACCCTGCCACCCACTACACTGATTAACCCGCCACCCACCACACTGATTAACCCGCCACCCACTACACTACACAGATTACCCTGCCACCCACTACACTGATTACCCCACCACCCACTACACTACACAGATTACCCTGCCACCCACTACACTAATTACCCCGCCACCCACTACACTACACAGATTACCCTGCCACCCACTACACTAATTACCCCGCCACCCACTACACTACACTGATTACCCCGCCACCCACTACACTAATTACCCCGCCACCCACTACACTGATTACCCCGCCACCCACTACACTAATTACCCCGCCACCCACTACACTAATTACCCCGCCACCCACTACACTAATTACCCCGCCACCCACTACACTAATTACCCCGCCACCCACTACACTGATTACCCCGCCACCCACTACACTGATTACCCCGCCACCCACTACACTGATTACCCCGCCACCCACTACACTGATTACCCCGCCACCCACTACACTGATTACCCCGCCACCCACTACACTACACTGTGATTACCCCGCCACCCACTACACTGATTACCCCGCCACCCACTACACTGATTACCCCGCCACCCACTACACTACACTGTGATTACCCCGCCACCCACTACACTGCACTGTGAAATACCCCACCACCCACTACACTAAATTACCCCGCCAACCACTACACTACACTAATTACCCCACCACCCACTACACTACAATTACCCCACCACCCACTACACTACAGTGCAATAGTACGGTACCTGCGGTGCGTGAGGATGTGCTGGTGGTCCGAGGGGTCTGCCAAATGGAGTGAGCCAGGACCATCACAGTGTCCCCAGCCAGCGGTGCCCCGGTCCTTCCATCAGTGTCCCCACTCGTCGGACACACGGGGGCGGGGCGGAGGGTTGTTGGCAGCGGCGGCGCCGGGTGCTGATAGGCGTCAGTGTCCCCAGCCAGTGGAGCCCCGGTCCTTACATCCGTGTCCCCGCTCCTTGTCGGACACACGGGGGCTGGGCAGAGGGTCGTTAGCGGCGGCGGCGGGTGAAGCATGCTGCTTCCTTGTGCCTCTCCTTGCGTTCAGTGGAGAGCGGGGAGGAGTCGCCAATCCGAAGCCGATTGGCTGCCCCGGGCTCTGCACTGAACACAAGGGGAAAACGTAAACAAATATGGTGGCGGCAGCGGCCATTTTTGTGTAGCCGCTGCCGTTTTTAGCTAAAGCATTCCCGAATTTACCGGGACAAAACGGGACAAAAAGAACTGGGCTTGTCCCGAATCGGGACAAGCCCAATTCGGGACAAGGGTCCAAAAATCGTGCTTGTCCCGGGAAATTCGGGACTGTTGGTAACTATATGGGTTTGGTGAATAATTGGCAAACTTTATTGAAGTTCAGATGTTAATTTTCAATAATGCCCATTTTCTAAGCTAAAAGTCAAGCGATTGACAAAGAGAGCTTTCGGAGCCAGACATTGACCTAGGAGATATGTGCAAAAGAAAATAGATTTAAAATAAAAGATTGTTGAAAGAAAAAAAGGCAATTTTAGGTCTCATTTACTTGTGGCTTATGAATCCGTACCCTGTGTGAGGGACATATTTACCCAGAGGGGAATGCACAAGTGCTCCATGCATCCCTGTGCAGGCAGTCCCATTTCTGTCAATTGGGACATAGCAGCTGCACAGACACAGCAGGGACAATGCACCTATACAGATGTCACATTGGGAGCAGAAGCTGTGTAGCTGCTGTGTCACAATTGACAAGAATGGGACTCCCTGCATGGGGATACATGGAACACTTATGCATCGCCAAGTGGATGAACACGACCCTCACACAGGATATGAATTCATACGCTGCATGCAAATTTGGTCTTGAGGGGTCTCAAATGGCAACAAAATACATGCAATTTCTTTAAATAACATGCTTGGGTGATAACTTAAGTGTGCACATGTACAAGAAGATTATGACTCTCTGGGACAGTGTCAGCAACCCCATATTCTGAAATCACATGAATTTTGTGTCTGTTAATTTACTTTACTTTCACATAATTGCTTGGCTTACATGCAGCAGCAGAAACCCAATATGATGTATTTACACCCTGAAAAAATTGTATTTAAACGTTTTTGCAAAAAACACAGATTTTTGGTGTAGCGGTCATAATTGGGCATTGGAAGCAGGAGAGGAAATACAGGAAAAACTATATTAAAGGTATATACTAAAAAATAAAAAATAAAAAGATAAAGCTATTAAGGTACAGTATAAAGGCAAAATAAGTCACAGAAAATAACTTGTTGAGCTCTTCTATTCAGTAACACATAGGGGCTGATTTACGAAATGTTTGCGCCATGAGTATCGGCGCATCTGCGTGCGCAACAGCAGTTTTGGTATTTACGAAACATTTGAGCCGGTAACGCAGCGCTATTCCCTATTTACTATAGTGTTCTCGGCGCATGGGAGCAGGCGCTCAGTGCGCCACTATGGACCTGGCGCACGGCATCTTCAAATAAAAATATAAAGAAGCTGGAATTGCCAATATAATGCGGTGATGTGGGGTGATGTGAGGAAGTATAGTGACTAGGGTTGAGCGAACCCGAACTGTAAAGTTCGGGTTCGTATTGGACTTTTGGATTTTTGGGTCCCGGACCCGAACCCGAACAATTAACTGTATGTTCGAGTTCGGTGTTCGGCGATGTAATGGCGCATTTCTAAAAGCTACAGGGCAGCCAATAAACTTTTGTTTAACTGGTGTGCCCTTAGAAGCCATCACAGCCATGCCTACTAATGGCATGGCTGTGATTGGCCAGTGCAGCATGTGACCCAGCCTCTATATAAGCTAGAGGCACACAGCAGAGTACGTCACTCTGCTTTAGACAGTATAGGGAAAGGATCCTGGATGCTGTTGCTGTGAGGGAGAGAATGAAATGATAGGAGTTAGTCCTGATTCTGCAATCTACTGAGAGAAAAGATAGGGACTGTGTAGGGCAAGGTTCCTGTTGCTGCTTTCAGGGAGAGATATTTACCTAGGAGTCCAGATTCAAAGATCTAATAACTCAGCGATCTGCATAGATTTACCTGGTTGGGTTGCCGTGCACAGTCTTTTTACACTGCCATGAGCCCAGTGCCAGAGAAAATCTAACTTTTATCTGCAAGCTCAGTGTACCAGCACTGCATATGTTACGTTGAGATACACCCTGTACATACTGTGGGTATATTCTGCTCTTCCAAAAACACCCATTTAGGGCAAAAAAAAAAATTTGCAGTGTATTTAACAATTTAACAATTTATATATATTTCTTCTATTGTGCTATTCTAAAAAAATTATTTTAGGACAAAAACATTTTTTTTGAATAGCATTTTCTGCAGGTCTGTAGGTGTGAGATACACCGTTTACATACTGTGGATGTATTCTGCTCTTCCAAAAACACCCATTTAGGGCCACAAAAAATATTTTGCAGTGTTTTCTGCATATCTGGAGGTGCGTGAGATAAACAATTTACATATTTTTCTTCTATTGTGCTTTTCTAAAAATATAATTTTAGGACAAAAACATTTTTTGAATAGCATTTTCTGCAGTTCTGTAGGTGTGAGATACACCGTTTACATACTGTGGATATTTTGTGCTCTTCCAAAAACACCCATTTAGGGGAAAAAAAATTGCAGTGTTTTCTGCATATATGCAGGTGTGAGATTTACAATTTATATATTTTTCTTCTATTGTGCTATTCAAAAAAAAACTTTTAGGACAAAAACATATTTTTTGAATAGTATTTTCTGCAGTTCTGTAGGTGTGAGATACACCGTTTACATACTGTGGGTGTATTCTGCTCTTCCAAAAACACCCATTTAGGGCAAGATCCTAAATTTGGAAAATATGAGGAGAATGTCAAAGGGACGTGGCCCCGGTCGTGGTGGAGCTCCTGTTGCAGGGAGAGGATGTGGTCAATCTGTGCCAGCTACACGCACAAGTGAAACACCTTCCTCAGGTGCAAGTAGGCGACAGAGCCTGCAGCGGTATTTTGTCGTGCCTAATGAGGCTGTACCTGGCACCTGCAGCCGATGTCCATCAGTCTTTCACCTCACCCCCTTGCAAATCAGCCAAGCAGTCTATGGCCCAAATCATGCAGCAGTCTCTTCTGCTTTTCGATGACTCTGTTAGCAGGGTTTCCCAGGGCCATCCATCTAGCCCTGCCCCAGAAGTGGAAGAGATTGCGTACACCGATGCCCAACCACTTATGTTTCATGATGAGTACATGGGAGGACCATCGCAGCACGTCTCGGATGATGACGAAACACAGGTGCCAACTGCTGCTGCTTTTGCAATTGTGCAGACCGACAAGGAGGACAGGGGTGAAGACTGGGTGGAAGATGATGTGGAGGATGATGAGGTCCTCGACCCCACATGGAATCAACGTTATGCAGGTGACCAGTGTAGTTCGGAGGAAGAGGCGGTGGTCGCACAGAGCCACCAGCACAGCAGAAGAGGGGAGCAGGGTGCAAAAGCGGAGCTTCCATCCCCTAGACAGTGCGTCTGCTACTGCCCAACGCAGCAAGGGACCGAGCACACCAAAGCCAGGTCCAAGGAGTTCCCTAGCGTGGCAGTTCTTCAGACAATGTGCTGATGACAAGACACGAGTGGTTTGCACGCTGTGCAATAAGAGCCTGAAGAGAGGCATAAACATTCTCAACCTGAGCACAACCTGCATGACCAGGCATCTAAGTGCAAAGCACGAGCTGCAGTGGAGTAGACACCTCAAAAACAAAGAAAGGTCTCTGGCTCCTCCTGCTTCCTCTTCTGCTGCAGTCTCGGCCTCTTCATCCACCTGTGTAGTGACAGTAGCACCTGCCAACCCACAAACAGAGCATCTGCCAGCAACACTACCACCTGGGTCACCAACCATCTCCACAATGTCCCATGGAAGCATTCAGCTCTCTATCTCCCAAACACTGGAGCTGAAGAGGAAGTACCCAACTAGCCACCCGCGATTCCTGGCCCTGAATGCCAGCATTTCAAAATTCCTCGCCTTTGAAATGCTGTCATTCCGTCTGGTGGAGACGCAGAGTTTTAAAAGCCTGATGGCATTGGCTGTCCCACAGTACATCGTGCCCAGCCGCCACTACTTTTCCAGGCGATCCATCCCTTCCCTGCACAACCAAGTGGGGGACAAAATCAGGTGTGCACTGCTCAACGCCATCTGTGTCAAGGTCCACCTAACTATGGATGCGTGGACCAGTAAGGGACAGGGGTCAGGGACATTATATCTCCCTAACAGCACACTGGATAAATGCAGTGGCGGCTGGGCCTGAGGCAGATAGCATTTTGGCGCATGTCCTTCCACCACCAAGGATTGCAGGGCGCTTCAGTTTGCCTCCTGTTGCTAACTCCTCCTACTCCGCTTCCTCATCCTCTACCGCCTCCTCACCCGGTCAGCGTAACACCTTCACCACCAACTTAAGCACAGCCAGGGGTAAACGACAGCAGGCAGTTTTAAAACTTTCCTGTTTGGGGGAAAAACCCCACACCACCCAGGAGTTGTGGAAGGACATGGAACAACAGACCGATGAGTGGGTGGTGGCAGTGAGCCTCAAGCCCAGCCTGGTGGTGTGTGATAATGGGTGAAATCTAGTAGCAGCTCTGGGCCTAGCTGGTTTGACGCACATCCCTTGCCTGGCGCATGTGCTGAACTTGGTGGTCCAGAGGTTCCTGAAAAATTACCCCAATATGCCAGAGCTGCTGCAGAAAGTGCGGGCTGTCTGTGCGCACTTTCGGCGTTCTCACCCTGCTGCTGCTGCTCGCCTGTCAGCGCTGCAGCGTAACTTCGGCCTTCCCGCTCACCGTCTCATATGTGACATGCCCACAAGGTGGAACTCCACGTTGCACATGCTGGCCAGACTGTGCGAGCAGCAGCAGGCGATAGTGGAGTTTCAGCTGCAGCAATCACGCTTGAGTCGCTCGACAGACCAGCACCACTTCACCACCAATAACTGGGCCTCCATGCGAGACCTGTGTGCCTTGTTACGCTGTTTCGAGTACTCCACAAACATGGCCAGTGCCGATGACGCCGTTCTCAGCGTTACTATCCCAGTTCTATGCCTCCTTGAAAAAACGCTTCGGGCGATGATGGAAGAGGATGTGGCACAGGAGGAGGAGGAGGAGGAGGAACCAGGATCATTTCAAAGGCTTTCAGGGCAGTCTTTCACAAGTGGCTACGAGGGTGGGTTCCTGCACCAACAAACGCCAGGTACACAATTGTCCGGCAGCAAGGGCACAGTTCTGAAGGATGACGAGGTGGAGGATGAGGAGGAGATGGAGGAGGAGGAACCATGTTCACAGTAGGGTGGCACCTAGACCAGCTCATGGCCATCACTGGTGCGTGGCTGGGGGGATACAGAGGGCACAGATGATACACCTCCCACAGAGGACAGCTTTTCGTTGCCTCTGGGCAGCCTGGCACACATGAGCGATTACATGCTGCAGTGTCTCCGCAACGACCGTCGAGTTGCCCACATTCTAACTGGTGCTGATTACTGTGTGGCCACCCTGCTGGATCCCTGTTACAAGGACAACGTACCGTCTATAATTCCCTCACTTGAGCGGGATCATAAGATGCACGAGTACAAGAGCACGCTGGTAGACGCGCTGCTGGTGGGATTCCCACCTGACAGCGGGGGTACGGTGGAAGCACAAGGCGAAGGCAGAGGAGGAGGAAGAGGTCGCCAACGCAGCCGGGGCACCGCCAGCACCTCAGAAGGCAGGGTTAGCAAGGCTGAAATGTGGAAAAGCTTTGTCAGCACGCCACAACGACCAGCACCACCAGCTGAGATGGAACGTCTTAGCAGGAGGCAGCATTTCACCAACATGGTAGAGCAGTATGTGTGCACACGCCTACACGTACTGAATGACGGGTCTGCCCCCTTCAACTTCTGGGTCTCCAAATTGGGCACATGGCCTGAGCTTGCCCTTTACACCTTGGAGGTGCTGGCCTGCCCTGCAGCCAGTGTATTATCTGAACCAGGGATGAGCCGAACACCCCCCTGTTCGGTTCGCACCAGAACCTGTGAACAGACAGAATGTTCGTGTGAACTTTAGAACCCTATTAAATACAATGGACTCGAACGTTCGAAATCTAAAGTGCTAATTATAAAGGCTAATATGCAATTTATTGTCCTAAAAAGTGTTTGGGGACACGGGTCCTGCCCCATGGGACATGTATCGATGCAAAAAAAGGTTTAAAAAATAGACGTTTTTACGGGAGCAGTGATTTTAATAATGCTTAAAATGAAAAAATAAAAGTGAAATATTCCTTTAAATTTCGTACCTGGGGGGTGTGTATGATATGCATGTAAAGTGGCGCATGTTTCCCGTGCTTAGAACTGTCCCTGCACAAAGTGTCATTTTTTAAGGAAATTACCAGGCCCTTTAGGTCTGGAATGGATATTAAGGGGAACCCCGCCGCAAATTAAAAAATCGGAATCTGGAAGACCCCTTTAACAAAGTGGGTATAGAAAAAGTAGCGCTGTGCAGTGTAAGTGAAAACAAATCAATGTCTCTTTAGGAAAGTGACACCTTGGTGAAAAAATATTAATGAATATCTAATCCTAAAGTGTATACGTAAGTGTAAAGTCCATGATATCTATCATAGAAAATCATGAAATAAAGAAAAAATGTCCATTGAAAACATATATCCCTTGTGATGAAAAAAAAGGACGTGCAGGCTTTATGGGTCATCAAGGAAAAGACATCTTCCAACTCTATAAAGAATTAGGTGGAGTACTCTTACCAGAACCCGTGGATCTGCCTGTCGATGACAGCAGATCGCGTAAGCATAGAGAATCCAACACCGGGACCAGTCAGCTTGTCTGATGACTCGTAAATTTTGGGATCTCGATCTCAGTCGTGACAACTCAGTAGTCCTCAGCTCCAAATCTTGGTAGAAAATCCAGAGTATTGGGGACCAACCTGGATTCACCGGATGTCAGCCGTATTCACGTAAGTTTCGAGGGGGTTAAACCCAAACGTACCCCCAATGGGGGGTGACTAAAATGTAAAGTGGTTCCAAAGGAAGCTCTCTCCGACTGTCTTGACAGAAACCTGTATAGATCAAACGACAGAACAAATGAGGATGGAGGAGGACCGGAGCCACACGACCGAGAAGACACCAAACCCCACCCTGGAGATCGGTCCTCCTCCTCCATCCTCATTTGTTCTGTCGTTTGATCTATTTTAACGCTATAGCGCCTGCAAAACGCTCCAGTGTGAAAGGGGGTGTAACAGATTGTTTTCATTGAATAATACCGCTGTTTGATTTATTGCTGTATATATTAGTAGATGAGCAGAAGAGCTTTTTTTGTATTATAGACCTCACCATCTGAACAATTCTCAGCCCCCAACTCCCCCCAGCTTATATCACCCCCAGACCACTTTATACATCCAGCTGAGGGACATCATTCCATAGTCACTTTCCTTTCCTTATCTTCCCAAAATCACTCCCGGGTCACCCCACAGACACTACAGGAAATCCCTAACCCCATCATACCTACCACTGTCCTCTCCTCTACATACTTCCCGCATCATACCCACCACAGTCCTCTCCTCTACATACTGCCCCCATCATACCCACCACAGTCCTCTCCTCTACATACTGCCCGCATCATACCCACCACAGTCCTCTCCTCTACATACTGCCCCCATCATACCCACCACAGTCCTCTCCTCTACATACTGCCCCCATCATACCCACCACAGTCCTCTCTTCTACATACTTTCCCCATCATACCCACCACAGTCCTCTCCTCTACATACTGCCCCCATCATACCCACCACAGTCCTCTCCTCTACATACTGCCCCCATCATACCCTCTACAGTCCTCTCCTGTACATACTGCCCCCATCATACCCACCACAGTCCTCTCCTGTACATACTGCCCCCATCATACCCACCACAGTCCTCTCCTGTACATACTGTCCTTATCATACCCACCACAGTCATCTCCTGTACATACTGCCCCATCATACCCACCACAGTCCCCTCCTCTACATACTGCCCCCATCATACCCTCCACAGTCCTCTCCTCTACATACTGCCTCCATCATACCCTCCACAGTCCTCTCCTGTACATACTGCCCCCATCATACCCTCCACACTCCTCATCTTTACATACTGCCCCCATCATCCCCTCCACACTCCTCTCCTGTACATACTGCCCCCATCATACCCTCCACACTCCTCTCCTGTACATACTGCCCCCATCATACCCTCCACACTCCTCATCTTTACATACTGCCCCCGTCATACCCTCCACACTCCTCTCCTGTACATACTGCCCCCATCATACCCTCCACACTCCTCATCTTTACATACCGCCTCCATCTTACCCTCTGCACTCCTCTCCTGCAGAATCAGATGTAAAGGGGAACAAACCCTGTGCATTCAAATGTAAAGGGGGACTCTGCGGATTTAGATCTAAAGGAGAACTCTGTTGACTCTGATGTAAAGGGGAACTCTGTTGACTCTGATGTAAAGGGGAACTCCTCTACATACTGCCCCCATCATACCCTCCACAGTCCTCTCCTCTACATACTGCCTCCATCATACCCTCCACACTCCTCTCCTGTACATACTGCCCCCATCATACCCTCCACACTCCTCATCTTTACATACTGCCTCCATCTTACCCTCTGCACTCCTCTCCTGCAGAATCAGATGTAAAGGGGAACAAACCCTGTGCATTCAGATGTAAAGGGGGACACTGTGGATTTAGATCTAAAGGGGAACTCTGTTGACTCTGATGTAAAGGGGAACTCTGTTGACTCTGATGTAAAGGGGAACTCTGTTGACTCTGATGTAAAGGGGAACTCTGTTGACTCTGATGTAAAGGGAGACTCTTGTGATTAATTCCATATGATTAGAAATGTTATTTAATCACAAAAATATATGTATAGTGTATACTACATAACAAAATTGCTGTGCATTGCTTTGTACAGAGGTAATGAATTTAATGTACTACAAAAAAAAAAAAAAATGGAGTGCGCTGCTTAAGCATTCGGGTTTGGCTTGACGAAAAGGTGCCAACCCTACCCTCGGGGGCCCCAAATTCTCAATCTGCTTGGGGCCCCCAAATTCCTTCAAATGGCCCTGCATGTATTACACAGCGAATGAAGTTCCCCATCAGGTCCGCCCCCTCGGTATGTCGGACCCCGCCTACGTCATTGGCCTGAGCGGGAAACTTCCTTCACTGTGTAAATTTAAATTACACAGTAAAGGAAGTTCCCCGCTCAGGCCAATGACTTAGGCGGGGTCGGACATACCGAGGGGGCGGACCTGATGGGGAACTTCATTCGCTGTGTAATACATGTATAGACCCGCCCCTTCTCATGTTCCGCATCTGGTCCGCTGAGCGGACCTGATGGGGAACTTTAGAAGGGGCGGGTCTATACATTTAAAACACAGCGGAGGAAGTTCCCCATCAGGTCCGCACAGGCACAACCAATGACGGACAGCGCTGGACATCAGGATCGCTGCGGGACACTGGATTTCATCGCTGGAATGTTTTGTTTTTTTTTGTTTTTTTTAAATATTTTTTTAATAAAGGACTTTTCCAAGGTGTGTGTGTGTTTTTATTTACATTTTTTGACACTTTCTTAGTGAAATGGTAGGGGCACAATTTACCCCTTACCAATTCACATAGGGGGGGGCCGGGATCTGGGGGTCCCCTTTGTTAAAGGGGTCTTCCAGATTCCGATAAGCCCCCCACCCGCAGACCCCCACAACCACCGGGCAAGGGTTGTGGGGATGAGGCCCTTGTCCCCATCAACATGGGGACATCCTCCCCATGTTGAGGGCATGTTGCCTGGTACGGTTCAGGAGGGAGGGGGGGCCGCTCTCTCATCCCCCCCTCTTCCCCTGCGGCCGGCCAGGTTGCGTGCTCGGATAAGGGTCTGGTATGGATTTTTGGGGGGACTCCACGCCATTTTTTTTTAAATTTGGGGTGGAATTCCCCTTAAAATCCATGCCAGATCTCAAGGGCCTGGTATGGATATTTAGGGGGAACCCCACGCCATTTTTTTTTAAATTTGCGGCGGGGTTCCCCTTAATATCCATTCCAGACCTAAAGGGCCTGGTAATTGAATTTGGGGGAACCCCCACGCTTTTTTTTTTTTTTTTTTTTTTCTTTTTATCAATGACTTTTCTATGTATTGATAAAAGCCGACAATTCATTAATAGCCACGAGTGAGTTTTAAATGACTTTTTTTCCTTCAAAAATGACACTTTGTGCAGGGACAGTTCTAAGCATGGGAAACATGCGCCACTTTACATGCATATCATACACACCCCCCAGGTACAAAATTTAAAGGAATATTTCACTTTTATTTTTTCATTTTAAGCATTATTAAAATCACTGCTCCTAAAAAAACGGCCGTTTTTAAAACTTTTTTTTGCATTGATACATGTCCCCTGGGGCAGGACCCAGGCCCCAAAACACTTTTTAGGACAATAACTTGCATATAAGCCTTTATAATTAGCACTTTAGATTTCTCCCATAGACTTTTCAAATTTGCCGCGAACACCCCAAATTGTTCGTTGTTCGGCAAACAGGCGAACAGGCAATGTTCGAGTCGAACATGAGTTCGACTCGAACTCGAAGCTCATCCCTAATCTGAACGTGTATTTAGCATGGCAGGGGGCGTTATCACAGACAAGCGCAGCCGCCTGTCCAAAGCCAATGTGGACAAGCTCAGGTTCATTAAAATGAACCAGGCATGGATCCCACAGGACTTGTCCGTACCTTGTGCAGAATAGATATGTATACCGGTGTTCTGACAAAACCTGTCTGGCCGTCGGATAGTGTCTGGCCCGTACTGCGCAGTACGGAGGATAAGAAGATTCACAAAATCTCCGAAGATGAACGGCGCCTGCGACGTGAGTGAAGGTTCAAGCCCCACCATCCAAGTGGACATACCGTAAAACATAGTAACAGGGCCCCTCACGGGTTCACTTCGCTCGCTACGCTTCGGGCACGGCCTCGCTTGGCTCGGCTTGAACCTCGGATGGTGTGGCTTGAACCTGGACTCACCGTGCAGGCGCCGTTCGTCTTCGGAGATTTTCGAAATCCCCTTGTCCTACGTACTGGGCAAGCGCAGTACAGGGCGGACACTATCCGACGGGGGACAGAATTCAACACATCACCGGCCTTACCCAGCCATTGTTGTATTTTTGAACCAGTGTTGGCTACCTCGTCCTCCTCCACCGCCGCTTCCACCTACACAGCCACATCTACCGCCACCTCAACCTCCTACTCCATATGGACCTTGTCCTCCTAGGTCAAGATTACAATTTTTATTTTTTTTAATTTCAAAGTATTTTATTTTCCCACTAGCTTAACCATTAAATTGAAAACATTTTTTTCCAGAAAGGGCGTATTCTGGGGCATTCCCACCATATGTGTGGCATCTTGCCGTTGAGTTTCTGAGGTTCTTAATGACTTCCTGTACCTCTTCTGCTGAGAAGGGGGCCTCCAGGATATTATTATTTATTTTTTTATGTTATTTTAGGTTATTTCCCTATCCAAATTTGCGCCGGCAAAATCTTAGTAAATGTCAAGTCACGTAAATGCATTTGCATAAGTTGAACAGGCGCTGCTCTAAACTTGCCGTTATATAACAGTCTCTGCACAAAATGACATTTCTAAAGGAAAAAAAAAAGGCATTTAAAAGCACTTGCGGCTATAATTGAAGTGTCGGCTCCCGGCAATACAGAGAAAAGTAATTGAAAGTATTTGAAAAAAAAATGCATGGGGGTTCCCCCCAAATTCAATTACCAGGCCCTTCAGGTCTGGTATGGATATTAAGGGGAACTCCGCTCCAAATAAAAAAAAAATGACGTGGGGGTTCCCCTCAAAATCCGTACCAGGCCCTCCAGACCCTTTATCCTAGCACGCAACCTGGCAGGCCGCAGGAAAAGAGGGGGGGATGAGAGAGCGCCCCCCCCTCCTGAACCGTAGCAGGCCACATGCCCTCAACATTGGGAGGATGCTTTGGGGTCTGTGACCCCAAAGCACCATGTCCCCATGTTGATGGGGACAAGGGCCTCATCCCCACAACCCTTGCCCCGTGGTTGTGGGGGTCTGCGGGCAGGGGGCTTATCGAAATCTGGAAGCCCCCTTTAACAAAGGGCACCCCCAGATCCCGCCCCCCCCTGTATGAAATGGTAATGGGGTACAAATTTACCCCTACCATTTCACAAAGAAAGTGTCAAAAATGTTAAAAATTACAATAGCCGGTTTTTGACAATTCCTTTATTAATGTCTTCTCCTTTCTTCCGTCTTCTTCCTTCTTCTTCTTCCACCTTCTTCTTCCACCTTCTTCTTTTCTCCATTCGCGTTTCTTCCTCCATCTTGTTCTTCATCTTCATCTTCCTTCTTCCATTGGTGTTCTCGTCCGCATCTTGCTCCGTCGTCTTGTTCCCCTCTTCTTTCTCCGGCCGATCCGCTTGAATTCGAGGTTTTCGATGTGTGACGCTTCAGTTCATCAGTTCTCCTCTGGGTCCGCTGCCACCCGGTGACCCCGCACCCTCTGACGCACATGGATGGATTTCACGGGGACTTTCCCCGTGGTGTCAGAGGGGGGCGGGGTCACCGGGTGGCTGTGGACTCAGAAAGGAAAAAAAAAATGGTCATGCTGCATTTTTTATGTACAGAACTGTACTGGACCGCAGTAAAACACATCAAAAATGCACTGGAACATACCTGGAACGCACCAGAACGCACCTAAATGCACCAAAGATGCACTGCAACACACTTGTCCTTTTAGGGCCAGTTCACACCAGACGCAGTTCCGTGTGCTTTTTTTCTGCACAAAATGCATGCACAGTATTTTCCATGTATTCCAATGGCTCTAGTTGGCTCTAGTTTACACCATGCAGTCAGTTTCCGCACCGGAAACTGACCGGAAACTGACTGTATGGTGTGAACTAGAGCTCGCCCCCCCCCCCCCCTTTCCTGACCTGCCGGGCTGCGTGCTCGGATAAGGGTCTCATCTGGATTTTGGGGGGACCCCCACGCAGTTTTTTCGGCGTAGGGGGGGGTTTCCCTTAAAATCCATACCAGACCTAAGGCCCCGGCCCCTTACCACGTGATCAGCTGTCAGCCAATGACAGCTGATCACGTGATGTAAACAAATGACCGGTAATCTTTTTTTTTTCTCCTCACGCTGACAGCGCAAGGAGAAAAGAAAGCCGATCACTGGCTTGTGTGTTAGGGACATCGGTCCCAAAGAGGAACAGACATAGGCACCTCATCTGTGCCCACAAATACCGCCTGCCAGTGCCCACCAGTGCCACCTATCAATGCCCACAAGTGCCACCTATCAATGCCCACAAGTGCCACCTATCAATGCCCACCAGTGGTGCCAATCAGTGCCTCATCAGTGCCACCTAGTAATGTTGCCTATCAGTGTAACCTACCAGTGCTGATCAGTGCCCATCACTGCCACCCATCAGTGCCCATCACTGCCACCCATCAGTGCCCATCACTGCCACCTATCAGTGCCACTTCTCAGTGCCCACCAGTGCCCCTATCAATGCCCTTCAGTGCCACCCATCAGTGCCACCTCTCAGTGTCACCTCTCAGTGCCCACCAGTGCCACCTATCAGTGCCCACCACTGACCACCAGTGTCGCCTTATCGTGTCCATCAGTGCAGCCCATAAGTGCAGCCTCATCAGCGTACATAAATGAAGGAGAAAAATTACCTGTTTGCAAAATTTTATAACAAAAAATAAAAACCGCAGAGGTGATCAAATAACATCAAAAGAAAGCTCTATTTGTGGGAAAAAAATGATAAAAAATTAATTTGGGTACAGTGTTGTATGACCGCGCAATTGTCATTGAAAGTGCATCAGCGCTGAAAGCTGAAAATTGGTCTGGGCAGGAGGGGGTTTAAGTGCCCAGTAAGCAAGTGGTTAATGGAGCCTGCTGAGAGAAAATAGTGTATGGTGGGGAGGGGGAGAGGAAATGGAGGAGATAAAAGGAGAATGGGAGGATGTGGATGAGAAGGCAGCATAATGTGCTGTGAAAGCTGTGGTGGACTGTGAGCTAGTCTGCACCTGAATGACAAAGAAGGAGGCACTGGAGGACAATGAAGGCTGGTAAGCCACTCCACCACCCCTCCATGGCTGTATAGCACACCCAGCACCTGAACAAACTAGCAAATGTTCCCTGTCTGCAGATGATGTACCATGTCCATGACCACTGCTTTGGCCTGTGGCTACAGTGGCTGCTTACCCTTTCATAGCTGCATGAGAACTTCTGACATGATGATGATAATAATGTGGACCCTAAGAAAATAAAACCCAAAAAATATAAAGAACATAAACAATGAAAATGTTTGTAAACCTCAGAAACAAAAATATGAACAAAGCATATCCCTCTATAGTGTGTGTACTTGTTTCAATTAGGAGCATTAAGTGTCATTTCTGCCTCCTGCTTTATTTCTCTTCTATCAGCATGAATCACTTCTGACAAGGCTTCCTGACACCAAGAGAAAAAAAGGTAATATGGGAGGAGCTCCAGCTGATTTACAGCCTCAGCTCTGTCCCTGTGTTCTGTGAGAGTGGGGTGTGTCCCTTCCCTCCTATCAGCTCTCAGAGCTCTCCTCACTGAGTGTAACTTCAGCTCCCCGCCCCTTTTTCCTGACAGCTCAGACAAGCTTTTTAAATTCTGGACTTTGGATGTAGAGAAGAGAACACTGCAGATAAAGAAGTACAACTTTTGTATGAGCATTTGTTTTGTCTCAGTGTATCACCCGAGGCCAGTCACTTCACTAAGTATATATAAGGGTTTACAACCACTTGCAACATAAAACAAGTAAAAAAGGCGCAATATGCAAGTACCTCAATATATGGACGGAATAATACCAGATAGTCCAAGGCCAGGAGAAAATAATAAGAGGTGTATAATGGGAGCTTATACTCTCAAATGCATTAGTGGACGAAGGTCAGTCAGCGCAGCCATCAAAAAGGACCAGAAGCTGGTTTCCAGTAAGCTAGAACAAAAAAACAAGGAGAGAGGAGCCTCTGAGATAGATATCAATATAACATTTATTAGTAACAATGTTCACTCACATGTAGAATGAAGTAGTAGTATTCAGCTGGGTGGAAGAGTAGAGGGACTACAAGTCACAGTAGGTCCATGGAGCTGACACCACAAGAAATCCTGTAAGGGAAATGTGTGATGACAGGCACGACAGGAGAGTTCCTTCTTAGAGTTTCTTTCCACAGCCCAGCAGGTTTTTACTTTAATGCAGAATGAAATGTTCAGTCAGGCAATTCAGATGCAGGTTCCAAGGCAGTGGCTGGGGAAGGACGTCCGAGCCGGATGGCTGGCTGTGCTGCGCTGCGGTCACAGGTGCTCGCTTGGCTTCCGGATAGATAGAAACACACGGCCGTGTGATCGGTTCTCAGAACGAGGCTTGGACAGCACAACAGTAGGCCGCGTCACGACCCATCTACCTGGCTGAAGATGCGAAGATCCGGCTCTTCAGGCACAGGTGGCTCCTCCTCCACCTCTGCAGGGGTGGAGGGAAGGGTGGAAGGAACGCTGGAGGGAAGGGTGGAAGGAACGCTGGAGGGAAGGGTGGAAGGAACGCTGGAGGGAAGGTTGGAAATTGATTCCCTGGCCTCAATCTGGTCTTCCAGAAATTGCAGGTGCTTGTAGTACCACAGCTTGGGCTGTACTACATCGTCTGCTGCTGCTCCTGATCTCATGGAAGCGCGGTATTCAGTGTATTTTTTTTTCTATATGCATTCCGCATATTGTTTATCTTATTGTTCATCATACTGTAGTCTGCCTCTGGGACCCAGGGCTTCATATAATCCAGTAATTTTTTAATTGTTGCCCGACGTACACCACTCTTGTGGTAATCTGGATGTTTTAGTTCCCAGAGGTTGCGGAGTTCTTTATATTTTTCAATAAAAACCAACATGATATCCGGCTCACGTAGTTTATGCATTGTAGACTGTCTGCAAGTTCAAAACACATAAAAAAACATGAGAGGTCTGATTCCATTCTCCTCAACTTATCCCAATATTGGCCTTTACAATCATGAACCATTATAGGCCACTGCAGGCCCAAGTTCCCTTCTTACCTTAGTTGTGGTCTTTTCTGGACTTCCGCTCGTACTTACTCCGCGCAACCATAATAACTTCGTTCCCATTTTATACCCTGCGCATACGTGTAACTCCGCCCGCGTCGCCTGCCCATGACGGTCTTTTCCTGCATTTCCCCGCCCCGTCACGTTCGGCGCACAGTGGGATACGACGACATGTCGGTGACACAGGTGGCTTCTTTATTAGAAAGTACCGACGAGGAAAGCCCGGAGGCGGGAACGTCCCGATCCAGGAATAAAAGATACAAGGCGACTAATATGTCATTTGCTGAGATGGTGGAGACGGTGGACATCCTGCGGAGGAAAGATTACGATGGGAAGCATGAGCCATACGACACCCCTAATCTCAGGAAGTCGCAAATAATGGACAAAGTGGCGAGGACTCTATATCAGAAATATGGGGTCAGGAGATCCAAGGAGCAGCTCCGTAAAAGGTGGTCTGACCTGAAGCTCAGGGAGCCGGAGCAGTATAGGAAGCTTATCAAAAGCATTGAAAAAAGTAAGCTTTTGTTCTTTCACATTGTAATATGTATTCTTACATGTTTTGCTCCATGTGCTTGGCTTGACTGGTTTCACATTTGCAAATGGCAACTTTTATGTTAAGTTGAGGGACCACTTATTTGGTAATGTTTCGTAGTAAACACTTGATCGTCTTCCCCAAAACATGTTTGGCACATATCCACGTAAACTACATGTGGTCATGCCTCATTTGTTTTAATAAAACAACATTTCTACACATATTTGGCTAGATGATGTGTTGTAAGTAAAGTAGAACGTGAATGAAAGGCTAAACTGGATTCTGGGTAAAGGAGATGACACTCAAGCAGTTGGTTACGCAGCTTTTTGCTCAGGAACAATATACTATAGTGTGGGCCACATGACCAAATTTTTAAGGGTGTCACACAGGTGCTCCAGTGGATACCTTGGTGGTTCTCCAAGTGTGTTTTTTAGGCCCCTAAAAAAAAAGCATGCAGCTTTGTAGAGTTCTCAAGATCTCATGTGTTCATCTTGGAACTCAGGCCCAAATATCAATTGCACCCCACTTCCAATCAATGTATACAATTTCTGCCCTCAAATCTCTGTGTGCTAAAGGATACCTTTTTTTTTCTATTCCCATAGGGGAGAGGAGACTGGGAGGACACCAATCTGAGGAGATGAGGAAGCACAGACCACATAAACACCCCCAAGATGCCAAAGCACCCCAAGATCAGCATGTTGAGGAGGTGGAGGAAGCGGAGGTGGAGGAAGGAGAGGTGGAGCTTATCACCACAACAGGTCAGTGTCTGTCACCACAACTTCAAGGTAAATACAGATGTAGGCCTGCATATTTCTAATTTATTTTTTGTTTTTAGGGGATGAACGTGGTGGTGTGTCAGGAACTCCAAATCCTCCATTCTCGAAGGCTAGTGCCCAAATAATTATTCAAGAAATAATGGAATGTAGTAGCGAAATGGACATTATGAGAAATAGAATTAATGTGATTGAGCAAAAATATAAAAACATTATAGATATTTTGGGGCGAATAGTCTGACCCCCCCCCCCCCCTGTTTTTGTGATTTTTTTTTTGCCCTTAAAATTTTGCACTGGTATTCCCACCAGCCCAAATGTGAAGATGCACACAGTGACTCAACATGTGCTATCTGCTGTCACAGGATATCTATGTCCCTGTTTGGGGGTGCAACCTCTTCCTCCCTACTCAAGTAGGTGAGAGGAAGGGTTTGCACACCCCAAGCACGTCCATTGATCCCCCATGATGGCAGATAGCACATGTTTACCTTAGCCATGGGATCATGTGGAAAATACCCATCTGAGACACAAAAATAAAGTGGGGTTCTTCACATTTGGGATGGATCAGGGGTGACATCACCCCATCTCCTGTTTTCTCCTTTTCACGTTGAATTTTTATATTTCCTTTTTTGGACAAATGTTTACTATTTTGACCCGTGCATGTTTCTGCAAAACAAACCTCCAAATAAAACTAAAAAATTTGGGGAGGTTAAACTTTCGACATTGTATTTCTATAAAACCGAAAAAAAAATGTGGTGCACAGAGTAAAAAGTTTCTGGGACACTCAAAAAGGTGTGGCTTGTTCTTTCTATGCTCAATAGCAGTTCTGAAAAAGCTAAATCAATGCTTTTTATAGTGACAATTGTGGCTATTTACTAAGGACAAATACACTTGGCACTACAAGAACCTGGGAGACACATCAACCAAAAAAAAAAGAATGACAAAGCAAGTTTTTTGGAAATATAATAAGATTTTATTAAAAAAACCAAAAGGTCAGATTTAGTCTGGCATTGCGATGGCCCCCCTACCCGTGAAGTACTCAACATTTCTCACGTACTTCACGGGCACTTGGGGGGGCCAAGCCAGTACGGGCAGTGTCCAGGCCGGTCATAATGGTCATCTCGGATGGACCGGCCTCAGGCCCAACTGTTGACACATATGTTGGCGAAAAATGTCTGAGAAAGTTATGCAAGATGCAGCAACTGTAAACAATGTGGTTCAGCTTGTATTCCGCCATATGGATGGGTGTCTGAAACAGGCAGAACTGGCTGGCCATTATCCCGAAGGCATTCTCCACAACTCTCTGGGCTCTGGCCAGCCGGTAATTAAAAACCCTCCTCTCCGGGGTGAGCGTGCATTGGGGAAACGGCCGCATCAGGTGTGGTCCCAGTCCAAACGCTTCATCCTCGATGAACACAAATGGTAGTCCTTCCACGTTGTCTGCATTTGGAGGCAGTGCAAGACCCCCAGAGTGCAGACGGTGAGCAAACTCTGTCTGCACGAATACTCCGCCATCGGACATCTGGCTGTTCTTCCCAACGTCCACATACAGAAACTCATACCGTGCCGACACCACCGCCATTAACACAATACTATTAAAACCTTTATAGTTATAATAGAATGACCCCGAACGGGGGTCGCGGCACTATGTGGACGTGCTTGCCATCAATTGCCCCTCCACAGTTGGGGAAGTCCCACCGCTGGGCAAATTGATCAGCCACAGTCTGCCATTCCTGTGGTGTGCAAGGAAACTGTGGAGTCAAACAAAAATAAGACAGTATGTTTTCAGTTTACAGTGCAAACAGATTACACAAAAAGACATTGTTGACCAACATCAGGCTAACATTATTATTTAAGGGAGGATTTCATGCCCAAAAAAGAAGGGCCCACTTAGCAGGTGACTCACCCCCGCTGAGGGGACATTAGAAAATATTCTAAGGGGGGGGTTTGAGGTGATTTTGGGGGCACAAAATAAAGGCTCTACTACTCTGCTGAACTTTAATGAGAACTAAAACATTTGTTCACATTTTAGGGGGGGGGGGGGGTGGTGCAAAACTAGGATGGCACTGATCCAAAAAAAACGGGAGCAAAAAACTAGGCTAGCTGTGTTTGGGACCAGGATAGTATGCTGGAGAGGTTAGTGAAGGGAAATAGGCATGTAGTCCCCAAAAAAGGGCATTAGAGGAAAAAACATGCATGGGGAAAATGGGGACATTCCCAGGATATTACAAACAGGCAAATTTGGGAAGAAGGAAAGAAATAAAATACATTAGCAAACAATCCAAAAATATAATGTGATGTTAAATGAGCAAACTTACCTTCATATAGGCCTTCTGCAGGACCTGAATAATGGCAGAACACGTTTCAGGGATAATGATCCCGAGAGCCTGGGGGGAGATGCCTGTTGTGAACTTGAAGTCCTGCAAGCTTCTCCCAGTCGCCAGGCATCTCAACGTGGCAATAAGCCTCTGCTCGGCAGTGATTGCCTGGCGCATCACAGTGTCCTGCCTCGTGATATAGGGGGACAGCAAATCCAACAGACGGTGAAAACGGGGCCCGTCATCCTGAGATAATTCTTGAAATCATCAGGATTATTCTCATGGATTTTCCGCAGCAGAGACATATGAGAGAATTGGTCACGCTGGAGCAACCAATTCCTGGTTCATGAACTCCTCCTCACCCTGTTCACGGACTGAACTCGGGTTACAGTGTTAACCGCAACACCAAGTCCATAGCCAGCACGAGCTCGAGAACGAGAACACACTTCAAACATGGTCTTAAACCGGTCGCCTGGTTAGAACGAACTCAAACAGAACGCACCGTGGAACAGCAAGGCCTGAGAAGAACGACCTGAAAAACAGTAAACGTACGGCCAAAAAGGCACTGCAAAGCAGTAACGACCTGACTGCACGCACTGAATAACAAATACGAACCCACAAGCACAAACTGAACACCAGGAAATGATCTGAAAAGCACGGAGACTGAAAAGCGCGAATCGGCTCTCACCAAACTTTTACTAACACGCGGTAACACGAAATCAGCAAAAGCAGCCCAAGGGGTGGCACCATTAGATTTGAACTTCCCTTTTATAGCCCCGTCGTACGTGTTGTACGTCCCGTCATTTTGTTGCCGTCGGTTTTTGGACTGATGGTGTGTGGCCAAGACTGATGAAAAACTGTTTCATCGGATTTCCGATGGACAAATCCATCGGACTAAAATCCATCGGAAATCCGATCGTGTGTACAGGGCTTTAGGTAAAATAGCGGCTCTTAAGATGACCATCCTCCCTAAATTGCTCTACTTGTTTCGAGCACTACCAGTCAGGCTTTCTAAATCCTACCTGATTAAACTTCAGGCCCACTTTAATAGATTTGCCTGGAAGGATAAACCCCCTAGATTTTCTAAGGATATACTGTACTGCTCTTCTAAATGTGGAGGTCTAGGAGTCCCACAGATCTGGCTTTACTATATAGCCAGCAGATTTGCTCAACAAGCCCAATGGAATATTAAGAACTCCAAAGTCCCATTCGAACAGGACTCAATCAAACCACTATATCTCCCTGGGCTTCTATGGTCTTCTACTCCCCACACAGCGGACCTGGGTTCCAAGAATTTATTGGTTGCCATGAGCTTAAGGCTATGGGACCTTTACAAAGTAAAGTTGGGCCTTATCTCACAGATTCCCCTAGGTGCCACATTCCTGGGAGACGTCAGATTCGCCCCGGCATTTGGGAATCCGGAATTATTCCAAGTTTGGGTAGATTGGGGACTGACCACCCTGGGGTATTTTTTACAAGATTATAAGTTTATGACCTTCTCCAGCCTTCAAGCTCAACATGATATTCAAGCCGGTGAATTCTACCGTTACCTCCAAATACGACATTTCTTCCAAACTCATTATGCAGGGTCCCCCTCAGACTCGAATACTTTTTATGAAAACATTTGCCAAACATCCCCTCACCAAAAGGGCCTGATCTCTGGTTTATATAGAACTTTGGAATCAACTAACAACAGTCCTCCACTGAAATATAGGTCTCAATGGGACAGGAGCTGCAAGGGGGAGGGAAGGACTTAGACTGGGTGACAGGTTGGCTAAACATGCGGAAGTGCACCAAATCCCTGTCGGTAAGGGAAACTGCTATCAAACTGCTTACTCATTGGTATTATACCGCTTTGCGCCTCAGTAAAATATATCCGCAAGCCTCCCCTAACTGCTTTAGAGGTTGCGCTCATAGAGGCTCATTCCTTTTTTGGGAATGCTAAAATCTGCAACCCACATGGAAGGCAGCCCTAGAACTGATAGATACACTAGCAGGTGGGCACGTAGCTCTAACACACACTCATTGCCTCTTATTTGAAGGCCTGCCTGACACCCCTAAGCCTCTTATGAGACTGATCCACTCCATATGTGTGGCGGTGCAATGGGCCATTGCACTACATTGGAAGACAAGCTCTGTCCCTTTCTCACAAGTTATCTCTCGAGTAGACCAAATAATGTTGGCTGAAAAGATTTTTCATACCCTGCATGATTCCATTACGATTTTTGATGCTAAGTGGAAGCCTTGGTTCTTATTTCAACTTCATGACTGACCTAAGTCTTTGTGGTTTTTCTTTTCCTTAATGTCACATTCTCCGTTTTATTTTGTATTGTTTGTTTTTTCTATATACATTAATTCTTACCATGTAATATGTCACATAGCCAAGTCTTTCTTAGCTATGTCAATTGATGTTAGCTTCTTGTTTTGTTTCGATACCTGCTGTGATGGTTGACATCACTTGTTATTGTATATGGTAAACCTTTTTCTTTTTCCCAATAAAACTATTTGAAAAAAAAAAAAAAAGTTCAGGACTGGGATGGATGTCTGACCAGCAAATGTTCAGACCGAACACTCAACTCATCCGTATTCCAGAGTAACAGGTTATTCTAGAGATTTTACTCTAACTTTACCCCAATAATCTGAATATTTGTGCTATTTTATTTTTGTTTACATATTCTCCTTCAGGTATTTTGTACTGTTTTTCTGTTACAATCGCTTAGCTACGTGTGCTTTGAAATAGATGTACTATAAAAGTGCTAAGGCAGGTGTAAAATGTTTATCTCATATTTCTTTGTTCTTGGATGTGAGAAAATGTCAGTTCTGATGATGCCACTAAACATAAATGACATAAATGACAACTCTCCTAGGTATAACCTCCAGCTCTGTATATATGAATATCAAATTTGCAAGAAATGGCTTATGTTGAGCCAATAAGTACAGTTGTCTGATATTCAGAAGCAAATATTAACAATAATGAAAAAAGTTTATGTATTGAAAATTTCTGGCACAATTATGATCAGGGCTTGAATGATGAAAAAAAATGCATGATAGAGTGCATTCAGAGAACTAATATTGGTGAAGAGCATGACCCCTGCCTTGTCAATTCACAAATAAAATATAACTAAAGGCAAACGGTGAGGGTTTAAAACCACTGTCAGCTTTTTATTGTTGCCTGTGTCCCTGTTGGGGAGATTTACTCTCCCTCATTGTCTTCATTAACATGTGAATAAAAGTGAGGGTAAATTTAACATTTTAAGTTGCCACCAAAACAGGATTAGAGGTGAAATCCAATGGAGATATTTAATCCTTGGCAACGTTCGAAGAGGGATTTACTTCAAGTTGGAAAGACATCTTCTCACTTCGTGTTGAAGCTATAGGACCGGAAGTGATAGGAAATATCTCTAATAAAATACAGATGGCAAAAAAAAAAAAAGCAAACTGACAGACGTTTTAACCCTTTTCTGATCAATCCAAAAAAAAAGTTTGGGCTTTAGATGTACTTTAACTCTCAGTAAATAAATAACTATGCAACATGTAACTTTTCGATTTTAAAGGCTTCAGTTTAATAAAATAAACAGATAACATTAAAAATGTAAAACACACAACGCACACCTTCCATCTGTTACCACCTGGACTGTAATATTTTGCATAAGTAAATCCTCTCTACCTGAAGAACAAAATCAAAGTCTGTTTTCATTTAGAGACACTGTGAGTGCAGATAAACGTATAGTTATACACTCCAAACTTCACCAAGAATGGGGCTACTTCACAGTATGTCTATCTTTCATATGCTATTATGTACGGTAAGTTTTTTTATTAAAATCACAGCAGAGTTTCCAGGGTGAATAAAAAGTGTAATATGTATTTACAAAAACAATAAAAGCTTTGTAAAACCATAAAACCATTAATGACTACTGTTGCTAGAATAACCTATAAGTGATTTTCCAATGTAACTACCGTATTTATCGGCGTATAACACGCACCCCAAGATTAGGAGGGAATTTTAAGGAAAAAAAACTTTTAGGAGGGAAGTTCAAGGAAAAAAACGTACATTTAAATGCAGCCTTGTCCATCATTGCAGCCTTGCCCAGTGTCCATCTGCAGCCTTGCCCAGTGTCCATCATTGCAGTCTTGCCCAGTGTCCATCTGCAGCCTTGCCCAGTGCCTTTGCAGCCATGCCTTGCCCAGTTCCTTTGCAGCCATGCCTTGCCCAGTGCCTTTGCAGCCATGCCTTGCCCAGTGCCTTTGCAGCCTTGCCTTGCCCAGTGCCTTTGCAGCCTTGCCTTGCCCAGTGCCAGTGTTTGAATTTGGCACCGATTTCCGCTGTGGAGAGGAGCGAGCGGAGCCGAGTGTACTTCAGCTAGACTCGGCTCCTCTCGCAGTCCTGCCCATCTCCATTGATTGCGCCGCTGACATACAGAAAACCGAGTGTACTTCGGCTAGACTCGGCTCTGCTCACAGTCAGGGGCGGGACTGCAAGAGGAGCCGAGACTAGCCGAAGTGCACTCGGCTTTCTGTATGTCAGTGGAGGTGGGCGGGACTGCGAGAGGAGCCGAGTAAAGCCAAGTGTACTTCGGCTTTGTGTATCTCGGCTCCTCTCGCTCGTTTCAGCGGGGGATCTGCGTATAACATGCACCCACGATTTTCCCCTGATTTTAAGGGGAAAAAAAATAAATACGGTAAGTCCCTATGACTTATTCTGAATCTATAGCACTCCTATACCTTTTTAATTAGTTGTGGGGTGGGTAGCTCACTGAATGTGCTACACACACCCAAATAAACGTACTCATACTACACACAATGTTTGTTCCCCCCACACTACCCAGCAATTCTTAGCTCTAATTAATCAAAGTTGAGTTGCCTCCGTTTACCGTATTTATCGTATTTATCGGCGTATAACACGCACTCTAACTTTAAGAGGGAAGTTTCAGGAAAAAAACGTTCCACAGCCCCCTGCATATAACACGCAGGCACAGTTTACCCTCTATTTTCAGGTTAAAAAGGTGAGTGTTATGCGCCAATAAATACAGTAATTCCTTAATTATCCTTAGTTTACCCTAATCAGCCTTAATTAAAGTGATTATAAAGTCTTTTTTTTTTTCATTAACAATCAAACAAACCTTATCTGTGGAATTGCACAGAGAGGTCCTGAACCTTCTCTTCTCATTTCCCATGCTGGCGCTCCTGGCTTAGCTTCTGTTTCAAGTGCCCCAATATTAAGCAGCTTGTTCTTTGCCCGAGTTCATAGACACAGACAGCCCTGCCCTCTGCTCCCTCATTACACAATTTGACTGACAGCAGTAGGAGCCAATAGCTCCCACTACCTCAGCAAAGCCTGTGAGAGTGAGAAGAAAAGACAGAGCCGTTATAGATGAGCACAGCACTGGATCAAGTGAGGATTAGGATAAGATAGGGGGGTGATGTAGTAAATGCTTAGGCTTTAGAACTACTTTTTTATCTACTCTCCCTTCAGCCACTATTTTATCAGATTTTTTTTTTTTTTTTTTATTTAAATTTTATAAACCATAAATATTTTATTATATTTGTTTTTATTTGTTTAGTTTGTTAATTTTTTTAGTCTCACATTTAAAAAAAACTAAAAAAAAAAACTAAAAAACTAAAAACTTGACTCAATTAAAGTGTGAGTAAACCCCCCTATCGTTTTCAGCCAAGGAAGCTGCCATCTTTGCCTCTGTTTAATCTACAACTGCCAGAATGCTGCACATGTGATCTGTTATGACACCAGCCATTGGATGGTTTGACACTTTGGTTGAGAGCACAACCAATGGGAGTGTTACGTTTCGGGCACGTTCCAGAAATTAAACTGTTTTTTGAAACTGGTAAATGGATGGGTTTACTTCCGCCTTAATAGTTACATTGGTAAGGTTGAATAAAGTTTCCTCCCTATGCTAGAATCACCATTAGGATATTCGTAGATCGCTATCCTATCCCCTCTTGAGCATCTCTTCTCCAAGGGCAATAAGTGTTGAGAATTAATGCGTTAGCCAATGGCTTTTTAAATCAAACTATAGCAAGTTGAGTGGACAGAGAGCAGGCACACTGACAAGCTGCTGAGCCAGATAAGAGCAGACCTGCTGCTGAGTGGGAATGCTGTGTCATGCTGTGTGAAGCTATGTGAGGCTGGGCAACGGGAGCTGAGTGGACATAGAAGCCAGGCAGAGCAGTGTGGCAGACCTGCCCATCGGGACTCCAACATTTAATAGTGGTGCATTGAATTAGCAGCGGCAGGAGTGAGAACTGAGGCTGTGCAATTGCTGGGGGCTCTTCTGAAACTGTGACTGTAGCTCGGGTATCAAGAGTACTGAGGGTTGTGAGTACTGGGGACTGGGAGTAACAGGAAGTATTGTGAAGACTGAGTAACTGGGAGCATTGTGAATACTGAGGGCTGAGAGTAATTTGGAGCATTGTCCATACTGAGGACTGTGTAACTGGGAGCATTGTGATTACTGTGAGTAGGTATGAGCTTTATGTTCGAGTCAAACATGAGTTTGACTCGAACATTGGCTGTTCGCCCGTTCGGCGAACAGCGAACAATTTGGAGTGTTCGCGGCAAATTTGAAAAGAGTTTGGGTACCTGGGTCCTGCCCCAAGGGACATGTATCAATGCAAAAAAAGTTTTAAAAACTGCAGTTTTTTTGGGAGCAGTGATTTTAGTAATACCTAAAGTGAAACAATAAAAGTGTGCATAGTATGCCTGTAAAGTAGCGCACGTTTCCCGTACTTAGAACTGTCCCTACACAAAATGTAATTTCTGAAGGAAAAAAAAGTTATTTAAAACTACTCGCGGATTTTCATGAATTGTTGGGTCCCGGCAATACAGAGAAAAGTTATTGAAAAAAATTAAAGGGGCCCCCCCCAGTCCATTACCAGGCCCTTTGGGTCTGGTATGAATATTAAGGGGAACCCCTGACATTTTTTTTCAATTACTTTTATCTGTATTGCTGGGACCCGACAATAATAGCGCTAGTAATTTTAAATGAGTTTTTTTCCCATCAAAAATGACATTTTGTGCAGGGAACCAAAATTAAAAAAATAAAAATTTGTGGGGGTTTAAAACTACTTGCGGCTATTCATGGATTGCTGGGTCCCGGCAATACAGATCAAAGTCATTGAAAAAAACGGCTGGGGTCCCCCCCATTACCAAACCAAAAAAAAAAAAACGTGGGAGTCCCCCCAAATTCCATATCAGGCCCTTCAGGTCTGGTATGGATATTAAGGGGGACCCTACGCCATTTTTTTTAAATGGCGTGGGGTTCCCCCCAAAAATCCATACCAGACCCTTCAGGTCTGGTATGGATTTTAAGGGGAACCCCGCACCAAAAAAAAAAAATGGCGTGGGGTCTCCCCAAAAATCCATACCAGACCCTTATCCGAGAACCCAACCTGGAAGGCCACAGGAAAAGAGGGGCGAGAGCGCCCCCCTCCTGAACCATACCAGGCCACATGCCCTCAACACGGGGAGGATGTCCCCATGTTGATGGGGACAAGGGCATCATCCCCAGAACCCTTGCTCGGTGGTTGTGGGGTCTGCGGGCGAGGGACTTATTGGAATCTGGAAGCCCCTTTTAACAAAGGGGACCCCCATATTCCGCCCCCTACCATTTCACAAAAGAAAGTGTAAAAAATGTTAAACCACACAGGCACAGTTGGGATAAGTCCTTTATTAAGAAAAAAAAAAACATTCCAGCGATGTAATCCAGTCTGTCCAGAGTTGTACTCCATTCTCTATGTCCCGCGGTGATCCATTCTCCAGCGATGTTCCATTCTCCACTCCACACGAAACCCCCATGACGCGTAAAGAGGGGGCGGGGTCACCCGCCCACGTCATTGGGTAACCTCCGGCTTTCTCCAGCAAGCGGGGGTTACCCAATGACGTGGGCAGGTTGACCCCGCCCCCTCTTACGCATCATGGGGGTTTCGTGTGGAGTGGAGACTGGAGCATCGCTGGAGAATGGATCACTGTGGGACATGGAGAATGGATCACCGCAGGACATGGAGAATGGATTACATATCTGAAATGTTTTTATTTTTATTTTATTTATATTTTTAATAAAAGACTTATCCCAACTGTGTCTGTGTGGTTTTTAACATTTTTGACACTTTCTTTTGTGAAATGGTAGGGGTACAATGTACCCCGTTACCAATTCACATAGGACATTTGTTAAAGGGGGCTTCCAGATTCCGAAAAGCCCCTCTCCCACAACCACCGGGCAAGGGTTGTGGGGATGAGGCCCTTGTCCCCATCAACATGGGGACATCCTCCCCATGTTGAGGGCATGTGGCCTGGTACGGTTCAGGAGGGGGGCGCTCTCTCGATCCCCCCATCTTTTCCTACGGCCTGCCAGGTTGCATGCTCGGATAAGGGTCTGGTAAGGTTTTTTGGGGGGGACCTCACGCCATTTTTTTTTAATTTGGGTGCGGGGTTCCTCTTAAAATCCACACCAGACCTGAATGGTCTGGTATGGATAGTTGGGGGGAACCCCACGCCATTAAAAAAAAATGGCAGGGGGTTCCCCTTAATATCCATACCAGACCTGAAGGGCCTGATATGGAATTTGGGGGGACCCCCACGCTTTTCTTTTTTTGGTTCGGTAAAGGGCCTGGTAATGGACTGGGGGGGGACCCCTGCCATTTTTTTCAATGACTTTGATCTGTATTGCCGGGACCCGACAATTAATTTTTCCTTTAGAAATTACATTTTGTGCAGGGGCAGTTCTAAGCACGGGAAACATTTTCTACTTTACAGGCATACTATACACACCCCCCAGGTACGAAATTTAAAGGAATATTTCACTTTTATTGTTTCACTTTAAGCATTATTAAAATCACTGCTCCCGAAAAAACAGTAGTTTTTAAAAAAAAAAATTGCATTGATACATCCCCTGGGACAGGACCCGGGTCCCCAAACACTTTTTATGACAATAACTTGCATATTAACATTTAAAATGAGCACTTTTGATTTTCCATGTTTGTGTCCCATAGACTTTAACGGTGTTCGCGTGTTCGAACAAATTTTTTGCCTGTTCACATATTCTGGTGCAAACCGAACCGGGGGGTGTTCAGCTCATCCCTAACTGTGAGTACTGAGGTGTCAGGAAGAGCATGAAGGCATACAAGATGGCTCTCTTGGACAGATTCTTGTTCACAGCTCTTCACGTGCATGTAGGAGATGAGCACATGTACGTATGCACATTGGCATGCATAGATATGCACAAACGCTCATTAGTATGCGCAACCACACCCCATGATTGGTGTTGGTGCCAAATAGACTTAAATTTAAATTGGGCCAGTACTCAGGATCAGTGCTGTCTTGTCTACAGTATTCACATGCAAACCTACAACCTGTTACTCTGCATCTGTCTCCAGTTATTGACCTGGCATGCATTGAACTCCATGTGCACTGACCCTGGTGTGTCCCTGACCTTTGCTTCTGCCTTAGCCCATTACTGCTACTATTTATTGTGACATCTGCTTCCTCATCTGTACCTGATCTCTCTGCCTGTGTATGGCCCGGCTCATTTGACCCCATGTATATTCCAGTTATTACTGGATTGCCAAGCTGCAAGCATCTGCCTGTTATCTACTAGTGCCTGTTCTCCATTTGCCTACTACTCGCCTGTGGTTCACCTGTCTGCTGTAACCAGTTCCAGCCTGACTACTGCCTACTGTTCATCGGCTGCTACCCCACATCTCTGCTTGCTGTGATTCACTGATGACAAACCACCACATGGCTAGCAAGACTATCAGGCACTTGTGCCATGCTGCACTCCTGCACTACCTGTCTACTCTATCAGAAGCCCAAGTCAAAGATGTAAGAGAAGCCTTCCTCACTGTATCAAGCTCTTCTACTAGGTACATGACATGAGGGCTATGAGTAACTGGGAGCATTGTGAATTCTGAGGGCTGTAACTGGGATAATTGTACTGAGGAATTGTAAGTAACTTTGTAATGCTTTGTATCAGAATCATAATTTTAGTATAATTTTAAAGAGGACAAATTTTAGAATAATATGTATATTTTTAGCTACAGTTGCACTACTTATTTTAAAACCAACACTGGTCAAAAAAGAAAAAGTGTGTTGTTTTTTTTAGTTTTGATACTTTTTTTTGTATAAGGTGTGACAGTGTGAGACCCTGGCACTGTGAAAATGAAGGAGAATATGACACAGGATTCACATTAAGAATTAATGCGAAGTTCCAGAATATTGTTTCTGAGTGGAGAAAGCTGTGGAAAAGTGTACCGCTCAAGGGTTCCAGGTTCCTTCAATTAGCTCCCGCCCTGCTCCACTCCCAGGTGCTGGCTATGCTCTGATGCTTGAAGAGAAGAAGTAATCTGGACTGCCGCACTCTGGTTGAACGTATTATTTAATGAGGAAAATTAAAATGCCAAAAAAAAAAAAAAATTAATTCAAAAAAGAAATAAATAAATAAACAATCCATCCAAAAACAATCAAAAGTGAAGGGACATGCAGGGTGACAGCTAACGCGTTTCACATCAGGGTGTGATGCTTACTCATAGCTCAATTACTCATCCCTTCACTTTTGATTGTTTTTGGATGGATTGTTTATTTATTTATTTCTTTTTTGAATTCATTTTTTTTATTTTTTTTGGCATTTTAATTTTCCTCATTAAATAATACGTTCAACCAGAGTGCGGCAGTCCAGATTACTTCTTCTCTGGAGAAAGCTGTGTTTGTGTTTTTTTCTGGAATCTGTAGTTCTGGATCAGTGTCTGAAACTTGAAGGTTCCAAAGTGTATAAGGTGGGACAGAACTTTCAATCCTGTGCCCGGATTTTATCAGGTTCCTGCAGCTTGTGTAAATACACAGGTGTGCAGTGTCATTATATACTCAAGCCTGGAAATAGCTCAGAGCTCCTAGTTTGGAGACAGCTCCCATATTGGAGACAGGATGTCTCACCTAGGGGTAAGAGGAGCCCCAGCCATTAGCCAGGAGACAGGAGGTCTCATTCCAGGAGTCAGATGGGCTTCTATTAGGGTGTTAGGAGAACCCATTCCAGGGGCCAGGAGTAGGCCGTGCAGCAGGGTACTGCAACTAAAGGCTAAGTGTACCAGAGGAGCTGGGCAACATAGTCAGAGGGACTGGTTAAAAGAGCAGAGGTGCTGCTGACAAGGGAGCTAGGTGGCTCGGCATTTTCAGTTGATTTCATGTTGATGTGGAAGAAACCCTGCATGGGCAACTAATGTTTTTGTGAACTTTCCATTTGTTTAATAAAAGTGGACTGTCATGCCCTAAAATACAGTCTGGACTGGTGCAACTCATTGGAAAAAAGCACCCACCATGTGAGTATAATTACCACAATGGATTGCACAAAAAAAGTTGTGCTTTAACTAAGAGTAGTCTCTGCATATACTTTTTTCCAGGGCTTTTGTTCATAAGCAATAGGTGCTGGAACTTAACCATTGCCCCACAAAACCCCTCCCCCTACACACACCCTCCAAATCACATCAAATAGTGGGTGTGTTCAGTGAAAATTCACAAAAACAGTAGGAGGGTCTTAAAGGGGCATTAAATACTAGGATTGCATTACATACAGAGTGCAGAGCTGTCACTTGTAAACACAGAAACCAGACTTCTGTGTTTACAAGTGATTGTGGTGAGCAGGCACCAAAGGGTCTGAGCCAGAGGTGGTGGAACTGAGTTCCATCAAGTTCCCCCTGGAAAAAAAGCCCTGCTTTTTTTTTTTTTTTTTTTTTTGTATATTCTCAGCTTTAATTACGTAGGTTTGTGATAGTTTATTTTAATTGACTTCCACATTCTTGTTTCTAGGGTGCTGGACTTACTTCCGAAAGATTTGGTAGCACTAGGAACTCAGTGCACATACATGAACCAAGACACCACAAAAACTTTAAAATACAATTATCTACATTTCTCATTATTTATCACCTTGTACAAACGTTTCTTTAACCACTTCCCTACCGGGCATGAAAACCCCCTTCCTGCCCAAGCCATTTTTCAGCTTTCAGCGCTGTCACACTTTGAATGACAATTGCGCGGTCGTGCGACGTGGCTTCCAAACAAAATTTGCGTCCTTTTTTTCCCACAAATAAAGCTTTCTTTTGGTGGTATTTGATCACCTCTGCAGTTTTTATTTTTTGCGCTATAAACAAAAGAAGAGCGTCCAGTTTGAAAAAAAACACAATATTTTTTACTTTTTGCTAAATTAAATATCAATTAAAAAAAATAAAAAATGTAATTAAATTTTCCTCAGTTAAGGCCAATACTTATTCTTCTACATATTTTTGGTAAAAAAAAATCGCAATAAGCGTATATTGATTGGTTTGCGCAAAAGTTATAGCGTATACAAAATAGGGGATAGATTTATAGCATTTTTTTTTTTTACTAATAATGGCGGCGATCTGTGATTTTTATGGTGACTGCGATATTGCGGCGGACACATCGGACACTTTTGACACATTTTTGGGACCATTCACATTTATACAGCGATCCCTGCTATAAAAATGTATTGATTACTGTATAAATGTGACTGGCAGGGAAGGGGTTAACACTAGGGGGCGAGGAAGGGGTTAAATGTGTTTCCTAGATGTGTTCTAACTGTGGGGTGAGGGGACTGACTGGGGGAGGTGACCGATGGTTGTCCCTATGTACAAGGGACACACCATCGATCTCCTCTCCCTGACAGGACTTGGATCTGTGTGTTTACACACACAGTTCCACTTTCCTGCTCGGTTACTGGGCAATCGCGGGTGCCCGGCGGCCATCGCGGCCGCTGGGCACGCGCATCGGGTCCCCAGCAACGCACGGGTGCGTGCCCCCTAGCTTCTTTTTAAGGCAGGACGTCATATGACGTCCTGTCAGAACGAGAGAGTCTTCCGCCCGCCGTCATTTGACGGTGGGCGGTAGAAAAGTGGTTAAACTAGACACAAACTTGGTAATGTTTCTACTGGTGCAATCAGTAGGAAAAAAAATAAGTATCCTAAATGCATGTCAACAGTACCTTATCATAGAGAATAAAATGACAATCCTCACTAGCACACATAAGTTACAATATTATACCTTTATCATTTTAGCTCTGCAATATAGGTTAAATGCATATTTATTCTTTAAGTGTGTTAGTAGCGTTAAAAGCAACAATATTTCACAAGGATATTCCTTCATGAAACACTATTTTCAACCAGGAAAACTATTGCTAAGCAATGGATGAGGCCGTCACCCCCCAGTTTTATTGACTGGAAGGTGGACGTGAACATTACCTTGCCCTATAAGAAATTCTTATATATAAACAGAGGGTGCCCAACCAAGTACAATAAAATTTGGGACCGGTGGCTTTCAGAGTCAGACACCTGCACGTGACCAATGGCTTGAGTTCTCCAGGGGTGTCACCCACTACTCACAATGGACCTGTCAAGTAGACTCAGCAGTTACTGTAGGCCCCTTTCACACTGGGGCGGGCATATGCAGTGACGGTATAGCGGTGCGATTTTCACCGCCCTATACCGTCGTGTTTTACCGCGACATGCGGCCGCTATCGGTGCGGTTTTAACCCCCGCTAGCGGCCGAAAAAGGGTTAATACCACCCGCAAACCACGGGTATAGCATTGAGAATGCTGGGGCAGGAGTATTTCAGGCGTTCTTTATGCGCTAATTTTAGCGCAAAAACGCCTGAAATACGCCTCAGTGTGAAAGGGGCCTTATTCTTTTTTCTTATGCTTGAACCATGACCACTCATGAAATTTGTTCTGTATCTAAGAAGCTATGTTCTAATTTTCCACATGTGATAACTGTATTGCCTTAAAGAAACACGCAAGACTATGTTGTATATGTAAATGTTTAATAAAAAACGTTTTGGATCAAAAATAAACAAAAGCAATAATATTTTGTTATCCTACAAAATGTAGAACCCATAACTTCAGTACTTGGATAATGCTGTTATTGTTCATGTTTATAGATTTGTTTTTCTAATTTCTAAACCTATTGCTGCATCATTTATTTATAGCTGAGAAAATTGTGTTTTTCTTGCGCATCATCCTGTAAAATTTTCAGAGAAATTTGTAAATCCGTCACAGTATACCTTCTATTACATTGTGTCAGGTTTACACACTGAAAATTATATTCTTATGTGTTTTTTTAGTCTGACTTTCATAATAAAACGTTGCTGGGGGCAAGAATAGAATATCATATCATTACAAATTTATAGTTTTCATTTGTCATTATATGGTGTTAAATGATGAAAAGATGTCACTTGCTTTGGTAAAATTAAGGGTTTTTATGAAGCAATTCATATTTTCTTACTAAAATATGAAATAGAATATTTGTATATATCCTGTTTAAAATTCAACAAATCCGAATTTTGCAGCGAATCCCTTTGAAATATATGGACTATGAATCCTGTGAGTGAATTGAGCACTGCCATGGGGTATATGCGCCAAAACCCCAAAAAATTCAATATCATACAGCAAGGAGAAGGTTCTTCACAAAACAGCTGTATTTATACTGAGATGAAATTACACACAGGTGGGCTCTATTTACTAATTAGGTAACTCCTGAAGGCAATTGGTTCCACTAGATTTTAGTTAGGGGTAGGGATGATCTTTATGTTCGAGTTGAACAAGAGTTCGACTCGAACATTGGCTGTTAGCCCATTCGGCGAACAACAAACAATTTGGGGTGTTTGCGGCAAATTCGAAAAGCCGCGGAACACCCTTTAAAAGTCTATGGGAGAAATCAAAAGTGTTAATTTTAAAGGGTAATATGCAAGTTATTGTCATAAAAAGTGTTTGGGGGCCTGGGTCCTACCCCAGGGGACATGTATCAATGCAATTTTTTTTTTTAAAAACGTCCGTTTTTTCGGGAGCAGTGATTTTAATAATGCTTAAAGTGAAGCAATAAAAGTGAAATATTCCTTTAAATTTCGTACCTGGGGGGTGTCTAAAGTATGCTTGTAAAGTAGTGCATGTTTCCCGTGTTTAGAACAATCCCTGCACAAAATGTAATTTCTGAAGGAAAAAAAGTAATTCAAAACTACTCGTGGCTATTCATGAATTGTCGGGTCCCGGCAATACAGAGAAAGGTCATTGAAAAAAATTACAGGGGTCCCCCCAGTCCATTACCAGGCCCCTGACATTTTTTTCAATGACTTTTATCTGTATTGCCGGGACCCGACAATTCATTAATAGCGCGAGTAGTTTTAAATGACTATTTTTCCTTCAAAAATGACATTTTGTGCAGAGAACCAAAATGTAAAAAGAAAAAAATGTGTGGGGGGGGGTCTCCCCAAATTCCATATCAGGCCCTTCAGGTCTGGTATGGATATTAAGGGGAACTCCGCATAATTAAAAAAAAAATGGCGTGGGGTTCCCCAAAAAAATCCATACCAGACCCTTCAGGGTCCCCCCAAAAATTCATACCAGACCCTTATCCGAGCATGCAACGTGGCAGGCCGCAGGAAAAGAGGGGGGACGAAAGAGCACCCCCCTCCTGTACCGTACCAGGCCACATGCCCTCAACATGAGGAAGATGCTTTGGGGGTCTGTGACCCCCCCAAAGCACCTTGTCCCCATGTTGATGGGGATAAGGGCCTCATCCCCACAACCCTTGCCCGGTGGTTGTGGGGGTCTGCGGGCGGGGGCTTATCGTAATCTGGAAGCCCCCTTTAACAAAGGGGACCCCCAGATTCCGGCCCCCTCTATGTGAATTGGTAACGTGTCAAAAAAGGTAAAAAAACACACAGACAGCTTGGGACAAGTCCTTTAATAAAAAATAAAAAAATAAATTCCAGCGATGTACATCCTTCCACGACCCGGACCCGCGCTACCTGACGATACGAACAATACAGCCTCCTCCATAGAAGGCTCCTGGGCGAATGACGCGTGAGCCGTGTGATATTTCTTTTATAACCGAGGGCGGGGCCACCCGTGACATGGAGGAGTGACCCCGCCCCGTTCTGACGTAACGGGGGTTTCCGGCGGCTTCCCCGTGGTGTCACGGGTGACCCCTCCCCCCTCTTGCGCGTCACAGGAAACCCCTCGGTTATAAAATAAATGTGCAGGGTTCCCCTTAATATCCATACCAGACCTGAAAGGCCTGATATGGAATTTGGGGGAACCCCCACACATTTTTTTTTTTTAATTTTGGTTCCCTGCACAAAATGTCATTTTTGATGGAAAAAAAATAATTTAAAACTACTAGCGCTATTATTGTCGGGTCCCGGCAATACAGATAAAAGTAATTGAAAAAAAAATTCTTAATATTCTTACCAGACCCAAAGGGCCTGGTAATGGACTGGGGGGACCCCTGTAATTTTTTTCAATAACTTTTCTCTGTATTGCCGGGACCCGACAATTCATGAAAATCCACGAGTAGTTTTAAATGACTTTTTTTTCCCCTCAGAAATGAAATTTTGTGCAGGGACAGTTCTAAACACGGGAAACATGCACTACTTTACATGCATGCTTTAGACACCCCCCAGGTCTGAAATTTAAAGGAATATTTCACTTTTATTGTTTCACTTTAAGCATTATTAAAATCACTGCTCCTGAAAAAACTGCAGTTTTCAAAACTTTTTTTTTTGCATTGATACATGTCCCCTGGGGCAGGACCCGGGTCCCCAAACACTTTTTATGACAATAACTTGCATATTCGCCTTTAAAATTCGCACTTTTAATTTTTCACGTTTCGAGTCCCATAGACTTTAACAATGTTCGAATGTTCCCTAGTTAGGGGTATCAGAGTAAAGGGGGCTGAATACAAATGCACGCCACACTTTTCACATATTAAAGCGGAGGTCCACACAAAAATGGAACCTCCGCTGTCCGGATTCCTACCCCCCCCTCTGGTGTCACATTTGGCACCTTTCAGGGGGGAGGTGGAGCAGATACCTGTCTAAGACAGGTATTTGCACCTACTTCCGGGAGTCTACGCCATGTCCGGTGCCCCCTGGAAGACACACGGGTCCCAGAAGACAGCAGGGACCAGTGGCATTGCGCAGAGCGAGTCGCGCATGCGCAGTAGGGAACCAGGAAGTGAAGCCGCAAGGCTTCACTTCCTGATTCCCTTACCGAAGATGGCGGCGGCAGCATCCAAGGACCGAGGGACGGGTCGGCCTGGGGAGCCAACATCGCGGACACGCTGGACAGATAAATGTTCTTATTTTAAAAGTCAGCAGCTGCAGTATTTGTAGCTGCTGACTTTAAAAAAAAAAAAAAATTTGGCGGACCTCCGCTTTATTTTGTAAAAAAAATTGAAAACCATTTATCATATTCCTTCCACTTCACTTTGTGTTGGTCTATCACATAAAATCCCAATAAAATACATTTACGTTTTTGGTTGTAACATGACAAAACGTGGAAAATTTCATGGGGTATGAATTCTTACGCTTTCGTTCATGGACTGACACAACTTCCTATTGACAAGTGGGTATTATCTGTTATTTAGGAGTGACTAGGCAGAATTTTTTTTTGTAAAAAGTGTTGCATCACACCCTCTACAGTGGACCCTCTGGGTATATCCCCTCTCTCTGCATCTCGCAGATCAGTTTTTTTCTGTCTAGCAATGAGAAGGACATGGTTCCCATTGGGCCTATTGGTCCAGGGGGATTTTTTTCTACATTTTGTTTTTTTTGTTTCCTGCGATCTTCTATCAACTGCCGACTGGGTGACAGTCTGTATCCTCGATCCTTGTAGTCCCCCCAGTTTCGGCCATCGAGCGTGTGCCGACCCTAGCTATGCGCTGGGTTTTCCACGACATTCCCCGTCGCTCTACGGGTGGCTGGTGAGCCTACGCTCCAGGGCTTGCATCAGACCGCTCAGCTTCGGCTGACCTTACGGCCGAGTCGCAGTAGCCTGGCCGGTGAGCTTGCACTCCAGGGCATGCATACGATCGTTCCCTAGGGTTCAATCACAGCATGCCTGGCCGACAGTCACCTCCGTGCGCGGATGATGAGCTGGCCGGAATGTCTTCCAGCTTGATCCACGCAGGAAGGGTAAGTAGCTCCCCTGCTTCGGCAGGGTGACTTGGCTGGACATTCCTGGAGAGATCAAGTAAGTGGCTGTGGCCCCTTTGTTTCCTCTCTCCCTGCCTTCCCTCCTCCCTGGGCTCTGAGCTAAGGTTGCTGGGTGCTGGGGGTCACCTGGGGGGCTCCGTCTGGAGCGGGGCTGCGCTGTAGCTGTCGTTTAAAAAATTTCTTTTTGCTTACCTGTGTGTGTGCGCGCCTTTCTCCCTCCATGCTGTCGGCGGCCATTTTGGGGTGATCCATGCCTGTTGGCCTCTAGTGACTGTCCGGCGGCCATTTTCTTGTGGTTCGCGCCAATATGTATATATCGGCGCTTGGCGGACATTTTCTTGTGGATTGCGCCCGCTTCGGCCTCTATCGACTGCTTGGCAGTCATGTTTCTTAGGATTCATGCCTGTATGTATATACCGCCGCTCGGCGGCCATATTTTTGTGGCCCGCGGCCGCTTTTGCATCTACTGACAGCTCGGCTGCCATTTTGCGGTAGTCTCCGGCCTCTAGGGTGCATTTCACTGGCGCAAATTCACACAGGGAAAGCTGATAAGAATCAGACTGACACAGGCAGCGGTGGGAAAGCATCACAGGCGGAGCACATGGCAGCAATAGCGGTACCGTTCCAAGGGTGGTGAGTCCTCTGGGAGACCCTTTATCTCTGTATCAGATAGGAGGGTGGCCTATTGATACCTTGCCTGGAGTCCCTGTGTGGGTCAGCATGGCGTCTGAAGCACACGTTTTTTCCCCTGAAACACCTGACTTGGTAGCTGGTGCCCCTCATGTATCTGTGGACGCTATGTCAGCAATCCTAGAGGCTTTTGTTGCCAGGGTGGAAGCGGCACACGGGAACACAGGGGGGTACTAAAAGCCCCCGTCCCCTGCAATCTTCCTGGGATAATTCTGATGCAGAGCCAGGCCCAGCTATGGCTCATGGCCCGGATTCTGATGCATCAGAGACTGCAAACCATGACCGATCGGACAGTGAGAATGACTCCAGGTCCAGGTCAGCACGCGAAAAGGCTTTGGTATCTGACCTTATTACTGCAGTGCGGGATACGCTAAAATTGGAGAATGCTGCAGAAGCAGCAGGGATAACGGTCCCCTTTGGGTTCCGCAAACCGGCCCGCACTGCTAAGGTGTTTCCTTGTGTGTCTTATTTTGATAAGCTCTTGTACAAGGAGTGGGAAAACCCACTAAGGGTTTTTACATCCCCAAAGAACTTTGTGGTGCGGTACTCCTTTAACCACTTCCCGCCCAGTCAATAGCGAATTGACGTCCGGGAAGTGGTTGCAATATCGATACTGGACGTCATATGACGTCCTGCAGGATATTGCCTTGCGCGCGCCCGCGGGGGCGCGCAGCGCGGTGATCGGGGACGGCATGTGTCCCTCGGACACAGCGCTTCCCCGATCACGGTAAACAGCCAATTTCATTGGCTGTTTACCATGTGATCGGCTCTGTCAAAGTCACAGCCGATCACCTGTCAAAACAAACTCGGCGGCGCGCTCCGTGCGCGCCGCCACAGGCTTGCAGAGCGGGGATCGGGGAAGGCGAGTGTCCCTTGGACACAGCGCGTCCCCGATCAGAGTAAACAGCCAATGAATTGGCTGTTTACCACGTGACCGGCTGTGTCCAATCACAGCCGGTCACAAATGTAAACAAACTCCACAGGAGTTACTACCTGATCCCTGCTCTCTCCTCACACACCGATCTGTGAGGAGAGAGAAGAGATCAGTAAGTTAGCTCAGTGTAGTTTGTCTACATAAGTTTACAGTGCACAACACGCCCCCCCATAAAGAGGACCTGTCACACAGCCCAGCACATCAATCAGCCCAGCCAATCAGCCCATCTGTCAATCAGCCCATCTGTCAATCAATCAGCCCATCTGTCAATCAATCAGCCCATCTGTCAATCAATCAGCCCATCTGTCAATCAATCACCCCATCTGTCAATCAATCAGCCCATCTGTCAATCATCTGTCACAGGCCCACCTCCATCGGTACCGCCATTGGCACCGCCACACAGGCTACCAGTACCGCCATCGGTACCAGTACCACCACCAGTACCGCCACCAGGCCCAGCATCTATACTGCCACACAGGCCCGCTACCAGTATCACCACTAGTGCCGCCATCGGTACCACCACCAGTACCACCACCCGTACCACCGTCGGCAGTGCCACCACCACCTGTACCACCACCTGTACCGCCATCGGTACCATCACCACCCGTACCACCACCACCTGTACCGCCATCGGTACCACCACCACCTGTACCGCCATCGGTACCACCACCACCCATACCGCCATCGCTACCACCACCACCTGTACCGCCACCTGTACCGCCATCGGTACCGCCGCCACCACCACCACCCGTACCGCCATCGGTACCACCACCACCTGTACCGCCATTGGTATCACCACCACCCATACCGCCATCGGTACCACCACACAGGCCCACCACTAATACCTCCATCGGTACTACCACACAGACCGCCACCACTACCACCAGCAGTACCATTACACAGGCCCACCAATAATCACTGCCATAATGTCCCAAAGGGTTTACACACCTGAGGAGGCATATGCCATTCTTGCCATGTCGGATGATGAGAGCAGCGGGGAGCTCCCATTATCCGATTCTGGTTCGGAATACGAGCCAGTGGATGATAGTGGCTCAGAGTCCGAGTCCCCGGAGGAAACCGTCCCTCCCAAAAGAATGCGATCGGCACCAAGATCAGCACCAAGATCAGCACCAAGATCAGGAGAACTGCCCACCACCAGCAGCGCCATACCCCAGGAAGAGGAGCCCAGTACAAGCAATGGAAATGCACGCCCAACCCGAATAATCCAGCCCCAATCCTACCTTCCCGATGCCCTGGCAAACCCCTTATGGTTGCCTGCCAACTCAGGATCCGCTATCATCCCCCCTTTCACCGCACAGCCAGGTGTGCAGCCCGACACTACAAATTTTTCTAAATTTGATTATTTTTGTTTATTTTTCCCACAAGATTTTCTGCAGAATATAGTGGATCAAACGAATCTGTATGCATCCCAATTTATTGCTGCCAACCCCGATTCTTCCTACGCCCGCATGTTCCAGTGGCGGCGTCTAACATTGGAGGAATTTAAATTATTTTTGGGCCTTATGTTCAATATGGGGCTTACAAAAAAGAACGAAGTCCATTCATATTGGTCCAAACGCCCCATCCAACACATGCCCATATATTCCGCTGTCATGTCCAGGAAAAGATACGACATGATTATGCGCTTTCTCCACTTCAATGACAATTCACAGTGCCCTCCCCGAGATCATCCCAACTACGACAAATTGTACAAGATACACCCCCTAATCAATGCCTTTTCCCAGCGATTTGAAGAAGTTTTCATCCCAGACCAAAAAATTTGTGTGGACGAGTCCCTCGTACATTTCACCGGCCGACTGCAGTTCAAGCAGTACATACCAAGCAAGAGAGCCAGGTATGGGTTAAAATTAAATAAATTATGTGATCGAGCCACTGGATACGTCTGCAAATTCAGGATCTACGAAGGCAAAGACTCCCAGCTCCAGCCCCGTGATTGCCCCACATATATTGGAACCAGTGGGAAAATTGTCTGGGAGTTGGCATACCCCCTGTTCGGAAAAGGTTACCATTTATATGTTGATAATTATTATACCAGCCTGCCCCTTTTTCGCCACCTTTACAGTAAACAAACCCCGGCCTGCGGTACCTTAAAAAAAAAAACGGAAGGGATTCCCACAAAATTTATTGACAAAAAAATTGCGACCTGGAGAATCGGCATCCATGAGGAACGAGGAGGTGTTGGCCATGAAGTGGAGGGACAAGAAAGATGTCCACATCCTCTCTACGATCCACAATGACACCATGGTGGAGATCCCAAGAAGACGCGGCTCCATTGTAAAGCCTGAATGTGTCCACGACTACAATTTGTACATGGGGGGGGGTGGATTTAAACGACCAGATGCTACAGCCCTACTTATCAACCAGAAAGTCCCATTATTGGCACAAAAAAGTTGGGTTTCACCTGTTTCACATGGCCCTTTTTAATTTGTTTGTCTGCTACCAAAAAGCAACTCAAAATCACCGACTCCACTACCTCCAATATATCGAAGATATCATCGATGCCCTCATTTACCAACAAGATCCCGCCCCAGGAAGCATTCGCTCTGATAGTGTGAGTCGGCTTCATGAGCGACACTATCCCTTTAGCATCCCCCCCACAGAATCTGGAAGAAGACGCCAAAAGAAATGCCGTGTATGCAGCAGAGGAGGAGTAAGAAGAGACACCAGCTATTATTGTCCCGATTGTCCCTCCCAACCTGGCCTGTGCATCGGAAATTGCTTCAAAAATTATCATACATCCATTAGTTCCCCTTATTATTAACAGACTGCCACTTCCCTATTTGCCTGCTACCATGTTACTAACTACCTTCCATGTTAATTAACTGACCCTGGCCTGTTTACCGACGATGCCTCTGCCTGCCAATTTAAACCACGTTTCTGACTTCCACGTGTACCGACCTTGGCCTGTTAATCAACCATGTTTTTGCCTGCCACTTGGACTGATCTTTTGGCCATCTACTTTTAGTACACAGGGGTCTCACATATGTGAGGGGCTTCAGAATCGCGTTCTGAGTAGAGAAAACCAGTTTTTCGTTTTCTGTGCTCCAAGAACAGGGTCTGGTTGCCCGGAGGCTTCAAAGCGATTTGGGTGGGAGAAGCCTCTACCCCTGTCCCCCTGGCCCTAAGCTTGATGGTCCTTCCTGCTGCCTGGACCAATAATTTGGCTGTGCTGACCATATTACTGCCTGTAATGACCCATGACATTATGGACCATGTTTCTTCCTGCTGCTTGGACCAATACTTTGGCTGTGTTGACCATATATCTGCCTCTTTTGCTGTCGCTGACCTCATCCCTGCCTGCTGCCTGGACCGATGCTCTCCTCTGTGGACCACTGCACTTCTAAAACCACAGGTAATCTTTTGTTATTTGGTATGTACCTGCTATGTGTTAGATATATGAAGGGCCTTCAAAAATGTGATCGGTAGTCAGAAAATGATATGTGCAATTAATGCTGCTAGAATGCCTGGAGGTGCTACTTGGATGTTGGGCCTCTGTATGTGGCCAGGCTGTGTAAAAGTCTCAAACATGTGGTATCGCCATACTCAGGAGGAGTAGCAGAATGCATTTTGGGGTGTAATTTTTGCTATGTACATATTATGTGTTAGAAATATCTTATAAATTGACAACTTTGTGTAAAAAAAATGCATTTTAATTTTTTCTCCACATTTTCCAAAACCTTCTGGAAAAAAATGAACCGTTCAAAAGACTCATAATGCCTCATAGATTATACGTTGGGGTGTGTGCTTTCAAAAATGGGTTCATTTTGTGGAAAATTCTATTGTCCTGGTGCTCCAGGGCCTTCAAAATTGTAATAGGTGGTTGAGAAAGGATATGTGCGATTTATGCTTGTAGAACGCCTGAAAGTGCTACTTCAATGTTGGGCCTCTGTATATGGCCAGGCTGTGTAAAAGTCTCACACATGTGGTATCGCTATACTCAGGAGGAGTAGCAGAATGCATTTTGGGGTGTTATTTTTGCTATGTATATGCTATGCGTTAGAAATATCTTATAAATGGACAACTTTGTGTAAAAAAAATGCATTTTCATTTTTTCTCCACATTTTCCAAAACCTTCTGGAAAAAAATGAACCGTTCAAAAGACTCATAATGCTTCATAGATTATACGTTGGGGTGTGTGCTTTCCAAAATGGGGTAATTTTGTGGAAAATTCTATTGTCCTGGTGCTCCAGGGCCTTCAAAATTGTAATAGGTGGTTGAGAAAGGATATGTGCGATTTATGCTTGTAGAACGCCTGAAAGTGCTACTTCAATGTTGGGCCTCTGTATATGGCCAGGCTGTGTAAAAGTCTCACACATGTGGTATCGCTATACTCAGGAGGAGTAGCAGAATGCATTTTGGGGTGTTATTTTTGCTATGTATATGCTATGCGTTAGAAATATCTTATAAATGGACAACTTTGTGTAAAAAAAATGCATTTTCATTTTTTCTCCACATTTTCCAAAACCTTCTGGAAAAAAATGAACCGTTCAAAAGACTCATAATGCTTCATAGATTATACGTTGGGGTGTGTGCTTTCCAAAATGGGGTCATTTTGTGGAAAATTCTATTGTCCTGGTGCTCCAGGGCCTTAAAAATTGTAATAGGTGGTTGAGAAAGGATATGTGCGATTTATGCTTGTAGAACGCCTGCAAGTGCTACTTCAATGTTGGGCCTCTGTATATGGCCAGGCTGGGTAAAAGTCTCACACATGTGGTATCGCTATACTCAGGAGGAGTAGCAGAATGCATTTTGGGGTGTCATTTTTGCTATGTATATGCTATGCGTTAGAAATATCTTATAAATGGACAACTTTGTGTAAAAAAAATGCATTTTCATTTTTTCTCCACATTTTCCAAAACCTTCTGGAAAAAAATGAACCGTTCAAAAGACTCATAATGCTTCATAGATTATACGTTGGGGTGTGTGCTTTCCAAAATGGGGTCATTTTGTGGAAAATTCCATTGTCCTGGTGCTCCAGGGCCTTCAAAAGTGTAATAGGTGGTTGAGAAAGGATATGTGCGATTTATGCTTGTAGAACGCCTGAAAGTGCTACTTCAATGTTGGGCCTCTGTATGTGGCCAGGCTGTGTAAAAGTCTCACACATGTGGTATCGCTACACTCAGGAGGAGTAGCAGAATGTATTTTGGGGTGTAGTTGCAATTATGCATATGCTGTGTGAGAGAAAAAAACTGTTAATATGACCAGTTTGTGTAAAAAAAAAATAATTACATTTTCCCAAGAATTGTGGGAAAAAAATACAACTTCAAAAAACTCACCACGCCTCTTAGTAAATACCTTGGACTGTCTACTTTCCAAAAAGGGGTAATTTTGGGGTATTTGTACTTTCCTCGCTTGTTAGTGTCTCAAGAAATGAGATATCCCTTCAGTACATCAGGCGTGATCAGATGTGATAAATTTTCAGTGATTGCCACCATAGTTTGTAGACTCTATAACTTTCACAAAGACCAAATAATATACACTAATTTGGGTTCATTTTACCAAAGATATGTAGCAGTATACATTTTGGCACAAATTTATGAAGAAAAATTACTTATTTGCAAAATTTTACAATATAAACTAAAAAAAAAGTGTTTTTTTTTTTTAAAAAATTGCTGTTTTTTTGCTTATATCGCAAAAAATAAAAAACCCAGTGGCGATTAAATACCACCAAAAGAAAGCTCTATTTGTGAGAAGAAAATGATAAAAATTTTGTTTGGATACAGTGTAGCATGACTAAGTAATTGTCATTCAAAGTGTGAGAGTACTGAAAGCTGAAAATTGGTCTGGGCGGGAAGGTGCATAAGTGCATGGTATTGAAGTGGTTAAGGAGAGTTTCCTGAAAAAATTGACCTCTCCCTCGATAGTGGACACTCCGGTATCCAGACTTAATAAAGCTACCACAATTCCAGGGGAAGGGGCTCCTGTTTTCAAGGACCCTATGGATAAGAAGGCTGAAGCACTCGCTCACTACCTATACACAGTGGAAGGCTCAGCGGTGCGCCCGGCATTGGCTGGGGCCTTAGTGTCTCAGACACTTACTGAATGGGCAAAGTTACTACTCCAGGGGTTAAAGGAGCGAGAGGCTCCTCCTAATGAGGTAACTTTGGCCGACCAGTTGGTACAGGGCCTTAAGTTTGTCTGCGAGTCAGACATGGATACTATCCCCTTGCTGTCTAAAGCATCAGTTTATGCGGTAGCATTACGCCGCCTGATCTGGCTAAAGGGCTGGTCTGCGGACGAGGCTTCCAAGAAGGCCCGGTTGGATCTGCCCTTTAAGGGCAACAGACTTTTTGGGGCCTCTCTGGATGACATCATCAAGGATGCCACAGGGGGTAAGAGCACATTGCTTCCTCAAACCAAGAAGGGTAAGGGGCCACGCCAGGGGCAAGGGCCCTCCTTTACTGCACGCAAGCGTTTTTTTCGTCCGCCCTGGGCGACAGGGAAAAGACCCCAGGCCAACAAAGCGCCTGCTCAAGGACAAAAATGTCCTTGGTCCCACAAACCCAACAAGCCTGCGGACAAATCTGCGTCCGTATGAAGGTCTGCCCCCACCCACCTTTCGGGTGGGGGACGTCTTCGCGAATTCGCAACCCAGTGGATATCTCTGATCTCCGACCGGTGGGTTTGCGAAGTGATCTCCTCAGGCTACAAAATAGAGTTTCTCTCTTGTCCACCGGACAAATTCTTTCCCTCCAACCTACAGCTACAGCCGAACCGTCGGGAGGCCCTGTATGGGGCGGTCCAGGGTCTGCTGGAATGCGGGGTGGTCATTCCAGTTACAGAGCAGGAACGGTTTCAGGGTTTTTACTCAAATCTGTTCATAGTGCCAAAGAAGGATGGGGTTCGTCCAATCTTGGATCTCAGGGCCCTCAATTGCTTTGTTAAGGTACAAAGTTTCCTGATGGAGTCGGTTCGATCTGTAGTCACTGCTCTCCATCCAGGGGACTTTCTGGCGTCCTTGGACATCAAGGACGCATACCTACATGTTCCCATATACTCCAGACACCAGAGGTTTCTGCGATTCACAATCGGGAAGAACCACTATCAGTTTGTGTCCCACCCGTTTGGCCTTGCTTCGCCACCCAGGACGTTCACCAAGGTGCTCGCCCCGTTTCTGGCCCTTTTAAGACAGCGGGGCATCGCTATCGTGGGCTACCTGGATGACCTTTTTCTGAGGGCCGCTTAAAGCTCAGAATTAGAGGTAAGCGTGTCCATAACCTGTCAGACTCTCCGAGACTGTGGTTGGGTGCTAAACACGCAGAAGTCAGTATTGGTGCCAACTCAACGCCTAGTGTATCTGGGGTTGATTCTGGATTCCTCAGAGGCAAGAGTATTCCTGCCTGTGGAGAAGTTACAGACCCTTCGGGTTGCAGTGCGGCAGCTGACATCCAAGAGTTGGTCGTCACTCCGTTTTTACATGCGAGTTTTGGGCCTCATGGTAGCCTCCTTCGAAGCAGTCCCATATGCTCAATATCACACTCGGATGTTACAGATGGAGATTCTGTCCAGATGGAAAAGATGTCCATCATCTCTGGATTATCAAATCCGGATAAGCCACCTGGTCAGGACATCCCTGGTATGGTGGCTGACATCACCCGCTCTTCTGGCCGGGAAGTAATTTCTTCCTGTTCATTGGATGGTGATCACGACGGACGCCAGCCTTACAGGTTGGGGGGAGTCTGGGGTGTTCAGTCAACGCAAGGTTGCTGGACCCCGGAGGAATCCCGCCTGCCGATCAATGTCCTGGAACTCCGGGCGATCAGGCTGTGCCTCTTCAGATGGTCTCAGAGGCTGCAAGGGCGTCCAGTCAGGATCCAGTCAGACAACGCCACAGCTGTGGCATATGTTAATCATCAAGGAGGAACAAAAAGCTCAGCTGCAGCATCAGAGGTCACTTGCATCCTGAGGTGGGCAGAAAGGAGCGTACCGGCACTGTCGGCCGTGTACATTCCGGGTGTGGAGAACTGGCAGGCGGACTATCTGAGTTGCCAAATGCTGGACCAGGGAGAATGGTCCTTAGACCCGGAGGTGTTCCAGCTCCTCTGCCAAATATGGGGCACGCCAGACGTAGATCTTCTCGCGTCCCGACTCAATCGGAAGGTATTGAGGTTTGTGGCCCGGTCAAAGGACCCATGGGCAGACGCAACGGAAGCGTTGGTAGCATCATGGGGTCAGTATTGGCTAATCTATGCCTTCCCTCCCATGAGGCTCCTTCCTCATCTGCTTCACAGAGTGGAGGCAGAGGGAATTCCTGATCACTCCAGATTGGCCTCAGCGTCCTTGGTACGCCGATCTAGTACGTCTGGTAGCAGACGTCCCCTGGCGCCTACCACTACGGAAGGACCTGCTATCGCAAGGTCCCATACTCCATCCTGCTTTACAGTCACTGGCTTTAACGGCATGGCTATTGAGAACCAGGTACTGAGAGAACGGGGCCTGTCAGATTCAGTAATCTCTTCTATGAGAAGTGCTCGGAAGCCGTCCTCTAGGAGGGTTTATCATCGCACTTGGAAGGCCTACATTTCCATGTGCGAGGAAATGAAATGGCATCCGCATACTTATTTGGTCTCCAGAATCTTTCTGTTTCTGCAGCGTGGGGTGGACCAAAGGCTTGCCCTAAGTATGGTTAAGGGACAGATCTCTGCCCTGGCTGTCTTTTTTCAGCGACCCCTGGTGGCTCACTCTCTCGTGAGTACATTTGTGCAGGGGGTTCGGCATGTGGCTCCTCCGGTCCGTCCCCCGCTACCTCAGTGGGACTTGAACCTGGTCCTCTCGGTGTTTCAGAAGTCACCGTTTGAGAATATTAGGAATTCCCTTGTTGACACTTTCTCAGAAAGGGGTCTTTTTGGTGGCTGTTACGTCAGTTAGACGAGTTTCTGAGCTTGCAGCCTTGTCATGCAAGGATCCTGTGTTCCAGAGATAGTCCCCCCCAAAGCACCTTGTCCCCTTGTCCCCATGTTGGTGGGCTCTTCCCAACAACCCTTGCCATTGATTGTTGTGGTCTGTGGGTGGGGGACTTTTGGCCTGGTATGGTTCAAAAGGGGGGGCACTCGCTTGTCCCCTTTCCTTATCCTCCAGGCTGCATGCTTGGATGAGGGTCTGGTATGGATTTTGGGGGGGACCCCACACTGTTTTTTTAATATTGGCATGGAGTTTCCCTTTCCCATACCGGAAGGGCCTAGTATGGATTTTGTTTTCTTAAATCTGTCATAAGGTTCCCCTTAACCACTCAAATGCACTATTATATACTCTGCACTGACTGCACTGTGTATGTGTGTGTGTGTGTATGTGTGTGTGTATTGTGACAGCAGGAAGGTAAAGTCACCTGGTTGCATCCAGGGGGGTAGATATATTTCGCCCAGATTCAGGCTTTACGCCGACTTATACAACTAGGTGGAGAGTTGTATAAGGCTAGTGGGCTCATGGATGACTCATACCTCTAGGGAGAGTGTGGGGCGTCGTGCAGACAGAGATGAGGAGACCAGCTGAACCTTGTCAGCTCATTTAGGCCTCTATAAGAACTCCCAGCTTCATTAGATGTTAGCTCATGCCTGGAACCAGACCTGTGTGGACTGTCTAGGGAGAGTGAACCCCTGTGCGGTGAGACAAAGCCTGTGTGGCTATTTGCTTGGACATTTAAAACCAGGGACTTAGGGACTAGGACAGCACTAGGCTGATCCCAGTTGTTAGTTAGGAAACCTGTATGTTTAGTCAGAGGTCAAGTTGACCAGGATTTATTTTGTTTATGTTTCTTTTGCTTTGCTGTGTTTTGTCACTGTAAATAGAAAATAAACCGCACCTTTTTGATTTTGAAAACCACAACCTCCGTTTGCTGGGCCTGTTTTTGTGTGGGGAGCCCATCTCGGGGGTCACACACACCCGCTGCCGAGCTAACCCCCTCACAGTTGGTGGAGAATGCGGGCAGTTTTTTTTTTTAAGCCAGCATGGAGGAGATACTGAAGCAGCTGGCTCTAGCAAATGCCAATCAACAGCAGACAAATGCAGGTTTGCAAAAGAACTTCGCAGCCCAGCAGCAAGCTCATCAACAGAGCCTTGCAGCCCAGCAGCAGACAAACGCAACTTTGCAACAGAGTCTGGAGGCTCAGCAACAAGCCCAGCAGCAATCTGAGGCCCGCTTCATAGACCTGTTGCAGAAGCAAGAGCAGAGACTACAACAACAGATGGAAGCAGTAATGCAGCAACGTCCGCAGACCAGTGAGGAAAGCCGTCCCACTAATACCGCGTCCTTTGGGGTGAGTCGTTTATTGACAAAAATGACTGGAGAGGATCATCCAGAGGTATTTTTGACCACATTTGAAAGGACCGCTGAAAGAGAAAAGTGGCCTGAGGAGCAGTGGGCTGGACTGGTGGCTCCTCTGTTAACTGGTGAATCGCAGAAAGCTTACTATGACCTAGAGCCTAACCAAGCAAAAGACTATGTGATGCTAAAAGCTGAAATATTGGCAAGGCTGGGTGTCACCCAGGCTGTCCGGGCTCAGCGTGTGCATAACTGGACTTTCCAGCTTGGAAAACCCCCCAGGTCTCAAATGTATGATCTCATTCACCTGAGCAGAAAGTGGCTACAGCCAGAGACTTTGTCCGCACCAAAGATTGTGGAACGTGTTGTAATGGATCGGTTTTTGAGAGCTCTTCCTACTGCCATCCAAAAGTGGGTAAGCCATGGAGACCCAGAGACGGCCGATGGTCTTGTGGATCGTGTGGAGAAATACTTGGCTACAGAGAACCTGACGGCCTCTTCCAGAGACACTCGGACTTTCCACCCTAAGACCAGACCATCCCCAGGGGCGGATAAGAGGATTCCAAGGGGTGAGGGTGGAGAGAGTGAGAGGGTGGGAGCTCTACCCCAAGTTTGGCGAGAACAGCCTGGGAAATCAGCGGCTCAAGAGGCCGCAAGAAAGATCGTTTGCTACCGCTGCCGGCAAGCGGGACATATTGCAGCCAATTGCCCGGTTGTGGAGGAACCCATGCAGTGTGACTTTCTGACGGGCAGACGTCAGTCGCTGTGTGCGACAGTCGCATGCACTGCCATTCGAGGAACTGAGAAACATTTATGCAAAATGTGTGTTAATGGTAGAAATGTTGTGGTATTGTTGGATTCAGGTAGCCTTGTGACCCTGATAAAGGCTGAGTTAGTTAAAACAGAGGTCTCTGGGAATAGCAAGGTAGCTGTTATTTGTGTGCATGGGGACACCCGAGAGTATCCAGTGACTACAGTGTGTTTCGAGACCCCCAAAGGTACCCTCTCTCATCCAGTGGGCTTAGTATCTCAGTTACCGCATGACGCCATTGTGGGAAGGGATTTTCCGAAGTTCTGGGAACTGTGGGATGATCCTGAGCCCCCCACTGGTGCCCCTATGTACCAGGAATGTGATAGCCAGAACTCCCCTGAGAGTGGTGAGGACTCTCCGGAATTTCCCTTGTCAGTATTGGCAGGGGAGACTCAAGAAACTGGAGAGGAGCCCACCTCCTCAGACGAAAACCTACCGTCTGTGGAGTTTTCTGATCTTGAGGTTCACAGGGAAAACTTTGCCACAGAACAGTTGAAAGACCCCGCCCTAATAAAGGCACGGGAAAACGTAGTGAAAATAGATGGCGAGTTAGTGAACCCAGATAATACCTGCACTTACCCATACTTCAGCGTAGAGAAGGACCTACTGTATCGGGTGGCAAAAAGGGCAGAAGAAACCGTTGAGCAGCTTGTGGTGCCCAAACCTTACAGGAAGTTGGTGTTGGAGTTGGCCCATGGGCACATTCTTGGAGGTCATCTGGGGACAGAGAAAACCAGAGAGAGGGTATTACAGAGATTCTATTGGCCGGGGGTGATGAAGGACATAGAAAATTATTGTTCCTCCTGCCCTGTGTGTCAGAGGTCGGCCCCGATGCCACATTTCCGTAGCCCGCTGGTCCCTCTACCCATCATTGAGGTCCCGTTTGAGAGGATCGCCATGGATTTGGTAGGTCCTATAATCAAGTCCGCTAGGGGGCACCAGTACATATTAGTTATAATGGACTATGCCACCCGTTATCCAGAAGCGATCCCTCTCCGAAATACCTCGGCCAAAACCATAGCCAAAGAGCTATCTCTTGTGTTTAGCCGGGTGGGTATTTGTAAAGAACTGCTTACGGACCAAGGTACACCCTTTATGTCCCGGGTTATGAAGGAGCTGTGTAAATTGTTCAAAGTGACGCAATTACGTACATCTGTGTATCACCCCCAAACCGATGGGCTGGTTGAAAGGTTCAACAAAACCCTAAAACAAATGTTGAAGAAAGTGGTGGATAGAGATGGAAAGGATTGGGACTGTCTACTTCCTTATCTGATGTTTGCTATTAGGGAGGTGCCCCAATCCTCTACGGGATTCTCCCCCTTTGAGTTACTGTATGGGAGACACCCAAGAGGGCTGTTGGATATTGCCAAGGAAACTTGGGAAAGTGAGAGTTCTCCCCACAGGAGTGTGATTGAGCATGTCGCCCTGATGCAAGACCGAATTGCACAGGTAATGCCCATCGTGAAGGAACATTTGGCCCAAGCGCAGTTAGCACAGCAGAGAGTGTACAACCGTGGAGCCAAGACCCGTACCTTTTCCCCGGGGGATAGGATACTGGTACTTGTCCCTACGGTTGAAAGTAAATTCCTTGCCAAATGGCAAGGCCCCTACGAGATAATGGAAAAAGTGAGCGAAGTGAATTACAAGGTCAGACAACCAGGAAGGCGAAAGCCCGAACAGATCTATCACGTTAATCTGTTGAAAGCCTGGAGGGATAGAGAGTCCCTAGTCGCAGACACTTGGTCACCAGCTCAAACTGGTTGCGTGATTCCTGAGGTTGGAATAGCAGCCACCTTGTCACAACCCCAACAACAGGAGGTTAAGGAGTTTGTGCTTCGCAACAAGGAGGTATTCTCTGAGCTGCCGGGACAAACATCTGGGGTAGAGCATGACATCATTACCCCGCCCGGTGAAAGGGTGAAGTTAAAACCCTATCGGATCCCAGAGGCCCGACGGGAGGCAATACGGGAGGAAGTACAGAAAATGCTGAACTTAGGGGTGATAGAGGAGTCCCAAAGTGATTGGTCTAGTCCCATTGTGTTGGTGCCTAAACCGGATGGGAGCTGGCGATTTTGTAACGATTTTCGTCAGTTGAACAAAGTTACAAAATTTGACACCTACCCCATGCCACGTATAGATGAGTTGATCGACCGGCTGGGAACAGCCCGATACATGACGACTCTTGACCTCACAAAAGGGTATTGGCAAATCCCCCTGGCCAAGTTGGCCAAAGAGAAAACCGCATTTGTAACCCCAGACGGGGCGTTCCAATATAAAAGAATGCCGTTCGGGTTACAGAATGCGCCGGCCACATTCCAGCGGAAAATGGACCAGATGCTGAGGCCCCATCGGAAGTATGCTGCGGCTTACCTGGATGACATAATTGTCCATAGCACAGATTGGGCCTCACATCTGCCAAAAGTGCAAGCAGTCCTGGACTCTGTTCGGGAAGCGGGGTTTACGGCTAACCCCAAGAAGTGTACCATTGGGCAGGAGGAGGCCAAATATCTTGGGTACACCATTGGGAGGGGAGTAATAAAACCCCAACTCAACAAAGTCGAGGCCATCCAGAGTTGGCCACGTCCCAACAGCAAGAAGCAGGTACGAGCCTTTCTGGGAATCGCTGGGTATTATCGGCGATTCATTCCCCACTTTGCTTCTAAGGCTGTGCCCCTAACCAACCTGACGAAGGGGAAAGGGTCGGTCATGATTAAATGGACCCCCGAGGCTGAGGCAGCATTCCAATTCTTGAAACAAGCCTTATGTAGCCAGCCAGTGTTGTACTCACCCGACTTCTCTAAAGACTTTGTCGTACAAAGTGATGCGTCAGATGTGGGGTTAGGAGCAGTATTGTCCCAGGTCTGGAACGGGGAAGAGCACCCAGTCATTTACCTCAGCAGGAAGTTGAAGTCCCATGAGGTAAATTACGCCACCGTTGAAAAGGAGTGTTTAGCGGTGAAGTGGGCTCTAGATTCCCTTCGGTACTACCTGCTAGGTAGGCACTTTGACATGGTTACGGATCACGCTCCGTTAAAGTGGATGGCTCAAAACAAGGAAACAAATAGAAGAGTGAATAGGTGGTTCCTGGCCCTCCAGGAATTCAACTTCACAGTAAAGCATCGCCCTGGCG